>CM038671.1:820851909-822051909 GCA_021605145.1 Aegilops bicornis | reverse complement strand
AGATTAACTTCCCTGCAGGGGTGCACCACATAACCTAACACGCTTGATCCCATTTGGCCGGACACACTTTCCTGGGTCATGCCCGGCATGAAGATCAACACGCCGCAGCCCCACCTAGGCACAATAGAGAGGCCAAGACGCCGGTCTAAACCTAAGCGCCTGGGTCCGGTCCCATCGCCTTAGCACACCTGCACGCTATGCGACGCTGGCCGAAGCGTAACTAGCCCCTTAATACAAGAGCAGGCTTACGTTCCAATCCGGTGGCTACCGCCGATCGCCGATGTCACGAAGTGCGTTTTACCGATACCACGACGCCGAGTGCCCATATCTTTCCCACGTTGTTGGTTAGTGCGTATAGACCAAATGGCCAGACTCAGATCAAATACCAAGAACTCGTTGTTGCAGTTAAGTATCCGCGAACGCCCGAACAGGCTGTGCCCACCTCTCTCCTAGGCGGTCTCAACCTGCCTGCCGCCGCCACAAAGATCCACTCATGGTACTCTCCTACGAGCCGACCGCCTTTTAGTCACCACATGTATCATGTATAAGTATAAGACATACCCGTGATCACCTCCCGAGTGATCACGGCCCGATAGTATAGCACAGCAGACGGACAAGAATGTAGGGCCATTAGATGGAATACCAAAGATCCTATACTAGGCATGTAGGATTGCAGGTAAAGGTAACAACAGTAGTAGCAAGGACATGCTATGCATCAGGATAGGAATAACGGAAAGCAGTAACATGTTACACTACTCTAATGCAAGCAGTGTAGAGGAGAGTAGGCGATATCTGGTGATCAAGGGGGGGGCTTGCCTGGTTGCTTTGGGCAAGAAGGAGGGGTCACAACAGCGTAGTCGAACTTCGATGGCATCGAACAGTCTCGGGTCTATCGGAGAAGAAGAGGGGGAAGAAATAGTAAATACGGAGCAAACAAAGCATCACAAAGCATAACGAGGCAATACGCAGTGCTAGGTATGCCCAAACGCGGTAGGAGGTGATACCGGCGAAGGGGGAAAACATCCGGGAAAGTATCCCCGGTGTTTCGCGTTTTCGGACAGATGAGCCGGAGGGGAATGTTGCATGTTTGCTATGTTAGGGATGTGTGGCGGACGAACGGATGCGATCCGGATTCGCCTCGCCGCTCGAGCAACTTCCATGTAGAAAACATTTTCATCCGAAAGTTACTTAATTAATTTCTATGATTTTACAAAGTTTAAAATGATTTTCTATATTCACATAATTCTTTTAATTTGAAAATAAAACAGCAAAATACTTTTGTCACCCAGTGCTATTCCAGCCATAGTGTATGACAGTGGGACCAGTGGGGTTGGGTTGACTCCAGTCAAATGTTGACTAGTCAACATATGAACAGTGTAGGGGGCCACATGTCATTGACTTAGACTTTTCTGAAAAATTATTTTTCTTTAAACTAACCATGGGTCCACATGTCATCTACCATTGGACTAATTAACTAGTACTACTAATCTAACCAAGGGCCGGCCACTGCTTCGGCCACGTGCACGACGCACACACAAAGCACACACAAGTTAGTAGGCTAGGAATTATTAACATAAGATGTCATTTTGTGAATTTTGTAGGATTTAATCTATTCATCAAAAGGATTTGGTCCGATGGGATAAAATGGAGTTTGTCATGTATACTTTCTACTCATATTATTTTTAGGCCTGTTAGTAGTTGTTTAACCGCTGATCAGAGGCTGTAAAGGAGGTTAGTCATTGTGGAAATAGCAAAGCTAGCAACATGTACAGTAGCTAGTAGCAGTACAGGTAGAGGTACGATGGGCAGAGCCATGGCGCGGGCGATGCAGTGGCGGGGAGCGCGCGTCTGGGCGCAGGGCAACGACGACCGCGGTGCGGGCGCGGCCAGGTCGCAGAGGGGCGCGGCGACTGGGGGATACGCCGAGCAGGCGCGGAGAATGCCAACGAGGGGAGAAGGCGCGGCCGGTGGAGGAGCAGCAGCGGCTGCACGACGAGGCGGGCAGCGCGGCACGGTGGAAGCAGCAAGGAATGAGCGTGCGCCCGCGTGAGCAGAGGCGGAGGACCGTGGGGGGAGTGGTGGCGCGGCTCAGGCTCGACGAAGTGACTACAACGGCGCGGGGGAAGGCCTATCGTCCACCCCGGTTTAGCCCATTAGTCCCGGTTCAATCCAGAACCGGGACTAATGTGAGCATTTATCCCGGTTCGTGTGGCTAAGGCATTAGTCCCGGTTCACATGTGCCCTTTAGTCCCGGTTCGTGGCACGAACCGGGACTAAAGGGTGCGATGCCCGTTAGTCCCGGTTCATGCCTCAAACCGGGACTAAAGAGTAGACCTTTAGTCTCGGTTTGAGGCACGAACCGGGACTAATCGGTTGAGACCTTTAGTCCCGGTTCGTGCTACGAACCGGTACTAAAGGTCCCATTTTCAAACTTCCCCCCACGGTGGATCGCTTTTTCAATTTTAAAAAATAAAAGAAAATGATGGAAATGTCAAAAAATAAAAGAAAATAAGTTTCCCATGTGATATGTGGTCTAGTTGTTGGGAAAATTTGCAAATGTGAATTTCGACTTTATTTGCAAAATCTCTCTGAAAGTTGTAAATATGGGCATAACTTTTGCATACTAACTCGGATGAAAAAGTTTTTTATATGAAAAATCATCTACTCGAAAAGTTACATCCAAATTTAGCCGCCCCTCGCCGCCCCCACCGTCGCCATCGTCATCTAGCCGCCCCCGCTGTGAGCCGCCGCGCCGCACCGCCGGCTCTGTTTTTTTTTCACTTTTATTAGTTTAATTTTTTGTTCATATATATATATATTGTATATGTGTATGTATGTGGCTATGTGTATGTAGATGTTCAAAATGTATAAAAAAATTGTTCAGAGCATGTTTTTCTTCATATATGTATTTTTTGTTCATATGTGTATTAATGTTTTCATATATGCAAAAGATAGATTATTAGAAAAGTTAGTTTTTTTTCTGTTCATAGATTTTTTTTGCTGATATTAATTATTATAGAAATATGCAAATGTTTGTATATTCATATGAACAATGCATTAGGCAAGACCTTTGTTTTTTTCAAAATTTTCTATTTGAACAATTTTTTTTAAACAAGCAATACTAAAAGAATGAGAGGAAAAAGGAAAATAAGAAGAGGAAGAAAGGAGAAGAAGAGGAGAGGAAGAAGAGGAGAAATAAATAAGAAGAGGAAAAAAGAAGAAAAAGAAGAGGAATAGAGGAGAAGAAGAAAAAAATAGAAATTTTCTATTTTTGCTGCTTCTCCTCTATTCCGTTCTTCTGCTCCTCTTTTTTCTTCTTCCTCTTTTCTTCCTTTTCCTTATTTTCCTTTCTCATGAGAAGAAGAAAAAGAAGAGTAGAAGAAGAAGAAAGGAATAGAGGAGAAAGAAGAAACTTCAACACGAGTGGGGGTACCGATCCCTCCCCGATAACATTATTTTCCCATGTATATGTATGTCGCGTCGTTGTCGATATAAACCCCTCGAGATAACTTCGACATGAGGGGCGGTCGATATATATACCCCCTCTCGACCGTGATAACTTATACAACGGCAGCACCCTCCTCGACCCTCTCGCTCGACCAAAACTCTCGAGACACCCAAACCCTAGAGAGAAAACGATGTTGGTAGCTCCTACCCCTCCCGCCGCGCCCCTACCCGAGAAATTAACTCTCTCGGGGCCACCCAAATTAACCCTTGAAGCGTTGTGTGGAGGCGACCCCAAACCCAAGAGAGAAAACGATGTTGGTCTCCTACCCCCAACCGCCGCACCCCGACCCCACCAAGTAACTCTCGCTAGGCCACCCCAACAAACAAGATTGCGTATTTTGCTTAGCTAGCTAGTTCTAAGTTTGCCACTAAAATATATATATATATATATATATATATATATATATATATATATATATGTATGTATGTATATATAAATATATATATATATATTTATATATATATATCCATCTGTACCATGTTTGAATAATAATTGACGTGTTGTAAATTTTGCAGAAACTATGGAGCACTCCCTAGACGAAGAAACAGAAACGATGTTGGGGCACATAATCGCACAAGGAAGTGATGAAGTGCGTCATTTCTCAACGACACCGGACTGGGTGAAGAAGAGGGCTATGTTCATGATGGCTTCACCCATTAATGCCGGTACAAGAAGAGGACTATGTTCATGATGGCTCCGGTGACACAATGGAGGTACAAGCGAAGGAGACCGTACGATTGCTTCCGGTGACCGAACCGAGTCCGCCAGGTATATATTAATTAGTTAAGCCTGTGCTGACTAGTTAATTGATGCATCCATTGTTTTGGTATATGTACACATATTAATTACTCTCGCCTTTCTTCCTTATAATTTCTAGGCCTCCGGATCGAGCACAACTTCGTAAGGAGACGAGGCCCAAAGAAAAAGTTGAGCTCGGATGAAAAGTTTGAGATCATAGAAATCGCGCCCGACGGGCAAACCGATTAGACCCATGCGGACAAGGAAGGCATTTTCTGCTCAGTGCGGGTTCTTGTTAGGGACAAGATCCCGATCAGCATCCATCAATGGTATAAGCCTAAGGAGGAAGACCCTCGGTGTCTTATGTCAATGATATGCGAGAAAGAAGATCTTTGGACTGAGCTGAAGGCAAATTTCACCCTACCGAGAGGAGGATCCGGAGAAGCCAGTTAAAGAGCAATTAATCAAGTCTTGTGCTCTTAAGAAGATGGCAACCCTAATGAGGAGGTGGAGGAAAGAGCTGAACCAGTTTGTCGAGAAAGATAAGACACCAGAATTCATCGGCAAATATGAGAAGATCAAAGATCATCGCCCGCATTTGTGGCCCACAAGACATCGGAAAAGAGTAAGAAGATGTCGGCGACAAACAAGAAAAATGCTGCAAAGAAGAAGCTTCACCATCGCACGGGGTTATAGTAATGTAATTGATGAGTTATGCATGCGCGCAGGTTCCACTATATTCTTCCGGAGATTAAGCTTGAGCGTGGACTTGTAACCGCCTTTAGACTCGAGACGGAAAGATCCCAGCACCTATGCGGACATGACTGAAATGCTCAGCAAGTAAGTTCAATTAACCGATCATTATCGCACCATAGCGGCAACTTTTTTTCATTTCCTGATATCTCAAGTAATAATAATTATTTTCTTTGTCTTGCAGGGTTTGGAAACAGTTCACCGCAAAAGCTCCGGACTGCCAAGGAGCTGCGATATATATACCCGAAAGTAAGTACTCTTGGCTAGCTAGTTGTGCGCATCTCCCGCTGATTCTATAGCTATACTTTCATCAATGCCATTTATAATGCTTCATTATCAGTTTGATTGACCTCTATTTCTCGTAAAGTGCTTGTGGCAGGAACAAGGGAATGATTTATGTGGATACTACGTGTGCGAGTTCATCCACAACGCTGGATCGCCTTTCCAATTTAAAAAAAAATAAAAGAAAATGATGGAAATGTCAAAAAAATAAAAGAAAATAAGTTTCCCATGTGATATGTGGTCTAGTTGTTGGGAAAATTTGCAAATGTGAATTTCAACTTTATTTGCAAAATCTCTCTGAAAGTTGTAAATATGGGCATAACTTTTGCATACTAACTCGGATGAAAAAAGTTTTTTATATGAAAAATCATCTACTCGAAAAGTTACATCCAAATTTAGCCGCCTCGCCGCCTCCCACCGTCGCCATCGCCATCTAGCCGCCTGCCAGGAGCCGCTGCCAGCACCGCCTGACTCTGTTTTTTTTTTCACTTTTATTAGTTTAATTTTTGTTCATATATATATATATATTGTATATGTGTATGTATGTGGCTATGTGTATGTAGATGTTCAAAATGTATAAAAAAATTGTTCAGAGCATGTTTTTCTTCATATATGTATTTTTTGTTCATATGTGTATTAATGTTTTCATATATGCAAAAGATAGATTATTAGAAAAGTTAGTTTTTTTCTGTTCATTGATTTTTTTTGGTGATATTAATTATTGTAGAAAAATACAAATGTTTGTATATTCATATGACAATGCATTAGGCAAGACCTTTGTTTTTTCAAAATTTTCTATTTGAACAATTTTTTAAACAAGCAATAATAAAAGAATGAGAGGAAAAAGGAAAATAAGAAGAGTAAGAAAGGAGAAGAAGACGAGAGGAAGAACATGAGAAATAAATAAGAAGACGAAATAAGAAGAAAAATAAGAGGAGAAGAAGAAAGGAATAGAGGAGAAGAAGAAAAATAGAAAATTTCTAATTTTCTTCTTCTCCTCTATTCCTTCCTTCTTCTCCTCTTTTTTTTCTTCTTCCTCTTTTCTTCCTTTTCCTTATTTTCCTTTCATGAGAAGAAGAAAAAGAAGAGTAGAAGAAGAAGAAAGGAATAGAGGAGAAAGAAGAAACTTCAACACGAGTGGGGGGGCCGATACCCCTCCCCAATAACATTATTTTCCCATGTATATGTATGTCGCGTGGTTGTCGATATAACCCCTCGAGATAACTTCGACATGAGGGGCGGTCGATATATATACCCCATCTCGACCGTGATAACTTATACAACGGGAGCACCCTCCTCGACCCTCTCGCTCGACCAAAACTCTCGAGACACCCAAACCCTAGAGAGAAAACGATGTTGGTAGCTCCTACCCCTCCCGCCGCGCCCCTACCCGACAAATTAGCTCTCTCGGGGCCACCCAAAATAACCCTTTAAGGGTTTTGTGTATGCGACCCCAAAACCAAGTGAGAAAAATATGTTGGTCTCCTACCCAATCCCGCCGCGCCCCTACCCCACAAATTAACTCTCTCGAGGCCACCCAAACTAACATGATTCCTTATTGTGATTAGCTAGCTAGTTCTACGTTTGCCACTAATATATATATATATATATATATATATATATGTATATATATATATATATTTATATATATATATCCATCTATACCATGTTTGAATAATAATTGACGTGTTGTAAATTTTGCAGAAACTATGGAGCACTCCCGAGACGAAGAAACAGAAGCGATGTTGGGGCACATAATCGCACAAGGAAGTGATGAAGTTGCGTCATTTCTCAACGACACCGGACTGGGTGAAGAAGAGGGCTATGTTCATGATGGCTTCACCCATTAATGCGGTACAAGAAGAGGACTATGTTCATGATGGCTCCGGTGACACAATGGAGGTACAAGCAGAAGGAGACCGTCTTGATCGCTCGGTGACCGAACCGAGTCCGCCAGGTATATATTAATTAGTTAAGCCTGTGCTGACTAGTTAATTGATGCATCCATTGTTTTGGTATATGTACACATATTAATTACTCTCGTCTTTCTTCCTTATAATTTCTAGGCCTCGGATCGAGCACAACTTCGGTAAGGAGACGAGGCCCGAAGAAAAAGTTGAGCTCGGATGAAAAGTTTGAGATCATAGAAATCGCGCCCGACGGCGAACCGATTAGACCCATGCGGACAAGGAAGGCATTTTCTGCTCAGTGCGGGGTTCTTGTTAGGGACAAGATCCCGATCAGCATCCATCAATGGTATAAGCCTAAGGAGGAAGACCCTCAGGTGTCTTATGTCAATGATATGCAGAAAGAAGATCTTTGGACTGAGCTGAAGGCAAATTTCACCCTACCGTCAGAGGAGGATCCGGAGAAGCCAGTTAAAGAGCAATTAATCAAGTCTTGTGCTCTTAAGAAGATGGAAACCCTAATGAGGAGGTGGAGGAAAGAGCTGAACCAGTTTGTCGAGAAAGATAAGACACCAGAATTCATCGGCAATTATGAGAAGATCAAAGATCACTGGCCCGCATTTGTGGCCCACAAGACATCGGAAAAGAGTAAGAAGATGTCGGCGACAAACAAGAAAAATGCTGCAAAGAAGAAGCTTCACCATCGCACGGGGTTATAGTAATGTAATTGATGAGTTATGCATGCGAGCGCAGGTTCCACTATATTCTTCTGGAGATTAAGCTTGAGCGTGGACTTGTAACCGTCTTAGACTCGAGACGGAAAGATCCCAGCACCTATGCGGACATGACTGAAATGCTCAGCAAGTAAGTTCAATTAACCGATCATTATCGCACCATAGCGGCAAATTTTTTTTCATTTCCTGATATCTCAAGTAATAATAATTATTTTCTTTGTCTTGCAGGGTTTGGAAACAGTTCACCGCAAAAGCTCCGGACTGCCAAGGAGCTGCGATATATATACCAAAGTAAGTACTACTGGCTAGCTAGTTGTGCGCATCTCCCGTTGATTCTATAGCTATACTTTCATCAATGCCATTTATAATGCTTCATTATCAGTTTGATTGACCTCTATTTCTCGTGAAAGTGCTTGTGGCAGGAACAAGGGAATGATTTCTGTGGATACTACGTAATGCAGTTCATCTACAACGCTGGATCGCCTTTTCAATTTTAAAAAAAATAAAAGAAAATGATGGAAATGTCAAAAAAAAAAGAAAATAAGTTTCCAATGTGATATGTGGTCTAGTTGTTGGGAAAATTTGCAAATGTGAATTTCGACTTTATTTGCAAAATCTCTCTGAAAGTTGTAAATATGGGCATAACTTTTGCATACTAACTCGGATGAAAAAGTTTTTTATATGAAAAATCATCTACTCGAAAAGTTACATCCAAATTTAGCCGCCTCGCCGCCCCCACCGTCGCCATCGCCATCTAGCCGCCTCGCTGTGAGCTGCCACTAATCACTGACTCTGTTTTTTTTTTCACTTTTATTAGTTTAATTTTTGTTCATATATATATATATATATATATATATATATATATATATATATATATATATATTGTATATGTGTGTATGTGTGGCTATGTGTATGTAGATGTTCAAAATGTATAAAAAAATTGTTCAGGGAATGTTTTTGTGCTTATATGTATTTTTGTTCATATGTGTATTAATGTTTTCATATATGCAAAAGATAGATTATTAGAAAAGTTAGTTTTTTCTGTTCATAGATTTTTTGGTGATATTAATTATTGTAGAAATATGCAAATGTTTGTATATTCATATGAACAATGCATTAGGCAAGACCTTTGTTTTTTCAAAATTTTCTATTTTAACATTTTTATTAAACTAGCAATACTAAAAGAATGAGAGGAAAAAGGAAAATAAGAAGTGGAAAATAGGAGAAGAAGAGGTGAGGAAGATGAGGAGAAATAAATAAGAAGAGGAAATAAGAAGAAAAATAAGAGGAGAAGAAGAAAGGAATAGAGGAGAAGTAGTTTTCTATTTTTCTTGTTGTCCTCTATTCCTTTCTTGGTCTCCTCTTTTTTTCTTCTTCCTCTTTTCTTCCTTTTCGTTATTTTCCTTTCTCGCGAGAAGAAGAAAAAGAAGAGTAGAAGAAGAAGAAAGGAATAGAGGAGAAAGAAGAAACTTCAACACGAGTGGGGGTACCGATACCCCTCCCCGATAACATTATTTTCCCATGTATATGTATGTCGCGGCCGTTGTCGATATAACCCCCTCGAGATAACTTCGACATGAGGGGCGGTCGATATATATACCCCCTCTCGACCGTGATAACTTATACAACGGCATCACCCTCCTCGACCCTCTCGCTCGACCAAAACTCTCGAGACACCCAAACCCTAGAGAGAAAACGATGTTGGTAGCTCCTACCCCTCCCGCCGCGCCCCTACCCGACAAATTAACTCTCTCGGGGCCACCCAAATTAACCCTTGAAGCGTTGTGTGGAGGCGACCCCAAACCCAAGAGAGAAAACTATGTTGGTCTCCTACCCCCTCCCGCCGCGCCCCTACCCGACAAATTAACTCTCTCGAGGCCACCCAAACTAACATGATTCCGTATTGTGATTAGCTAGCTAGTTCTACGTTTGCCACTAATATATATATATATATATATATATATATATATATATATATATATATATATATATATATATATGTATATATATATATATATATATATCCATCTGTACCATGTTTGAATAATAATTGACGTGTTGTAAATTTTGCAGAAACTATGGAGCACTGAGACGAAGAAAGCGAAGCGATGTTGGGGCACATAATCGCACAAGGAAGTGATGAAGTTGCATCATTTCTCAACGACACGGACTGGGTGAAGAAGAGGGCTATGTTCATGATGGCTTCACCCATTAATGCCGGTACAAGAAGAGGACTATGTTCATGATGGCTCCGTTGACACAATGGAGGTACAAGCAGAAGGAGACCGTGCTGACTGCTCCGGTGACCGAACCGAGTCCGGCCAGGTATATATTAATTAGTTAAGCCTGTGCTGACTAGTTAATTGATGCATCCATTGTTTTGGTATATGTACACATATTAATTACTCTCGCCTTTTCTTCCTTATAATTTCTAGGCCTCGGATCGAGCACAACGGTAAGGAGACGAGGCCCAAGAAAAAGTTGAGCTCGGATGAAAAGTTTGAGATCATAGAAATCGCGCTGACGGGCGAACCGATTGTACCCTTGCGGACAAGGAAGGCATTTTCTGCTCAGTGCGGGGTTCTTGTTAGGGACAAGATCCCGATCAGCATCCATCAATGGTATAAGCCTAAGGAGGTAGACCCTGATGTGTCTTATGTCAATGATATGCATAAAGAAGATCTTTGGACCGAGCTGAAGGCAAATTTCACCCTACCGTCGAGGAGGATCCGGAGAAGCCAGTTAAAGAGCAATTAATCAAGTCTTGTGCTCTTAAGAAGATGGCAACCCTAATGAGGAGGTGGAGGAAAGAGCTGAACCAGTTTGTCGAGAAAGATAAGACACCAGAATTCATCGGCAAATATGAGAAGATCAAAGATCACTGGCCCGCATTTGTGGCCCACAAGACATCGGAAAAGAGTAAGAAGATGTCGGCGACAAACAAGAAATATGCTGCAAAGAAGAAGCTTCACCATCGCACGGGGTTATAGTAATGTAATTGATGAGCTATGCATGCGCGCGCAGGTTCCACTATATTCTTCCGGAGATTAAGCTTGAGCGTGGACTTGTAACCGTCTTTAGACTCGAGACGGAAAGATCCCAGCACCTATGCGGACATGACTGAAATGCTCAGCAAGTAATTTCAATTAACCGATCATTATCGCACCATAGCGGCAACTTTTTTATCATTTCCTGATATCTCAAGTAATAATAATTAATTACTTTTTCTTGCAGGGTATGGAAACAGTTCACCTCAAAAGCTCCGGACTGCCAAGGAGCTGCGATATATATACCGAAAAGTAAGTACTACTGGCTAGCTAGTTGTGCGCATCTCCGTTGATTCTATAGCTATACTTTCATCAATGCCATTTATAATGCTTCATTATCAGTTTGATTGACCTCTATTTCTCGTGAAAGTGCTTGTGGCAGGAACAAGGGAATGATTTACGTGGATACTACGTGTGCGAGTTCATCTACAACGCTGGATCGCCTTTTCAATGATTAAAAAAATAAAACAAAATGATGGAAATGTCAAAAAAATAAAAGAAAATAAGTTTCCCATGTGATATGTGGTCTAGTTGTTGGGAAAATTTGCAAATGTGAATTTCGACTTTATTTGCAAAATCTCACTGGAATTTGTAAATATGGGCATAACTTTTGCATACTAACTCGGATGAAAAAGTTTTTTATATGAAAAATCATCTACTCGAAAAGTTACATCCAAATTTAGCCGCCCCTCGCCGCCCCCACCGTCGCCATCGTCATCTAGCCGCCCCCGCTGTGAGAGCCAAGGCCACATACCGGCTCTGTTTTTTTTTTTTCACTTTTATTAGTTTAATTTTTGTTCATATATATATATATTGTATATGTGTATGTATGTGGCTATGTGTATGTAGATGTTCAAAATGTATAAAAAATTGTTTAGAGCATGTTTTTCTTCATATATGTATTTTTTGTTCATATGTGTATTAATGTTTTCATATATGCAAAAGATAGATTATTAGAAAAGTTAGTTTTTTTTTCTGTTCATAGATTTTTTTTGGTGATATTAATTATTGTAGAAATATGCAAATGTTTGTATATTCATATGAACAATGCATTAGGCAAGACCTTTGTTTTTTTCAAAATTTTCTATTTGAACAATTTTTTTAAACAAGCAATACTAAAAGAATGAGAGGAAAAAGGAAAATAAGAAGAGGAAGAAAGGAGAAGAAGAGGAGAGGAAGAAGAGGAGAAATAAATAAGAAGAGGAAATAAGAAGAAAAATAAGAGGAGAAGAAGAAAGGAATAGAGGAGAAGAAGAAAATAGAAAATTTCTATTTTCTTCTTCTCTCTATTCTTTTCTTCTTCTCCTCTTTTTTTCTTCTTCCTCTTTTCTTCCTTTTCCTTATTTTCCTTTCTCGCGAGAAGAAGAAAAAGAAGAGTAGAAGAAGAAGAAAGGAATAGAGGAGAAAGAAGAAACTTCAACATTTAGTGGGGGGTACCGATACCCCTCCCCGATAACATTATTTTCCCATGTATATGTATGTCGTCGTTGTCGATATAACCCCTCGAGATAACCCGACATGAGGGGCGGTCGATATATATACCCCCTCTCGACCGTGATAACTTATACAACGGCATCACCCTCCTCGACCCTCTCGCTCGACCAAAACTCTCGAGACACCCAAACCCTAGAGAGAAAACGATGTTGGTAGCTCCTACCCCTCCCGCCGCCCCTACCCGAGAAATTAACTCTCTCGGGCCACCCAAATTAACCCTTGAAGCGTTGTGTGGAGGCGACCCCAAACCCAAGAGAGAAAACTATGTTGGTCTCCTACCCTCCCGCCATGGCGCCCCTCCCCGACAAATTAACTCTCTCGAGGCCACCCAAACTAACCTGATACCGTATTGTGATTAGCTAGCTAGTTCTACGATTGCCACTAATATATATATATATATATATATATATATATGTGTGTATATATATATATATATATATTTATATATATATATATATATGTATATATATATATATATATATTTATATATATATATCCATCTGTACCATGTTTGAATAATAATTGACGTGTTGTAAATTTTGCAGAAACTATGGAGCACTCCCGAGACGAAGAAATGAAGCGATGTTGGGGCACATAATCGCACAAGGAAGTGATGAAGTTGCGTCATTTCTCAACGACACCGGACTGGGTGAAGAAGAGGGCTATGTTCATGATGGCTTCGACCCATTAATGCCGGTACAAGAAGAGGACTATGTTCATGATGGCTCCGGTGACACAATGGAGGTACAAGCAGAAGGAGACCGTCTTGATCGCTTCGGTGACCGAACCGAGTCCGCCAGGTATATATTAATTAGTTAAGCCTGTGCTGACTAGTTAATTGATGCATCCATTGTTTTGGTATATGTACACATATTAATTACTCTCGTCTTTCTTCCTTATAATTTCTAGGCCTCCGGATCGAGCACAACTTCGGTAAGGAGACGAGGCCCGAAGAAAAAGTTGAGCTCGGATGAAAAGTTTGAGATCATAGAAATCGCGCCCGACGGCGAACCGATTAGACCCATGCGGACAAGGAAGGCATTTTCTGCTCAGTCACGGGGGTTCTTGTTAGGGACAAGATCCCGATCAGCATCCATCAATGGTATAAGCCTCAAGGAGGAAGACCTCGGTGTCTTATGTCAATGATATGCGTAAAGAAGATCTTTGGACCGAGCTGAAGGCAAATTTCACCCTACCGTCGAGAGGAGGATCCGGAGAAGCCGCTTAAAGAGCAATTAATCAAGTCTTGTGCTCTTAAGAAGATGGCAACCCTAATGAGGAGGTGGAGGAAAGAGCTGAACCAGTTTGTCGAGAAAGATAAGACACCAGAATTCATCGGCAAATATGAGAAGATCAAAGATCAGCAGCCGCATTTGTGGCCCACAAGACATCGGAAAAGAGTAAGAAGATGTCGGCGACAAACAAGAAATATGCTGCAAAGAAGAAGCTTCACCATCGCACGGGGTTATAGTAATGTAATTGATGAGCTATGCATGCGTGCGCAGGTTCCACTATATTCTTCTGGAGATTAAGCTTGAGCGTGGACTTGTAACCGCCTTTAGACTCGAGACGGAAAGATCCCAGCACCTATGCGGACATGACTGAAATGCTCAGCAAGTAAGTTCAATTAACCGATCATTATCGCACCATAGCGGCAACTTTTTTTTCATTTCCTGATATCTCAAGTAATAATAATTATTTTCTTTGTCTTGCAGGGTTTGGAAACAGTTCACATAAAAGCTCGGGACTGCCGAAGGAGCTGCGATATATATACCCGAAAGTAAGTACTACTGGCTAGCTAGTTGTGCGCATTTCCCGTTGATTATATAACTATACTTTCATCAATGCCATTTATAATGCTTCATTATCAGTTTGATTGACCTCTATTTCTCGTAAAGTGCTTGTGGCAGGAACAAGGGAATGATTTCTGTGGATACTACGCATGCGAAGTTCATCTACAACGCTGGATCGCCTTTTCAATTTTAAAAAAAATAAAAGAAAATGATGGAAATGTCAAAAAAGTAAAAGAAAATAAGTTTCCCATGTGATATGTGGTCTAGTTGTTGGGAAAATTTGCAAATGTGAATTTCGACTTTATTTGCAAAATCTCTCCGAAAGTTGTAAATATGGGCATAACTTTTGCATACTAACTCGGATGAAAAAGTTTTTATATGAAAAATCATCTACTCGAAAAGTTACATCCAAATTTAGCCGCCTCGCCGCCCCACCGCCATCGCCATCTAGTCATCTAGCCGCCAGAGCAGCTGCCACCGCTCTGTTTTTTTTTTCACTTTTATTAGTTTAATTTTTGTTCATATATGTATATATATTGTATATGTGTATGTATGTGGCTATGTGTATGTAGATGTTCAAAATGTATAAAAAATTGTTCAGAGCATGTTTTTCTTCATATATGTATTTTTTGTTCATATGTGTATTAATGTTTTCATATATGCAAAAGATAGATTATTAGAAAAGTTAGTTTTTTCTGTTCATAGATTTTTTTGGTGATATTAACTATTGTAGAAATATGCAAATGTTTGTATATTCATATGAACAATGCATTAGGCAAGACCTTTGTTTTTTCAAAATTTTCTATTTGAACAATTTTTTTAAACAAGCAATACTAAAAGAATGAGAGGAAAAAGGAAAATAAGAAGAGGAAGAAAGGAGAAGAAGAGGAGAGGAAGAAGAGGAGAAATAAATAAGAAGAGGAAATAAGAAGAAAACTAAGAGGAGAAGAAGAAAGGAATAGAGGAGAAGAAGAAAAATAGAAAATTTCTATTTTTCTTCTTCTCCTATTCCTTTCTTCTTCTCCTCTTTTTTCTTCTTCCTCTTTCTTCCTTTTCCTTATTTTCCTTTCTCGTGAGAAGAAGAAAAAGAAGAGTAGAAGAAGAAGAAAGGAATAGAGGAGAAAGAAGAAACTTCAACACGAGTGGGGAAGTGCGATACCCCTCCCGATAACATTATTTTCCCATGTATATGTATGTCGCGTCGTTGTCGATATAACCCCCTCGAGATAACTTCGACATGAGGGGCGGTCGATATATATACCCCCTCTCGACCGTGATAACTTATACAATGGCAGCACCCTCCTCGACCCTCTCGCTCGACCAAAACTCTCGAGACACCCAAACCCTAGAGAGAAAACGATGTTGGTAGCTCCTACCCCTCCCGCCGCGCCCCTACCCGAGAAATTAACTCTCTCGGGGCCACCCAAATTAACCCGGGAAGCGGTGGGTGGAGGCGACCCCAAACCCAAGAGAGAAAACGAGGGTGGTCTCCTACCCCCTCCCGCCGCCCCTACCCGACAAATTACCTCTCTCGAGGCCACCCACACTAACATGAGTCCTTATTGTGATTAGCTAGCTAGTTCTACGTTTGCCACTAATATATATGTATATATATATATATGTATATATATATATTTATATATATATCCATCTGTACCATGTTTGAATAATAATTGACGTGTTGTAAATTTTGCAGAAACTATGGAGCACTCCCGAGACGAAGAAACAGAAGCGATGTTGGGGCACATAATCGCACAAGGAAGTGATGAAGTTGCGTCATTTCTCAACGACACCGGACTGGGTGAAGAAGAGGGCTATGTTCATGATGGCTTCACCCATTAATGCCGGTACAAGAAGAGGACTATGTTCATGATGGCTCCGGTGACACAATGGAGGTACAAGCGAAGGAGACCGTCTTGTTGCTCCGGTGACCGAACCGAGTCCGGCCAGGTATATATTAATTAGTTAAGCCTGTGCTGACTAGTTAATTGATGCATCCATTGTTTTGGTATATGTACACATATTAATTACTCTCGTCTTTCTTCCTTATAATTTCTAGGCCTCCGGATCGAGCACAACTTCGGTAAGGAGACGAGGCCCGAAGAAAAAGTTGAGCTCGGATGAAAAGTTTGAGATCATAGAAATCGCGCCCGACGGGCGAACCGATTAGACCCATGCGGACAAGGAAGGCATTTTCTGCTTTCGGTCACGGGGTTCTTGTTAGGGACAAGATCCCGATCAGCATCCATCAATGGTATAAGCCTAAGGAGGAAGACCCTCAGGGTGTCTTATGTCAATGATATGCAGAAAGAAGATCTTTGGACTGAGCTGAAGGCAAATTTCACCCTACCGTCAGAGGAGGATCCGGAGAAGCCAGTTAAAGAGCAATTAATCAAGTCTTGTGCTCTTAAGAAGATGGCAACCCTAATGAGGAGGTGGAGGAAAGAGCTGAACCAGTTTGTCGAGAAAGATAAGACACCAGAATTCATCGGCAAATATGAGAAGATCAAAGATCACTGGCCCGCATTTGTGGCCCACAAGACATCGGAAAAGAGTAAGAAGATGTCGGCGACAAACAAGAAATATGCTGCAAAGAAGAAGCTTCACCATCGCACGGGGTTATAGTAATGTAATTGATGAGCTATGCATGCGTGCGCAGGTTCCACTATATTCTTCTGGAGATTAAGCTTGAGCGTGGACTTGTAACCGTCTTAGACTCGAGACGGAAAGATCCCAGCACCTATGCGGACATGACTGAAATGCTCAGCAAGTAAGTTCAATTAACCGATCATTATCGCACCATAGCGGCAACTTTTTTTTTCATTTCCTGATATCTCAAGTAATAATAATTATTTTCTTTGTCTTGCAGGGTTTGGAAACAGTTCACCGCAAAAGCTCCGGGACTGCCGAAGGAGCTGCGATATATATACCCGAAAGTAAGTACTACTGGCTAGCTAGTTGTGCGCATTTCCCGTTGATTATATAACTATACTTTCATCAATGCCATTTATAATGCTTCATTATCAGTTTGATTGACCTCTATTTCTCGTAAAGTGCTTGTGGCAGGAACAAGGGAATGATTTCTGTGGATACTACGTGTGCGAGTTCATCTACAACGCTGGATCGCCTTTTCAATTTTAAAAAAAATAAAAGAAAATGATGGAAATGTCAAAAAAATAAAAGAAAATAAGTTTCCCATGTGATATGTGGTCTAGTTGTTGGGAAAATTTGCAAATGTGAATTTCGACTTTATTTGCAAAATCTCTCTGAAAGTTGTAAATATGGGCATAACTTTTGCATACTAACTCGGATGAAAAAGTTTTTATATGAAAAATCATCTACTCGAAAAGTTACATCCAAATTTAGCCGCCTCGCCCCCACCGCCGCCATCGTCATCTAGCCGCCCGCTGTGAGCCAAGGCCACAAGGCCGGGCTCTGTTTTTTTCACTTTTATTAGTTTAATTTTTTGTTCATATATTTATATATATTGTATATGTGTACGTATGTGGCTATGTGTATGTAGATGTTCAAAATGTGTAAAAAAATTGTTCAGAGCATGTTTTTCTTCATATATGTATTTTTTGTTCATATGTGTATTAATGTTTTCATATATGCAAAAGATAGATTATTAGAAAAGTTAGTTTTTTTCTGTTCATAGATTTTTTTTGGTGATATTAACTATTGTAGAAATATGCAAATGTTTGTATATTCATATGAACAATGCATTAGGCAAGACCTTTGTTTTTTTCAAAATTTTCTATTTGAACAAATTTTTTTAAACAAGCAATACTAAAAGAATGAGAGGAAAAAGGAAAATAAGAAGAGGAAGAAAGGAGAAGAAGAGGAGAGGAAGAAGAGGAGAAATAAATAAGAAGAGGAAATAAGAAGAAAAATAAGAGGAGAAGAAGAAAGGAATAGAGGAGAACAAGAAAAATAGAAAATTTCTATTTTTCTTCTTCTCCTCTATTCCTTTCTTCTTCTCCTCTTTTTTTTCTTCCTCTTTCTTCCTTTTCCTTATTTTCCTTTCTCGCGAAGAAGAAAAAGAAGAGTAGAAGAAGTAGAAAGGAATAGAGGAGAAAGAAGAAACTTCAACATTTAGTGGGGGGCACCGATACCCCTCCCGATAACATTATTTTCCCATGTATATGTATGTCGATCGTTGTCGATATAACCCCCTCGAGATAACTTCGACATGAGGGGCGGTCGATATATATACCCCCTCTCGACCGTGATAACTTATACAACGGCAGCACCCTCCTCGACCCTCTCGCTCGACCAAAACTCTCGAGATACACAAACCCTAGAGAGAAAACGATGTTGGTAGCTCCTACCCCTCCCGCCGCGCCCCTACCCGAGAAATTAACTGTCTCGGGGCCACCCAAATTAACCCTTGAAGCGTTGTGTGGAGGCGACCCCAAACCCAAGAGAGAAAACGATGTTGGTCTCCTACCCCCTCCCGCCGCGCCCCTACCCGACAAATTAACTCTCTCGAGGCCACCCAAACTAACATGATTCCTTATTGTGATTAGCTAGCTAGTTCTACGTTTGCTACTAATATATATATAAATATATATATATATATATACATATATATATACATATATATATATATATATCCATCTGTACCATGTTTGAATAATAATTGACGTGTTGTAAATTTTGCAGAAACTATGGAGCACTCGAGACGAAGAAAGCGAAGCGATGTTGGGGCACATAATCGCACAAGGAAGTGATGAAGTTGCGTCATTTCTCAACGACACCGGACTGGGTGAAGAAGAGGGCTATGTTCATGATGGCTTGACCCATTAATGCCGGTACAAGAACAGGACTATGTTCATGATGGCTCCGGTGACACAATGGAGGTACAAGCAGAAGGAGACCGTCTTGGCCTCCGGTGACCGAACCGAGTCCGCCAGGTATATATTAATTAGTTAAGCCTGTGCTGACTAGTTAATTGATGCATCCATTGTTTTGGTATATGTACACATATTAATTACTCTCGCCTTTCTTCCTTATAATTTCTAGGCCTCCGGATCGAGCACAACTTCGGTAAGGAGACGAGGCCCAAAGAAAAGTTGAGCTCGGATGAAAAGTTTGAGATCATAGAAATCGCGCCCGACGGCGAACCGATTAGACCCATGCGGACAAGGAAGGCATTTTCTGCTCGGTGCGGGGGTTCTTGTTAGGGACAAGATCCCGATCAGCATCCATCAATGGTATAAGCCTAAGGAGGAAGACCCTCGTGTGTCTTATGTCAATGATATGCAGAAAGAAGATCTTTGGACCGAGCTGAAGGCAAATTTCACCCTACCGTCGAGAGGAGGATCCGGAGAAGCCAGTTAAAGAGCAATTAATCAAGTCTTGTGCTCTTAAGAAGATGGCAACCCTAATGAGGAGGTGGAGGAAAGAGCTGAACCAGTTTGTCGAGAAAGATAAGACACCAGAATTCATCGGCAAATATGAGAAGATCAAAGATCACTGGCCCGCATTTGTGGCCCACAAGACATCGGAAAAGAGTAAGAAGATGTCGGCGACAAACAAGAAATATGCTGCAAAGAAGAAGCTTCACCATCGCACGGGGTTATAGTAATGTAATTGATGAGCTATGCATGCGCGCGCAGGTTCCACTATATTCTTACGGAGATTAAGCTTGAGCGTGGACTTGTAACCGCCTTTAGACTCGAGACGGAAAGATCCCAACACCTATGCGGACATGACTGAAATGCTCAGCAAGTAAGTTCAATTAACCGATCATTATCGCACCATAGCGGCAACTTTTTTCATTTCCTGATATCTCAAGTAATAATAATTATTTTCTTTGTCTTGCAGGGGTTTGGAAACAGTTCACATAAAAGCTCGGGACTGCCAAGGAGCTGCGATATATATACCCGAAAGTAAGTACTACTTGGCTAGCTAGTTGTGCGCATTTCCGTTGATTATATAACTATACTTTCATCAATGCCATTTATAATGCTTCATTATCAGTTTGATTGACCTCTATTTCTCGTGAAAGTGCTTGTGGCAGGAACAAGGGAATGATTTCGTGGATACTACGTGTGCGAGTTCATCTACAACGCTGGATCGCCTTTTCAATTTTAAAAAAAATAAAAGAAAATGATGGAAATGTCAAAAAAATAAAAGAAAATAAGTTTCCCATGTGATATGTGGTCTAGTTGTTGGGAAAATTTGCAAATGTGAATTTCGACTTTATTTGCAAAATCTCTCTGAAAGTTGTAAATATGGGCATAACTTTTGCATACTAACTCGGATGAAAAAGTTTTTATATGAAAAATCATCTACTCGAAAAGTTACATCCAAATTTAGCCGCCTCGCCCCCACCGTCGCCATCGTCATCTAGCCGCCGCCAGTGAGCTGCCATGGCCGGCTCTGTTTTTTTTTCACTTTTATTAGTTTAATTTTTTGTTCATATATATATATATATATTGTATATGTGTACGTATGTGGCTATGTGTATGTAGATGTTCAAAATGTGTAAAAAAATTGTTCAGAGCATGTTTTTCTTCATATATGTATTTTTTGTTCATATGTGTATTAATGTTTTCATATATGCAAAAGATAGATTATTAGAAAAGTTAGTTTTTTCTGTTCATAGATTTTTTGGTGATATTAACTATTGTAGAAATATGCAAATGTTTGTATATTCATATGAACAATGCATTAGGCAAGACCTTTGTTTTTTCTAAATTTTCTATTTGAACATTTTTTTTAAACAAGCAATACTAAAAGAATGAGAGGAAAAAGGAAAATAAGAAGAGGAAGAAAGGAGAAGAAGAGGAGAGGAAGAAGAGGAGAAATAAATAAGAAGAGGAAATAAGAAGAAAAATAAGAGGAGAAGAAGAAAGGAATAGAGGAGAAGAAGAAAAATAGAAAATTTCTATTTTTCTTCTTCTCCTCTATTCCTTTCTTCTTCTCCTCTTTTTTTTTCTTCCTCTTTTCTTCCTTTTCCTTATTTTCCTTTCTCGCGAGAAGAAGAAAAAGAAGAGTAGAAGAAGAAGAAAGGAATAGAGGAGAAAGAAGAAACTTCAACACGAGTGGGGGGGGGTACCGATACCCCCTCCCCGATAACATTATTTTCCCATGTATATGTATGTCGGCGTCGTTGTCGATATAACCCCTCGAGATAACTTCGACATGAGGGGCGGTCGATATATATACCCCTCTCGACCGTGATAACTTATACAACGGAGCACCTCCTCGACCCTCTCGCTCGACCAAAACTCTCGAGACACCCAAACCCTAGAGAGAAGCGATGTTGGTAGCTCCTACCCCTCCCCGCGCCCCTACCCGACAAATTAGCTCTCTGGGGCCACCCAAATTAACCCTTGAAGCGTTGTGTGGAGGCGACCCCAAACCCAAGAGAGAAAGCGATGTTGGTCTCCTACCCCTCCCGCGCGCCCCTACCCGACAAATTAACTCTCTCGACGCCACCCAAACTAACATGATTCCTTATTGTGATTAGCTAGCTAGGTCTACGTTTGCCACTAATATATATATATATATATATATATATATATATATATATATATATATATATATATATATATTTATATATATATATATCCATCTGTACCATGTTTGAATAATAGTTGACGTGTTGTAAATTTTGCAGAATCTATGGAGCACTCCCGAGACGAAGAAACAGAAGCGATGTTGGGGCACATAATCGCACAAGGAAGTGATGAAGTTGCGTCATTTCTCAACGACACCGGACTGGGTGAAGAAGAGGGCTATGTTCATGATGGCTTGACCCATTAATGCCGGTACAAGAAGAGGACTATGTTCATGATGGCTCCGGTGACACAATGGAGGTACAAGCAGAAGGAGACCGTGCTGTCTGCTCCGGTGACCGAACCGAGTCCGGCCAGGTATATATTAATTAGTTAAGCCTGTGCTGACTAGTTAATTGATGCATCCATTGTTTTGGTATATGTACACATATTAATTACTCTCGTCTTTCTTCCTTATAATTTCTAGGCCTCCGGATCGAGCACAACCGGTAAGGAGACGAGGCCCAAGAAAAAGTTGAGCTCGGATGAAAAGTTTGAGATCATAGAAATCGCGCCCGACGGGCGAACCGATTAGACCCATGCGGACAAGGAAGGCATTTTCTGCTCGGTCACGGGGTTCTTGTTAGGGACAAGATCCCGATCAGCATCCATCAATGGTATAAGCCTAAGGAGGAAGACCCTCGGTGTCTTATGTCAATGATATGCAGAAAGAAGATCTTTGGACCGAGCTGAAGGCAAATTTCACCCTATCGTCGGAGGAGGATCCGGAGAAGCCAGTTAAAGAGCAATTAATCAAGTCTTGTGCTCTTAAGAAGATGGCAACCCTAATGAGGAGGTGGAGGAAAGAGCTGAACTAGTTTGTCGAGAAAGATAAGACACCAGAATTCATCGGCAAATATGAGAAGATCAAAGATCACTGGCCCGCATTTGTGGCCCACAAGACATCGGAAAAGAGTAAGAAGATGTCGGCGACAAACAAGAAAAATGCTGCAAAGAAGAAGCTTCACCATCGCACGGGGTTATAGTAATGTAATTGATGAGTTATGCATGCGTGCGCAGGTTCCACTATATTCTTCTGGAGATTAAGCTTGAGCATGGACTTGTAACCGTCTTAGACTCGAGACGGAAAGATCCCAAAGACCTATGCGGACATGACTGAAATGCTCAGCAAGTAAGTTCAATTAACCGATCATTATCGCACCATAGCGGCAACTTTTTTCATTTCCTGATATCTCAAGTAATAATTATTATTTTCTTTGTCTTGCAGGGTTTGGAAACAGTTCACCGCAAAAAGCTCCGGGACTGCCAAGGAGCTGCGATATATATACCGAAAGTAAGTACTCTTGGCGAGCGAGTTGTGCGCATCTCCCGTTGATTCTATAGCTATACTTTCATCAATGCCATTTATAATGCTTCATTATCAGTTTGATTGACCTCTATTTCTCGTAAAGTGCTTGTGGCAGGAACAAGGGAATGATTTCTGTGGATACTACGTGTGCGAGTTCATCTACAACGCTGGATCGCCTTTTCAATTTTTAAAAAAATAAAAGAAAATGATGGAAATGTCAAAAAAATAAAAGAAAATAAGTTTCCCATGTGATATGTGGTCTAGTTGTTGGGAAAATTTGCAAATGTGAATTTCGACTTTATTTGCAAAATCTCTCTGAAAGTTGTAAATATGGGCATAACTTTTGCATACTAACTCGGATGAAAAAGTTTTTATATGAAAAATCATCTACTCGAAAAGTTACATCCAAATTTAGCCGCCCCTCGCCCCCACCGTCACCATCGTCATCTAGCCGCCCCCGCTGTGAGCCGCCGCGCCGCACCGCCGGCTCTGTTTTTTTTCACTTTTATTAGTTTAATTTTTTGTTCATATATATATATATATATATATATTGTATATGTGTATGTATGTGGCTATGTGTATGTAGATGTTCAAAATGTATAAAAAAATTGTTCAGAGCATGTTTTTCTTCATATATGTATTTTTTGTTCATATGTGTATTAATGTTTTCATATATGCAAAAGATAGATTATTAGAAAAGTTAGGTTTTTCTGTTCATAGATTTTTTTGGTGATATTAATTATTGTAGAAATATGCAAATGTTTGTATATTCATATGAACAATGCATTAGGCAAGACCTTTGTTTTTTTTCAAAATTTTCTATTTGAACTTTTTTTTTAAACAAGCAATACTAAAAGAATGAGAGGAAAAAGGAAAATAAGAAGAGGAAGAAAGGAGAAGAAGAGGAGAGGAAGAAGAGGAGAAATAAATAAGAAGAGGAAATAAGAAGAAAATAAGAGGAGAAGAAGAAAGGAATAGAGGAGAAGAAGAAAAATAGAATATTTCTATTTTTCTTCTTCTCCTCTATTCCTTTCTTCTTCTCCTCTTTTTTTTCTTCCTCTTTCTTCCTTTTCCTTATTTTCCTTTCTCGCGAGAAGAAGAAAAAGAAGAGTAGAAGAAGAAGAAAGGAATAGAGGAGAAAGAAGAAACTTCAACACGAGTGGGGGGGGGGTACCGATACCCCCTCCCCGATAACATTATTTTCCCATGTATATGTATGTCGCGTCGTTGTCGATATAACCCCCTCGAGATAACTTCGACATGAGGGGCGGTCGATATATATACCCCCTCTCGACCGTGATAACTTATACAACGGCAGCACCCTCCTCGACCCTCTCGCTCGACCAAAACTCTCGAGACACCCAAACCCTAGAGAGAAAACGATGTTGGTAGCTCCTACCCCTCCCGCCGCGCCCCTATCCGACAAATTAACTCTCTCGGGGCCTCCCAAATTAACCCTTGAAGCGTTGTGTCGAGGCGACCCCAAACCCAAGAGAGAAAACGATGTTGGTCTCCTACCCCCTCCCGCCGCGCCCCTACCCGACAAATTAACTCTCTCGAGGCCACCCAAACTAACATGATTCCTTATTGTGATTAGCTAGCTAGTTCTACGTTTGCCACTAATATATATATATATATATATATATATATATATGCATATATATATATTTATATATATATATCCATCTGTACCATGTTTGAATAATAATTGACGTGTTGTAAATTTTGCAGAAACTATGGAGCACTCCCGAGACGAAGAAACAGAAGCGATGTTGGGGCACATAATCGCACAAGCAAGTGATGAAGTTGCGTCATTTCTCAACGACACCGGACTGGGTGAAGAAGAGGGCTATGTTCATGATGGCTTCGACCCATTAATGCCGGTACAAGAAGAGGACTATGTTCATGATGGCTCCGGTGACACAATGGAGGTACAAGCGAGAAGGAGACCGTCTTGGCTGCTCCGTGACCGAACCGAGTCCGGCCAGGTATATATTAATTAGTTAAGCCTGTGCTGACTAGTTAATTGATGCATCCATTGTTTTGGTATATGTACACATATTAATTAATCTCGTCTTTCTTCCTTATAATTTCTAGGCCTCCGGATCGAGCACAACTTCGGTAAGGAGACGAGGCCCGAAGAAAAAGTTGAGCTCGGATGAAAAGTTTGAGATCATAGAAATCGCGCCCGACGGCGAACCGATTAGACCCATGCGGACAAGGAAGGCATTTTCTGCTCGGTGCGGGGGTTCTTGTTAGGGACAAGATCCCGATCAGCATCAATCAATGGTATAAGCCTAAGGAGGAAGACCCTCAGGTGTCTTATGTCAATGATATGCAGAAAGAAGATCTTTGGACTTAGCTGAAGGCAAATTTCACCCTACCGTCAGAGGAGGATCCGGAGAAGCCAGTTAAAGAGCAACTAATCAAGTCTTGTGCTCTTAAGAAGATGGCAACCCTAATGAGGAGGTGGAGGAAAGAGCTGAACCAGTTTGTCGAGAAAGATAAGACACCAGAATTCATCGGCAAATATGAGAAGATCAAAGATCATCGCCCGCATTTGTGGCCCACAAGACATCGGAAAAGAGTAAGAAGATGTCGGCGACAAACAAGAAAAATGCTGCAAAGAAGAAGCTTCACCATCGCACGGGTTATAGTAATGTAATTGATGAGTTATGCATGCGCGCAGGTTCCACTATATTCTTACGGAGATTAAGCTTGAGCGTGGACTTGTAACCGTCTTAGACTCGAGACGGAAAGATCCCAGCACCTATGCGGACATGACAGAAATGCTCAGCAAGTAAGTTCAATTAACCGATCATTAGCGCACCATAGCGGCAACTTTTTTTTCATTTCCTGATATCTCAAGTAATAATAATTATTTTCTTTGTCTTGCAGGGTTTGGAAACAGTTCACCGCAAAAAGCTCCGGGACTGCCAAGGAGCTGCGATATATATACCCGAAAGTAAGTACTACTGGCTAGCTAGTTGTGCGCATCTCCCGTTGATTCTATAGCTATACTTTCATCAATGCCATTTATAATGCTTCATTATCAGTTTGATTGACCTCTATTTCTCGTAAAGTGCTTGTGGCAGGAACAAGGGAATGATTTACGTGGATACTACGTAATGCGAGTTCATCTACAACGCTGGATCGCCTTTTCAATTTTAAAAAAAATAAAAGAAAATGATGGAAATGTCAAAAAAGTAAAAGAAAATAAGTTTCCCATGTGATATGTGGTCTAGTTGTTGGGAAAATTTGCAAATGTGAATTTCGACTTTATTTGCAAAATCTCTCTGAAAGTTGTAAATATGGGCATAACTTTTGCATACTAACTCGGATGAAAAAGTTTTTTATATGAAAAATCATCTACTCGAAAAGTTACATCCAAATTTAGCCGCCCCTCGCCGCCCCCACCGTCGCCATCGTCATCTAGCCGCCCCCGCTGTGAGCCGCCGCGCCGCGCCGCCGGCTCTGTTTTTTTTCACTTTTATTAGTTTAATTTTTTGTTCATATATATATATATATATTGTATATGTGTACGTATGTGGCTATGTGTATGTAGATGTTCAAAATGTATAAAAAAATTGTTCAGAGCATGTTTTTCTTCATATATGTATTTTTGTTCATATGTGTATTAATGTTTTCATATATGCAAAAGATAGATTATTAGAAAAGTTAGTTTTTTTTCTGTTCATAGATTTTTTTGGTGATATTAATTATTGTAGAAATATGCAAATGTTTGTATATTCATATGAACAATGCATTAGGCAAGACCTTTGTTTTTTTCAAAATTTTCTATTTGAACAATTTTTTTTAAAAGCAATACTAAAAGAATGAGAGGAAAAAGGAAAATAAGAAGAGGAAGAAAGGAGAAGAAGAGGAGAGGAAGAAGAGGAGAAATAAATAAGAAGAGGAAATAAGAAGAAAAATAAGAGGAGAAGAAGAAAAATAGAAAATTTCTATTTTACTTCTTCTCCTCTATTCATTACATCTTCTCCACTATTTTTTCTTCCTATTTTCTTCCTTTTCCTTATTTTCCTTTCTCATGAGAAGAAGAAAAAGAAGAGTAGAAGAAGAAGAAAGGAATAGAGGAGAAAGAAGAAACTTCAACACGAGTGGGGGAAAATTACCCCTCCCCGATAACATTATTTTCCCATGTATATGTATGTCGCGTCGTTGTCGATATAACCCCCTCGAGATAACTTCGACATGAGGGGCGGTCGATATATATACCCCCTCTCGACCGTGATAACTTATACAACGGCAGCACCCTCCTCGACCCTCTCGCTCGACCAAAACTCTCGAGACACCCAAACCCTAGAGAGAAAACGATGTTGGTAGCTCCTACCCCTCCCGCCGCGCCCCTACCCGAGAAATTAACTCTCTCGGGGCCACCCAAATTAACCCTTGAAGCGTTGTGTGGAGGAGACCCCAAACCCAAGAGAAAAACGATGTTGGTCTCCTACCCCTCCCTTGGCGCCCCTACCCGACAAATTAACTCTCTCGACGCCACCCAAACTTAGATGATTCCTTATTGTGATTAGCTAGCTAGTTCTACGTTTGCCACTAATATATATATATATATATGTATATATATATATATTTATATATATATATCCATCTGTACCATGTTTGAATAATAATTGACGTGTTGTAAATTTTGCAGAAACTATGGAGCACTCCCGAGACGAAGAAACAGAAGCGATGTTGGGGCACATAATCGCACAAGGAAGTGATGAAGTTGCGTCATTTCTCAACGACACGGACTGGGTGAAGAAGAGGGCTATGTTCATGATGGCTTGACCCATTAATGCCGGTACAAGAAGAGGACTATGTTCATGATGGCTCCGGTGACATAATGGAGGTACAAGCAGAAGGAGACCGTGCTGACTGCTCCGGTGACTGAACCGAGTCCGGCCAGGTATATATTAATTAGTTAAGCCTGTGCTGGCTAGTTAATTGATGCATCCATTGTTTTGGTATATGTACACATATTAATTACTCTCGTCTTTCTTCCTTATAATTTCTAGGCCTCGGATCGAGCACAACCGGTAAGGAGACGAGGCCCGAAGAAAAAGTTGAGCTCGGATGAAAAGTTTGAGATCATAGAAATCGCTACCGATGCGAACCGATTAGACCCATGCGGACAAGGAAGGAATTTTCTGCTCGGTCACGGGGTTCTTGTTAGGGACAAGATCCCGATCAGCATCCATCAATGGTATAAGCCTAAGGAGGAAGACCCTCAGGTGTCTTATGTCAATGATATGCAGAAAGAAGATCTTTGGACTGAGCTGAAGGCAAATTTCACCCTACCGTCAGAGGAGGACCAGAGAAGCCAGTTAAAGAGCAATTAATCAAGTCTTGTGCTCTTAAGAAGATGGCAACCCTAATGAGGAGGTGGAGGAAAGAGCTGAACCAGTTTGTCGAGAAAGATAAGACACCAGAATTCATCGGCAAATATGAGAAGATCAAAGATCATCGCCCGCATTTGTGGCCCACAAGACATCGGAAAAGAGTAAGAAGATGTCGGCGACAAACAAGAAAAATGCTGCAAAGAAGAAGCTTCACCATCGCACGGGGTTATAGTAATGTAATTGATGAGTTATGCATGCGTGCGCAGGTTCCACTATATTCTTCTGGAGATTAAGCTTGAGCGTGGACTTGTAACCGTCTTAGACTCGAGACGGAAAGATCCCAGCACCTATGCGGACATGACTGAAATGCTCAGCAAGTAAGTTCAATTAACCGATCATTATCGCACCATAGCGGCAACTTTTTTTCATTTCCTGATATCCCAAGTAATAATAATTATTTTCTTTGTCTTGCAGGGTTTGAAACAGTTCACATAAAAGCTCGGGACTGCCAAGGAGCTGCGATATATATACCCGAAAGTAAGTACTCTTGGCTAGCTAGTTGTGCGCATCTCCCGTTGATTCTATAGCTATACTTTCATCAATGCCATTTATAATGCTTCATTATCAGTTTGATTGACCTCTATTTCTCGTAAAGTGCTTGTGGCAGGAACAAGGGAATGATTTACGTGGATACTACGGTTATGCGAGTTCATCTACAACGCTGGATCACCTTTTCAGTTTTAAAAAAATAAAATAAAATGATTGAAATGTCAAAAAAATAAAAGAAAATAAGTTTCCCATTTGATATGTGGTCTAGTTGTTGGGAAAATTTGCAAATGTGAATTTCGACTTTATTTGCAAAATCTCTCTGAAAGTTGTAAATATGGGCATAACTTTTGCATACTAACTCGGATGAAAAAGTTTTTTATATGAAAAATCATCTACTCGAAAAGTTACATCCAAATTTAGCACTCGCCGCCACCCGCCGCCATCGTCATCTAGCCGCCCCCGCTGTGAGCCGCCGCGCCGCACCGCCGGCTCTGTTTTTTTTCACTTTTATTAGTTTAATTTTTTGTTCGTATATATATATATATTGTATATGTGTATGGATGTGGCTATGTGTATGTAGATGTTCAAAATGTATAAAAAAATTGTTCAGAGCATGTTTTTCTTCATATATGTATTTTTGTTCATATGTGTATTAATGTTTTCCTATATGCAAAAGATAGATTATTAGAAAAGTTAGTTTTTTTTCTGTTCATAGATTTTTTTTGGTGATATTAATTATTGTAGAAATATGCAAATGTTTGTATATTCATATGAACAATGCATTAGGCAAGACCTTTGTTTTTTTCAAAATTTTCTATTTGAACAATTTTTTTTAAACAAGCAATACTAAAAGAATGAGAGGAAAAAGGAAAATAAGAAGAGGAAGAAAGGAGAAGAAGAGGAGAGGAAGAAGAGGAGAAATAAATAAGAAGAGGAAATAAGAAGAAAAATAAGAGGAGAAGAAGAAAGGAATAGAGGAGAAGAAGAAAAATAGAAAATTTCTATTTTTCTTCTTCTCCTCTATTCTTTTCTTCTTCTCCTCTTTTTTCTTCTTCCTCTTTCTTCCTTTTCCTTATTTTCCTTTCTCATGAGAAGAAGAAAAAGAAGAGTAGAAGAAGAAGAAAGGAATAGAGGAGAAAGAAGAAACTTCAACACGAGTGGGGGGTATCGATACCCCTCCCGATAACATTATTTTCCCATGTATATGTATGTCGGCGTCGTTGTCGATATAACCCCTCGAGATAACTTCGACATGAGGGCGGTCGATATATATACCCCTCTCGACCGTGATAACTTATACAACGGCAGCACCATCCTCGACCCTCTCGCTCGACCAAAACTCTCGAGACACCCAAACCCTAGAGAGAAAGCGATGTTGGTAGCTCCTACCCCTCCCTTGGCGCCCCTACCCGAGAAATTAACTCTCTCGGGCCACCCAAATTAACCCTTGAAGCGTTGTGTGGAGGCGACCCCAGACCCAAGAGAGAAAGCGATGTTGGTCTCCTACCCCCTCCCTTGGCGCCCCTACCCGACAAATTAACTCTCTGAGGCCACCCAAACTAACATGATTCCTTATTGTGATTAGCTAGCTAGTTCTACGTTTGCTACTAATATATATATATATATATATATATATATATATATATATATATATATCCATCTGTACCATGTTTGAATAATAATTGACGTGTTGTAAATTTTGCAGAAACTATGGAGCACTCCCGAGACGAAGAAACAGAAGCGATGTTGGGGCACATAATCGCACAAGGAAGTGATGAAGTTCGTCATTTCTCAACGACACGGACTGGGTGAAGAAGAGGGCTATGTTCATGATGGCTTCGACCCATTAATGCCGGTACAAGAAGAGGACTATGTTCATGATGGCTCCGGTGACACAATGGAGGTACAAGCAGAAGGAGACCGGGCTGACTGCTCCGGTGACCGAACCGAGTCCGGCCAGGTATATATTAATTAGTTAAGCCTGTGCTGACTAGTTAATTGATGCATCCATTGTTTTGGTATATGTACACATATTAATTACTCTCGTCTTTCTTCCTTATAATTTCTAGGCCTCCGGATCGAGCACAACTTCGGTAAGGAGACGAGGCCCGAAGAAAAAGTTGAGCTCGGATGAAAAGTTTGAGATCATAGAAATCGCGCCCGACGGCGAACCGATTAGACCCATGCGGACAAGGAAGGCATTTTCTGCTCGGTCAAGGGGTTCTTGTTAGGGACAAGATCCCGATCAGCATCCATCAATGGTATAAGCCTAAGGAGGAAGACCCTCGGTGTCTTATGTCAATGATATGCGAGAAAGAAGATCTTTGGACCGAGCTGAAGGCAAATTTCATCCTACCGTCAGAGGAGGATCCGGAGAAGCCAGTTAAAGAGCAATTAATCAAGTCTTGTGCTCTTAAGAAGATGGCAACCCTAATGAGGAGGTGGAGGAAAGAGCTGAACCAGTTTGTCGAGAAAGATAAGACACCAGAATTCATCGGCAAATATGAGAAGATCAAAGATCATCGGCCCGCATTTGTGGCCCACAAGACATCGGAAAAGAGTAAGAAGATGTCGGCGACAAACAAGAAAAATGCTGCAAAGAAGAAGCTTCACCATCGCACGGGTTATAGTAATGTAATTGATGAGTTATGCATGCGTGCGCAGGTTCCACTATATTCTTACGGAGATTAAGCTTGAGCGTGGACTTGTAACCGTCTTAGACTCGAGACGGAAGATCCCGGCACCTATGCGGACATGACTGAAATGCTCAGCAAGTAAGTTCAATTAACCGATCATTATCGCACCATAAGCGGCAACTTTTTTTCATTTCCTGATATCCCAAGTAATAATAATTATTTTCTTTGTCTTGCAGGGTTTGGAAACAGTTCACCGCAAAAGCTCCGGACTGCCGAAGGAGCTGCGATATATATAGCCGAAAGTAAGTACTCTTGGCTAGCTAGTTGTGCGCATCTCCGTTGATTCTATAGCTATACTTTCATCAATGCCATTTATAATGCTTCATTATCAGTTTGATTGACCTCTATTTCTCGTAAAGTGCTTGTGGCAGGAACAAGGGAATGATTTACGTGGATACTACGTGTGCGAGTTCATCTACAACGCTGGATCGCCTTTTCAATTTTAAAAAAAATAAAAGAAAATGATGGAAATGTCAAAAAAATAAAAGAAAATAAGTTTCCCATTTGATATGTGGTCTAGTTGTTGGGAAAATTTGCAAATGTGAATTTCGACTTTATTTGCAAAATCTCTCTGAAAGTTGTAAATATGGGCATAACTTTTGCATACTAACTCGGATGAAAAAGTTTTTTATATGAAAAATCATCTACTCGAAAAGTTACATCCAAATTTAGCCGCCCCTCGCCGCCCCCACCGTCGCCATCGTCATCTAGCCGCCAGGAGCTGCCAGCAAGCACCGCCGGCTCTGTTTTTTTTCACTTTTATTAGTTTAATTTTTTGTTCGTATATATATATATATATTGTATATGTGTATGGATGTGGCTATGTGTATGTAGATGTTCAAAATGTATAAAAAAATTGTTCAGAGCATGTTTTTCTTCATATATGTATTTTTTGTTCATATGTGTATTAATGTTTTCCTATATGCAAAAGATAGATTATTAGAAAAGTTAGTTTTTTTCTGTTCATAGATTTTTTTTTGTGATATTAATTATTGTAGAAATATGCAAATGTTTGTATATTCATATGAACAATGCATTAGGCAAGACCTTTGTTTTTTTCAAAATTTTCTATTTGAACAATTTTTTTAAACAAGAAATAATAAAAGAATGAGAGGAAAAGGAAAATAAGAAGAGGAAGAAAGGATAAGAAGAGGAGAGGAAGAAGAGGAGAAATAAATAAGAAGAGGAAATAAGAAGAAAAGGAAGAGGAGAAGAAGAAAGGAATAGAGGAGAAGAAGAAAAATAGAAATTTTCTATTTTTCTTCTTCTCTCTATTCCTTTCTTCTTCTCCTCTTTTTTCTTCTTCCTCTTTCTTCCTTTTCCTTATTTTCCTTTCTCGCGAGAAGAAGAAAAAGAAGAGTAGAAGAAGAAGAAAGGAATAGAGGAGAAAGAAGAAACTTCAACACGAGTGGGGGGGGGGTATCGATACCCCCTCCCCGATAACATTATTTTCCCATGTATATGTATGTCGCGTCGTTGTCGATATAACCCCCTCGAGATAACTTCGACATGAGGGGCGGTCGATATATATACCCCCTCTCGACCGTGATAACTTATACAACGGCAGCACCCTCCTCGACCCTCTCGCTCGACCAAAACTCTCGAGACACCCAAACCCTAGAGAGAAAACGATGTTGGTAGCTCCTACCCCTCCCTTGGCGCCCCTACCCGAGAAATTAACTCTCGGGGCCACCCAAATTAACCCTTGAGCGTTGTGTGGAGGCGACCCCAGACCCAAGAGAGAAAGCGATGTTGGTCTCCTACCCCCTCCCTTGGCGCCCCTACCCGACAAATTAACTCTCTCGAGGCCACCCAAACTAACATGATTCCTTATTGTGATTAGCTAGCTAGTTCTACGTTTGCTACTAATATATATATATATATATATATATATATATATATATATATATATCGATCTGTACCATGTTTGAATAATAATTGACGTGTTGTAAATTTTGCAGAAACTATGGAGCACTCGAGACGAAGAAAGCGAAGCGATGTTGGGGCACATAATCGCACAAGGAAGTGATGAAGTTGCGTCATTTCTCAACGACACGGACTGGGTGAAGAAGAGGGCTATGTTCATGATGGCTTCGACCCATTAATGCCGGTACAAGATGTGGACTATGTTCATGATGGCTCCGGTGACACAATGGAGGTTCAAGCAGAAGGAGACCGGGCTGTCTGCTCCGGTGACCGAACCGAGTCCGGCCAGTTATATATTAATTAGTTAAGCCTGTCTTGACTAGTTAATTGATGCATCCATTGTTTTGGTATATGTACACATATTAATTACTCTCGTCTTTCTTGCTTATAATTTCTAGGCCTCCGGATCGAGCACAACTTCGGTAAGGAGACGAGGCCCGAAGAAAAAGTTGAGCTCGGATGAAAAGTTTGAGATCATAGAAATCGCGCCTGACGGGCGAACCGATTAGACCCATGCGGACAAGGAAGGCATTTTCTGCTCGGTCACGGGGTTCTTGTTAGGGACAAGATCCCGATCAGCATCCATCAATGGTATAAGCCTAAGGAGGAAGACCCTCAGGTGTCTTATGTCAATGATATGCAGAAAGAAGATCTTTGGACTGAGCTGAAGGCAAATTTCATCCTACCGTCAGAGGAGGATCCGGAGAAGCCAGTTAAAGAGCAATTAATCAAGTCTTGTGCTCTTAAGAAGATGGCAACCCTAATGAGGAGGTGGAGGAAAGAGCTGAACCAGTTTGTCGAGAAAGATAAGACACCAGAATTCATCGGCAAATATGAGAAGATCAAAGATCACTGGCCCGCATTTGTGGCCCACAAGACATCGGAAAAGAGTAAGAAGATGTCGGCGACAAACAAGAAAAATGCTGCAAAGAAGAAGCTTCACCATCGCACGGGGTTATAGTAATGTAATTGATGAGTTATGCATGCGGCGCAGGTTCCACTATATTCTTACGGAGATTAAGCTTGAGCGTGGACTTGTAACCGTCTTAGACTCGAGACGGAAGATCCCAGCACCTATGCGGACATGACTGAAATGCTCAGCAAGTAAGTTCAATTAACCGATCATTATCGCACCATAGCGGCAACTTTTTTTTCATTTCCTGATATCCCAAGTAATAATAATTATTTTCTTTGTCTTGCAGGGTTTGGAAACAGTTCACCGCAAAAGCTCCGGGACTGCCGAAGGAGCTGCGATATATATACCCGAAAGTAAGTACTACTGGCTAGCTAGTTGTGCGCATCTCCCGTTGATTCTATAGCTATACTTTCATCAATGCCATTTATAATGCTTCATTATCAGTTTGATTGACCTCTATTTCTCGTAAAAGTGCTTGTGGCAGGAACAAGGGAATGATTTACGTGGATACTACGTGTGCGAGTTCATCTACAATTTGGATCGCCTTTTCAATTTTAAAAAAATAAAAGAAAATGATGGAAATGTCAAAAAATAAAAGAAAATAAGTTTCCCATGTGATATGTGGTCTAGTTGTTGGGAAAATTTGCAAATGTGAATTTCGACTTTATTTGCAAAATCTCCGAAAGTTGTAAATATGGGCATAACTTTTGCATACTAACTCGGATGAAAAAGTTTTTATATGAAAAATCATCTACTCGAAAAGTTACATCCAAATTTAGCCGCCCCTCGCCGCCCCCACTGTCGCCATCGTCATCTAGCCGCTTCGCTGTGAGCCGCCATGGCACCGCTTGACTCTGTTTTTTTCACTTTTATTAGTTTAATTTTTTGTTCGTATATATATATATATTGTATATGTGTATGGATGTGGCTATGTGTATGTAGATGTTCAAAATGTATAAAAAAATTGTTCAGAGCATGTTTTTCTTCATATATGTATTTTTTGTTCATATGTGTATTAATGTTTTCCTATATGCAAAAGATAGATTATTAGAAAAGTTAGTTTTTTTCTGTTCATAGATTTTTTTTTGTGATATTAATTATTGTAGAAATATGCAAATGTTTGTATATTCATATGAACAATGCATTAGGCAAGACCTTTGTTTTTTCAAAATTTTCTATTTGAACAATTTTTTTAAACAAGCAATACTAAAAGAATGAGAGGAAAAGGAAAATAAGAAGAGGAAGAAAGGAGAAGAAGAGGAGAGGAAGAAGAGGAGAAATAAATAAGAAGAGGAAATAAGAAGAAAAATAAGAGGAGAAGAAGAAAGGAATAGAGGAGAAGAAGAAAAATAGAAATTTTTTCTTCTTCTCCTCTATTCCTTTCTTCTTCTCCTCTTTTTTCTTCTTCCTCTTTCTTCCTTTTCCTTATTTTCCTTTCTCATGAGAAGAAGAAAAAGAAGAGTAGAAGAAGAAGAAAGGAATAGAGGAGAAAGAAGAAACTTCAACACGAGTGGGGGTATCGATACCCCTCCCGATAACATTATTTTCCCATGTATATGTATGTCGCGTCGTTGTCGATATAACCCCCTCGAGATAACTTCGACATGAGGGGCGGTCGATATATATACCCCCTCTCGACCGTGATAACTTATACAACGGCAGCACCCTCCTCGACCCTCTCGCTCGACCAAAACTCTCGAGACACCCAAACCCTAGAGAGAAAACGATGTTGGTAGCTCCTACCCCTCCCTTGGCGCCCCTACCCGAGAAATTAACTCTCTGGGGCCACCCAAATTAACCCTTGAAGCGTTGTGTGGAGGCGACCCCAGACCCAAGAGAGAAAACGATGTTGGTCTCCTACCCCCTACCGCCGCGCCCCTAACCGACAAATTAACTAGCTCGGGGCCACCCACACGAACATGATTCCTTATTGTGATTAGCTAGCTAGTTCTACGTTTGCTACTAATATATATATAAATATATATATATATATACACATATATATATACATATATATATATATATATATATCCATCTGTACCATGTTTGAATAATAATTGACGTGTTGTAAATTTTGCAGAAACTATGGAGCACTCGAGACGAAGAAAGCAGAAGCGATGTTGGGGCACATAATCGCACAAGGAAGTGATGAAGTTGCGTCATTTCTCAACGACACGGACTGGGTGAAGAAGAGGGCTATGTTCATGATGGCTTCGACCCATTAATGCCGGTACAAGAAGAGGACTATGGTCATGATGGCTCCGGTGACACAATGGAGGTACAAGCGAGAAGGAGACCGGCTGTTGCTCCGGTGACCGAACCGAGTCCGCCAGGTATATATTAATTAGTTAAGCCTGTGCTGACTAGTTAATTGATGCATCCATTGTTTTGGTATATGTACACATATTAATTACTCTCGTCTTTCTTGCTTATAATTTCTAGGCCTCCGGATCGAGCACAACTTCCGGTAAGGAGGCGAGGCGAAGAAAAAGTTGAGCTCGGATGAAAAGTTTGAGATCATAGAAATCGCGCCCGACGGGCGAACCGATTAGACCCATGCGGACAAGGAAGGCATTTTCTGCTCGGTCACGGGGTTCTTGTTAGGGACAAGATCGATCAGCATCCATCAATTGTATAAGCCTAAGGAGGAAGACCCTCGGTGTCTTATGTCAATGATATGCGAAAGAAGATCTTTGGACTGAGCTGAAGGCAAATTTCATCCTACCGTCAGAGGAGGATCCGGAGAAGCCAGTTAAAGAGCAATTAATCAAGTCTTGTGCTCTTAAGAAGATGGCAACCCTAATGAGGAGGTGGAGGAAAGAGCTGAACCAGTTTGTCGAGAAAGATAAGACACCAGAATTCATCGGCAAATATGAGAAGATCAAAGATCATCGGCCCACATTTGTGGCCCACAAGACATCGGAAAAGAGTAAGAAGATGTCGGCGACAAACAAGAAAAATGCTGCAAAGAAGAAGCTTCACCATCGCATGCGGGGTTATAGTAATGTAATTGATGAGTTATGCATGCGTCGCAGGTTCCACTATATTCTTACGGAGATTAAGCTTGAGCGTGGACTTGTAACCGTCTTAGACTCGAGACGGAAAGATCCCAGCACCTATGCGGACATGACTGAAATGCTCAGCAAGTAAGTTCAATTAACTGATCATTATCGCACCATAGCGGCAACTTTTTTGTCATTTCCTGATATCTCAAGTAATAATAATTATTTTCTTTGTCTTGCAGGGTTTGGAAACAGTTCACCGCAAAAGCTCCGGGACTGCCGAAGGAGCTGCGATATATATACCCGAAAGTAAGTACTCTTGGCTAGCTAGTTGTGCGCATCTCCCGTTGATTCTATAGCTATACTTTCATCAATGCCATTTATAATGCTTCATTATCAGTTTGATTGACCTCTATTTCTCGTAAAGTGCTTGTGGCAGGAACAAGGGAATGATTTACGTGGATACTACGTTATGCGAGTTCATCTACAATATTTGGATCGCCTTTTCAATTTTAAAAAAATAAAAGAAAATGATGGAAATGTCAAAAAATAAAGAAAATAAGTTTCCCATGTGATATGTGGTCTAGTTGTTGGGAAAATTTGCAAATGTGAATTTCGACTTTATTTGCAAAATCTCTCCGAAAGTTGTAAATATGGGCATAACTTTTGCATACTAACTTTCGGATGAAAAAGTTTTTTATATGAAAAATCATCTACTCGAAAAGTTACATCCAATTTAACCGGGGGAACCCCGTTAAACATTTTCAAAATCCTCAAAAACCTAACAGAAAAAAAGTTACGGGGCTTTTAATATCTAGAGTGGAAAAAATTGAAAAAATTTCAAACTGTGGTCAAACAATGGTCAAACCATGGTCAAACTGATTATTCTAGAATATTAGTGTTACTAAATAATTTATTCAGTTATTTTGAATTTGGTCAAATATGGTCAACCTGTGGCCGAACTATGGTCAAACTATGGTCAAAACATGGTCAAACCATGGTCAAACTAATTATTCTAGAATATTAGTGTTACTAAATAATTTGTTTAGTTATTTTGAATTTTGGTCAAATCTGGTCAAACTGTGGTCAAACTGTGGTCAAACTATGGTCAAACTATGGTCAAACCATGGTCAAACTAATTATTTAAAATAACTATTGTTTTCTAAATAATTATTGTTATTGAAAACAATAGTTTGAAACTCAAACAGTGAAATGTTTAAATTCATGCTCAAGCAAAATTCATGAGGGTTAATAGGATTGACATCTTACAATTGTCATGAAAACACCAAGTGCAGACTTGGAAGCGAGGGAGAATAGAACCGGAAGTTAAGCGTGCTTTCAGGCTGGGGAGTGGGAGGATGGGTGACCGTTCGTTAAGTTAGGTGATTTGGAATGATGAGTGTGATTAGAGAAGAGGATAAATTGAGCAGTGTTGTTGTGTTCTGATTAGAGATTAGGGATTAAAATAATTCAGAAATTTGAAAATAAAAATTATTCAAAAAATTTTCAAAAAAATTTTCAAAAAAATTTTCAAAAAAATCATTAAATTTCCATTAGTCGGTTGGTGTTACCAACCGGGACTAAAGGTGGAGCCCCACGTGGCATGACCTTTAGTCCCGGTTACGGATTGAACCGGGACTAAAGAGAGGTATTAATGCAAACCCTTTAGTCCCGGTTCACCAACCGGGACTAAAGGCCCTTACCAACCGGGACAACAGGCCCTTTTTCTACTAGTGTCATAATTAGCTATGAATTATTTGCCAAAAGATGAACATTTTAGTTTGCATGTTTGACAAATTTGAATTTTGGACATTTATTTTAAATTTGAATTTGGATTGTGATTTTGACCAATCGCAGATTAGTAATTGATAATGTGATGACATGGCACCATTAACAAGGGTTTACTGTAGCTTAAATATCCAGGCGTTACAAACGCGACTTAGAAAAATAAGCGGGGCTACTCTCCAAGACAATATGAAGTGCGTAAGCAATTAATAATAGATTCACAATTTCATTTTATTACACCATCATTTCTGTTGAGTTTCATTCATATATATGTATTAATTAACCCCCTTCTTCAAATTAGACGTGGCAGACGCTGAATGAACTCCTACAACCATATCGCATTAAAGCAATTCAAGAGGAATTGGCGGGATTCTTTCTTGACCACGTCATCAATAAAGCCGGAGAATACCATGTGGAAGTTGATTTCAAATGCTAGGGGACTGTAATTGAGAGATCTTATATATTGTACATGTATGTAGCCAGTAGCGTCGGACGTACATGACACGAAAACTTGTTTTAAATTGTTCGACCAATCTCTCGGAGAAGGAGAGGTCGATCGATCATTTCTCTCGGTAACGAACTTCTGTACTCGATGGTTCCCTTTATTTTCTTACTAGCTAGCGTGTCGAGGGCTATATGTATATAGTAAATGGCGTCGACCAAGCAGACGAAGAGAGGACACTTCTCTCTATTAATTAGCTAGCTAACACAATGTATGAAACACCTAAATTAACCCCCAAAACCCCCAACCCCCACCCCTTTAAAAAACAAAAACCCCAGCCCTTTGGAATCTTGTGGCGTGGATGCCTATTGGTCCCGGTTGGTGCCACCAACCGGGACCAAAGGCCTCGCTGGGCTCGGCGCACCGCCACATGGAGGACCATCTGTCCCGGTTCGTGTTAGAACCGGGACTAAAGGGAGGTATTAGTAACGACCCATTAGTCGGTTCATGAACCGGACTAAAGGCCCTACTGAACCGGGACTAATAGGTGTTTTTCTACTAGTGTATGTACCGAAGTACTTATATCATATCTATGTTCAACCGAACTTTAAACGCGTCTTAACCGACCGTCGGCTTCTCCCTCTTCGGTCAAGGACCGAAAAGTGTTATGTACTCCATATGTCGATAATATCGACGGTGTTTCCGATAACCAGGCAATCAGGTCATAAGGCTGTAACAGACAAAGCGCTTCGGGGAACTTATGCTATATTCTCGATAAAGTGTAAGAAGCATCTTGAAGAAAATAGTACCCCCACCGATACCTTTCTTGGTGCTCATTGTTAATATGAGACTTGTGCAATAGATTTTTGTACTCATGAGTTCCATTGTGTTCGACCATTATTGAAAACAGTAGGAGCGCTTAGCTTTGGCTTCACCTGGGCCTCGAGGTTCGGCTCGGGTGACCCGATCATGACAATCGCAGAGGTGCTCCCTTTATTCCCTAGCCGAACAATCGAGAACGAGGGGTAAACGCAGAGGAGCAAGGCAACCCAGCTTGCAAATCACTTAAGTCAATATGGTGCATATTGTGGCGTAATACAAACAAGGAACGAAGCCGTACAAGTATAATCATGTGCAAGAGGAAAAAGCTTCATGAAGGAAGCCCCCAAGTAAACTGGGTATTTGAATTTGCGCGTCACAAACAAAGTTTGGACAAGGAAAAATTTTACAAGCAACTTTTTCCCAAAAAAATATAACGCTTGGTCGAGCCGAACACAAGTTAAAAATTTAAAACTTTGAGCATGAAGGCAACTTAGCTGGTTGATGTGTTCGGTATTGACGACGCGGTCCGAGCTTGATGCGGGACAAGGTTCCATCCCCCAAGCCGATCCTGAGGTGGCGGAGCAAAGAGCTCGGCACTCCGAAGCTGTGACATAGCACGGTCAATGCAGGATGTCAGAGTGATGCCGAAGTCCCCTGCATGGGGTAATGAAGTGTTGACGAAGCCCCCCATCCAGCCGAGGTGACGCCAAAGGATATAGTCCGGCTGGATCATTTTCCTGTGCACAAAAAATAGTGCAGACCGGGGATAATAGTAAGAATAGGAATTAAAAAAAATGTTACATAATAAATAATTTATGCAAAGTAAGTAATAAAATAAATATGGCCTGGCGCCGAAGTCAATGTCGATGCAGGTCATCAGTGTAATGCAATAAAGGCGTGGCAAAGCCTGAATTCACAGGTCGGTCCGAGTTCCGGATGCGGCGTCACGGACTATGTACGGAAACCGACCGAACCACCATGATATCGTCGTTAATCGGCCACCATTTGATAGACCTGTATATATGATGGACAAACCAGAGTAATAATTCCTTGGGAAAAATGAACCCAAACAAGCAAACAATCTGGGATTAATTGCACCTGGTTTATTTGTTGTAGCAACCGAAGGAGGTGATTCCCAAAATTGGGACTCGATCCGGCGCACCCATTACCCATTGGGCGATAAAGCGACGGCATGGCAATCTGGCAAGGTTGGCTCGCCGAGGCAAAGCCCTCGTTCTAGCTAACGTGACGGCGCTGGTCGGCTAGCGACGCCGAAGCGTCCGGAGTAGGTTGATGAAGAGATGGCGAAGCCCCCGGTCCAGCCGAGATGTCGAAGTAGGTCGGTGTGATGGATACCAGCTTGAAGAAGCCATAGTGCGGCCCTGCCGATGCAGGTCGTGACGTGGTCGATGCCGGCTTGATGAAGCGACCGTGCGGCGATGCCGGTATGCCCGCTCCGTGTAATCCGTGGGGCGGCGATGTTGGTGATGATTTATCCTTCGCGATGCGGACTCTTGTTCGACTTGCCGAGATGATGATCCGAAGAAGTTGAGCTCGGCTCAACAAAGTGACGACGATGTCTAAGCGTGGGTCGGCAGCCGTGGAGCAATATTGCGGACTAGTTTGACACCAGCATGATATTGAAGATAGTGGGATGTGTTCGAAACAAAACACAACACCCCATACAAAACTTCCTTCAAAAGGATGTCAAAATCCGTTCATAAAAAGAGCGAACTTCGGGTCGGATTCGTTTCCATGAAAACAGATCCGAAAACTCATGCACTAATCGGAAGGTTCCCGGAGTTTGGAAGGTCGGATCGAGCTGAAATTTTGCGGGGTGGTAGATATAGGAATTCCGCAGCCGATCAACGGTTTGATCTTCCAAAGGAAGTCCGAGCTAGAAGCTGGACACCACGCCCTAAACTCGTCCAGATTCTCGTCCAGATTCAATGCGGCTCCGGTATATCGGAGATTGCCAGAGATTCCTCCATCGGAACTCGACGAAATTTTCCAAGGTTGTTGTAGACTCAATTCCGCACAATACCATTGAAGCAATCATTAAAACGACGCTTGAGGAGGCGGTGGCAGCGGACACAAGTCCGCTGTCCAGAAAAACACTACGGTCGCCCGAGGGCAATGTTGACGTTGAGCCCCCGGGCTCCCTGGATGATTCCTCCATGATCTTGATAGAGATCGGAGTTGATGTTGATGAAGGCCCTCATACGAACACGATGATCGGAGGTAGGGCGCAGTCCTTGGTCAAACCAAGGTGACCAGTCGAGCTGGTAACGAAGATGCCAAAGTCGTAGTTGATCTGCAGGTGAGCCATCGACCTTTCGCCGAACACACAACGGAACTCTCAATGAAAGCATCAATGTCGGCATAAAAACCGGCGGATCTCGGGTAGGGGGTCCCGAACTGTGCGTCTAGGCGGATGGTAACAGGAGACAAGGGACACGATGTTTTTACCCAGGTTCAGGCCCTCTCGATGGAGGTAAAACCCTTCTCCTGCTTGATTAATATTGATGATATGAGTAGTACACGAGTGGATCTACCACGAGATCAGAGAGGCTAAACCCTAGAAGCTAGCCTATGGTATGATTGTTGTATATCTATCGACTAGCCTGGCCTTGGTTTATATAATGCACCAGAGGCCTAGGATAACAAGAGTCCTAGCCGAATACGCCGGTGGGGGAGGAGTCCTTGTCTTGATCGCCAAGTCTTGTGGAATCTTCCTTGTATGCGGCAACTGTCCGGACTGGCCCATGAGTATACGGCCATGGGGATCCTCGGCCCAATCCAACTGATCGGGAGACGACGTGGTGAGTATCCCCTAGTCCAGGACACCGTCAGAGATCAAAGGCACAAATTGATATTGGCCATATCATGTCACTTTATGAGTTACATGTGATGTTTGTCATGTTCATGATACGTCCATTTTGCATCATGCTTTTATATTGATATTTATTTCATTATGGGCTGTTATTACATGTTATACCACAATATGTATGCCTATTCTCTCTTATTTTACAAGGTTTACATGAAGAGGGAGAATGCCGGCAGCTGGGATTCTAGGCTGGAAAAGGAGCAAATATTAGAGACCTATTCTGCACAGCTCCAAAAGTCCTGAAACTCCACGAAAGTAATTTTTGGAATTAATAAAAAATACTGGCGAAAGAATCAATGTCAGGGGGCCCACACCCAGTCCATGAGGGTGGTGGGCGCGCCCCCTACCTCGTGGGCCCCCTGACAGCCCTCCGGTGGCCATCTTCTGATATATGATGTCTTTTACCCTGGAAAAAATCATAAGCAAACTTACGGACGAAACTCCGCCACGAGGCGGAACCCAAGCGGAACCAATCTATGGCTCTGGCGGAGCTGTTCTGCCGGGGAAACATGCCTCCGGGAGGGGGAAATCATCACCATCGCAATCACCAACGATCCTCTCAGTGGGAGGGGGTCAATCTCCATCAAAATCTTCACCAGAACCATCTCCTCTCAAACCCTAGTTCATCTCTTGTATCCAATCTTTGTACCAAAACCTCAGATTGGTACCTGTGGGTTACCGAGTGTTGATTACTCCTTGTAGTTGATGCTAGTTGGTTTATTTGGTGGAAGATCATATGTTCAGATCCTTAATGCATATTAATACCCCTCTGATTGTGAACATGAATATGATTTGTGAGTAGTTACGTTTGTTCCTGAGGACATGGGAGAAGTCTTGCTATAAGTAGTCATGTGAATTTAGTATTCGTTTGATATTTTGATGAGATGTATGTTGTCTTTCCTCTAGTGGTGTTATGTGAACGTCGACTACATGACTTCACCATTGTTTGGGCCTAGAGGAAGGCATTGGGAAGTAATAAGTAGATGATGGGTTGCTAGAGTGATGTAAGCTTAAACCCTAGTTTATGCGTTGCTTCGTAAGGGGCTGATTTGGATCCATATGTTTCATGATATGGTTAGGTTTACCTTAATACTTCTTTTGTAGTTGTGGATGCTTGCAATAGGGGTTAATCATAAGTGGGATGCTTGTCCAAGGAAGGGCAGTACACAAGCACCGGTCCACCCACATACCAAATTATCAAAGTAACGAACGCGAATCATATGAGCGTGATGAAAACTAGCTTGACGATAATTCACATGTGTCCTCGGGAGCGCTTTTCTCATATAAGAACTTGTCGAGGCTTGTCCTTTGCTACAAAAAGGATAGGGCCATCTTTCTGCACCTTATTTACTTTCATTGCTTGTTACTCGTTACAAATTACCTTATCACAAAACTATCTGTTGCCGATAATTTCAGTGCTTGTAGAGAATACCTTACTGAAAACCGCTTGTCATTTTCTTCTGCTCCTTGGGGTTCGACACTCTTACTTGTCGAAAAGACTACGATAGATCCCCTACTCTTTTCTGGTGCCGTTGCCGGGGAGTGAAGCACCTTTGGTAAGGAAAAATTTATATAGTGTGCTAAAATTTACTATCACTTGTTACTATGAAACATAATCCTTTGAGGGGCTTGTTCGTGGTATCTTCACCCCGACCAGTAGAGCAAAGAGTTGCTCCTCAACCTACTGAACCTACTGAAATTTTTTACTTTGAAATTCCTTCGGGTATGGTAGATAAACTGCTAGCTAATCCTTTTACAGGAGATGGAACATTACATCCCGACTTGCACCTAATCTATGTGGATGAAGTTTGTGGATTATTTAAGCTTGCAGGTATGCCCGAGGATGTTATCAAGAAGAAGGTCTTCCCTTTATCTTTGAAGGGAGAGGCATTGACATGGTTTAGGCTATGTGATGATGTGGGATCATGGAACTACAACCGATTGAAATTGGAATTTCATCAGAAGTTTTATCCTATGCATCTTGTTCATCGTGATCGTAATTACATATATAATTTTGGCCTCGCGAAGGAGAAAGCATCGCTCAAGCTTGGGGGAGGCTTAAGTCAATGTTATATTCATGCTCCAATCATCAGCTCTCAAGAGAAATGATTATTCAAAACTTTTATGCTCAGCTTTCTACGAACAATTGCTCCATGCTCGATACTTCTTATGTTGGGTCTTTTATGATGAAGACTATTGAATTCAAATGGGATTTATTGGAAAGAATTAAATGCAACTCTGAAGATTGGGATCTCGACGAAGGTAAAGAGTCATGCATGACACCTAAGTTTGATTGTGTTAAATCTTTTATGGATACCAACGTCTTCCTTGAATTTAACACTAAATATGGACTTGACTCTGAGATAGTAGCTTCTTTCTGTGAATCATTTGCTACTCATGTTGACCTCCCTAAGGAGAAGCGGTTTAAATATAATCCTCCCACTAAAGTATAATTAGTTGCACCTATTAAAGTTGAAGAAAAGACTATCACTTATAATGATCCTATTGTTCCTACTACTTATATTGAGAAACCACCTTTCCCTGTTAGGATAAAAGATCATGCTAAAGCTTCAGTTGTAGTTCGTAAGAGTAATACTAAAACACCTACAACACCTGAGCAAATTAAAGTCGAACCTAGTATTGCTATGGTAAAAGATCTCTTCGCTGATAATATTGATGGGCATGTTATCTACTTACGTGATTGAAGCTGCTAGAATTGCTAGACCGGTTCTAAGAATAAACATAGACCTGTTGTAGGCATGCTGTTATTTACATTAAAATAGGAGATCATTGTGTATCACGACTTATGTGATATGGGTGCTAGTGCTAGTGCAATACCTTATTCCTTGTATACAGAAATTATGCATGATATTGCACCTGCTGAGATAGAAGAATTAGACGTCACAATTAAGCTTGCCAATAGAGATACTATTTCACCAGTTGGGATTGTAAGAGATGTCGAAGTCTTGTGTGGGAAAGTTAAATATCCTGCTGATTTTCTTGTTCTTGGTTCCCCACAAGATAGCTTTTGTCCTATTATATTTGGTAGACCCTTCTTGAATACTGTTAATGCTAAGATAGATTACGAAAATGATATTGTTACGATTGGTTTGGATGATATGACTCATGAGTTTAATTTTGCTAAATTTCATAGACAACCCCATGATAAAGAATTGCCTAGTAAGGATGAAATTATTGGTCTTGCTTCTATTGTCGTGCCTCCTAATGATCCTTTAGAACAATATTTGCTAGACCATGAAAATGATATGTTCATGAATGAAAGAAGGGAAATAGATGAAGTATTCTTTAAACAAGGACCTATTTTAAAACACAACTTGCCAGTTGAAATTCTAGGGGATCCTCCACCACCCAAGGGTGATCCCGTGTTCGAGCTTGAACCATTACCTGATACGCTTAAATATGATTATCTTGATGAAAATAAAATATATCCTGTTATTATTAGTGCTAACCTTTCAGAGCAGGAAGAGGAGAGACTATTGAAAACTCGAAGAAGCACCGTCTTTGCTATTGGATATACTCTTGATGATCTTAAGGGCATTAGTCCCACTCTATGGCAACACAAAATAAAATTGGAGGAAGACGCCAAACCAGTTATTGATCACCAACGATGGTTAAATCCTAAGATGAACGAAGTGTTAAGAAAGGAAATACTGAAGCTCCTAGAGGCAGGTATAATTTATCCCGTTGCTGATAGCCAGTGGGTAAGTCCTGTCCATTGTGTCCCTAAGAAGGGAGGTATTACGGTCGTTCCTAATGATAAAGATGAATTGATCCCACAAAGAATTGTTACAGGTTATAGGATGGTAATTGATTTCCACAAATTAAATAAAGCTACTAAAAAGGATCATTACCCTTTACCTTTTATTGATCAAGTGCTAGAAATATTATCCAAACATACACATTTTTGCTTTCTAGATGGTTACTCTGATTTCTCTCAAATACCTGTATCAGCGGACGATCAAGAAAAGACCACTTTTACTTGTCCTTTTGGTACTTTTGCTTATAGACGTATGCCTTTGGGTTTATGTAATGCACCTGCTAAAGATGCATGATGGCTATATTCTCTGACTTATGTGAAAATATTTGTGAAGTTTTCATGGATGATTTCTCCGTTTATGGATCTTCTTTTGATGATTGCTTGAGCAACCTTGATCGAGTTTTGCAGAGGTGTGAAGACACTAGTCTTGTCTTGAATTGGGAGAAGTGCCACTTTATGGTTAATGAAGGTATTGTCTTGGGGCACAAAATTTCTGAAAGAGGTATTGAAGTTGATCAAGCTAAAGTTGATGCTATTGAAAAGATGTCGTGTCCCAAGGACATTAAAGGTATAAGAAGTTTCCTTGGTCATGCCGGTTTTTATAGGAGGTTCATTAAAGACTTCTCTAAAATTTCCATGCCTCTGACCAATTTATTGCAAAATGATATTCCTTTTGTCTTCGATGATGATTGTGTAGAAGCATTTGAAATACTTAAAAAAGCTTTGATTTCTGCACCTATTTTTCAGCCACCTGATTGGAATTTACCCTTTGAAATTATGTGTGATGCTAGTGATTATGCCGTAGGTGCTGTTCTAGGACAAAGAGTTGATAAGAAACTAAATGTTATTCAATATGCTAGTAAACCTCTAGGCAGTGCCCAGAGAAATTATGCTACTACTGAAAAGGAATTTCTAGCAGTTGTATTTGCTTGTGATAAGTTCAGACCTTATATTGTTGATTCTAAAGTAACTATTCACACTGATCATGCTGCTATTAAATATCTTATGGAAAAGAAAGATGCTAAAACTAGACTTATTAGATGGGTTCTCTTGCTACAAGAATTTGATTTACATATTATTGATAGAAAGGGAGCTGAGAACCCCGTTGCAGATAACTTGTCTAGGTTAGAGAATGTTCTTGATGACCCACTATCTATTGATGATAGCTTTCCTGATGAACAAATAGCTGTCATAAATGCTTCTCGTACTGCTCCATGGTATGCTGATTATGCTAGTTACATTGTTGCTAAATTCATACCACCTAGGTTTAATACCAGCAAAAGAAAAAAAATCTATGATTTAAGACATTACTTATGGGATGACCCACACCTTTATAAAGAAGGAGTAGATGGTGTTATTAGACGTTGTGTACCTGAGCATGAACAGGAACAGATCCTACATGAAGTGTCACTCTGAGGCATATGGAGGACACCACACTTTGGAGATAGAAGCGCACATAAGGTATTGCAATCTGGTTTTTATTGGCCTACTCTCTTCAAGGATACCCGTATAAGTTTGTCTTGTCTTGTGATGAATGGCAAAGAATTGGTAATATTAGTAGAAATCAAAAAATTCCTATGAACTATGCTCTTGTTATTGAACCATTTGATGTTTGCGGCTTTGATTATATGGGACCATTTCCTTCCTCTAATGGGTATACACATATTTTAGTTGTTGTTGATTACGTTACTAAGTGGGTAGAAGTTATTCCAACTAGTAGTGCTGATCATAACACCTCTATTAAGATGCTTAAAGAAGTTATTTTTCCGAGGTTTGGAGTCCCTAGATACTTAATGACTGATGGTGGTTCACATTTTATTCATGGCGCTTTTTGTAAAATGCTTGCTAAGTATGATGTTAATCATAGAATTGCATCTCCTTATTATCACCCACAGTCTAGTGGCCAAGTAGAACTGAGTAAAAGAGAGCTTAAATTAATTTTGCAAAAGACTGTTAATAGATCGAAAGAATTGGTCCAAGAAACTTGATGATGCACTATGGGCTTACATAACTGCATATAAAAATCCTATGGGTATGTCTCCATATAAAATGGTTTATGGAAAAGCATGTCACTTACCTCTCGAACTAGAACATAAGGCATATTGGGCCATTAAAGAGCTCAATTATGATTTCAAAATTGTCGGTGAGAAGAGGTTATTTGACATTAGCTCACTTGATGAATGGACAACTCAAGCCTATGAAAATGCCAAACTGTTTAAGGAAAAAGTTAAAAGATGGCATGATAAAAGGATACAAAAGTGTGAGTTTAATGTAGGTGATTATGTGTTGCTTTTCAACTCTTATTTAAGATTTTTTGCAGGAAAACTTCTCTCTAAATGGGAAGGCCCTTATGTTATTGAGGAAGTCTATCGTTCGGTGCCATAAAAATCAACAACTTTGAAGGCACAAATCCGAAGGTGGTGAACGGTCCAAGAATCAAACATTATATCTCAGGTAATCCAATAAATGTTGAAACTAATGTTATTGAAACCGTAGCCACGGAGGAATACATAAGGAACACTTTCCAGAATGTTCCAAACTCCGAAAAAGAATAGGTACGTGATCCGGTAAGTAAACTGACTCCAAAATAGTTCTAACAGCTATTTTTATCCGTTTTGGAATATTTAAGAAAATAGGAAAATAAGAAATAGTCCGGGAAGGACACGAGGCGTCCACGAGGGTATAGGGCGCGCCCTACCCCTGGGCGCGCCCCCTGCCTCGTGGGCACCTCGTGTGCTCTCCGGACTTCGTTTTCATGCACAATACTTCTTTCGGTCAGTAAAAATTCGTTATATAATATCCCGAAGGTTTTTACCACTGTATCACACAAATATCCTCTGTCTTTGTTTCGAGCTGTTTTCTGTCCAGTTGTTAAGGCGGGCATCATGGCGTCACCCTCCTCTAACAATGAAGGCAACGATGCTTGGCTGATGAAGATGGAGCTGAAGAGAGAAGGACCCGGGGAGATCAACAAGGAGGATAGGATCAAGTAGGTTATGGAGGATCAAGTCCCGACGAGAGAAGAACAAGACATCCAAACTCTTCCCGACCTCTTTACACCAACTGAAATTGAAGCTTTCTAGATGATTGACTTAGCTCGCATACAAAACAAGTATCTCACACATGAAAATATTTTGTTGAAAGATCATATCATCACACTCAAGGGCATTATCCGCAAATTGGAAGAGCTCCTACGCTCGATGTGCGACTATCCATCATCATCACCGCCCTCTCACCAGCAAAGGAGGCATAATCACATGGGTAAGGGCACTCCCCTTGGCAACTGCCAAGCTTGGGGGAGGTGCCCCGGTATCGTATCACCATCACACTCCTATATTTACCGTTTTACTTAGTTCGATCATTTTAGAAACATCTTGATCTAGTAGAATAAAGTTTTGGTATGATTTAGTTTGAGTTTTGCCTTATGATCCCTCTATGTAATCGAGTCCGTCAGCTTTATATAATAAAGATTAGTGTTGAATCAAGGGCTTTGCTGTTTTGCTATAATCTTGAAGGAATAAGAAGAAAAATAATAATAAAAAGAAATAAAGAGATCATATTGATCTTATGGAGAGGAATGACTTCACATATAAAGTGTATGATGAATAAAAGTTGTTGAGAGTTGGCAAACATAGTTTTGGTCATCGTTGCAATTAATAGGAAGTAATAAAGAAGGAAAGGTTCTCACATACAAATACTATCTTGGACATCTTTTATGATTGTGAGAACTCATTAAAATATGACATGCTAAAGAGTTGATGTTGGACAAGGAAGACAACGTAATGGGTTATGTTTCCTCATATCCAAAATAAAGTATATTGCCATGGATCATCCAACATGTTGAGCTTGCCTTCCCCCTCATGCTAGCCAAATTCCTTGCACCAAGTAGAGATATTACTTGTGCTTCTGAAATACCCTTAAACCTGGTTCTGCCATGGGAGTCCACCATACCTACCTATGGATTGAGTAAGATCCTTCAAGTAAGTTGTCATGTCATGTTGCATGCAATAAAAATTGCTCTCTAAAATAAGCTTTATACGATCTTGTGATATGGAAGTAATAAAAGCGATGGACTGCATAATAAATGTCTCTATCACAAGTGGCAATATAAAGTGACATTCTTTTGCATTAAGATTTCGTGCATCCAACCATAAAAGCACATGACAACCTCTGCTTCCCTTTGCGAAGGGCCTATCTTTTAATTTTGTCTTATACATTATGCAAGAGTCATGGTGATCTTCACCTTTCCCATTTATATTTTATCCTTTGGCAAGCACCTCGTGTTGGAAAGATCCTGCTATATCTTATAGTATTTACTAATCGGAGGCACCATTTGAGGCTCCATGTTAATCCTCGTGAGTAATAGTTAATTAACTATTCGATCCGCTTAATTTCTATCGGAAACCGTTGGATGAATAGCATCAATGCCCGTTCTCCTGCGTGTACGTCCCATTAATAATAAAGATTCTCAGGTGCATGTCTCCTGGTGGACTCTTTTGCTTGATTTAAAAATAAAAATCCCTAATCTGTATGCTGCCAAATAAGCCTTCCAATCCCAATCGCTCCCGTAGGCTGGCCGTTCTTGATTGGTCGCCTCCAAACCTAAACATCATCGAGCATCCTCAATCTTGTACGCTGGCCGCCCCTTTCAGTTCGCCCCACCTTAAGCATAACACCATCGGCGTCCTCAACTGCCTCTCTGCCTAATCCTTTGCCTCGCCATATCGTTTCTCTGGGACATCCGGGCTATGCTGAAAATCTATCTAGAAAAACTATATGCGATTAAATCCATCCTCTCTGCAACTAGGTACCATCCAATCCACCCTCTGTTTTTCAAGAGGCGGATGAACTTTTACCATGATAGTTGATGGATTTGATGTGGCGAAGGATATATCGACAAGTGTTTGAAGCAGATTGCATGGCCATCACCGTCAAGAAGGCTGCCTAGGGAAAGAAGGATTGGTGGTAGAGTTGTTTACCTGCTCGACACCATTCAATTTTTGCGGTCACCCAAGCGTCCACTTAACAGGCAAGAAAATCTCAAAAGACCCTGAAAAACATGTACTCTCCGTCCCTACAGAAAACATGTACCAGGTGCTTCGGTAGAATAAGTGAATCTATCTCCATGGATTGCATATTCTTGAGGTCATTTTCCTCGACGTGCTGCCAGCCATCACGCTGATAGTTGTTCTTCTCACACGAGAGTCAGGTTGTCAGGAATTTGGCCGTCGGTAGCAGCTTCTCAACTTCTGCATATCAACATGCCGGGATCCCATCGTCGGCATCATGACATGCATGAGCCGTGAAATGGTGAAAGCATCAGGATGTCAGCCATAGCCAAAGACATGTCGGCATCCCGTCGGCGATGGTGCAAGCACCGACATGAAAGCAAGTTCCCTCGAGTGTGCTGTGTTGTATCGGGTGTGGGATATCATAGTTTGGATGAAATATATGTTCTCGAGCACGAACGTGATGGTATATCATCATATGAGGTGTCGGTATACCTCTAGATTTGTATATTTTCTTTATTTAGAAGTCTCTTCTCTGCAAGAAAGCAATAAAATAATTAGTACTTATGTAAACTCTTTAATTAGTATCGCCAAGATGATACGGTTAAGAGTACAGAGTGCATGAAAAAGATTCAGGTTTCTATTTTTCTTTTGCAAGGATAAAATTTATTTAGGTTAGTTAGCATGGAAAAAGAACTACAGAATTTAGGCCTTGCTGCAATAATGACAGTTAATCATAAAACTGTTAGTCCCCACAAATCCTGTTGGTAAATAATTATAGTGTTTTTCCTCCAAAAATAGTATAGTGATTATCTTTCACAATGTTATTGTGATTTAGTAATACATATATAGGACCAGTTGAAGAAACTAGAAGATAATTGAAAGTAAGCTAAACATGACAGTGTGATTATCTTTCAAAGTATACTTCTTATTTCTTAGGAAAAAATTCGGACATTATATGCAGCATTTTGCTCAACAGTCAAGCATGGAATGCAACTCCACCGCACAAGGATTTCCATAATCCTAATAGTAGGATTTACAGAGGTTGGCAGTACACAAACTATATATACTGAAAGTTCCACATAACATGGATAATTACTTTTGTTCAATGATCTAAATACCTACCAATGACCATCTCAATGGAAATTGGTTATTTCGGAAATAATAAGGGACACTGGAAGACAATTTTTGCTATAACAGGAAAACACGACAACAATTCAATGAAAATGTGTCTCAAATATATCTATATAATTATTTCCCTATGGTGCGACCAAAGAAACTTCCATCCTTTAAATTTTATATATGAAGTATCCTAAATTATACTTATTGCAAAATATGGATGATACTACAATTTTTCTGGTGATATGGTACTAGCCCGTTCAGTACCACGGGTTGACGACTAGTATATCAAATTGGATGTGTTAGCATGAACTATTATTGTTGACATTACCCTTGAGGTAAAATGTTGGGAGGCAACACCGTAAGCCCCTATCTTTCTCTGTGTCCGATTAAAACTCCATACCCATAAGTATTGCGTGAGTGTTAGTAATTGTGAAAGACTAAATGATAGTTGAGTATGTGGACTTGCTGAAAAGATCTTATATTGACTCTTTCCATTGTTATGATAAATTGCAATTGCTTTAATGACTAAGATTATAGCTTGTTAGTTTTCAATGAAGTTTCTGATTCATATTTGACATTGTGGATAGATTGTTACTTTAGCATAAGTAATCGTATGACAAGATATATATATATATATATATATATATATATATATATATATATATATGTAGGACAAATTTTTCCTACTACCGGTGTAGTTACTCCCACTTTTGTTTCATACGTTCTAGGTAGTATCTATCATATCGGAGAGTATATGCGTGTAGTATGTAGTATGTAATAATGTTTAGGTAGTATATATACTATTTTTATGTAGTATGTAGTATATTTTGAGCATAGTCTTTTTACGTACAAATATGTACGTATTTCACAAATATTATAAAAACATGGGCTCACATGCAATTTTTCACATAATTTGCTTTGGAGTATCTTAGATATAATATATGAGCATACTAAAAGTAATAAAGTAGAGTATATACTACCACATGGTAGTATATGAGAAATGTGTTTAACTACACCCTGTAGTAGGATGCATTTTCCCTATATATATATATATATATATATATATATATATATATATATATATATATATATGTTGCTGTTATAAGAATGATCATGATGCCCTCATGTCCGTATTTTATTTTATCGACACCTCTATCTCTAAACATGTGGACATATTTCTCGATATCAGCTTCCGCTTGAGGACAAGCGAGGTCTAAGCGTGGGGAGTTGATACGTCCATTTTGCATCATGCTTCTATATTGATATTTATTACATTATGGGCTGTTATTACACGTTGTACCACAATAGTTATGCCTATTCTCTCTTATTTTACAAGGTTTACATGAAAGGGAGAATGCCGGCAGGAGCAAATATTAGAGACCTATTCTGCACAGCTCCAAAAGTCCTGAAACTCCACGAAAGTCATTTTTGGAATTAATAAAAAATACTGGCGAAAGAATCAACGTTAGGGGCCCACACCCTGTCCACGAGGGTGGGGGGACCCCCCTAGGGCGCGCCCCCTGCCTCGTAGGCCCCCTGACAGCCCTCCGGTGGCCATCTTCTGCTATATGAAGTCTTTTACCCTGGAAAAAAATCATAAGCAAGATTACGGGACGAAACTCCGCCGCCACGAGGCGGAACCTGGGCGGAACCAATCTAGGGATCTGGCGGAGCTGTTCTGGCGTGGAAACATCCCTCCGGGAGGGGGAAATCATCACCATCGTCATCACCAGCAATCCTCTCAGTGGGAGGGGGTCAATCTCCATCAACATCTTCACCAGCACCATCTCGTCTTAAACCCTAGTTCATCTCTTGTATCCAATCTTTGTACCAAAACCTCGGATTGGTACCTGTGGGTTGCTAGTAGTGTTGATTACTCCTTGTAGTTCATGCTAGTTGGTTTATTTGGTGGAAGATCATATGTTTAGATCCTTAATGCATAATAATACCCCTTTGGTTATGAACATGAATATGATTTGTGAGTAGTTACGTTTTCTCCCGAGGACATGGGAGAAGTCTTGCTATAAGTAGTCATGTGAATTTGGTATTCGTTCGATATTTTGATGAGATGTATGTTGTCTTACCTCTAGTGGTGTTATGTGAACGTCGACTACATGACACTTCACCATTGTTTGGGCCTAGAGGAAGGCATTGGGAAGTAATAAGTAGATGATGGGTTGCTAGAGTGATGAAGCTTAAACCCTAGTTTATGCGTTGCTTCGTAAGGGCTGATTTGGATCCATATGTTTCATGCTATGGTTAGGTTTACCTTAATACTTCTTTTGTAGTTGCGGATGATTGCAATAGGGGTTAATCATAAGTGGGATGCTTGTCCAAGGAAGGGCAGTACCCAAGCACCGGTCCACCCACATACGAAATTATCAAAGTAACGAATGCGAATCATATGAGCGTGATGAAAACTAGCTTGACGATAATTCCCATGTGTCCTCGGGAGCGCTTTTCTCATATAAGAACTTGTCCAGGCTTGTCCTTTGATACAAAAAGGATTGGGCCATCTTGCTGCACCTTATTTACTTTCATTGCTTGTTACCCCTTACAAATTACTTTATCACAAAACTATCTGTTACCGATAATTTCAGTGCTTGCATAGAATACCTTACTGAAAACCGCTTGTCATTTCCTTCTGCTCCTCGTTGGGTTCGACACTCTTACTTATCAAAAGGACTATGATAGATCCCCTACACTTGTGGGTCATCAGTTCACATCTTATTTGCTTAGAACAACGGTAGCATAAATAAGATGGTCCCTCACTAAAATTTCAAGAAAGTGTTCCCCCTAACTATGCACCGTTGTGAAGGTTCGTTGTTTCAAAGCACCACATGATGATCAGGTGTGATAGATTCTAACGTTCGCATACAACGGGTGTAAGCAAGATTTACACACGCGAAACACTTAGGTTGACTTGACGAGCCTAGCATGTACAGACATGGCCTCGGAACACGAGAGACCGAAAGATCAAACATGGGGCGTATAGTAGATACGATCAACATGGAGATGTTCACCGATGATGACTAGTCCGTCTCACGTGATGATCGGACACGGCCTAGTTGACTCGGATCATGTATCACTTAGATGACTAGAGGGATGTCTATCTGAGTGGGAGTTCATTAAATAATTTGATTAGATATGTTGTGGCTTGCGCTTTAGTTCTACTGTTTTAGATATGTTCCTAGAGAAAATTTTAGTTGAAAGTTGACAGTAGCAATTGTGCGGATTAGGTCCGTGAACTGGGGATTATCCTCATTGCTACGCAGAAGGCTTATGTCTTTAATGCACCGCTCGGTGTGCTGAACCTCGAACGTCGTCTGTGGATGTTGCGAACATCAGACATACACGTTTTGATGACTACGTGATAGCTCAGTAATGTTAAACGGTTTAGAATTGAGGCGCCGAAGAAGATTTTTGAAACGTCGCGGAACATATGAGATGTTCCAAGGGCTGAAATTAGGATTTCCGGCTCGTACCCACGTCCAGAGGTATGAGACCTTCGACGATTTTCTTAGCCTACAAACTAAGGGAGAAAAGCTCAATCGTTGAGCATGTGCTCAGATTGTCTGAGTACTACAATCACTTGAATCGAGTGGGAGTTAATCTATCCAGATGAGATAGTGATGTTTCTCCGAAGTCACTGCCACCAAGCTAGTAGAGCTTCGTGATGAACTATAACATATCAGGGATAGATATGATGATCCTTGAGCTATTCACGATGTTTGACACTACGAAAGTAGAAATCAAGAATGAGCATCAATTGTTGATGGTTAGTGAAACCACTAGTTTCAAGAAGGGCAAGGGCAAGAAGGGATACTTCATGAAACGGCAAATCGATTCTTTGCTCTAGTGAAGAAACCCAAGGTTGAACCCAAACCCGAGACTAAGTGCTACGTAATGAATGGAACGGTCACTGAAGGAGAACTACCCTAGATACTTGGTAGATGAGAAGGCTGGCAAGGTCAACAGAAGTATATTGGATATACATTATATTAATGTGTACTTTACTAGTACTCCTAGCAGCACCAGGGTAATAGATACCGGTTCGGTTGCTAAGTGTTAGTAACTCGAAATAAAAGGCTACAGAATAAACGGATACTAGCTAAAGGCGAGGTGAAGATATGTGTTGGAAGTATTTCCAATGTTGATGTTATCAAACAACGCACGCTCCCTCTACCATCGGGATTGGTGTTAAACCTAAATAATTGTTATTTGGTGTTTGCATTGAGCATAGACATGATTGGATTATGTTTATACATGTCTGATTTATTCATTTAAGGAGAATAGTGGTTACTCTGTTTATTTGAATAATACCTTCGATGGTCTTGCACCTAAAATGAATGGATTATTGAATCTCGATCGTAGTGATACACATGTTCATGCCAAAAGATATAAGATATTACCACCTACTTGTGGCACTGCCATTTGAGTCATATTGGTATAAAACACATGAAGAAGCTCCATGTTGATGGATCTTTGGACTCACTCGTTTTTGAAAAGTTTGAGACATACGAACCATGTCTATTGGTATATACGCATGAAGAAACTCCATGCAGATGGATCGTTTGGACTCACCTGATTTTGAATCACTTGAGACATGCAAATCATACCGCATGGGCAAGATGACTGAAAAGCCTCGTTTTCAGTGAGATGGAACAAGAAAGCATCTTGTTGGAAGTAATACATTTTGATGTGTGCAATCCAATGAGTCTGAGGCACGCAGTGGATATCGTTATGTTCTTACTTCACAGATGATTTGAGTAGATGCTAAGTATATTTACTTGATGAAACACAAGTCTGAATTATTGAAAGGTTCAAGTAATTTTAGAGTGAAGTTGAAGATCGTCGTGACAAGAGGATAAAATGACTATGATATAATCATAGTGATGAATATCTGAGTTACGAGTTTGGTACAAAATTAAGACATTGTGGAAATTGTTTCACAACTAATACCGCTTGGAACACCATAGTGTGATGGTGTGTCCGAACATCATAGATGCAACCTATTGGATATGAGGCATACCATGATGTCTCTTATCGAATTACCACTATCGTTTATGGGTTAGGCATTAGAGACAACCGCATTCACTTTAAATAGGGCACCACGTAATTCCGTTGAGATGACACCGTATGAACTATGGTTTAGAGAAACCTAAGATGTCGTTTCTTAAAAGTTTGGGGTTGCGACGCTTATGTGAAAATGTTTTAGCCTGATAAGCTCGAACCCAAAGCGGATAAATGCATGTTCATAGGACGCCCAAAACAGTTGGGTATACCTTCTATTTCAGATCCGGAAGCAAAAGTGATTGTTTCTGGAAATAGGTCCTTTCTAGAGGAAAAGTTTCTCTTGAAATAATTGAGTGGGAGGATGGTGGAGACTTGATGAGGTTATTGAACTATCACTTCAACTAGTGTGTAGCAGGTCACAGGATGTTGTTCCTGTGGCGCCTACACCAATTGAAGTGGAAGCCGATGATAGTGATCATGAAACTTCGGATCAAGTCACTACCAAACCTCGTAGGTCGAAAAGGATGCGTATTACTTCAGAGTGGTACGTAATCCTGTCTTGGAGGTCATGTGGCTAGAGAAAAATGAACCTACAAGCTATGAAGAAGCGATGGTGGGCCCGTATTCTGACAAATGGCTTGAGGCCATAAAATCCGAGAGAGGATCCATGTATGAAAACAAAGTGTAGACTTTGGAAGAACTACTTAATGGTCGTAAGGCTGTTGGGTACAGATGGATTTTAAAAGTAAGACGGACAATAATGATGGTAAATGTCACCATTAAGAAAGCTTGACTTGTCGGTAAGATGTTTTCCGACAAGTTCAAGGAGTTGGCTACGATGAGACTTTCCCACTCGTAGCGATGCCAAGAGTCTGTTGGAATTATATTAGCAGTTACTGCATTATTTATGAAATCTTGCAGATAGGATGTCAAAACATTGTTTTCCTCGACGATTTTCTTGAGGAAAGGTTGTATATGATACAACCAAGGTTTTATCAATCCTATAAGATGCTAACAAGTATGCAAAGCTCTAGCAATCCTTCTAAGGACTGGAGTAAGCATCTCGGAGTTGGAATATACACTTTGATGAGATGATCAAAGATTTTTGGTTTATACAAAATTTAATAGAAACTTGTATTTCCAAAGAAGTGAGTGGGAGCACTATAAAATTTCTGATGAGTATATGTTGTTGACATATTGTTGATCAGAAATGATGTAGAATTTCTGGAAAGCATATAGGGTCATTTGAAAAGTGTTTTTCAATGGAAAACCTGGATTAAGCTACTTGAACATTGAGCATCAAGATCTATCAGGATAGATAAAAAACACTTAATAGTACTTTCAGATGAACACATACCGTGACAAGACTTTGAAGGAGTTTAAAATAGATCAGCAAAGAAGGAGTTCTTGGCTGTGTTATAAGGTGTGAGTATTGAGTAAGACTCAAGACCTGTCCACGGCAGTAGAGAGAGAAAGGACGAAGGTCGTCCCCTATGCTTTAGACGTAGGTGTTGGGGAACGTGGTAATTTCAAAAATTTCCTACGCACACACAAGATCATGGTGATGCATAGAAACGAGAGGGGAGAGTGTTGTCCATGTACCCTCATAGACCGAAAGCGGAAGCCTTATGACAACGCGGTTGATGTAGTCGTAAGTCTTCATGATCGACTGATCCTAGTACCGAATATACGACACCTCCGTGATCTGCACACGTTCAACTCGGTGACGTCCCATGAACTCCGATCCAGCAGAGTCTCAAAGGAGAGTTTCGTCAGCACGACGGCGTGATGACGGTGATGATGAAGCTGCCGGCGCAGGGCTTCGCCTAAGCACTATGACGATATGACCGAGGTAGATTATGGTGGAGGCGGCATCACACACGGCTAAGAGATCAATGATCAACTTGTGTGTCTATGGGGTGCCCCCTGGCCACGTATATAAACACTACAAGAAAATACACTTCCGTGATGATACATGTTTGTCACAGTAGGTCGCGTTTTTTGTCATGCATGTACATCCATCACAATTTTATGACAGAATCAAGATAGTCATACCTGTGCTGTCGTAGAAGTGTTCCCTGACATTACCAAAATTATCATCACGAAAGTGTCCACTTCCATGACGATAAATCGCGCGTCACAGAAGTGCTTTCATCAATGGTAACCGACACGTGGCATCCACCGCAACGAAACACCGTTAAGCTATCGGGTCGGGTTTTGGATCTGATAACCCGTTAACAGCCCTGACCAATGGGGATTTTCCACGTGTAAAATCATCGTTGGCTGGAGGAAACACATGTCGGCTCATCGGTGGGACAGATGTCATCCACTCATTGGACAGAAGGCGCCTATGATACGTCGACACGTGGCACGGCCCAACAGAGGCCCATTCCTGTGAAAAGGCCGGCCCGTTTGACTTGGTCAAAAGGTGGCGGGCCGGCCCATGGAAAGCCTGTTAATGGTCTGTTCGCATATAGCCCATTTATAGCCCGCTAACCTAGGGCCCATTACGACCTCTCCGAATTAGGCCCGATGGCGTCATCTGGGCCATCCAATATGATTCCAGCCCGTTTTCGCCGGCCCATGTATGGCCCATGACATCTTCGGCCCATATGAGGCCCTTTCGTAACTCTTGGCCCATTAACGGCCCGTAGTGAAACTGGCCCGTAATGAACAGTGTATCACTTTACACCCATTAACGGCCCCTGCTGAAACTGGCCCATAATGAACAGTGTACCACTTTATACCCATTAACGGCCCGTTATTCCGTTGATCCGTTTCCAGCCCATGTTATCTTTCGGCCTTCTCAGAGCCCATTTATTCTTGGGCTCATTTCCAGCATTTGTTTACTTACGGCCCGTTACTGTCATTTTCTGCTTGTGGGCCAAATTCAGCCCGTGGTTACAGTCGGCCCGTTTGTGGTCCATTAATACGTTGGGTCGTTTTCATAGCATCATCAAATACGGCCTATTAACGATGGCCCATTATGGTCGGCCCATGAATGGACGATTCCAACTCTAGCCCGTTTACGACCATAATGCGGTCTGTTTGGCCCATGTTTGCCCAATCGATCATTGTAACATCCCAAATTTTCAATTTGGAATGTTATACATTTAAGTCATCATGCATATCATATTTTCTTGCATTTTCCGATCCTAGAAAATTTCACGCAACTCAATGACCCTCGGAGAGAGTTGGAGATTTCATTATTTTCATATTTGAGCTTTCTCAAATTTTGAAAATAGGATCATTCGGATTTATTTATTTTATCTTCGAATATTTTTCCAATAAAAAAAATTAAGAGAGGGAATAATATGACTTTCCCAAAATTTAGGAAAAATGAAGATTTAATAATAAATCAATTTTTGAATTTTTCGGAGTTTATTTGCTTTAGGAAAAAAATGCGTATTTTAAAAATTTACATTTTTGCCCCGTATTAAAGTTCTTTTTGTTCGACTCATTTTTAGGAGTCGGGGAAAATTTATTTTATTAAATTTGGAGTTCGTTTAGATTTTTTTTAATTCGTTTTTATGTTTATAAAAAAATCCAGCCTACTGGGCCAAAGGCCCATGAGCCCAACCGCCTTCTCACGCGCCACAGCCGCCTTGGCCGGCGAAAGTAGTCCGAGGAGGACTCCTCCTCCTCCTGCCCCCCCTCCCAAGCAACCCCCTCCTTATATACCCCACCCCCTCTCTCCTCCCCACCCAGTGCCCGCCCCAACCCAGCCCTTGCCGCCCTTGTAGCCGCCTAGCCTTGCGGTGCCCGCCCGAGCCCGCCCGCCCGGTGCCCAGTGCCGCCGCCCCTAGCCGACCCCATCGGAGCCCGGTGCCCTTGGCGACCTCATGGAGGTAGCCACCGCGCCACCCCCCGGTCCGGTTTTGTTTTAAAAAAACAGTTCCGGTTTTCTTTTATTTGTTCGGTTTTTTTTGAAAACCCTAGATCGGTTTATTTTTTTTCGGTTTAGTTATTTAGTGAACGTTCACCGATCCGTTCGTTTTAACGAACGCGTTCGCCGATTAGTTTCTGTTAACGAACATCCGTTCGTTTAACCGTTCGTCGTTTTTCTTTTTAATCGGATTTAATCCGTTATTTTCCGATCTTGATGTCAGATCCAATCTTCAATCTAGTTTATCTTCTCGCTCGTTTATCGGAATCAGGTGATTCAAGCGCCTGGAGTTTCGTTTCGAAACCGCCGTTCCGACTAATCAACTTAAACAAAGTTTTGCTACTGTAAAATTTTGACCTAGTTTCAAATTGCTAGAACCGAGTCATTTTCTTTCGACGTTTGACTTTCGTTGCTTTATTTGATTGGATTCTTTTTGCAACCAGGGTTCTTAAGTTGAACTTTCTGGTCAGATCTTTTATTCGAGTTTTACCTGTGCATTAGATGAGTACTTATTGTATGCTTGTTGTTTGTCTGCGATAGATCACCGGAGTCGCCGCTTGTTACTTGAGTCTCTAGGTTTCGCGGATCGTCAGCAAGGCAAGTAACACTTGATCATACCTTTTCTACTACCCAGTTTTATGCATTAGATCAATCCTCAAACACTTGCATTATTAGGATCTAATTAAATTGTGGGATGGGAAGTAGATTGAGGTAGTACCTATTACCTGTATTACTTATGAAACCTTGGGAGTTACTTCTACGTTGCTTATTATGCCATGCTATGCTAGTAGATGTGGATTGGGTGAGTGATATCCATGACAGATGTGAGATTGTTAATTTAATGGTTTATCTAAGGTGGCAACTTAAACACACATCCGGGTGGATTGAGGCACCTGGTTTCTATCAGGACTTGCCTGTTTTTCTTGGACCGCCACCCGGGCTCAAAGGGATCATAAGATTATTCAAACTAGAAACTTCCGTGTGCAGCCACAAGCCATTATGGGCTCTGGCATAGTTGAGTAAGTCGTGCGAACTCTTATAGTGGTGGACTAGCAGATGTAGGGGATGTAGGTGTACCGGTCCACCCATCGTAAGGTGCTAAGCGCTTACGAAAGATCTGTGTCTCGGTCATCCGTCTCTCAAACACCATGTAGTGCGAGAACCAAATGGAGGCGATCGAGTCTTTTGGGGAAAAGTGCGCAAACCTCTACAGAGTGTATAAACTAATCATGATTAGCCATGTCCCCGGTTATGGACATCTTGAGTATCTAGTACTTGAATATCATGTGAATCTCAACATGTTACTCTAATTAATGTTATTGGGTTTTAATGAGTACTTTTTAATTGGGATTGAGGATGCTGTCAACCATTCTCAATGTTTAACAACCACCATGATAGTTAAACAAATTTATTCCTTTGTAGTAGGAAAAAAACTAGCTTTATGCAAAATCAGAATCAGAGAGCTTTTCCACCAGCCATATATGCATGTAGTATAGGCTTATTCCTTCATTACTCTCTATGTGTTACATTGCGGCATATTCCATGTCTTGACCCGTTTTGGGCTGCAACGTTCATGTTGCAGACTTTTCAGAACGACCAGTAAGGTGTTTTAGGTCGTGGTTCTATACTCAGTGATGCCGATGGAGTTGATGGACTCACTTATCTTCCAAGTCTTCCGCTGTTATCGTTATTAGATGGCCTTAAGCCATATTTATTGTTATAAGTCCTCTTTTGGACAACGCTGTAATAAGTGTGTGATTGCTACTCTGTTATAAATCCTTCGAAGTACTGTGTGGTGTCAGCATTACTGATCCAGGGATGACACTGAGCACAGAGACTTGATCCATTCGGGTCTGGTCGCTACAATCATCTGACCGTATAAGGCCCATTGATGATACGGCCGTAGAAGGACCATCGTTTCTATGGCCCATAGAAGGCCCATTGTTTCTACGGCCCATAGAAGGCCCACTATTTCTACGACCCGTAGGGAGGCCCAGTGTCACTATGAAATATTAGCCATGGTTATTGTGGCCTAGTTTTAAAAAATAGGTTATTGCAGCCACTAGCAAACCGCGGAAAAAGAACTGCAATGACTACATGCAAACAAATAAACAAGACAACAAGGAAATAAATAAGCAAGCAACTAACGCTAGGCTATCACGGCTATTACACATATTACATCCACTGGGCATCAAAGTTCGTCACCAGTGCAAATATAGGGAACATAGCAGCATATCATATACTGCTTTGGTTGTCAAAGTTGGGGACCAACGCATAAATAAACGCCTTGACAAAACAAATCCATAACTGAAACCACTTCAGAAGATCTCAAGAAACAATATCCTGGGTACCCATAATGCTGGAAAGATGCTTAGCAAGCTTATTAACTTTCTCTTGTTTGGCACTTAAATCGTCCAGTGCTTGTCATTGCACAGAAATATGCATCTGAATTCAGCAAGGGACTTGCCCAGTCCTTGACTTTTCCCCGCCAAAGACACATCTGATCGATGTCTTTCAACTTGAAGTTGAGACTCAAGAAGACGAGCTGATTCAGGCAGTGAATTTGAAGAGCTTGTGCCAGCAGTAGTGGCCAGTAACTCGAACACTACATCAAGATAGGAATTTTGGGTTCTCTCACTGTCGTCAAGATAGTTTTTATCAGCTTTCTTGGAGACCAACAGGGATGTCTCACTATCTTGAACCTTATCTGCATTACTTCCTTTACCATTTCATAACGCGGTACTGTTCTCCAATATTTTGTCCGCATTCTAAAAGAGAAACAAGCAGACACATCACAGGTTTACCATGTTGTATATGAAACTCATTTTGGTAAATGAGTTCAGTAGTAAAGTGGACAGGATAATAGCATGAAACAAACATATATCTATGTACCATGGTCACTTTATGGTCTATATGATTCTAGTTTTTGTTGCCAAATCAAGATAGAGACACAGTTCAAATAATATTTGTTCAAGACAAAGCAGAATATATAGAATATAAGTGTGGGAAACTATAGAGAAATAACAACACTTTTAATGTGCATGACATGAGAACATAACTGTTTATTCAATTGAAACTGAAATCAACATAGAGCAGGTTACAACAGCAAACCAGTTAAAGAAACAGGTTTGAAACATACCTGTTGCGCCATTGGAGTTTCAATTCCATCCCTCAAATTTGAAAATAGTTGGTATGAGTAAATACAGTAATGCAAGAGCAAAGGAGTATGAACCATAGCTACAAAACCTGACCAGAGAACAAATCTTCTTCTCCTTTAAGCGTTGAGTTGGGATTCGGAGTGGTGGTCCTCGTGCTTTGGGCACTGCAGTTCCCTTACTAACTGCTCGTGTTTGGGTGCTCTGTGGTGGAGACGTTGCTGTGTCAACTGGAACTTGGTTACTATCTGCCGGGGTTGGGGTTAGAAGGGGTGTAGCTGGTTCTCTGTGCAACTGGGTAGGGGTACAATCTGTGAGAGTCTGGGTTATGTGTGGTGGATCTGGTCCTTGGGCAAGTACAACTGTGGTTCTATCTGCATCAACTGGTAGCACTATCTTTTTTGAAGACCGTGTTGTTACTCCCTTAGATACTTCCATCACCCTCTCCAATTCAAATGGCTGATAAACAAGAAAAGTAATTGAAAGTATAGACATTGCATGATAGACAGGTGCAATGGATAGTGGGGAATAAAAGAGGGCATGAAATAATTCATATTTATGTTGTCTAACCAAACAGGATAGCATGACACAATTTCACATATATGATGGCTAACTAACCAGGATAGCATGACACAATTTCACATTATGATGGCTAACTAAAAAAGATGGAAAGACATAGTTCAAAATATGATGACTATGTAAACATGATGACATGATATAACTATATAATGTATTTATTAAATAGGCTGGCATGCCATAATTCACATACATTCACGGATAGAATGCCATAATTCAAAATATGATGACTGTAAACACTAAACAGGATGAGATGATATAACTATATGATGTCTTTATTAAATGGGTTGCCATGCCATAATTCAGATAGATGATGTGTATGTACTATGTAAACATGATGGCATGATATAATTCAAATATATGATTTATATAGTAAGAGATTAAGCAGATGGCAATCCATATATGATGTAAAAACTAAGCAATGCAAGACAACATGCATGACATGTGTAATATAACCCTGCCAAGTTTGAGCATAGACCTCAGGGGGGAAATAGGACTGATCATCAGTCTCTGAATCCTCCTCTGAGGAGCTCTCTGTAACCAGCAAGATGTCTGCTTCAGCAGGTAGCATTGTCTGCTCTGAATACCTTGTTTTCACTCCAGATTTCTCCATCACCAATTCAAATGGCTGATGCACAGGAAGAGCAGTTGAATATACAAACATTGTCGACAAAAGCAATGAGAAATACAAAGAAAAAGACGGCATGATATAATTCACATACATGACGCTTGCCTAAACAGCATGGCATTGCATAATTCACATACATAATGCCTTGCAACAAGATAACATTGCATAATTCACATATATAATGTCTTGCAACAAGATGGCATTGCATAATTCACATATATGATAATTAGACACGAAACATGTGGCATTCACACAAATCATGTCTAAACTAAGCAAATGAGATAGCAATGCAAGATACCATACACACAATATGAGCAACATAACCCTGCCAAGTTAGAGCATGCACCTTGGGGGGGTGGGGGGGAATATGACTGGTCATCTGTCTCTGAATCCTCCTCTGAGGAGCTATCCGTAACCAGCAAGACATGCACTTCGTCAGATAGCATTGTCTGCTCTGAAGACCTTGTTTCCACTCCAGATTTTTCCATGACCATGCCGAATGGCTGATGCACAGGAAGAGTAATTGAATGTACTAAAATTGTTGACAAATTTAACACATAATAAAAAAATGATGGCATGATATAATTCACATATAAGATGACTGGCTAACCAGGGTGGCATTGCAAAATTCACATATATGATGCCTGGCTAAACAAGATGGCATTGCATGATTCACATATACGATAAAGAAACTAAACAGATGGCATTCACACAAAGCATGTCTAAACTAAGAAGATGACATCTTTAATGTATACAGTAAGAAATGCAAGGCACCATATGCATGATATTACCAACATCAGCATGCCAAGTTAGAGCGAAGACCTCATGGGGGTAAATAGAAGTGGTCTTCTCCTTCTGAATCCCCCTCAGAACAGTTATCTTCCTCTTAATTACGATCCGAAATGGGTGGAGGGGGGCTGCCTTTGCGCCCACCATGGAACGACGTCTGCATGAAATTTTATTGCCACGCAAGGCTCGTCTCTTTTGCTCTACATGATCAGTTCCATTGTGTACAATAACTGGCATGCATAGGAATAAAACATAGTGAGATTATGTAAGGAGTGCATGCACAAATCCAGAGTGATGGTAGCAAACTGTGGATAGACCCAAAACCAATGATAGCAGGCAGATAATGGCTTCAGTTAAAAAGTACAAATAATGGCTTCTTTACTGTTTCTTTCCCACCCAACATGAAACTCATAGTAGAGACTAGAGATTAACCAGATAGTAGATAGATACAATTGATTGCGGCCCCGATATGTACCCCACAACCATTTAAAAACTCAAGTTTGACCATTAGTTTGGAGCTGACTCAAAGTCTAATCGGTGAACAGGACGATAAAGTAGCATGTAATATTAAGTGATGCATAACGTAAGCAGACACAAAAGAGTGCGACCTCTCTTGAGGACCCGTGAAGTCCTCGAGGTCATCTGCTTGGTTGTTGATGGTAATGCAGTTTTCATGGCTGCCGGCGGCGGGGAAGAAGATCTGAGGCGGCGAAAGATAGTCTAGAGGCCGGATCCCTCGCTGTCCGGACCCTTACGTCGTTGGAGCGGTGAGCTGGGGTGGACGACGGTGCAACAGGAGCGGGACAAACCACGCAAGGTTTTCTTTGACAACTATCTGTAAGAGAAGTAATTATGTAAAGGCTCGTTTGAATTGGAGGATTCCAACAATGCAGGGATAGGAAATAGACATGAATAGGATAGGAATGCACGTGCAAAAACAGAGAATTTAAAAACACAGGATTTCTGCCAATCTGGGTGTTTGATTCACAACAATTGGAAGATCACAGGATGCAAAGAAGCATGGTGAGATTAAGTCAAACCACTAGAAAATGTACGGTTATAATGCTATTATGCTACTATCTCTTAGTCTTGTGCTTCATGAATAGGAATTTGAAAAGGAGGACAAGTGAAAATTAAAATTCCTATGTTTTTTCTTTCAAGGAGACACTAAAGGAACAAATCCTACAGTTTTCCTTTGCTCCATTCCTTTGAACCAAGTTCATGAATAGTAGTACCATAGGAAACTTCCCAATTCCTATGTTTTTCATTCACTTTTCCTTTCAAGCACTGGCGATTCTAGTAGGCAGGCTTGAGCAAGGAAAAGCCTACACTAAAAAAATGTTTTGTGCTACTTCTATTACTTTGGACCCAGGCCATTGCCCTACTAGCTCAACTCCTAGGGCCATCGACAAATGCACAACTCAAACGTGCAGAGATAAATAATGATGGCGTTCAAGAGAGTCCATCACGGATAGCTAAGTTGCCGGGTACCTCACTGCTTGTCATATAGTAGGATAAAATAATCGTATTTCTCGTTACTACGAGTGCTCAGTGGACAATATATACAACATGTAGAGTAAAAAAGAGATGCAACAAGTGCACAACCTCTTTGGCGAAGCCATGTCGATCTCAGCGTGATTGGGTTGGCCGGTGAGGATGCCCCGGCTGACTTGGCTATCGGAGGAGGGCAAGAAGATCTTAGGCATCTGGAGATGGAGCATGAGGTACTGCTCCGCTATGATGGAGGGTTTCGTCATTGGAGCAGCTCCGGTGAGTTGTACGACGCCGAGGCTGAAGCAGGACAAGAGAGACAACATTAACCTGAGTGGAATTCTAATAACATCTCCAATACATGACGTAAAATACATAACCACAAAGTGCTAGATGTAAAATACATCAGCCGCTCATCTCTGAACTTAACTGTCGAAACTAAATTTAACTGTCGAAACTGAACTTAACTGTCGAAACTGAACTTAACTGTCGAAACTGAATTTTGCTGTCAAAACTGAATTTTGCTGTCGAAACTAAACACACTAGCAAGGTGAGGCTACGCGTCGGTTGACTGAATTTTTCATCTCTGGTCAGTCGATTTTGCAGCCGTTGGATACGAAATCAAGGGCCTGCGGTTGAAAGTGCAACTATCCCTAGGTGGTTTTGGTAATTCATAACAACATATAGCTCATTGAGCTAATGCTATTCCAAGACAAATATTTCAGGAAAGCTCAATGAATGGCATGGCATGGATGATGAAACTGGATCCCTCCAAATATTAAGGACAAAGGATTGGCTCAAGCTCAAAAGCTCAAGACTCTGCATTTTACATTTTAGTGATCCAAGATCACATTGAGTATATAGGAAAAGCCAATACTATCAAGGAGGGATGAGGTGTTGCTTAATGAGCCTCTTGCTTCAAGTGCTTAGTGATATGCTCCAAAAACCCTCAACTACTTTCTCACATCCACATATGACCTAAAACCAAAGTCAAAATCGGTCCTACCGATTCTTTCTATCCGGCGCCACCGAGTTCAAATGTCATAGCCACTGCCACAAACCCTAGGCAAATCGGTCTCACCGATAGGGATCTCGGTCTCACCGAGATGGGATTGTAATCTCTCTGTTTCCCTTCGTAACGTTTCGGTCTAACCGAAGTGAGCGATCGGTCCCACCGAGATTGCAATGTAAACTCTCTTTTTCCCTTTCGTAACATTACGGTCTCACCGAAAAGAGCGAATCGGTCCCACCAGTTTACCTGACCAAATCTCTGGTTAGCTAATTACCAAAATCGGTCTCACCGAGTTTCTGTAATCGGTCTCACCGAGATTACGTTATGACCTAACCCTAACCATATCGGTCCTACCGAGTTGCATGTCGGTCCCACCGAAATCACTAATGGTCACTAGGTTTACTGAATCGGTCCGACCGAGTTTGTTGATTCGGTCCTACCGAGTTTGTTAAATTGTGTGTAATAGTTAGATTTTGTGTGGAGGCTATATATACCCCTCCACCTCCTCTTCATTAGTGGAGAGAGCCATCAGAACAAACCTACACTTCCAACTTACCAGTTCTGAGAGAGAACCACCTACTCATGTGTTGAGGCCAAGATATACCATCCCTACCATATGAATCTTGATCTCTAGCCTTCCCCAAGTTTCTTTACACTCAAATCTTCTTTCCACTAGATCCAAATCCTATGAGAGCGAGTTGAGTGTTGGGGAGACTATCATTTGAAGCACAAGAGCAAGGAGTTCATCATCAACACACCATTTGTTACTTCTTGGAGAGTGGTGTCTCCTAGATTGGCTAGGTGTCACTTGGGAGCCTCCGACAAGATTGTGGAGTTGAACCAAGGAGTTTGTAAGGGCAAGGAGATCGCCTACTTCATGAAGATCTACTGCTAGTGAGGCAAGTCCTTCGTGGGCGACGACCATGGTGGGATAGACAAGGTTGCTTCTTCGTGGACCCTTCGTGGGTGGAGCCCTCCGTGGACTCGCGCAACCATTACCCTTCGTGGTTTGAAGTCTCCATCAACGTGGATGTAAAGTACAACTACAACTCCAAGGATTCCCATCAAGATGATGTGGATCCCGAAGAAGAAGAACTAGAGTGTTCTTGAGGGTGACCCCGCCAACATTCTTCACTCATATCATTATGGCAAGGACAAGTGTGATCAACTTCCATATCTTGCACTATTTCAAGGAGTTACAAACCCTCATGTTGGTAAGGAAAGGGACAAGGTAACCTAATGCTTTCATGGACAGCATCTTGTGTGTGCATCAGTCTATGTCTATGGATATTCTTGTTTGTTCCTTGTGGGACTAACCCATGTAGGTATTGAAAGTGCAACTCACTACAAAGGATTTCTCCAAATGATCTACATCAACATTGAGCATCCACATCTTCAACACCTACATGAAGTCATCATCAACAAAATCCAAGGTCAGTTCATCCCTCTAAGGGGGGATCTCACATCTAGGGGGAGCTTAACTCTAAGAATTGAGTCAACGCAACTCTAATGATGTGAAAACATCAACGCATTATGTAAAATTGGTAACCCCAAGAGCTTAAACGATGAGTATGACCTATGAGCAAATGTTCTCATTTGACTCCTAAGTTAATATACTCATATATAGATGACCTAGTCATCGCCAATTGTTTGATAGATGATAGAATTGTTTGTGCATGCTTTGTCACATATTTTCATTTGTCATTTTATTATGTGAGCATGTTGGTTGCATATTTTACTCATTCGAGGACATCCACTTGTTGTTTTGATTGATTGGTTTCTTTTTCTTTCGCCAAGTGGATGGACAAGAATGCCTAAGAACCTTCTCTAGCTATCTATGCTTTTCTCGTCTCAAACTCTATTCATGCTACATCACAAAATTGTTCAAGTCAGATTCGAACCACTCTGTGTGAGGAGCACTCGGAGTCCCCGGTTCGTCATAGACTTAAACTTCCAAAACTTCTTTGTGCTTTCGGTCTGAGCGATTCCTCCATTTCGGTCATATCGAGATCACTAAGTCGATCTAGGTTTTCAATCTCGGTGCAACCGATTTGAACTTTTCGGTCACACCGAGTTGCTGTAACTGTCAACAGTTATGCATCTTGGTGCCACCGAGTTGTTCCACTCGGTCACACCGACAGTGTCGGGCTATATATTCACACGGGCAAAAATTTGGAAAACTTTCTTCGAAACTCCTGGCTTGCACATAGCTCGCTCTGCCTACTAGGTCTCCGGATCGTCGACTTCGTCGCCAGCCGCCTCCTGTCACTGGTCTCCGCCGCCGTCAACGGAATTCTTCTCCGCCGTTGCCGCCGTAGCGAGTTCACCGCCGAACTAGGGTATGAACTCGATCACAGTGCTATCCTCGTCTGATTCTCAGCACATTGTGTTCATTATGATTCTTGCCACGATTGAAACACCTCTATCCATTCAAAACAATCCTTAGAATAGATGCTATTTGAAAATTTAGGGTTAGGTTTCCGCCGAAACCATCTCGGACCCACCGAGTTGAAAAACTCGGTCCCACCGATTCTGCTAACGCCATTGCACTAGTAAGTCTCAGTCTGACCGAGAATTGCTAATCGGTGTGACCGATTTTAGAACTTTGTGAAACCCTAGCAGTCTCGGTGCCACCGAACTATGACTCGGTCTGACCGTGTTCACTAGTTTAGGTTCCAAAACTGCTTCGGTATCACCTAGTTTGAAAATCGGTTGATCCGAAATGCTTTTTGTGGAAAACTAAAACTAAGTTTTTTTGAATCATTCTTTTGCAAAAATCTCTGCATTTTGTGATGATCATCCACTCTACCTCATCTATAACTATTCATGTGGTCAGCGATCGGTGTATGCGGCATATGTCAGACCAAAGTGACAGCCAAAACAAGTCAGAAGAGCAGATTCACATGAGTAAGGGCACTAGTCCCTCTAGCAGCTCAGATGAGGGAAGAAGAAGCACTTCCAACAATTTGCCCAAAGCTGCCACCAGGACAAGGAAGAAGAAAACCTCAGAGTCTGAGGATGAGGATTATGTGGCAGTTGAGGATGAGGCTAGTTCAAAGAAGAAAGTGCTCAAGAAGGAGTACAGCTCAACTGCAGTTAAGCCAGGAATGAAGATCAAAAGGCCTACAGGAAGACAACCAATGTCCAAAGCCAGAGTCTCCACTCAAACTTCTTTGGAATCCCAACCCAAAGAGCCTGCTGCTGAAGGAAAGAAGAGGAAGGAAAGGGTCAAGAAGACCATGGCCAGAGTAATTGGAAAGCCTTCCATGATGGAGGAAGAAGAGGAAGAAGAGGTTGCTGCACCAACACCCACGGCACAAAAGCTGATGGGTGATGCTATAAAGTAAGGGGCTGCAACTTCAAAGCCCAAAGTAGCACCCAAAGCTGCCTCCAAGCCCAAGAGTGCACCTAAAAGGAATACCAGGAGTATACCAGCTGCTGAAAAGAACAAGGCCCCAATCCCTGATGTTGTTGCTGAGGAAGATGATGAAGGGCAAGTCCTAAGGAAGCTCAAACCCAAGATTCTAGGCCACAATGATGCTCATCCTGTGGCTGAAAACATGAAGATCAGGAGAGATTTAGGGTTGAGGCTATGGAGAGAGTCAGATCCATATGCCACCAGGAGAAGGACTGCTGTAGATTACATGTTCCACACCAAGGAGCAGCATGACTTCTATGAGACCATCTTATTGGATAAGAAGCCTATAGTATGTGATATGAGGTGGGTCGACTGGACCTACATTCAGGAGAATGAAGAACATTATCCTGGAGTGTATGACAGCTTCAGTGCGTGTGGAGTTGCAGATTTTGTTGGGCAGAAGCTCACAAACTGGAATGATGAGCTCATTATGCAATTCTACTCCACAGCACATTTCTATCTAGATGGCAGGATAGTTTGGATGTCTGAAGGAACGAGATACCAATCAACCATAGAGGAATGGGCAAGTCTGATCAATGCCCCAAAGGAAAGTGAAGATGACTTGGACATTTATGCCAAGAAGAAGATGGATCACAACTCAATGTCACAGATGTACAAGGAGATCCCAGATGATGCACTTGAGACTTTCAAGTTTGGATCAGTTCATTTTCTTCTGTCAGGGCTGCCAACGATCAACTGGATCCTAAGGAACACTCCGTTGCCCAAATCAGGTGACCACAACATGATCAGAGGGCATGCAATTAACTTGCTTCATATTTTTGATGTGCCCCAGAAATTCAAGGTCATGAGCCTCATAGTTGAAACTATCAAGAGGACAGCAGCAGACCAAAAGAGGAGCTGTGGATATGCCCCACAAATCCAGGAGTTGATTAACTCAAAGATGGGCACAGGAAAATATCTGTTGGATAAGGAACACTTAGTTCTCTATCCTGAATTTGAGGACAATCAAGTTGTCATGACTGAGAATGAACCATCATCAGTACAAGCTCAAGAGAAGAATGAGAAGGCAAGGAAAGAGAAGGCTGCCAAGATGCCAACTCAAGGGGAGGCATCTGAGTACTTTTTGAAGAACAAGCAGGACCAGCTTGGTTACTTGATAGCATCAACTCTGAGGATTGGGAAGGGGTTGGCCACCCTAACTCAAAACCAGGAGAGCCTGGAAAGAATCATGGAACAAAAATTCTATGATTTAGATGTCAAAGTAACTGAGATTCATTCAGCTGTGGAGCAGTTACAGGATGACATGCATGAGAGGAAGGGCAGGACAACAACTGATGCATTTGCCAAAGTGGCTCGAGCTCAGAGATCAGCTGCAGAGCCAGTACCAGTCACGAGAGTCACTTCATCTGCACCAGCTACAGCTCCAGCGCAACCAGCTCCAGCACCAACTCCTTCAGCTCCATCCACATCAACTGAAGTCTTCGTCCAAGGAGCCATCTCTACGCCACCAGAAGGCCAAGCACGAGAGGCGATATAGTCCTATGCATTTTCTAGGAACTTTTTGGTAACTTGTTGCCAAAGGGGGAGAAAAATGTATAGATCATAGGCTCCGAGAGAGAGTTTGCTTTTGTTCTCTCTTGTCTTCTTGGTTGAACTTTGTTTGCTTTTGATTGCTTGAGATACTATGCTATTATCTGTGAGACATTGATGATCATGTGTTTGATCATAAGCTACACTTATGCTTGTTAGATGATATTATCTTACTTATCCTTATATGATCATTCACTTTGCTTGGTGATGAGTGCATGTATTCAATCTTTATTATTTTGAGCGCTCCACCAAGATGTATGTGACATGGAAGAGTAACCCATGAGCCTAATTCCTTGTGCATTTGCAGTCCAAACCAAATCTTAAACTATGCACAAATTTAGGGGGAGCTCTTGCTTATCACATACTTCTCAAAGTGACGGTGTTTCTCAATCTTATTATCATTTGTCGAAGCTTTAATCTATATGTTGTCATCAATTACAAAAAAGGTTGAGAATGAAAGTGCAACTATCCCTAGGTGGTTTTGGTAATTCATATCAACATATAGCTCATTGAGCTAATGCTATTCCAAGACAAATATTTCAGGAAAGCTCAATGAATGGCATGGCATGGATGATGAAAGTGGATCCCTCAAATTATCAAGGACAAAGGATTGGCTCAAGCTCAAAATCTCAAGACTCTACATTTTACATTTTAGTGATCCAAGATCACATTGAGTCTATAGGAAAAGCCAATACTATCAAGGAGGGATGAGGTGTTGCTTAATGAGCCTCTTGCTTCAAGTGCTTAGTGATATGCTCCAAAACCCTCAACTACTTTCTCACATCCACATATGACCTAAACCCAAAGTCAAAATCGGTCCTACCGATTCTTTCTATCAGTGCCACCGAAGTTCAAATGTCATAGCCACTGCCACAAACCCTAGGCACCTCGGTCTCACCGATAGGGATCTCGGTCTCACCGAGATGGGATTGTAATCTCTCTGTTTCCCTTCATAACGTTTCGGTCTAACCAAAGTCAGCGATGGGTCCCACCGAGATTGCAACGTAAACTATCTGTTTCCCTTTCGTAACATTTCCGTCTCACCGAAAAGAGCGAATCGGTCCCACCGAGTTTATCTGACCAACTCTCTGGTTAGCTAATTACCAAAATCGGTCTCACCGAAGTTTGTATGTCGGTCTCACCGAGATTACGTTATGCCCTAACCCTAACCATATCGGTCCTACCGAGTTGCATGTCGGTCCCACCGAAATCACTAACGGTCACTAGGTTTAATGAATCGGTCCGACCGAGTTTGTTGATTCTGTCCTATCGAGTTTGGTAAATTGTGTGTAACAGTTAGATTTTGTGTGGTGGCTATATATACCCCTCCACCTCCTCTTCAGTTCTGGAGAGAGCCATCAGAACAAACCTACACTTCCAACTTACCAGCCTGAGAGAGAGAACCACCTACTCATGTGTTGAGGCCAAGATATTCCATCCCTACCATATGAATCTTGATCTATAGCCTTCCCCAAGTTGCTTTCCACTCAAATCTTCTTTCCACCAGATCCAAATCCTTTGAGAGAGAGTTGAGTGTAGGGGAGACTATCATTTGAAGCACAAGAGCAAGGAGTTCATCATCAACACACCATTTGTTACTTCTTGGAGAGTGGTGTCTCCTAGATTGGCTAGGTGTCACTTGGGAGCCTCCGACAAGATTGTGGAGTTGAACCAAGGAGTGTGTAAGGGCAAGGAGATCGCCTACTTTGTGAAGATCTACCGCTAGTGAGGCAAGTCCTTCGTGGGCGACGGCCATGGTGGGATAGACAAGGTTGCTTCTTCGTGGACCCTTCGTGGGTGGAGCCCGCCGTGGACTCGCGCAACCGTTACCCTTCGTGGGTTGAAGTCTCCATCAACTTGGATGTACGCTAGCACCACCTATCGGAACCACGACAAAAACATCCGTGTCTCCAATTGCGTTTGAATCCTCCAAACCCTTCCCTTTACATTCTTGCAAGTTGCATGCTTTAATTTTCGCTGCCTATATACTCTTTGCATGCTTGCTTGAATTGTTTGAAGATTGCTTGACTTGTTCAAAGATAGCTAAAATCTGCCAAAGTCTAAAATTGGGAAAAGGTTAAGTTTTTAATTGGTCAAGTAGTCTAATCACCCCCCTCTAGACACACTTCAAGGTCCTACTGTTTGGCTACCACATTTTTCATGCGGTTATAGAGTTTTTTTAGTTCTATGAAATCGATAATTTTACGTAGAGAGATATACGGCTGTTCATGGCAATGCTGAGGACTCATCTAGTAGTATTTAGGAACGGAGGGAGTACTATGTAAAGAGTTAGGTGTCGCACGGTGTCTAGAAAATATGGTGATAGTGTGAGGTGGGCCATGTAATCACTGAGCCTGCATGTTTTCACTGCTCTTGCACTCATCTGCTGTAAGAATGGAGAAAATTGTAATCTAGTAGTACCTCCTTTCGCCGAAAGCGTGGGACATCCAAAGTCCTACCACCTCAGTAATAAAGACCAATGAGCCGTCAAATCACATAGACCCAGCGATAAGTTGGACGGACGAAGCAACCATCACTCTTGCGCCCGGTGAGAGGTCGCATCCGCTCTGCCCGGGCATGAATGCGGCACCGATTCTTTGGAGCGGCGCTGACCGTTTCGGGCGGGAAGCGTGCGCGGGCGATGGAGGGGCTTTGGGTGGGCCAGGCTGGTCAGGTGCGGGCGTGGCAGCTCTCCGCCTGTCCCTACTGGACATGCCCAGAAACGAGAGGATGCACCGACTCTCGCGGCTTAAATCATACACTACACACCATTGCTCTGTAGGAGTAGGTCGATCTGTCGCTCTCTCTAACACACACATGCTGTTAAACACACACACACACACACACACACACACACACACACACACACCTTGGTCCCGCTGCACCTTCTAATGTGACTTATTACACCTAGACGGAGGGAGTAGTAAGTACGAGATACGGTGGCACACAGACTTAGGTCGAATACAAGTGCCCAAAATTGTGTGCATGTTATAATAAGGATTCGCTTAAAATAGTACGTGAGCGAACAGAGGGATCAATTGGACAGTGCTCCGAGTAGTAGCGAGATGTGTGAGGTAAGATACACAGCTGGCGCTTTTATTTTTTCTTATTAATTTGTTTGTTTCACCCTATGACTGGTGGGACCCAACGTACTATGTGGAGAGAGGTAAGATGACTAAGGATGCATTATTTCTGCACCACTGTGGATAGTCTTAGCACCAAAGCCACATGACACGATTATGATTTAAATCCCAATGACTCCCACACACACAAAAAAAACACGACATGCTTGTCGCACGAACGCAGGAATGTATAAAAGGTTATTTTCCTCTCGTTGAACATAACGGGAGGGTGTGTAGCTGGTTAGCCTGTTCGCTCATCAAACTTGAGGTCCGGGTTCCACTCAAAAAAAAACTTGAGGTCTCGGGTTCGATAACTACACTTGAGCATAATTTGTGCTAGGAGGATTCTTTGACTGGTCAAAATGGATGGATACAGAGCTATACGATCTCGTAGTGACCGTATAATCACCTCATCACGTACTCTATAAGCTGTAGCCTCGGCGCTTGTTTTCTAGGGTTTGCACGCTTCACACTCTCTCTCCAGTATATATATACATGCTGGAGCCTCAGCGCTTGTAGTTGCTATCTTCACACTCTCTCACCGTGTCCAGATCTAAACAAGACTCCGTTGGCCTCTCTCTCCCCTCACTGCTGCTCAAAGAGCCGGCAGGATCCGTCTGCCGGGAAGGGAAGGAGGCTTAACGCTGTCGCCGTCGGCGAGGGAGGGAATCCACTACCGGCGCAGCTGTTCACTTTCACCCAGCGGCGGCGCGGGAGGGCCTCCGACCCCTTCTTCTTCACCGCCGTCCCCATCGCCCACCGAACCACGCCCCAAGAACCTTAAGGTATAATTTACTTATTCCACATGCATTGCTCTAGCTGCATGTATACCATGAATCTAGGACGTGGTTCAAAGAGGAAAGGAGTGTGGGAAAGTAGTGGGGAAAGTTGTATCGCTTAAATCTAGGACGTGGTTCAAAGAGGAAAGGAAGGGTCGAAAGTACTAGTACAGACTGGCTATCCAGCACCTACGTTGGTCGAAAAGGGAAAACAACGACAAACGCAGTATGCACATGTGTAACAAACTAATCTTTTGTTTTGGGGGACAAGGTTGTAGAGTTTGAGCAGGACTAGATTTGCTGCGCTCACATAGAGAAAGGTGTTTAAAGATAACAATACTGGGACCAACACAAATATGCTCCTTGGTTATTTGTTCTTTGTTGCAACAGACTGTGCATGCACATGGTGCTGGTGCGTCCACTGTCCCGTGCAACTCTTTAGCTGTTGTTAATCTAAGGCCCTGTTTCGTATGCATACAGGTATAAAAGATTACTTATGAAATCAAGGTAGGACAGGCACCCAACCTCGCCCAAAGCAAATTACATGTTTAACGAATTTTATTGTTAATATAATCTCTACGTTAATATTAATCAATGCCACCGTTTGAGAAATGCTACTGTCTTGCTTTCTTTCCCATCTAGATAAGGTAGATGCTTCTTCTGTTGGCTTCTGTGTCATCCACCGTTATTGACCACTAGTTGTTTCCTTTGCACCTCTGTGTAAACAGGGTTATCTACTTGACCTCGTTGCCATTGTGACCTTTTGTTGCACTGCACAAAACACTTTTGTTTTAAGAGTGTTTTGTGCAGTTCAACCAAAATGTCACACCGACAACATTGCTTGATTGCTTGATCTTAGTGGAACTGCACAAGAGGAGATCTTATTTCCTATCCGTGTTGGAAAATTTGGTTCGGATCTTCTTCTTGTGAGTTGTTTGAATTCCACATCATGAGAGGTCAGTACTAGCCTTCTTTCACGTGATTCTGCAGTGTGCTTTCATATGTTGTGCTACTTGGATGGTAATGTTGCTTGATTTTAGTGAACTACACAAATGGAGACAAGACTTCCAATCTGTATGTGCACCATAATATCCCATTGAAGTAAGATAAGGATATTTCACAACTGTTGGCCTGTATTTTGCCACTTTCATCAGAAACTTAATGTCATTGTTTAGTGCTATACTTGTGCTCCCTAATTCACATGCCAAATCTTACATTGAAGGTGAAGCTTGTCTATTATTGAACCAAGTGATGAAGGGGAAGAACAAGCGGAAAAACAAAAATCAACTCCCGGTGCTGTAATGAAGCACTGGAACTGTGAAGACACAAGAAATGATATAGTTTTGCATCTTAATTTATTGCTATGGCTCAAACGAGCAATTGTTTTGCCACTGATTTGGTGACACTCTTAATGTAATACGTAATTATCTCTACTTGTGCAAACATGGATCTTCTTTGAAGATACCATATATTTTAGTGGAACTGCACAAAAAGAAGTTGGAAACATTAAACTAATCGAGGAGTATATAGTAAGCATGGCCACCACAGTAGATAGCAACAGATGGTTCAGGAGAAGTGCTTGATCTGTATGCTCTACACAATAAGCCTCCTGACAAAGGTTGGTACTTGCCCACTAATTCATCCATATGGTTGAGCTTTGTCATCTCTATTGGTGTTGTGCTACTGTTTAGATACTGTCATGAAAAAGTGGTATTGTCCTTGAGAAGTGCTTCATCTGTGTTGTTTTAAATATTTCCATTCCTTTTTTTCGAGAAAATAGGGATGCTAGCATTTAGTTGTCCTCTTGTCTTTGCACAACAGGATCATCTTCCTCTGAAGAAGAATATGGAGTACGTGAAGTGACTAGTTCCGATTATGCCAGGATGAAGAAGCCCTGTCTATCTTCTCATCAGAAGGAGCAGTTGAAGGATGGTTACATTACTCCCCACAAGACCAAACTAACTTCAACTCAGAAGGACTGAAAAATCTCCATTTTTTGCTATGATGCGCCAGTACAATGTTGTTCTAGGATTCTCATCAGAAGGAGCAGTTGAAGGATGGTTACATTACTCCCCACAAGACCAAACTAACTTCAGCTCAGAAGGACTAACAAATCTCCATTTTTTCTTTGTGATCTTGTGAGTACAATGTTGTTCTAGGATTCTTTACGGTGAGTTCCATTTTTTAAAAGTGCGCTCTACATGGACCATGTAGGTGCCTGTTTAAACTGTCAATTCATAGTACAGTTTACTTTATACTAATCACTTCTTTTGTATTTGTGCAAACAGGGGTGATCAGCTTGATTTCAATGGGAACTGCACAAAATGTTCATGAATACATCGAATCATTCATTTCCACCACAATAAAGGAGGTCACGATAAGTTCAAGGCGTTGCAACATATAAGGGCGAAATCATACAAGCTACTGCGAATTTGGTTGATTTTGGTGGAACTGCACAAAAAGAACAACTGGTTTATTTAGCATGAGGTGCCATGTCAATGTCCAAACTGATGGCAAACCCTGCCCATTTCACAATCGTATGCATTTGATATTTTGGAATGGGACAACCTTGTCAAATTTTGCTCATTGATTTTAAGACATGTGTTTGATATTTTCGAATGGAACGCCCTTGCTGTCAGCAACGTCGATCAATTTTTTCTTTATTCTTTAGTTGTGAAGTAAATATTGCCTCTGACTTGTGAGTCGCTGAGATGCATAATCATCGATTGTTTCTAATATTCTCTATGAATTGCCAGCCCTGTGTGTTGTTGCAATGTACAGAAATGCTAAAAAGCCGCTCAAACTCTTTGTACTCATACATTCCTTTTTACTTCGCACATTGTGAAAGTGCATACTTTTTTATAAGATTGGTCAAAGTAGAGATACTTTGATTGCGGAATAAAACTTGTATGCAGACTAGAAAGGACCGGAGGGAGTACATGTGAAACTGCTGCAAACGAGGTGATCACCACAGGAATAATGCTAGTACGTATTGTTTCGCATGTTCATCCAACGCCCGATGATACAGGAATTGAACTAATCGAAATAAATTCATTCATACACGGTCGGATTTCATATAAACATGCCGTATTTCATTACATTTCATACATTCTTCAACTAAAAAGGGGTGCGCTGGAGGTATAATTAATTAACTGAAGCTACCTACCTATGTCCCGCTGAGCCGAACAGAAGCTTCGGTGACTTAACTGCAGGTGCAGTTGCGTAACTGACATGTGGCCTGTTGGGCCCACATGTCAGTCAGCCAACTGCACCAGCAGTTAAGTAGAAGCAGCGTTCTTCTCCAGCACAGCTAACCGGCCGTCAATGGTCAACCCGCCTAGCTTGGCTTCAACCGGAGGGTAGCAGCGGTGGCCTTGCTTGGACCTGAGCGGAGGCGACATACCGTGTTCCACTCTTCCTCGTTTTCTGTGTGGCGCGGCCTCGTTGGCAGCGGGGCGGGGCCTTGGCAGAGCCGGCTGTCGGTGTACAAAAGTAGGGGCTCTCCTTTTGACCCCTCTACTTGTGCACGGGCAGTCAGAGCCTCCCGCCACAGCCACGCACAGACATGGCAGGAAAGGGAAGCCGGAGAGAAGCCGAGGCCACAAGGCAGACAGAGCAACGACAAGGATCAAGACCACAAAGGTTGCACGGGCAATGCAGGTTGCCCCGGCAAGGACCCTTGCCGAGAGCAACCCCAGCAGCCCCGTCAAGATCCTTGCCGGGGCAGCTCGTCCACACCAACTGAGTGAGCTACCTTTGAGCCCACCAACGCGAACAAAAGCATTGGGATGAGGCTCAGGAGGCACCTCCGTGGTGGCATGCAGATATTTGTGAAGACAAAGAATGATCAAGATCAAATGAGGATAGGAAGGCAACCATCCTCACCGAAGAGACCCACAAGACCCCCGGCAGGATCCTTGTCGGGGAAGTCAGCGCGCCGCGGCAAGACCCTTGCCGGGACCCCCCGGCAAGACCCTTGCCGGGCCACCCGGCAAGACCTTCGCCAAGCGCACCGGCGGGGCCACTGCTAGGCCCATGCCAGCCAAGTCTTCACCGCCATTCGCATGCAGCTACCGACCCAACTAGCTGGGCAGGCACCTGCGTGGCAGCATGCAACCCTTCGCGGAGGCTCCACCACCGTGCCACCAGAGCTGCTTGCCTGCCTACATGGCGCTGCATGCGTTGCTGGCCGGGGCGCGTGTCGAAGCCAGGAAGGGCGGCGATGGACGGGACGGGCCTCACCCCCTTCCCCCAATAAAGTGACGGACACCTAAGCCCCGCATTTAATGTGTCTTGTCCTGTAATACTAGCGATAACCTTGCAACGCTGTAGCACTTTCGACCTCCTGTGTGCCACTGTGGCAGCCCCTTTCGCCTATAAAAGGAGGCCCATGGCATACTGAGAAAGGATTCGGCTCTTTTGAACCTGGCAGCACCCAGAGCTAGTTCGAGAGCTCAAGAAAACTAATACAACCACCAAAGTAGGATCGTAGGGTTTTACGCATCTTTTCGGCCCGAACCTGGGTAATTCCCCTGTGTGCCATCCCCTAGTCCCGCTCTTCTCACGATTCCGCGCCGCGCAACCGCGGAAGGGATTCTAGTGATCCCATAGGTGTCGTTTCCCACCGACATATTTGGCGCGCCAGGTAGGGGATCTCAATTGTGAGAATCTGGTCTAGCAGTTGACCCAGCTGTTCTTCATCGCCATGGCTCCCAAGAACAAGACGACCACGGTGATCGGTTCGCCCGGGACTGGATTGCCAGCACCGGTGCGGAGCAGTAGCAGGCCCGTCGCGGAGAGAACCCGCGGCGCGGCCCGCGAACATCCATATCGCCCTGGCGGTCCGGGCCTGGTGAGTGGCGTCGTTCGCGCGCCAGGCGACGAGCCACTAGTCGCAGGCTTCAGAGGCGGAGTCGGGCCCCCCACAGGCGGCGCGGAGCCCTCCAGGGGCGCCGCCGTTCTGCCAGGAGGCGGCACGACGACCTCCAACACGCCAACACCGGCGCCCACGACGCGCTCTTCCCAGGTTGCGCGTGATGCGCAGCGTCACCCTGCTGGTGACCCTGCCCGCCGCCCTGGGAAGAATCCCGTGGGTCCATCACATGATGAGGAGGGCCAGCATACACGCCGAGGTACCGACGGAGGTGGAGAACGGCTGCAGGGCCGTGATGCAGCTCCTCCTAACGGGGTAAGGAGTCGAGGCGCATCGCGGTCCACCCAGCTCTCGCCGCCGCCCACGCCAGCGGAAGCCCTAGCGCACGCACAACTGCTCCTTGATTTTCCTCCCGCCGCGGAGAAGCTCGACGAATGGAGGGCCACCGTCCGGAGCCTCATCGGCATTGCTAACAATGATGAGTTGCGGCCGATGGGACCCGTAGGCCGTCGCTCCGCCGGGCCAACGCATGCTAGCGGAGACCGTGCTGGAGGTGATGCAGCCACGGTGCACTCCCCTCCTCCATCCCGGCTACCCCGGGCATCAGTTCGTCGGGACAACGCTTGAGACGACATCTCCGTCGCGTCGTCCGACCCACGGACCAACCGCGATCAGCGTCAAGTCCTTCGGGAGCGAATTCGTGAGGACGCTCGAACTACAATTGAGCGTCGACGTGACGCGCGCCACCAGTCGGACAGGCGGGCAGGGCCGGCTATGGGCCACTCAGCACCGGGAGGCTACGGTAGCCTACCTTACGAGGTGGGTTGTCCGTCTTTCACCCGTGAGCTGCGGCAGTTCCAGTGGCCCTCCCACCGTACGTTCAAGCCTGATGTCGGTGAGAAGTACAACGACAAGACTCACCCGTCAGAGTTCCTCAACATCTACACCATCGCGATGCAAGCTGCTGGGGTCCGCGACGATAAGGTGCTTGCCAACTACTTCCCGTTGGCACTCAAGCCTAATGTTATGTCATGGTTGATGCACTTGCCGGTGGACTCCATCTCTTCTTGGGCGGACCTGTGCCATGGAGTTTGTTGCAGAATGGACCTCAACGCCCAATGAAGAGGTACAAGAGACCACTCTCCCCGGCAAGGAAACGAGCCGCAACTGGATCATGTACTTTGATGGTGCCTTCTCGCTGCAAGACGCTGGTGCTGGTGTGCTGCTCGTCGCACCCACCGGAGGGCACCTCAAGTACGTCATCCAGATGCACTTCCCCCAGGAGATGTCAACCAACAACACCGCCGAGTACGAGGGTCTGCTTGCCGGTCTCTGGATCGCGGCAGACCTCGGAGTTAAAAAGCTCATCGTCAGGGGCGACTCACAGCTTGTGGTCAGGCAAGTCAACAAAGATTATCAAAGCCCGTTGATGGAAGCCTACGTAGATGAGGTGAGGAAACTGGAGGAGCACTTTGACAGTATACAAGCGGAGCATGTCCCTCGGGCGGAGAGCGACATTGCCGACTACCGGTCAAAGCGCGCTGCCCTCAAGCTACCTCTGGAACCAGGTACTTTTGTGCTTCAGTTAACTCAACCATCCGTTGAACCGGCGACCGGGCTGAACAAGCGGAGGAAGCTAGGCCCCGGCAAGTACTTCCCCACCGAGCTCCCTGGAGCTGCTAGCGAAGATGTTGCCATGGATGCCGATCCCGCCGCAGGGCGACCAACTCCGGCAGGTCCTCAGGCCATGGCCGTAGAGACAGTCGCTCCCGTGGCGGGAGAGATGCCTTTAGTCCTTGCCGTCGAGCCACAGGCTCTGGCATGGGCGCAGCACACTGTCCAATTTCTCCAGACATGAGAGCTTCCTGAGGAGCAGGAAGAGGCAGAGAGAGTAGCCCGCCGGTCTGCTCTGTACCAATTTGTTGATAACGTATTGTATAGAAGAAGACCAAATGGGGTGAAATTGATGTGCATCTCCCGGGAGGAAGGATTAAAGCTGTTGGCAGAGATACATGGAGGCATATGTGGCTCCCACATAGGGTTGAGGGCCCTTGCCGGCAAGGCTTTCCGGCGAGGTTTCTTCTGGCCCACCGCCCTCCAGGATGCGACGGCACTAGTAACCAAGTGTGAAGCGTGCCAGTTCCATTCAAAGAAGCTCCATCAACCAGCTCAAGCCCTTCAAACTATCCCTCTCTCCTGGCCCTTCTCGATCTGGGGGCTCGACATATTGGGCCCTTTCCCCCGAGCTGTCGGGGGCTTTGAGTACTTGTACGTCGCAATCGACAAGTTCACAAAGTGGCCGGAAGTGGAAGCAGTGAGGAAGGTGACAGCGCAGTCAGCCATCAAGTTCTTCAAGTGACTAGTGTGCCGTTTTGGGGTGCCCAACAGGATCATCACCGATAACGACACGCAGTTCACGAGCCATGCCTTCATGCAATACATCGAGGATCTTGGCAGCAAGGTCTGTTTTGCTTCTGTGGCAGATCCATGGAGCAACGGCCAAGCAGAGAGAGCAAATGCTGAAGTTTTGTAAGGCTTAAGGACGAAGACTTTTGACAGGCTGCGTAAGAGTGGAAGGCGCTGGATTGATGAGTTGCCGACGGTTCTTTGGCCGATCAGGACGACGCCAAATCGAGCCACCGGCCAGACACCATTTGCCTTGGTCTACGGGGCAGAAGCAGTTCTCCCCACGGAACTCATATACGGGTCACCTCGAGTGCTCGCTTACGATGAGCTTGAGCAAGAGCGATTGCGGCAAGATGACGCAACGCTCCTTGAGGAAGATGTCTCCGGGCGGCTGTGAGAGCAAAGACGCTACCAAAGAAGCCTTGCGCCGCTACCATAGCCGCAAGGTTCATGCCCGGAGCTTTGAGGAAGACGACCTTGTTCTTGACACGTTCGATCGGCCAAGAATTCCAACAAGTTGACGCCGAAGTGGGAAGGCCCTTATCGGGTAACACGAGTCACCAGGCCTGGCGCAGTCCGCCTGGAGACCGAGGATGCCATTCCAGTGAGCAATTGCTGGAACATCGAGCATCTTCGCAAGTTTTACCCATAAGGCGCGGCTTGCCGGGCCTCCCGGCAAGCCACCCTTTTGTACAAGCCTTGCCGGCAAGGCATGTAACCCTTTGTACAAAGCCAGGCGCAGACCCTGAGCATAAGTAAACGAAACGCTGGCACCCTAAGTTATAGCATGCATGCTAGGTCGAGTCTCTTCCTCGGTTAGGGTTGATAGTGCTTAGCGGCGGCTAACCCCTAGCTTAGAGGTCGAGTGCGCGTCCTTCTGTTCTTCTCTGTGTTCTTTGGTTCACAGGGCACCTAAGTTTCCTTGCTAAGCTGTTTTGGAAGAAAGGGAACGGACCGGCGTCCGGGCCCCGGCAAGACAGGGTTGCCAGGGGCTGCAAGAGTAAAGATCCGTCCGCGGCAAGACAAGGTTGCCGGGGGCTGCAGACCCAGATAAGTTCTCTATCCCCTATCATGCATTTCGTTATGGACTGGGATACATGAGGCCTTGTTTTGTTTCTAGACAACCGTGCTCCCTTCTCCCCGCACCCCAGATCCTGGGTTCGGATTTGGTTGTAGCCGCGGCAGCCAAAAAATGGAATGAGGAGCCTAAGCCCGCCCCGTCCCTAGCTCCGCCAAGAGCGATAGAATGGCCGAGTGAAGCGGTGGGATGGCAGGACCTATAGCCGGGCAAAAAAACGTTTACCTTAATAAGTAACAAGGATTTGCTCCTTGTCGTGGGTTTTTCCCCGCGAACGGAAAACCTGGCAAGCACCCTTCTCATTAAAAACATCCCTTACAGGTATAGTTCATACGAAATGAAAAAAAAGAGCAAAGGGGGTTACAAGTTCTAAAATTAACAAAGGCCCGAAGGCTTACAAGACTAAAAAGAGATAAGGTGCCCGTAATCCCTTTCTTGTCACTCTCCTCAGGAAATGGAACAAGAAGGCAGAAGGGCAAAAGGGGCGCCTAGGCGAGCTACGAGTGACAAAAGAGACCAAGAGAACTTCCCGGTGGCCGACCGAGAGCTGGATGGTGATGGCGGCACCGGAGGAAGAGCTCGAAGGCAAGGTGGCAGGACGTCAATACGCTATGAAGGCGTCGGTGCCTGCGTACTCCAACTTGACGGCCTTGCCGCCCACCCTCTTCCTCTGCTGCAGCCTCCCAATGCCAGCCGCCCAAGGAGGCGACCCCGAGAAGTTTAAGGAGCCGGCGACACGGATGATGGGGTCGCCGGTGCCACTCGGAACGACGCCCGACGCCTAGTCAGACCCGTCATCCTGCCACCCGCTACCCTCATCGTCACTGCCGCTGCCCTACTCGTCACTCTCGCTCGAGGAGGATTCTTCGCCATCGGAGGAGCTCTCTATGCAGCACCTTGCGCGAGTCCCGAAGTGCCCGAATACCTTGACGAGGAGGAGGGCACCCTCCATTAACTTGAAATGGAGAATGAGCCCCTCCATCAGGCTGTGCATGCGAGCGAAGGTCTTCCACCCTCGGTGAAGGCACATGACATGAGGAGCTGGGAACTCGACGTCGGCCCATGTACCACTGTTCCCGCAGCCCCTCATGCGTAGCCGCAACACCTGCGGCGGATTTACCTCCATTTCCCGCGCGAAGGGGTCGGGAGGCGAAGACGACGGCGCGGCGACTGGAGCAGCCTGACGAAGAATTCACGGGGATTGGCCCCGACATGGCCCTCCACTGGAGGGGGGGCCGCTGGCGGAGGCGAGGCCGATGAGCCGCCCCATCCTCCTCTTCCTCGAGCACCACGACCTCTGCCACGACCTCGCCCACGGCCTCGCCCCCTCCCCCTTCCCCTCGCAGTTGGCTCAGCCACCACGTGCTCTTGGGAAGGAGGGATGCGCTGTCGAGCGGCGACCCTCGTCGCCACCGTCAAAGGGCCAGGGTTCCCTTTCTCCATGGCAAGTGAGGAGAAGAACCAGAAGCAGGGAAGGGCGAAGATAGAAGAGTGCGGGACGCCATCTCCCCCCTTCTCCTTATAAAGGGGCGGGATTGGGGCTCGGCCACCCCATCTCACCAATCCGGCCCGTTGAGGTGACAGCAAGCGGGGACGTCGGCCGCCCTCCCCGCTCCATTGAAGGCACATGTGAATCAACTCACAAGACGCCAAGACGACTCCCCACCTCGCGCGTTCGACACGGGTCGTGGGGAAGCGCAGCAGACGGAACAGTGGTCGTGGTAAAAATCCGCCCCAAGTGCCCGCACACCATTCTGGGCCTGGCCCAACAACGTGATGTGCTTATGTGTGGCCCAGGCCCGGGGGCTCCTGTCGGTATACAAAAATAGGGGCTCTCCTTTTGACCCCTCTACTTGTGCACGGGCAGTGAGAGCCTCCCGCCACGGCCACGCATAGACATGGCAGGAAAGGGAAACCGGAGAGAAGCCGAGGCCACAAGGCAGACAGAGCAACGACAAGGACCAAGACCACAAAGGTTGCACGGGCAATGCAGGTTGCCCCGGCAAGGACCCTTGCTGAGGGCAACCCCAGCAGCCCCGGCAAGATCCTTGCCGGGGCAGCTCGTCCACCTGGCCCAGAGTGAACTACCTTTGAGCCCACCAATGCGAACAAAAGCATTGGGATGAGGCTCGGGAGGCACCTCCGTGGTGGCATGCAGATCTTTGTGAAGACAAAGAATGATCAAGATCAAATGAGGATAGGAAGGCAACCATCCTCGCCGAAGAGATCCACAAGACCCCCGGCAAGATCCTTGTCGGGGAAGTCAACGCGCCGCGGCAAGACCCTTGCCGGGCCACCCGGCAAGACCTTCGCCAAGTGCACCGGCGGGGCCACTGCTAGGCACGCGCCAGCCAAGTCTTCAACGCCATTCGCATGCAGCTGCCGACCCAACCAGCTGGGCAGGCACCTGCGTGGCAGCATGCAACCCTTCGTGGAGGCTCCACCACCGCGCCACCTCAGCTGCCTGCCTGCCTACATGGCGCTGCATGCGTTGCTGGCCAGGGCGCGTGTCGAAGCCAGGAGGGGCGGCGACGGACGGGACGGGCCTCACCCCCGTCCCCCAATAAAGTGACGGACACCTAAGCCCCGCATTTAATGCGTCTTGTCCTGTAATACTAGCGATAACCTCGCAACGCTGTAGCACTTTCCACCTCCTGTGTGCCACTGTGGCAGCCCCTTTCGCCTATAAAAGGAGGCCCATGGCATACTGAGAAAGTATTCGGCTCTTTTGAACCTGGCAGCACCCAGAGCCAGTTCGAGAGCTCAAGAACACTAATACAACCACCAAAGCAGTTCACGAAGCCGGCGGTGTCCTCTGCCTCGTTGTTGGTGCCGCGGGGCCTCGGCGGAGCAGGGCCTCGTGGACGCCAGCGGAGTGGGAACTCGTCAGAGCTGGCATTGTCCTCTGCCTCGTTCTCGGTCTCGCCAAACAGCACCTCGCCCGCTTTATGGCCCTCATTGTAGGCGGCCGCAGCCTCTGCCACCCGCATGCGGTACCGCCAGCGCTCGAGGCGGCCCTTGCGGGCGGCGGAGCGGTACGAGTCGAGCAGCGCCTCCTTCTCCGCCCGCTCCGCGGCGATCTGCTCCTCCGCATGTAGGTGCTCCTGGAGGAGATGGTGGTTGTAGGCGGCGTCGGCCTGCGCCTCCCGGAACTGCTCCTCACGCATCTGCCTCACCGTGTCCATATATTGGGCACGGGCCTCCCGATGGTCATGGTGCAATGCAGCAGCGAGGATGGCGCGGAGGAGGGTGTTGGCGTCGGATCGTCGACTACCATGTTCTCCATTGGGACGTTGTCATCCTCCGGCTGCCTGTCGGCCAGCCGGTCGGCAGCAATGGCTGTCATCTCCTTGTGGTCCGTCGTCCGCCCGTCCCAAAGAGCGCTGGAGCACGAGAAAACCATGGTGGGCAGTAGTGGTGTGGACAGGAGAAACGGAACGGATGTGGATGACTGCCGCTATGGCCGGCGCAGCATCTTATATAGCAATGGTGGGTGGCGGAGGGACGGACGTGTGGCGCTGGAGTAGCCGCCTCGGCAACCCCGTTGTCGCGGGTTGGGTGGGACATATGACAAAGGATGGCTTATCATGGTGGGGGCGAGTAGAACGTCGCGGTGCACAGAAGCGGGATGAGGCGAAGGCATGCACGCGGCGAATCTTACCCAGCTTCAGGGCTCTCCGTGGAGATAACACCCCTACTGCTGCTCTGCGGGGTGTCCGCATGATCACTATGGCAAAGTGGGTACAAGGTTGCTCCTTGAGCTGTTCGGGGTGAGGAAGGAGAAGGGCACGACTAGCTCTTCTCTTCCCTCTATGTGTGTCTAAAACTATTAGGGTCCAACCTCCTGCATGGCTGCCCCGGGGGGTTTATATAGGCCTACCCCCTGGGGGTACAATGGTAATCCGGCTGGGCGCAGATCCCAGCCGTCAGTCTCTTAGGTTGCCGTCTTCTCCGCCGACTTCTGGGGCCCGCCGACTATTGGGCCCCGCCAACGGTCCAGCATGGGGCCGACAGCCCTTGTCCGCCGCGGGCGGGTCTTGCCGGCTGCGGGTTACTGTAGCCGCGCTTGTCACAGCCCTAGAGCTTGCTTGTAACTAGTAGCATTGCATCCATGCATCATGTTTAATTTTCATGAAAATTTGAAATGGGGATGATCAAGCCCTAGCACTAAAGCAATTCAAATAGGTTCAACTTCAAAATATCTTCAAAGAACCCAAAGTGGTTTGCAAAATGTTCATGATTAATGGGAAAAGGTGAAAACCATATCCAGAGGTGATGGATATTTTCCAAGGCATTTTGGATTTTTGAATAAACCATATTGTATTTGAATTGGGGCATTTAAATACTATTAATATTATTTTTAAATGCTCCAACAATTCTGAAAATAGTTAAGGGCCTCTGTAATAATTTAGTTAATGCCCACAATTATTTTCAGGATTTATTTAAATGGTTTAGTATTTTACTAAACTAAAACAAAACAGAAAATAGAAAACAGAAATAATAAAAGAGAGGGAGAGAGAAGCCCAACCTACCTGGCTTACCTGGCGCCCGAACCGGCCCAGTTTCCCCCCCCCCCTCGCTGGCCCAGGTGGCCCAGCCCACCAACCGCTCACCGCTCGTCGCCTACCTCTGCCAGTAGGCAGAGGAGGGACACGGCGACCGCGCCGAGCTCCTCCCTGCTCGCCTGCCTGGCTCCCCCTCGGCGCCCGGAGACGCCACGACGACGCCCCGTGCCCCCTCGGCCCCTCTCCTCTCTCGTAACGCCCTCCCTCTCCTCTGTCTCGCTCTCTGCCGAACCCAAAGCAGGCTGTCGCCGCGTTCGCCATACCCGCGACCACAGCCGTTCCCGAGCCTCCCCGGCATGTCCCCGAGCTCCGCCTCGACCCTCTCTTCCCTCCTCACCGAGCCTCCCGACGCCGGACCGCCCCGAGGCGCCGCCCCACCATTTTCCCCCTTCCCAGACCCGCCGGACCTCGCCGTCGAATTCATCGGCTCCGATGCCCCCCCGAGCTCGCCGATGCCATCATCGCACTCACGGTGAGCCCCCGAGTTATTTCCCCCTCTTCCCGGCTTGTTCCCTCCTCTAGCCACCGTCTCCACTCTGGCCGAAGCTTCGCGCCGCGCCGTGCCTCGTCGCCAGCGTGTTGGAGCCCCAATGACCAAGCCAACCTCACCACCGCCCTCACCGCAGCACGAGGAACCATGGCAGCGCCTCCGCTTCCCCTCTAGTGTCGCAGCTGTCGAGCCCGAGCTCGCCCGAGCTCCGCCGCCCGTAAACTTCGTCGCCGGGCGCCAACTCCGCCACCCGACCCCAACTAACACCACCAAAAGCCGCGGTTCGTCTCAGCTCCACGTAGATGCGTTCCGCCCCATTTGGTGGCGGAACGTAAAAAAGCACTTTGCTCTGGCGCTTTGGCCTCGCCGGCGGCTAGACGCCGGCGAGTTGACCACTGACCGTTGACTGGTGGGCCCTGTTGACTGCTCTGAGTCACTGACAGGTGGACCCCCTCGGTTAACTAATCCGGTTAGTTTTTAATTAAAGTTAATTAGTTAAACTAATTACTGACATGCGGGTCCCACTGGTCAGTTTGACCTGGACGACCCCGTTGACCCTGACGTCACGCTGACCTCATGCTGACGCAATAAATGAATTTCTGGATTTATTCTAATATAGTAATTCCAGAATATAATTCGAATTTCAAATGCTTATAACTTTTAATCTGTAACTCCAAATTAAATAATTTATATATGAAAAATGATCAGAAAAATACGAAGAATCTGTTTATGCCATGATCATGCATGTTTGAACAAGTTAACCTCACTGAATAGGATGAATCATGATTAGGGTAATTTATGAACTAGCATTTGGAGTTGGAGTTCAACCTTGTTTGAATTCCACTTCAACTAACTTTGGTTATTATTGCACTAGGTAAATTCAGTTCCTTAACATGATCATGCATCATATATGTGCATTGCATTGATTACGCTTCTTTCTCGATTACTGGTGTTTGTCCCTCTCGGTGAGCGACGTTCCGACGATGAATTCGATGACACCGATGAAGAACTATATTATCTTGAAGTGCCAGGCAAGAAAACCCCCTTGTTCATTCCGATATAATCCCACTCTCTCGCTCCTGCTCTATTTTATTGCATTAGGACAACAACGACTCATGTGTTACTTGCTGCGGTAGCTGAACCCCTTGATCCTTTGCATGACCTGTCATTCCACAGTAATTAGATGAAACCCACTAGCATGAGTAGGAGTTGCTTGAGCCATGTTGTGCCTACTCATTCATGCTTGTTGTCATGCCTGCTACTGCTTAGAGTTGAGTCGGGTCTGATTCATCGGGAATGAATTGGAATGGTTGTGTGAACATGTCCTATTGTGTGTGAGCTAAGTGTGTGAACACGATTTGGTAAAGGTAGCGGTGAGAGGCCAAGTAGGAGTACATGGTGGGTTGTCTCATTGCAGCCGTCCTCAGGAACTGAGTTCTGTGTTTGTGATCCATGAAACAGATACTACCACGCATTGGGATCCTTAATTGACCCTCTCGGCTTCTTAACCACCCTTGTCCTCAGTCCGGAGTTGCAAGTAGTTTACGGTGTTTGTAGTATCTTTGGGGCCGCCGCATAGCTGACCTTAGGGGTGGGTTGTGTTGCGGTAGGCACGCGGGTCTGTACCGAGTGCCCGTTTGGTATCTCGGGAACCCTGCACATCGTTCGGGGCCGTATGGGAAACCTCGGCCGGACTCCCTGCGGATGGAACCCGAACAGGCGATAAACCTGGACTAGGGACTTGAGTGTTTAGGTAGGCCGTGGCCGACACCCACGTTGGGCTTCCGCTTGAAGTTTGCCGAGTACATGTCGTGTAAACGGCGGTAAGTGGTGAGAGCGTGAGAAGAAGTACACCCCTGCAGGGTTAAATATGATCTATTCGAATAGCCGTGTCCACGGAAAAGGACTTCTGGATTGCCTATATCAGTTCATAGACAAGTGAAAGTGGATACCCTAAAATGCTCAAGATAAGTGTGAGTGTTATGGATGGCGTTCTCGTAGGAAGACGGGAGCGGGTCCATAGTGGTGTATTGATATGGTGAACATGTGGACTCGTGTGCGCCACCTCAAAGAGTTACTTGCAGTCGTAGTTCAGGATAGCCACCGAGTCAAAGCTGGCTTGCTGCAGTCAAACTCCACCACCCCCTTTTGATAATGATGCATATGTAGTTAGTTCTGATGTAAGTCTTGCTGAGTACAATTGTACTCACGTTTGCTTATTTTATGTTTTGCGGAGACGTCGGTCTCGCTAGTAGTTCCGCTTGGACTTGACGTTTAGCTTGTTACCTCAGCTACGATCTTGTGCCTTGGCAGGATCTGGTAGATAGTCGAGGCTTCTCAGCCTTTTTCATTTATAGTTATGCGTACTCGACATGATTAGCTTCCGCTTGAGCTTAGACATGAAAGCTCTGAGAGTTCGGTCATGAGACCCAAGTTTGTAATATCACGCTCTTCGGAGCCTAATGAATAAAATTTGAGTCGAAGAGTTATGTTGTGATGCCATGCTGTATCTACGCATATTGAGCATAATGTGTGTATGTTTGAAATGCTTGGTATGTGTGGGATCCGACAAACTAGTTGTTTATCCTTGGCAGCCTCTCATATGGGGAAATGTAGTCTCGTGATTCTGAGCGATAGTAGTCCGCTACAGCCCGGTTCACCGGAGTCCTGCTAGCCCAGCACTACTGCTTGGACACTTGACTGGCCGGCATGTGTCTCATTTCGTTCCTATGTCTGTCCCCTCGGGGAAATGTCACGCGGTGTTATTCGGAGTCCTGCCTAGCCTGCTACAGCCCGGGATACCGGAGTCCTGTTAGCCCAGTGCTGCAGCCCGAATATATACGTTGATGACCGACATGCTCGATGTGATTCATGTATGCCTGTCCCCATAGGTTAGCGCCGCTTTGGATTCACGACTAGCCATGTCGGCCCGGGTTCTTTGTCATATGGATGCTAGCGACACTATCATATACGTGAGCCAAAAGACGCAAACGGTCCCGAGGCCATGGTAAGGCGACACCGTGGGAATACCGTGCGAGGCCGCAAAGTGATATGATGTGTTACATGCTAGATCGGTGTGACTTAGGATCGGGTCCCGACAGCGTTGGTATCGAGCCCGACTGTAGGATTACCAAGCCAAAATGGTCGAAGTTGTGTCTAGAAATGCTTTAGTTATATAAGGGAATTGATTGTGGAAGGAACGTAAGGCTCTTTTTACTCCTTATACCTCATGGCCTTCCGATCCGAGTCAACCTCTTCTCTTCTACGGGTTTAAGAACTAGGCTTCTCATCTATCTATCGAGGATGACGTGTTACTAATCCATAGACCTTTAAGATTGTTGGTTTTAATCCCCGTTCAGTTCCTACTATTTACGTATGATAACTGTTGATCTCGAGAATCTTGTTATGATGTTGTTGAGTGGTTATGCCACCATTCTTGCAGGATGTCCCAAATCATTTTGAGCATTTACAGCCGTTATCTGTCCGAGTCATCGAGTGTCTCTAAATAGTCTGATGCATTTGCAAGTCCTTTCCTTCCATTTCCGATGTCCTTTTTGGGCCAGATTAAGCACACCAACCAGTCAGTTGAGGTACTCTGTTGCCTCGACATATATGTTGGAACTACTATTATGACCCCAGGTGTTTAGGAAGTCACCTAGCAATTTAGCAATGCTTTTGTATCCTCAGTGTGATGATTCTGGCCATCATTTCGAAAGCATCCCATGATGCCATTTAGTAGTAGGTATTCTACCCCTGGGTTCCTGAACCCGAGATTCACCCTACTTACTTCCTGTTGACAGTGTTGCTAGTTCCTTTAGGATATTAGTAACCTTGCAATAGTCCTCGCATGATCCGTGGTATTCTCCTTCTTCCAAATACCATGAACTAATTATGGCAGAAGTTCTTTTGAACCAAAAGATCACAACTAGAGTGCTCTTGAGGAGTTCTCCATTCATAATTGTGAATCTGCCAATTCTACCTTTCTGCATGGGTTATCCGGAAGAAATGTTGAGCTTGCTCGACATACTAATCCATGCATCCACAACTCAGGAAGTTATGTGTTCCTCTGAGTTGCTCTCTTCAGTTGCATTCTGATCTTCATCTATCAATTGATAGCCAGGGGTATGTGTGCATTTGTGTTCATCGAGGCATTTTGTCCTTGTGGTCTGCCAAGCCATTCTATTCCAGAATGACTAGGAGAAACAAACTCCAGTACCTTGTCCATTTCCAGGATTAGGTCAAAGCAGTTGTATTCCGCAGATCAAAGTGCCATCCAGCTTTGATTCTGCTCTACCTTGGAGTGTTACCATCTTTATGTCAGGAACTTCATGAGAATTGCACCTTCTTTTATGAACTCCTGACGCAGTGATACTCTCGCTATCATTATTTATTCCTCGGTTCCGTGTTGTTGCAATCGGAATGCCGGCAAGTGAATTGTGATGTGTGAAATCAATACCCCGAGCAACTTGTTGCTTGGTAGTGAATGGACAATATTCTCCTTCTTAGCGTGTTGGTTATTTAATCATCATCCTAAAATTGATCGTGCAACCTAGTCCTTATTTTCGGTGCACTCTTCGATTGATGAGTTAGGATCTTGTCAAGTCCTCACTCATTTGATAATATCGTCTTGCCCTGAGAAGCAAGATTGCTCTCGAGCTTAGTAACATACCGGTGGTTCGTGACTTTCCAAATATCTTCTTGGAAGTGTTACCGGGTTGTTTCCTGACTGTTATGTTGGGCTCGTGATCAAGTTGGTATTCCTCTAAACCACCCTTCTCCAAGAATCTGTGTTGGATATCCCTGAGCTAGTTGGTTAAGCTAGACAATAACTTGGAGAGTTGGAAGATAAAAGCTTGCCTAACCTAGTTCGATCCAAAGGGATATTCTTGTGTAGTGTGTGTTGAAGAAGATGATATCTTCATCGATTGGTCCCTGTGATCAGTTGTTGGATCTATTGTCCTACCAATTCTTTGATTTGAGTATGGGCCATTGTCAAGTCAAATCAGAACCAACGATATTCGTAATGTTGTCTTACTCGTGGTTGATCCCTCGAGCATACACCATTATATCTTTTGGTCTGACCAATGCTATCACCGTGTTCACATGATGGTGGAAGTCCAGTGATATGGAAATTTCGATGAGTTGCTGTTGAGCCCATCAGTAGCATTTCGCCTCCCCCATGAGTCATGTTGAACATCAACCTAGTGTTGGAAACTTGTGTAGGCATTTCTTCGTGTACCGTTCATGAAGCCTATGCCTGGATGGAAGAAGTGACTTCCTCAAATTCATGTGCGTTAGGTGTAAGTTGCCGCCATGATTATGAGAAAGGTTTGTTTTGCTTCCTATGGTACCATCCCAAGTCGGTCATGCACGTGCGAAGTGCTCTATGGTTTGATAGGTTGGCGCCTCCATTCCATATGTGTTCCTGGCACACCAAGCCACTGATTGATTTGTTCAAGGAGAAGGAGTTCCTTCATAACAACTAGTCATGACGTATGTTAGGACTTCGTTATCCTCGATGATGGTTCCCAACCTGAACTTGGTAGTATTTTTTATCATAAGACTACTACGTGGTCATGCTTGTCTTGGACAGCGTGTTCATGGGTTGTAGCAGAACACGCTCATGTTTTGGAGCTTGGTATCGTAGTTCAGATCCCGAGACTCTCGCAACGCCATCTCGTCGAATTGTGTTGCAACCCTTTCTTTTCAGACATGATGAGTCTGAAATATCCTAACACCAACCTGATCTGAATCTCAGGCGGATATGATGGTTGGAACATTCGAACAGTTGCATTTCGTTCCCAGCTTGCACCGTCCTTGTGCCATTTCACTATGGGCTGCCTTCTTAATAATTCTTGTCCAGGATCATCCTCAAAAGTGGACTTACCATGGGTCCCCTCCACCTCCGATGATAAGCAAAAATCATCCATTGCGTTGTCTTCAACAAGGTAGTCCACATCATCCATTCTAGTCCGGGTGTACCATTCCTTTGCACTACGTCAAACGATCGTTGTGAATTGCCTTAGGCTGGTATAAAGAGTTCCAATGATCTATGGATCAAAAGTAATTCTTTTTGCCACTTAAGGGAATAGTTCTTTGCGTCACCTTTTTTCGAGGTGCCCCGTTGTTGAATCATGATAAAGATTTCCTCGCCACCTTGACACCATCCACTATCTCCCTAAGCGTGGAATTGTTGCCACTAATCAAACCCGTTGTTGTTCTTCCATTCCTCTCGATGTATTTTGTGTCTCAACTCGAGATGTGTCACCGTCTCAGTCCGTGAGTTGATCATGTTACCTGATCTTCATGAAGATCGAATCATGTAGGGTTTCCCCCTTCTTTCTATTGTCGTGTCGAGTGAAGATCTTGAAAGCAAAGACGTCAAGACCAAGATGATGGAGTAAATCAACATCTTCGAGAAGGGCAATTGGATCATGCAGATTGTGATAGTTTGTGACTTCCCTTTTCCTCTTACCTCACGTCTTGAATCTCGGGGCGAGATTCTTGTTTAGTGGGGGTGAGTTGTCACAGCCCTAGAGCTTGCTAGTAACTAGTAGCATTGCATCCATGCATCATGTTTAATTTTCATGAAAATTTGAAATGGGGATGATCAAGCCCTAGCACTAAAGCAATTCAAATAGGTTCAACTTCAAAATATCTTCAAAGAACCCAAAGTGGTTTGCAAAAATGTTCATGATTAATGGGAAAAGGTGAAAACCATATCCAGAGGTGATGGATATTTTTCCAAGGCATTTTGGATTTTTGAATAAACCATATTGTATTTGAATTGGGGCATTTAAATACTATTAATATTATTTTTAAATGCTCCAACAATTCTGAAAATAGTTAAGGGCCTCTGTAATAATTTAGTTAATGCCCACAATTATTTTCAGGATTTATTTAAATGGTTTAGTATTTTACTAAACTAAAACAAAACAGAAAATAGAAAACAGAAATAATAAAAGAGAGAGAGAGAAGCCCAACCTACCTGGCTTACCTGGCGCCCGAACCGGCCCAGTTCCCCCCTCGCTGGCCCAGGTGGCCCAGCCCACCAACCGCTCACCGCTCGTCGCCTACCTCTGCCAAGATGGCGAGAGGAGGTTTCTGGCGATCAGCGCCGAGCTTGCCAGCTCCTCCCTGCTCGCCTGCCTGGCTCCCGCTCGGCACCCGGAGACGCCACGACGACGCCCCGTGCCCCCTCGGCCCCTCTCCTCTCTCCAGAACGCCCTCCCTCTCCTCTGTCTCGCTCTCTCTGCCGAACCCGAACGAGCTCGTCGCCGCCGTTCGCCATACCCGCGGCCACAGCCGTCCCCGAGCCTCCCCGGCATGTCCCCGAGCTCCGCCTCGACCCTCTCTTCCCTCCTCACCGAGCCTCCCGACGCCGGAGCGCCCCGAGGCGCCGCCCCACCATTTTCCCCCTTCCCGGACCCGCCGGACCTCGCCGTCGAATTCATCGGCTCCGATGCCCCCCCGAGCTCGGCGATGCCATCATCGCACTCACGGTGAGCCCCCGAGTTATTTCCCCCTCTTCCCCGGCTTGTTCCCCTCCTCTAGCCACCGTCTCCACTACGGTGAAGCTTCGCCGCCGTGCCTCGTCGCCGGCGTGGCTGGAGCCCCAATGACCAAGCCAACCTCACCACCGCCCTCACATGCAGCACGGGAACCCGCAGCGCCCCTCCGCTTCCCCTCTAGTGCGCCGCAGCGTCGAGCCCGAGCTCGCCCGAGCTCCGGCCGCCGCCAAACTCGTCGCCGGCGCCAACTCCGGCCACCCCGACCCCAACTAACCCCACCAATAGCCGCGGTTCATCTCCAGCTCCACGTAGATGCCTTCCGCGCCCCATTTGGTGGCCGGAACGTGCAAAAGCACTTTGCTCCGGCTTTGGCCTCGCCCGGCGGCTGACGCCGCGAGTTGACCAGCGACCGTTGGTGGTGGGCCTGATTGGATCGCTCTGAGTCAGCGGCGGTGGACCCCCTCGGTTAACTAATCCGGTTAGTTTTTAATTAAAGTTAATTAGGTAAACTAATTACTGACATGCGGGTCCCACTGGTCAGTTTGACCTGACGACCCGTTGACCCTGACGTCACGGCCTGACCTCATCTTGCCGACGCAATAAATGAATTTCTGGATTTATTCTAATATAGTAATTCGAATATAATTCAATTTCAAATGCTTATAACTTTTAATCTGTAACTCCAAATTAAATAATTTATATATGAAAAATGATCAGAAAAATACGAAGAATCTGTTTATGCCATGATCATGCATGTTTGAACAAGTTAACCTCACTGAATAGGATGAATCATGATTAGGGTAATTTATGAACTAGCATTTGGAGTTGGAGTTCAACCTTGTTTGAATTCCACTTCAACTAACTTGGGTTATTATTGCACTAGGTAAATTCAGTTCCTTAACATGATCATGCATCATATATGTGCATTGCATTGATTGCGTTCTTTCTCAGTTACTGGTGTTTGTCCCCTCTCGGTAGACGACGTTCCGACGATGAATTCGATGACACCGATGAAGAACTATATTATCTTGAAGTGCCGTGCAAGCAAACCCCCCTTGTTCATTCCGATATAATCCCACTCTCTCGCTCCTGCTCTATTTTATTGCATTAGGACAACAACGACTCATGTGTTACTTGCTGCGGTAGCTGAACCCCTTGATCCTTTGCATGACCTGTCATTCCACAGTAATTAGATGAAACCCACTAGCATGAGTAGGAGTTGCTTGAGCCATGTTGTGCCTACTCATTCATGTTTGTTGTCATGCCTGCTACTGCTTAGAGTTGAGTCGAATTACGATTCATCGGGAATGAATTGGAATGGTTGTGTGAACATGTCCTATTGTGTGTGAGCTAAGTGTGTGAACACGATTTGGTAAAGGTAGCGGTGAGAGGCCATGTAGGAGTACATGGTGGGTTGTCTCATTGCAGCCGTCCTCGTGAACTGAGTTCTGTGTTTGTGATCCATGAAACAGATACTACCATGCATTGGGATCCTTAATTGACCCTCTCGGCTTCTTAACCACCCTTGTCCTCGGTCCGGGAGTTGCAAGTAGTTTCGGTGTTTGTAGTATCTTTGGGGCCGCATTTAACGCTGACCTTAGGGGTGGGTTGTGTTGCGGTAGGCACGTGTTGATGTACCGAAAGTGCCCGTTTGGTATCTCGGGAACCCTGTACACATCGTTCGGGGCCGTATGGGAAACCTCGGCGGACTCCTGCAGATGTAAACCGAATAGGCTATAAACCTGGACTAGTGACTTGAGTGTTTAGGTAGGCCGTGGCCGACACCCACGTTGGGCTTCCGCTTGAAGTTTGCCGAGTACATGTCGTGTAAACGGCGGTAAGTGGTGAGAGCGTGTGTGAAGAAGTACACCCCTGCAGGGTTAAATATGATCTATTCGAATAGCCGTGTCCACGGAAAAGGACTTCTGGATTGCCTATATCAGTTCATAGACAAGTGAAAGTGGATACCCTAAAATGCTCAAGATAAGTGTGAGTGTTATGGATGGCGTTCTCGTAGGAAGGCGGGAGGCGGGTCCATAGTGGTGTATTGATATGGTGAACATGTGGACTCGCAGCGCCACCTCAAAGAGTTACTTGCAGTCGTAGTTCAGGATAGCTACCGAGTCAAAGCTGGCTTGCTGCAGTCAAACTCCACCACCCCCTTTTGATAATGATGCATATGTAGTTAGTTCTGATGTAAGTCTTGCTGAGTACAATTGTACTCACGTTTGCTTATTTTATGTTTTGCGAGAGGCGTCGGTCTCGCTAGTAGTTCCGCTTGGACTTGACGTTTAGCTTATTACCTCAGCTACGATCTTGTGCCTTGGCAGGAGATCTGGTAGATAGTCAGGCTTCTCAGCCTTTTTCATTTATAGTTATGCGTACTTTCGGACATGATTAGCTTCCGCTTGTGCTTTGACTTGTATGCTCACGAGTGTTGGGTCATGAGACCCATGTTTGTAATATCTCGCTCTTGGAGCCTAATGAATAATATTTGAGTCGTAGAGTTATGTTGTGATGCCATGTTGTATCTACGCATATTGAGCATAATGTGTGTATGTTTGAAATGCTTGGTATGTGTGGGATCCGACAAACTAGTTGTTTATCCTTGGCAGCCTCTCATATGGGGAAATGTAGTCTCGTGATTACGGCGATAGTAGTCCGCTACAGCCCGGTTCACCGAGTCCTGCTAGCCCCACTACTGCTTGGACACTTGACTGGCGGCATGTGTCTCATTTCGTTCCTATATACATCCCCTCGGGAAATGTCACGCGGTGTTATTCGAGTCCTGCCTAGCCTGCTACAGCCCGGGATACCGGAGTCCTGTTAGCCCAAAGGTTGCAGCCGAATATATCGTTGATGACCGACATGCTCGATGTGATTCATGTATGCCTGTCCCCATAGGTTAAGCGCCGCTTTGGGTTCCACGACTAGCCATGTCGGCCCGGTTCTTTGTCATATGGATGCTAGCGACAATATCATATACGTGAGCCAAAAGACGCAAACGGTCCCGGGCCATGGTAAGGCGACACCCGTGGGAATACCGTGCGTGAGGCCGCAAAGTGATATGATGTGTTACATGCTAGATCGGTGTGACTTAGGATCGGGGTCCTGACAGCGCTTCTAATGACGTGAGCTTGGTCATGGGGTCATGGCAACAGTGCCACGCCGGACGGAGATCTCTGTCAGTACGGCGCTCCGTGGCCATGCCTGTCCTTCGTGAACGGGGCAGGGATGGGCTGCGAGGCGGCCTCATCCCATCCCGTCCGTGGTTGCATAGGCAGGAGGTGGTTTGGAGTCGCGGGCCGACTCCCCATAGCCGGCTTCTCTGGAAGTCGCCAGCTGGGAGTCGGCTCATCTCGACGCCGTCTCTGCGACTCAGCTGGGAGGGACAGTCGGCGGCTCTGCCGCCGACTCTCAGAAGGCGGCTCTTCGTCTTGGGGTCTCGAGGGGCGCAGTCTGCCTTGATGTTTTGAAAGGTCCAGGGGCTCTGGTTTGCCTACCCGTGGCCCATTACTCCGACAGTAGTCCCCGAAGCTGGTGAGGCACCGAGGGCAACATGTCGAGGGGCCTCAAAAATTTCATTCCTCCGGTGGAAGAATCTAGGCTTGGCTCGCCGTCTTTTTCTTGGGCCGACTAGCTGGAGTCGGCCTTGCAGGAGGCCGGTTTGCTCCTCAAAGGGTTTGAAGGTCGTGGCGGGATCCGGGCAGCGTGCCTGATAAGCTTCCAGGTAGCTGCCCGTCGCAGGCCCGCCGCGTGATGCCACGCAGCAGGGTCAGTCTGCCCACCCACGCGCGTGACGAGACAGGCCCGTCAGGCGGGGCCAGCCACTACCGCGCCTCGGTGCACGGGCGGATCCGTTGCGGCCGAATGGGCGGTTGGGTTCCCCACGTCGTTACTGCGCGAAGTAACTTCGTGGGTTAAATCGTGGGGGCGTGGGGTACTGGGTGCAGTTAATCCCACGCCCGCCCCATTGGCTTCGCAGTCTAGGCGCCTATAAGTAGGCGGGAGGAGGGGGGGGGGGGGGGCGGCGACGCACGCGCACCCATCTCCCCGTTTCCCCGCTTCCTCTTGCTCCCTATCCTCCTTGCTTCGTCTTCCTCTTGCCTCCGCCGCGCCGGACCACGCCACGTCGTGGAGATGAGCTCCTCCTCCGCCGTTGCGCCTCCCGCCGCGCGCTCCGGCGTGTGGGACGGCTCCGAAGTGGACGACAACATAATCGAGTTCCTCCGCCAGACACGCCGCATCCCCGGCAAAAACCTAGTGCGGACCCGCGTCGCGCCGGCGGGCGAAATAACGCCGGCGCCGGAGGAGGGTGAGCGGGTCATATTCAGCTCGCACCTCATGCGCGGGCTAGGGCTGCCAGCGAGCGGCTTCTTCCGCGCCTTCCTGGAGTTCCATGGGCTCCAGCCGCACCACATCACTCCGAATACGGTGGTGCTGCTGGCCGCCTTCGCCTCCTTGTGCGAAGGCTTCCTCGGCGTTCTCCCCACCATCGAGCTGTGGGGGGAATTCTTCCAAGCCAAGCTCGACACACATGTTGCCGGCGTGCCGGCTGTGTGCGGCACCTTCATCGCGATGCCGAGGCCGTTGGCCGACAACGCCCTCCCTGCCATCCCGCTGATCAAGTCGGTGAAGATATGGCAGCGCTCCTACTTTTACGTGAAGAACGTCGCTCCAGAAGGCGACTGGGTCAACCTGCCGCCTTACGGAGCCGGCGAGTTGGCGGGGCGGCTCCCCAGCTGGTCCCATCGGGCCAGGACGCTGACTCCTGCAGGCGCCGCCGCCGTCGCGCGACTCCGAGTGCTGACGCAGTCGGAGGGCCTGACTGGGGCCGACCTGCTGGCCGCCTTCGTGGTGCGCCGAGTCTTCCGCTCCAAGGCCGACCTGATCTGATCTGTCAGATGAGCGGCCACCGGGACTCCAGTCGGCTGTGCTCCAAGGACATCCCCCACGCGGAGGTGGCGGACACGATGAACTTCCTGGCGAACTGCAGTCTCACGGCGGAATGGCAGTTCGGCAAGGAGCCGTGCATGGCGCCAACCCCGCCTGTGGTAAGTCATCCCTCTTGCTCTTCTGTTTTCTTTTTCAGCCGAATACGGCTCTGATTTTCTTTGGTTTTTCCGAGTCAGAACCCCCTCATGCAGCCCTCAGCTGGCACTACGGGGCCGGCCCGTGAGTTCGTCCCCGACCGGGCGTAGAGCAAAGTCGACGACCCTGAATTGGGGGTGGCAGCGATGGAGGCCGACGCCGAAGGAGGGGGAGGAGGAGGGGCCGACGACTTCAGGCCCTCGGCGACCTTCGCCGACTGGCCTGAAGATGACGATGAGAGGGAAGTCGTCCCCGCCGCCAACCGAAGGTCGGCCATCCAGGCGCGAGTCCCTCCACCGGCTTGGGTGGTCGAGGCGGCGCGAAGAAGCGCCAGGCTGGGCCGAGCTTGCCAGGCGGCCGGGCAAAGAAGTTCCGGGGGACGACCGCCGCGACCCAGCGAGAAGTGGCGGTCGCAAAGGCTAACCGCTTCCGCAAGGAAGTGAAGAAGCCGCCGCTGGTGTCTGCGTTAGTGCTTCTTATTTTGTCTTGTTTTTTTCTGGTTCGTCTTGTCCAAATCTTTTATATGTCTTCTTTGCATCAGGGCTCCTCTCACCTTGGAGAGGGTCGCCGCCGCCTCCGTCATGGGGTCGGCAGAGACGTCCGCCAATACTCGGCGGATTGACCCTGCCGCCGACCTCCGGGAGGCGACGGAGCAGAACGCGCAGGAGAAGCGCGACGAGGAGGAGGCCGCCCGCCTGGAGAAGGCGGAGGCCGAGAAGGCGGCAGCTTCCGCCCAGAAGAGGCTGGAGGAAGCCGAAGCCGCCGTCTTAGCCAAGAGGGAAGCCGAGAAGGCCGTGCGCCTCCAGTCGGTGCTGCTCGTCACCCCGCTGAGCTCTGCGCCGCCGCCGCCGGAGTTCACGGGGCAGACGGAGGGAGCCGGCAGCGAGTTCCCCGTCATGGAGAGGGAAGGCGGCGAGACCTCCACTGCCGAACGCACGTGCCGCCCCCGCCGCCTCCACCACAGTCTGAGCGCGAGCGAGGTAAACAGCCGGCGGACTCGCCTGTGCCGCCGACTGATGATGAAGCTGTGGCGACGCTGCTCCTTCAAGTTGCCTCGCCAGCGCGCCGTCGTCTTGAGAAGGCGACTTCGGCGTCGCGCCCTTTGGGGACTGGCGCCGCCAGCTCGGCCATTCCAGACGCCGAGGCGACAAGCGCCGCGCCCGTTGGGTTGGTGCGAGGAGGCGGCACTGGTCCTCTGAACACGGCGCTTCTGGACGTCCAGGCGAAGCTGCGAGCTGAGGGCGACGCCATCCAGAACTGCACCAAGGCGCACCTGGCGTCGCGAGCCGCCGTGCGGGTATGTTTCTTCTTTGAGTTTTTTCTTGTTCTTCTCCGTGGGGGCGCGCCAGCGCACCCACTGGGTGTAGTCCCTGAGTTTCGGGCCGGCTGCTGAGCAGGCGGCTCGGAACTCTATCTATTGATTTCCAGATTTTTACCTTTGTCTGAAATTCTTATCGCAGGATTATCACAACCTCCGCGCCACTGCCTTCAACCGCAACGTTGAGGAGCTGGGCAAGCGGACTGCCGACTTGTCGAGGAGCCGAGGTGAGTCTTCTTTCTTCTTCGCGGGGGCGCTTGCGCACCAGGCTGTAATCCCGAGATTCGGGCGGCATTGCTGGCAGTCGGGCCGGATCTTCCTGGCGACCTTCTTAGCTGACGACTTCACGTCCTTCTTCTTTTTATTTTTTAGAGGCCAATGCCACTCTTCGACGGCAGTTGGGCGCAGCCGACACCGCCTTGTGTGCCAAGGGGGAGGAATGCAGCAAGCTCGCCGCAGAGCGCGACCTGCTGACTACGCAGCTGGCGGAGCAGAGGGAGCTGCTTAAGGCGGCGCAGCAGCGGCGGAGAAGAGAGAGGGTGCTCTCCTGGCCGAGTTCGAGAGAAAGCGCTCCTCCTGGACCGACAAGGTAGCACTGGTGACCTCCGGCTTCCATGAAATTGAGGACATCGTCGACGGTGAGTTTCTTTACTTTCCTTTGGACCGCCGACCATAGGTCAGGCTGACTCCTGGTTTTTTGACTTGCTTCTTTTTCGTCTTGGCAGAGTTCTTCCCTGGCCATACGCAGGCGGCCAATCAAGCCATCGAGGCTGATCGCGAGGCGCGGAGGGCGAGTGGTGCTGAGATGGCTGCCAACGCCCCCCGGACCCTTGACGAGCAGCTCCTGAGCATTGAGGCTCGTCTGCGGCCGGCCCATCGGATGCTGCGCCAGCTTCAGCGTGTCGGCGCCCAGGCAATCGCTGCCCTGTGGCCGGACATGCCGGTTCTGCGCACTCCCAGCCGGACTGCCGACTGGCTGGAGGTCGCGGCTGGCCGTCTTGAGGCCTGGAAGGGTTCCGCGGCTTGGGCTGGAGCGCGCCGGGCCTTGGAATTCGTCAAGGCGTGGTATCCAGGGCTGGATCTGGACCGCCTGGCCGCGTTTCGGTCAGAGGCCTAGGCGGAGCTGCTGGCTGCGGAAGACGCCCTCGTCGAGCGTGCGGCGGCGATCACCGACTACTCGGACACCAGCGTCTTTGTCCCTGAGCGGGCTGAGGATGGCGGGGAGGCGCCGCCGGAGTGGTTCGGGATGAACCCGGATTCTGACGAGACTCGGCGGAGGTGATCGGCTCCAGTCTTTGAGGAGGAAGGCGGCGGAGGAGCGGAGATGAGATGGAGGCGCCAGAAGACGGAGCGGGCGACCAGCCGCAGCTCGACCGCGCCTCCAGCAACGAGCCGCGCCCGTCTGGGCCAGCTGCCGCCGGAGATGATCAAACCGAGACTGCCCAGCCGACCGCCCCGGTGCCTGACGCCGCCGTCTCCTCCGGCCCCCCGAACCCATCTGCCGCTTCCTAGGCTGCTGTCGTGCCTTCATTTTATCTGCTTTGATAGTCTTTGAAAAAACTTTGTTAATTCGCACAATTCCACCCTCGGGGTGTATTTTGAACCTCTGCCCGAAGATCCGGCCAAGGGCCTAAGCTGTGTAAATATTATCCTAATTTCATCTTTCCTTGCTTATTGCTCTTATGGCTTTTTCCTTTGCCGCCTTCCCTTAGTCGCCGCCTTGCCCATCAGACAACCGCTCTGCGGACTGCCGTTTGGGTCAAGTGCTTGGCTACCTTTGAGAAGGCAAGTACTTGGCCATTTTTTGGAGTCTTTTAAACAAGTTGAATAGAAAGCAGCCATCCGACTACTTAAGAGTCGGTTTTTGCAAAAAGGGGCTGGAAGCCGGCTTAAACTATGTTTATGCTTTGTGTCCTTCGCCATTTTTTGTGTGGGCGCCCGTTCTTCCTTACTCCTGCCTTACCAAATAAATAGCTCTGCAAGCTGCGGCTTCTGACAGGAGACGGCTTAGGCACCGCACGTTACTTGTCTGACTGCAGGAAGCATCTCATAGCCCAAGGCGGCGAGTCCCCGGGCCGACTAGTCGAGCCCGGTGCCAAACAGCATAACAAAGAGTAACATACTCGAAGGCATAATTCTTATCATACAGATAACAAAAGAGGGCAGTCCCCGAGCTCATCTCGGGGGGCCTGAAGTCTTGGTACTTTAAACACAAAAGGTAGCATGGTACATAATGCATCAACTGTAAAATCTTCGGAGAAGATTCGCATTCCATGGCCGTTCCGTCTCTTTGCCGGAGTCGTCCCTCTTGCGTGCTCGTGGCTTATGAGCGTCGATCAGGTAGTAGGAGTCGTTGCCCAGCACATTGCTGACAATGAATGGGCCTTCCCAAGGCGCCGACAGCTTGTGCTGGCCGGCTGTTCGCTGGATCTGCCGGAGTACAAGGTCACCCTCTTGGAATGATCTTGGCTTGACGTTCTTGTTGTAGTAGCGGTGCAGGCTCTGCTGGTAGATGCTGGACCGACTAAGTGCCAACAGCCGACCCTTTTCCAGCAGATCGACGCCGTCTTGACGTGCTTCTTCTGCTTCCTCTTCGGTGTACATGGTGACTCGCGGGGAGTCGAACTCTATATCCGTTGGGATGACGGCTTCGTCACCGTAGACGAGGAAGAAGGGTGTGAAGCCAGTTGACTTGTTTGGAGTCGTGCGCAAACTCCAGAGGACGGCTGGCAACTCCTCAAGCCAGCAGCCAGCCGAACGCTCCAGTGGTTCCACCAGTCGAGGCTTGATGCCAGACAGGATGAGGCTGTTCGCTCGCTCCACCTGGCCGTTTGACTGCGGATGGGCAACGGACGCTAAGTCGATCGGATGCCTTGTGTCGCCGGCGAGAAGCGGGCGAGGCGCCTTTGGCAAAATTTGTGCCATTGTCGGTGATGATGCTATGTAGTACGCCGTGCCGAGTCGTGATGTCGGCGATCAAAGTCACTGCAGTAGGGACCATTCAACTTCTTGATGGGTTTTGCTTCTATCCACTTGGTGAATTTGTCCACCGCGACAAGTAAGTGAGTTAGGCACGCCTCGTGCCGCTTTTGAATAGTCCCACCATGTCCAGGGCCCCAAACAGCAAAGGGCCAGGCGATGGGGATAGTCTTGAGTGCCGAAGCCGGCTGAAATGGCTTGGAGCGGAACACCTGGCACCCCTTGCATTTTTGAACTAATTCCTTGGCTTCTTCTAGGGCAGCTGGCCAGAAGAAACCGTGTCGGAAGGCTTTGGTGAAGAGTGCACTTGAGGCCGCATGATGGCCGCACTCGCCTTGATGAATGTCTTCGAGAATCGCTTGGCCTTGCTCTGGCTCGACGCTTGTATTTGCTAGACACCGATGGCGCTTGCGCCTGACCAGCTCTCTGTTGACTATAGTGCAGGCTGCCGCTCGGCGTTGTACCTTCCGAGCCAAGGTCTCATCGGTTGGTAGCTCTCTGCTTACTAGGAACTTCAGGATGGGCTGGGCCCATGAGGGTGTTGCTATTTCTTCAACTGCCAGTACTGCCACTTGGACGAGGGCGGCTTTGCTGGGAGGCGGCGGGCTGGAGTCCGCAGCAGCTTGCTGGGTTGAAGAAGTCCCCGGGCCGACTGGCGCAGTCCCCGGGCTGAGTTCTGGAGTCTTCGCAATGGTCGATGCAGTCCCCGGGCCGGGTTCTAAAGTTCCTGGACCGGCTTCGACTGCAGCATTCTTTGGGCCGTCTGCAAAGATTCTCTGCTGAGGCTTTGGAGTCGGATCCGACTTCTTCAGGGGGAGCCAGCACAAAAATGGAGTCTGATTCTGGTGACGGCTTGACAGATGGCTTGAGGAGGCGCTGAAGGGCGACGCCGGATGGTATTGCCTGGCGGGTGGAGCCGATTCTTGCCAGGGTATCTGCTTGGTCGTTGTCGTTTCTTGGCACGTGGAGGAACTCGCACCCCTCAAAGCAATCCACTCATTTGCTGTACCAGGAAACGGTAGCTCACCGTGTTTGCATCTTTGGCATCCCAGTCGCCGGATGATTGTTGGACCACCAGGTCGGAGTCGCCATAACACAGGATCCGGCGAATGCCAAGTTCTTTGGCAAGCCGGAGCCCGTGAATGAGCGCCTCGTATTCGGCGACGTTGTTGGAGGCGGCGAAATGGATCTGCGGTAGCGTGCCAGAGCTTGTCGCCTTTGGGGTAGTGAGGACAACACGGCTCCCAAGCCGGTGCGCATCTTGGAGCCATCGAAATGCATCCGCCAATGGGTGGAGTCGGTATTTGGCGGCGATCGGGTCTTAGCCCGGTCGGCGAGGAAGTCGGCCAGTGCTTGCGACTTGATGGCGGTCTTGAGGGCTGGTAATAGATGGTGTAGGGGGCCAACTCTATGGCCCATTTGGCCACTCGGCCAGAAGCATCTCGGCTTCCGATGATCTCGGCTAGTGGGGCTGTGCAAACCACAATGATTGGATGCTCTTGGAAGTAAGGCTTCAACTTCTTGGCGGCAAAGTGCACGCCGTAACACATCTTCTGGTAGTGGGGTAGTTACGCTTGGAGGTCGACAATACTTCGCTCGGGTAATATCTGGTCTGCGGACAGGTAGCGCCTTGCCTTCCTCCTTGCGCTCAACTACGATGGTGTCTTTGACTACCTGCTGGTGGCGGCAATGTATGGAGCATGGGCTCCTTGGGAGTCGGGGCCGCCCGGCCGCAGGGGGAGTAGTCAGGATTTTCTTCAACTGGAGAAAATCTTCGTCCGCCTTGTGGTTCCATTCGAAGAAGGTGGTCTTCTTCATGAGCTGGTACAAAGGAAGAGCTTTCTCGCCCGGCCGGCTGATGAATCGGCTGATGGACGCTAAACAGCCGGTGAACTTTTGCACATCTAGCAGTCGGCGGGGTACTTCCATCCTCTCGATTGCCTTGATCTTTACGGGGTTGCACTCTATGCCGTGTTCGGAGACCAAGAAACCAAGGAGTTGGCCGGCTGGTACTCCAAAGATGCACTTCTCAGGGTTGAGCTTGATCTGGAATCGGCGCAGATTCTCAAAGGTCTCCTTGAGGTCTTCGAACAGTGTTCCTCGCCTTTCCGTCTTCACCACCACACCGTCCACGTAGACGTGGGCGTTTCTGCCAAGCTGCTTATGGAGGCACTTCTGCATGCAACGCTGAAAGGTGGCGCCGGCATTCCTTAAGCCGAACGTCATGGTCAGGTAGCAGAAGGCTCCAAACGGCGTGATGAAGGCAGTCTTCAATCTGTCGGCCGGGTTCAGCTTGATCTGGTGATATCTGAGTATGCATCTAAGAAGCTCAACAGCTCGCATCCGGCTGTGGAGTCTATCACCTGATCAATTCTCGGCAGAGCGAACGGGTCCTTGGGGCAAGCTTTGTTGAGGCTTGTGTAATCAATACACATCCGCCACTGCTTGTTCTTCTTCAGTACCAAGACCGGGTTTACTAGCCATTCCGGAAAGAACACTTCCATGATGAAACCGGCTGCTAGGAGCCGGGCTATCTCTTCTCCAACAACTCTTCTCTTCTCTTCTGACAGGCGGCGCAAGGGCTGCCTGACAGGCTTCACATCAGGTCGGACATGTAACTTGTGCTCGGCGAATTCCGTCAGTACACCTGGCATGTCTTTAGGGGACCATGCGAAAATGTCCCGATTTTCATGGAGGAAATCGACGAGCTCGCCTTCCTATTTACTGTCAAGGTTTGCACCTACGACAGCGTACCTCTCCGGGTGTTTCGGGTCCAAGGGTATCTTCTTCATTTCTTTGGCTGGCTTGAACGAGCCCTCAGCTTCCGACTCCTTGGGGTTGGGCGACATCTCTGGCTGCTTGTCGGCCATTGCCACAGCCCGATCAAGAAGCCGCTTCTCAGCCGCAATCACCAGGGACTCGGCCAGCCGACTGCTTTCGGCCACGCAAGCGGACGACTTTCTGTAGTCGCCGGCTACGGTCAGAATCCCCTAGGATCTCGGCATCTTCATCTTGAGGTAGGCGTAGTGGGGGACCGCCATGAACTTGGCCAGAGCAGGTCGGCCAAGCAGAGCGTGGTACGGGCTTTCGAGGTCCACCACTTCAAACCAGACTGGCTCTCGGCGAGAATGATCTTTGTCCCCGAAGAGGATGTCTATCAGGATCTTGCCAATCGGTGAGCAGGAAAGGCCAGGTACAATGCTGTGGAACACAGTCCGGCTGCTCTGAAGCTGTCTTTGCTTGATTCCTAATTTCTCCATCGTATCCTTGTACAGGATGTTGATGCTGCGGCCTCCGTCTATCGGCACTTCGAGAAGCGGCGGCCCGCCTATCCGCGGCAAGGGTGGCTCCCAAGACCAGGGGCATAGGAGGCGGATTCGGCATCACCTACGGGTGATCAACTCGGCTCATAGCGATAGGTTTCTCGGACCAGTGCATGAATTCTGGAGTATCTGATGTTACTGTATTCACTTCTTGCTGCTGCAGCCGCCTGCTGCGTCGGTCGTCGGCCACACTGGTGAATACTACATAAGCGCCATGCTCTTCTGGATACTCGTCTTGTATTGCGCCGACTGGCCTGACAGCCGGCTGCTGGGGCGGCGGTGGAGGCGGCGGCCCAGCAGGCGGGGGAGGCAGGAGGTCGTCTCCCTTGGCGATCCTGGCGAGCCAGTGGCACTTCCGGGTGGTGTGGTTTGACGGCTGTGCGCCGCTATGGAACTTTCAGGGACCATCTAGAGTCTGCTCATAAGAGAAGGCCGCCAACCAGTTTGACTTGCCGCCTTTCTGTCGCTTGGCCAGAGGCTGCCCCTCTGGCTGTTGGTCTTCGACTATCGCCACCTGCCGGCTATTGGAAGCCGGCTGCGGGGCCTTGCGCTTGTGATCATTCTATTGCTGTCGCCGACTAATTATGCGCCACCGGAGTTACGGGAGCACGAGGAGCTGCCTTGCGGTCGACCGACTTCAATCTCCGTCTTCATAGAGGAGTCTGCTGTGGCGTGCTTATGCGCTATGATCAGCAGCTCGTCGAGGTTTACGGCTCGTCGCAAAAGGAGCTTGTGCTTGAGGAGGGTGCCTTTTCTGCACCCGGGCGGTGAAGTACTCGATAGCCTGCACCTCGTGCACTCCCTCGCAGGAGTTAGGAGCTCGGCCCAGCGTGTGAGGTAGTCGCCAAGTGGACTCATTGGGCCTTGCACGCACAAGGAAAGCTGGCGAGGCTTGGGAGGTCGCTTGTATGTGCTCGTGAAGTTGCGGATGAAGGCCTCGGTGAAGTCGACCCAGCTCTTGATGCTGCGGGGCTTCAAACTGTTCAACCATGTCCGGGCCGGGCCACAGAGCATGAGGAACATACTTTACGGCAACAGCGCTTGTTGCCGTTAAGCTATGTTGACGGCCGTGGAGTAGTCAACTAGCCAGTCTTCCGGCTTCACGGAGCCGGTGTATTTGGGTGTATCTCGGGGGAGTGTGAACCCTCTGGGGAAGGGCTCGTCTCGGATGCGAGGTCCAAAACAGGGCGGGCCCAACTCATCTTCCTCTTCCAGCGCCAGGGATCAGTGGAGTCGGTCGATCCGGCGGCGGGCGTCGTTTTCTCCGACTCCCTCTCGGCGGCCAAGGCGGTCGCCGAGTCGGATGCTCGGCGGGTGGCGGGGAGACTTCGCCTTTCTCTGCAGGGAAGGAGGAGGCAGATAGTCGCCGCCGCTCCACTGCTCTGGGCGGCCCGTCTTGGTCGCTTCGATGGAGATGTGAGTCCGACTTTGGATGACAGCGGATCCTTGTTTTTCTTCCACGGACACCGCCCGATCGGCGTCCGAGACGTCGCGCCTTGATCTCGGCGGGAAGGCAAGTCGCCGTGTTGTCGTCGCGGCGCCTCCGTGTGGCAGCCGGCTTCGTCTTGCACGGCAGCCACGTCGAGGAGCTGCTGGACTCGCTTCGTCATCAGGCGGCGCGCCTCGCCCTCAAAGTTATCCAGCTCGTCCGCCGCCGCCTGGGCGGCGCGGATGTTCTCCGCGGGCGTGGCGTACACAGGGCGATTGGCCCCGAACAGGTTGGCGATGGCTACGCCGCGCTGTTGGACCGCGCCTAGGCGGCTAGGCCCAGTCGGAGCCGGCGAGCCGCCCACGGCGCGATCCATCTCACACTGGTAGGCTTCTGACAAGCGTCTCATGCTTGCCAGCTTCTTCGCGCCTACGAGGAGCTGAAGGCGGTGTGCCTCCAGCGTCCCAGCGTCAGCGTCTTCCGGAATAGGCGCGGTCAGGTCTTGCAGAACCGTGTCGAGAGGGTCATGAGCTCCTTCACCGGAAGGCTCGCTATGACCGATGACGTGCACTTCCGTGACGGTGCTTCCATCGCTCTCCGCACGAGGGAGCAGCACATCGTGGACCACCACGTTGGTGGGGAACGCGTCAAGCGACGCGGTGTCGGAGTCGACCAGCATCGGGTCGGTGGAGCCTACGGACTCCAGGTCGGTGGCGAGCTCGCGGCGACGTGGAGTTGCTCAAGGAGGCCCGCGAGGAGGCTCTCGGGGCCGCCCGTGCCTGCGACGATGCAGGCTCGTCGAAGAGGCGAACCTCGCCGACAAGTTCGGCGAGGTAGCTGGCAGCGCAGGCGATCTCAGCGCCATGCAGCGCGTCGGCGCAGACTCCGTCTGGCGTGCCGGGCTGGCTGCGCTCGCCAGGGAGGAAAAGGGTTCCCGTCCAGAGCAGGTCTCCGGACGACGGTGCACCTAGCCCCATGGTGGGCGCCAAATGTCGGGGGTTGGGTGCGACATATGCCAAAGGATGGTTTATCATGGTGGGGGCGAGTAGAACGTCGTCGGTGCCTGGAAACGGGATGAGGCGAAGGCATGCACGCCGGCGAATCTTACCCAGTTTCAGGGCTCTCCATGGAGATAACACCCCTACTGCTGCTCTGCGGGGTCTCCGCATGATCACTATGGCAAAGTGGGTACAAGGTTGCTCCTTGAGCTGTTCGGGGTGAGGAAGGAGAAGGGCACGACTAGCTCTTCTCTTCCCTCTATGTGTGTCTAAAACTATTAGGGTCCAACCTCCTGCATGGGTGCCCCGGGGGGTTTATATAGGCCTACCCCCCGGGGGTACAATGGTAATCCGGCTGGGCGCAGGTCCCAGCCGTCAGTCTCTTAGGTCGCCGTTTTCTCCGCCGACTTCTGGGCCCCGCCGACGGTCCAGCATGGGGCCGACAGCCCTTGTCCGCCGCGGGCGGGTCTTGCCGGCTGCGGGTTACTGTAGCCGCGCTTCTAATGACGCGAGCTTGGTCATGGGGTCATGGCAACAGTGCCGCCGCCTGACGGGCGATCACTGTTGCCATTCCCTGTCTTGTCTGGTTAATGGCGCGCGGAGCCCGTGGGAGGGGCCGACTCTTGGAGGCCGACACCAGTGAGTCCGTCTTGGGCGCTCGCCGTCTTCTGCACCCCCGCCGACAGGCGGGTCCCGCCGTCTCTGGGTCGTACAGACAGGCCGTCGTGGGTACAGGGATCTGCCCACGGGGCTGATGTCAGGGCCGGCGTGGCAACAGTGCCGCGCCGGACGGAGATCTCCGTCAGTACGGCGCTCTGTGGCCATGCTTGTCCTTCGTGAACGGGGCAGGGATTGGCTGCGAGGCGGCCTCATCCCATCCCGTCCGTAGTCGCATAGGAAGGAGGTGGTTTGGAGTCGCGGGCCGACTCCCCATAGCCGGCTTCTACGGAAGTCGCTAGCTGGGAGTCGGCTCATCTCGAGGCCGTCTCTGGGACTCAGCTGGGAGGGACAGTCGGCGGCTCTGCCGCCGACTCTCAGAAGGCGGCTCTTCGTCTTGGGGTCTCGAGGGGCGCAGTCTGCCCCGATGTTTTGAAAGGTCCAGGGGCTCGGGTTTGCCTACCCGTGGCCCATTACTCCGACACGTGTATCATTAATGTGGGCGGCAGATGGACGGACGGACGACACTTGTGTCGTTTGAAGGCGGAGCAACGCTTACTATTTCGGGCGGAAAGCACGCGCGGGCGAGGTTATGACTTTACTTGGAGAGGATGACAATGGGGACCCACCAGGGCCATAGCCTCACGTACGCAAGTGCCTCCTTATTATATATATATATATATATATATATATATAACTATAATTTTATTTTGCTTCCTCCTGGTTTCCTGACATCATGGTCCCACACCATTGTCAACCTATGTACTCCCTCCTTTCCGGTTTATAGGGCTTATCTCAAAATTTTAGTTTTTCCATTTTATAAGGCTCAATTTGGTTGTTTTCCATCACATGTTCAGATTCCAAGGTGCATTAAATCATTGCATGCAAGTAGTAAGAGAAAATTGACCAATGCATGTACTTTATGCATGCATGCATTACAATTAATGCATTGATAAACATAATTTTTTGAGGATAACAAGAGCATTAATTAGGTGCTTTTGCAAAACTACAAAAAGTATTCCACCACTCGCCATCTACCTTGATTGGTGAGATTTTTGAATTGAGCACTATAAACCGGAAAGAGGGAGTAGTCAATAAACGAGAGAATTGCAGAAGAAGCGTCCGACAGTTGGGACCAAGCAGCTCGAGCAGTATTTGTGTTTTTGAGGTCTGAGCACTGCAGAGTTTTTTGATGTTTAGCCCAGATATTAATTTTTCTCCTCTGAACAACAACGAAAAGATCACTGTAGGTATTAACTGGGCGGGCTGTGGCCCATCTAGCTCAGGCCAGATATCCAGCCCAGATATTAATTTTTTTCAAGCTGAAAATGGCTAGCCCAGCTATACTTTTTTTAGGAATACCCAGGCAAGGTCAAGTTGTTATTCTCCGCCCCGCTGGGCTGCAAATCTTTCCTAGGAGGGATGCATTAGGCTTAACAAGAAAATGGGCTTTAAGAAATAATAAATGGGACGTAATTATAAAAACTGGGCAGTAACTATAAAAAATGCACCAAACATGTAATTACTTTATAAAATATTATTTTTGGATTTTTTCAATTTCATTAATTGTTGCGAGTGCATTGTTTCGTTGGATTTTTACGTAATATAAATTTATATTGAAATTGTATTTAATCTGACCAGAAATTTTGGGATAAAAATATTTCGGATCCCATCAAAATGTGGGAAATTTTATTGAATTCTGTTTTGAACGGTTGGTGAAATGGATTGTACTTTTAACAAACTGTAAATGGGCTGTAGTAAATTCCATTAGAATTCAAAAATGGGCTGCACATTCTTACAAATCTCAAATCGGCTATAAGTTCTCTACCACACACTTCTGGCCTTACTAAGTTGACACGTCCCGTAAAAAAAGGAGAGTTGACGCGTATGCCAGGCTTTGTCAACTCATAGTCAACACACGGTTCTAGCAGCAGTGGCCGTTGGATGTCCATCCAACGGATGTCGTGCTTCTTCTTCAATCTCGAATATTCTAGCTTCACCCGCCCAAAAAATGATTCCTCCCACGACATCTAGGGCGCACCGTTTGAAGCTAAACTGTGGGCCTACTAAGTTGACGTACCAAGGGCTTTGTCAACTTAGTCAATATAAACGATTCTAGCTGCAGTGACCGTACGATGTCCATCCAACGGCCGTCGTGCTTCTTCAACCTTTGGTCTTCTTGCTCCAGCCGCCCAAAGCAGCGCCGGTCGTGCCGCCTGCTCCTGCCTCCCGTGGCCGGCTGTGCTGCCGCGGAGGCCTCACCGTGCCCTACTACTCCCACCGCTGGCCAGGCCATCCCTCCACTCACCCACACCCCCTGTTATTCTTCGGCGAGGCAGCCTCACACCGCAGCCGAACCAGTGAACCCTCGTACTCCTCTCTGCGTGTGCATCCACTGACGCGTCTTCATCGTCCCCTTCCTAGGCCTCGCCATCATCCACCGCCGTGGTGCTCTCGGCGCGGCGTGGTCAACGTGGTCAAGGAACGACTTCCATCGGACGTGGACTGTGCGTGGAGAGGCTGACAGCTGGGTCCTGACGGCATGACAAGGAAGTTCCTCCTTATTATCACGGAAAACAATGATACCTCCACCTGACAGCAGGGGCCCACAGGACGGGCCACTGTATTTCGTGAAAAAAACGTTTCCCCCCTGACTGCTGGGACCCACCAGCTACATCTTTGCACGCAAGGAAGTGCGTCCGGGCAAAAAAAAAAAACGATTCGCCCCCTAACTGCTGGGACCCACCAGCTACATCTTCGCACGCAAGGAAGTGCCTGACAGTCGGGACCCACCTGGTCGAAGCGTACGTCTTTATTGTCATTCTGGTATGACGATATGCGTACATATATAATGGTCGATGTAAGCGCGCCGTAGCATGTACACATTACATAGAAAGCCGGTGTGCAAGATAGTAAATCTGACCCACGTATGTGTACATCTGGCGGGGTCTCGAATGCCTACTACGCGCATACGTCTGGCGGGGCTCGTGTACATGGCTGGGTCGGGACGGAGAAATAAGCGTCATCGTCGTGTTCATGGGGAGCCAACCGGCTGGGTCGAAACGGAATGCGTCGTCGTGTTCATCGGGGCGGCTTGGGCCGGAACAGGCGATGGAAGCGAGGCCTGGCATAAGCGCGAAACGGAGAAGCGGCCTTGTGTTCGACCGGCCACATTGAAAGCGGGATCATGTTCGCCGGGAGGTGCGGCATATCGCAAAAGCAGGTAAGCAGACCTTCACGGTCAAAGCAGGGGTCCTGTTGATCGGGAGGGGTGTGGCGTGCCGCAAAAATGGGCCAAGCGGACTTGTGTTGGGCGCTACGGTCGAAATGGGGTCATGTTCGCCGGGAGGGCTATGGCGTGCCGCAAAAGCGAGACTCCACGGGATACTGTTCATCTCCACCATCGACCTCCTCCAGCCTCCACGGGCTACTGTTCATCCACCGTCGACCTCCTCCAGCCTCCACCTACGACTGTTCATCCACGTGCTCCTGTTCATCCAGCCTCCACCGCGCGCTACTCCACCGGCTACTGTTCAACTACCCCTCTCCACGGGCTCCTGTTCAACCACCCCTCCACGGGCTACTATTCATCCACCCTCCACCGTGTACTGTTCATCCAGCCCTCCACGGGGTCGTCCTGTTCATCCAGCCCTCCACGGGGTCCTGTTCATCCAGCCCCAACCGGCTCGATCGATCGGGGTCCTGTTCATCCACTCCCACCGCTCACTGTTCATCCAACCCCCCCTCCCACCCCCCCCCGCAACACTCACTATTCATCAAACCCCACCCAGCGCTCACTTTGTTCATCGAGGCAGCATCGATCGGCTTGATTAGCGGCGATGGCGAAGAATCGCTTCGATCGCTCGGAGTTCGATGTAGCGTAGCCCTACGGTGCAATCGCTTCCGGGTTCGGTTAAGCGGCGCCTAGCTCGGGTTGATTAGATCCCAACACCTCGCTTTTGCAGCAGCGTATGTGTATGAGAGAAAGCAGCATCGCTCGGCCCCGACCACCCACCGTGGCAGGAACTCCCGAAATTTTCCTCGCCCTCGCTTCTACCATGGTTTTTTCCGGCATGGACGGCCCAAAGAATGTCATGCAGCTGCGTCTCCAGCCCGCCCAGGGTGAAAAGCCCATTTTCTATCATGATTTTTTGTCATATAAGTAGGAGCCCACCACATCTATGATGATACCGGGTTTTGTCACAATTATCGTCATAGAAGTGTCATATGTATGACAGAATTTTTTTTCGTTCGGCCCAAAATGTCACGGATGTGTCTTTTTTTCTAGTGAAAGGAGTGGAGGAGGGAGAGAGCCGACCTTCTACTATGGCGCGCCCTGGCGAGTCCTACTCCCATCGGGAGTAGGAGTCAACCCCTTCCAAGTAGTAGGAGTAGGAGAAAAGGAAAGGGAAGGAGGAGAGAGGGGGGAAGGAAAGGGGGCGCTGCCCCCCTTCCTTGTCCAATTCGGACTAGAGGGGGGAGGGGGCACGCGGCGCTGCCTTGGCCACCCCTCCTCTTCTCCACTAAGGCCCATATGGCCCATTATACTCCCCGGGACTCCGAAAAATACCCGAATCACTCGGAACCTTTCCGATGTCCAAATATAGCCTTCCAATATATCGATCATTACGTCCCGACCATTTCGAGACTCCTCGTCATGTCCCCGATCTCATACGAGACTCCGAACAAACTTCGGTCTTCAAATCACATAACTCATAATACAAATCGTCACAGAACATTAAGCGTGCGGACCATACGGGTTCAAGAACTATGTAGACATGACCGAGACTCATCTCCGGACAATAACCAATAACAGAACCTGGATGCTCATATTGGCTCCTACATATTCTACAAAGATCTTTATAGGTCAAACCGCATAACAACATACGTTGTTACCTTTGTCATCGGTATGTTACTTGCCTGAGATTCGATCATCGGTATCTCAATACCTAGTTAAATCTCATTATCGGCAAGTCTCTTTACTCGTTCCATAATGCATCATCCCGCAGCTAACTCATTAGTCACATTGCTTGTAAGGCTTATAGTGATGTGCATTACCGAGAGGGCCCAGAGATACCTCTCCGACAATCGGAGTGACAAATCCTAATCTCGATCTATGCCAACTCAACAACTACCATCAGAGACACCTGTAGAGCACCTTTATAATCACCCAGTTACGTTCTGATGTTTGGGAGCACACAAAGTGTTCCTCCGGTATTCGGGAGTTGCATAATCTCATAGTCATAGGAACATGTATGAGTCATGAAGAAAGCAATAGCAACATACTAAACGATCACATTATTCTCTAATGATGTGATCCCGTTAATCTAATGACAACTCATGTCTATGGCTAGGAAACTTAACCATCTTTGATTCAACGAGCTAGTCAAGTAGAGGCATACTAGTGACACTTTGTTTGTCTATGTATTCACACATGTACTAAGTTTCCGGTTAATACAATTCTAGCATGAATAATAAACATTTATCATGAAGTAAGGAAATAAATAATAACTTTATTATTGCCTCTACGGAATATTTCTTTCAGTCTCCCACTTGCACTAGAGTCAATAATCTAGTTCACAACACCAGGTGATTTAACACAAATATTTACATCTGTATGTGATTAACACCCATAGCTCACATTGTCATGTGACCTACACCCAAAGGGTTTACTAGAGTCAATAATCTAGTTCACATCGCTATGTGATTAACACCCAAAGAGTACTAAGGTGTGATCATGTTTTGCTCATGTGTGAAGTTTAGTCAACGGGACTGTCACTTTCAGAGCCGTATGTATTTTGCAAATATTCTATGTCTACAATGCTTTGTATAGAGCTACTCTAGCTACTTGCTCCCACTTCCAATATGTATCCAGATTGAGACTAAGAGTCATATGGATCGGTGTAAAAGCTTGCATCAGCGTAACTTCTTATGATGAACTCTATATCACCCCCATCACCGAGAAACATTTCCTTAGTCCTACACTAAGGATAATTTTGACTGTTGTCCATTGATCTACTCCTAGATCACTATTGTACCCGCTTGCCAAAACCATGGCAAGGTACACAATAGGTCTGGTACACAACATATCATACTTTATAGAACCTATGACTGAGGCATACGGAATGACTTTCATTCTCTTTCTATCTTCTGCCGTGGTCGGGCTTTGATTCTTACTCAACTTTACACCTTGTAATACAAGCAAGAACTCCTTCTTTGACTGATCTATTTTGAACTCTTTCAAAATATTGTCAACGTATGTACTCATTGAAAATTCTTATTATGCGTCTTGATCTATCTCTATAGATCTTGATGCCCAATATGTAAGCAGCTTCACCGGGGTCTTTCATTGAAAAATTCTTATTCAAGTATCCCTTTATGCTATCCAAAAAAATCATTTCCAATCAACAATATGTCATCCACATACAATATTAGAAATGCTACAGAGCTCCCACTCACTATCTTGTAAATACAAGCTTCTCCAAAAGTCCGTATAAAACCATATGCTTTGATCACACTATCAAAGCGCTTATTCCAACTCCGAGAGGCTTGCACCAGTCCATAAATGGATCGCCGGTGTTGCACACTTTGTTAGCACCCTTTGGATCAACAAAACCTTCTGGTTGCATCATATACAACTCTTCTTCTAGAAATCCATTTAGGAATGCAGTTTTGGCATCCATCTGCCAAATTTCATAATCATGAAATGCGGCAATTGCTAACATGATTCGGACAGACTTAAGCATTGCTACGGGTGAGAAAGTATCATCGTAGTCAACTCCTTGAACTTGTCGAAAAACCTTTTGCGACAATTCGAGCTTTGTAGATAGTAATACTATTATTAGCGTCCGTCTTCCTCTTAAAGATCCATTTATTATTAATGGCTTGCTGATCATCGGGCAAGTCCACCTAAGTCCACACTTTGTCCTCATACATGGATGCCATCTCAGATTTCATGGCCTCAAGCCATTTTGTGGAATCTGGGCTCATCATCGCTTCCTCATAGTTCATAGGTTCACGATGGTCTTGTAACATGACTTCCAGAACAGGATTACCGTACCACTCTGGTGCGGATCTTACTCTGGAAGACCTACGAGGTTCGGTAGCAACTTGATTTGAAGTTTCATGATCATCATTATTAACTTCCTCACTAATTGGTGTAGGAATCACTCAAACTGATTTTTTGTGATGAACTAATTTCCAATAAGGGAGAAGGTACAATTACCTCATCAAGTTCTACTTTCCTCCCACTCACTTCTTTCGAGAGAAACTCCTTCTCTAGAAAGGATCCTTTCTTAGCAACGATCTTGCCTTCAGATCTATGATAGAAGGTGTACCCAACAGTTTCCTTTGGGTATCCTATGAAGGCGCATTTCTACGATTTGGGTTTGACCTTATCGGGTTGAAGCTTTTTCACATAAGAATCACAGCCCCAAACTTTAAGAAACTACAACTTTAGTTTCTTGCCAAACCACAGATTCATAAGGCGTCGTCTCAGCAGTTTTGATGGTGCCCTGTTTAAAGTGAATGCAGCTGTCTTTAATGCATAACCCCAAAACGATAGTGGTAAATCGATAAGATACATCATAGATCGCACCATATCCAGTAATGTGCGGTTACGACGTTCGGACACACCATTACGTTGTGGTGTTCCAGGTGGCGTGAGCTATGAAATTATTCCACATTGTTTTAAATGAAGGCCAAACTCATAACTCAAATATTTTCCTCCATGATCAGATCGTACAAACTTTATTTTCTTGTTATGATGATTCTCCACTTCACTTTGAAATTCTTTGAACTTTTCAAATGTTTCAGACTTGTGCTTCATTAAGTAGATATACTCCTATCTGCTCAAATCATCTTGTGAAGGTCAGAAAATAACGATACCCGCCATGATCATCAACACTCATTGGACCGCATACATCGGTATGTATTATTTCCAATAAGTCACCAGCTCATTCCATTGTTCCGGAGAACGGAGTTTCAGTCATCTTGCCCATAAGGCACGGTTTGCAAGCATCAAATGATTCATAATCAAGTGATTCCAAAAGTCCATCTATATGGAGTTTCATCATGCGCTTTACACCGATATGACCCAAACGGAAGTGCCACAAATACGTTGCATTATCAATATCAACTTTGCATCTTTTGGCATCAGTATTATGAATATGTGTATTACTACGATCAAGATTCAATAAACCATCAACATTGGGTGTATGACCATAGAAGGTTTTATTCATGTAAACAGAATAACAATTTATTCTCCGTCTTAGATGAATAATCGTATACATAATAAACATGATCTAATCATATCTATGCTCAACGCATAAACACCAAATAACATTTATTTAGGTTCTACACTAATCTCGAAAGTATAGGGAGTGTACGATGATAATCATATCAATCTTGGAACCACTTCCAACACAAATCGTCACTTCATCCTCAACTAGTCTCTATTTATTCTGTAATTCCTGTTTCGAGTTACTAATCTTAGCAACCAAACAAGTATCAAATACTCAGGGGCTACTATAAACACTAGTAAGGTACACATCAATAACCTGTATATCAAATATACCCTTGTTCACTTTGCCATCCTTTTTATCCACGAAATATTCAGGGTATTTCCGCTTCCAGTGACCATTTCCTTTGCAGTAGAAGCACTTTCGGTTTAGGGCTTTGATCCAGCTTTGGGCTTCTTCATGGGAGTGACAACTTGCTTGTCATTCTACTTGAAGTTCCCTTTCTTTCCCTTTACCCTTTTCTTGAAATTAGTGGTCTTGTCAATCATCAACACTTTGATGTTCTTTCTTGATTTCTACCTTTGTCGATTTCAACATCACGAAGAGCTCGGGAATCGTTTTCGTCATCCCTTGCATACTATAGTTCATTACGAAGTTCCAGTAACTTTGGTGATGGTGACTAGAGAACTCTGTCAATCACTATCTTATCTGGAAGATTACCTCCCACTTGATTCAAGTGACTGTAGTACCAGACATTACGAGCACATGCTCACTAGTTGAGCAATTCTCCTCCATCTTTTAGGCAAAGTACTTGTCGGAGGTCTCATACCTCTTGGCCTTGAGCATGAGTCTGAAATATCAATTTCATCTCTTGGAACATCTCATATGTTCCGTGATGTTTCAAAAAACATTTTTGAAGTCCCGTTTCTAAGCCGTAAAGCATGGTGCACAAAACTATCAAGTAGTCATCATATTGAGCTAGACAAATGTTCACAACGTCTGCATCTGCTCCTGCAATATGTCTGTCACCTAGCGGTGCATCAAGGACATAATTCTTTTGTGCAACAATGAGGATACACCTCAGATCACGGACCTAGTCCGCATCTTTGCTACTAACATCTTTCAATTTAGTTTTCTCTAGGAACATATAAAAATATAGGGAAGCTATAACGCGAGCTATTGATCTACAACATAATTTGCAAAATACTATCAGGACTAAGTTCATGATAAATTAAAGTTCAATTTAATCATATTACTTAAGAACTCCCACTTAGATAGACATCCCTCTAGTCATCTAAATGATCACGTGATCCAAATCAACTAAACCATCACGTGACATGGAGTAGTTTTCAATGCTGAACATCACCATGTTGATCATATCTACTATATGATTCATGCTCGACCTTCGGTCTCGGTGTTCGAGGCCATATCTGCATATGCTAGGCTCGTCAAGTTTAACCCGAGTATTACTGCGTGTGCAAAACTGGCTTGCACCCGTTGTATGTGAGCGTAGAGCTTATCACACCCGATCATCACGTGGTGTCTCGGCATGAAGAACTGCCATAGCGGTGCATACTCGGGGAGAACACTTATACCTTGAAATTTAGTGAGAGATCATCTTATAATGCTACCGTCGATCTAAGCAAAATAAGATGCATAAAGGATAAACATCACATGCAATCAATATAAGTGATATGATATGGCCATCATCATCTTGTGCCTTTGATATCTATCTCCAAAGCACCGTTATGATCACCATCGTCACCGGCGCGACACCTTGATCTCCATCATAGCATCGTTGTCGTCTCGCCAACTATTGCTTCTACGACTATCGCTACCGCTTAGTGATAAAGTAAAGCAATTACATGGCGATTGCATTTCATACAATAAAGCGACAACCATATGGCTCCTGCCGATTGCCGATAACTTCGGTTACAAAACATGATCATCTCATACAATAAAATATAACATCATGTCTTGACCATATCACATCACAACATGCCCTGCAAAAAAAAGTTAGACGTCCTCTACTTGTTGTTGCAAGTTTTACGTGGCTGCTACGGGCTGATCAAGAACCGTTCTTACCTATGCATCAAAACCACAGCGATATTTCGTCAAGTTAGTGTTGTTTTAACCTTCAACAAGGACCGGCGTATACATTCGATTCAACTAAAGTTGGAGAAAGTGACACCCGCCAGCCACCTATGTGCGAAGCATGTCGGTAGAACCAGTCTCTCGTAAGCGTACGCGTAATGTCGGTCCGGGCCGCATCATCCAACAATACCGCCGAATCAAAGTATGACATGCTGGTAAGCAGTATGACTTGTATCGCCCACAACTCACTCGTGTTCTACTCGTGCATATAACATCTACGCATAAACCTGGCTCAGATGCCCTTGTTTGGGAGCGTGGTAATTTAAAAAATTCCTCGCTGCGCAAGATCATGGTGATGCATAGCAACGAGAGGGGAGAGTGTTGTCCACGTACCCTCGTAGACCGAAAGCGGAAGCGTTATTACAACGCGGTTGATGTAGTCGTACGTCTTCACGATCAACCGATCCTAGTACCGAACGTACGCCACCTCCGCGATCTGCACACATTCAGCTCGGTGACGTCCCACGAACTCAAATCCAGCAGAGTGTCGAAGGAGAGTTTCGTCAGCACGACGGCGTGATGACGGTGATGATGAAGCTACCGGTGCAGGGCTTCGCCTAAGCACTGCTACGACGATATGACCGAGGAGGATTATGGTGGAGGGGGCACCGCTGCGGCTAAGAGATCAATGATCAACTTGTGTGTCTATGGGGTGCCCCACAGCCATGTATATAAAGGAGTTGAGGAGGGAGGGCGGCTCTCTACTATGCTGCATACAGGGAGTCCTACTCCCACCGGGAGTAGGATTCCCCCCTTCAAAATAGTAGGAGTAGGAGAGAAGGAAAGTGAAGGAGGAGGAGGGGAAGGAAAGGCGCCGCTCCCCTTCCTTTTCCAATTCGGACTAGAGGGGGAGGGGGCGCGCGGCCCTGCCTTGGCCACCCCTCCTCTTCTCCACTAAGGCCCATATGGCCCATTATACTCCCCAGTACTCCGAAAATACCCGAATCACTCGGAACCTTTCTGATGTCCGAATATAGCCTTCCAATATATCGATCTTTACATCTCGACCATTTCGAGACTCCTCGTCATGTCCCCGATCTCATCCGGGACTCGGAACAAACTTCGGTCATCAAATCACATAACTCATAATACAAATCATCACAGAACGTTAAGCTTGCAGACCCTACGGGTTCGAGAACTATGTAGACATGACCGAGACTCATCTCCGGTCAATAACCAATAGTGGAACCTGGATGCTCATATTGGCTCCTACGTATTCTACGAAGATCTTTATCGGTCAAACCGCATAACAACATACGTTGTTCCTTTTGTCATCGGTATGTTACTTGCCCGAAATTTGATCGTCGGTATCTCAATACCTAGTTCAATATCGTTACCGGCAAGTCTCTTTACTCGTTCCGTAATGCATCATCCTGCAACTAACTCATTAGTCACATTGCTTGCAAGCCTTATAGTGATGTGCATTACCGAGAGGGCCCAGAGATACCTCTCCGACAATTGGAGTGACATATGCTAATCTCGATCTATGCCATCTCAACTTGTACCATCGGAGACACCTGTAGAGCACGTTTATAATCTCCCAGTTACGTTGTGAGGTTTGGTAGCACACAAAGTGTTCCTCCGGTATTCGGGAGTTGCATACTCTTATAGTCATAGGAACATGTATGAGTCACAAAGAAAGCAGTAGCAACATACTAAGCGATCAAGCTGCTAAGATAACAGAATGGGTCAAGTCAATCACATCATTCTCTAATGATGTGATCCCATTAATCAAATGACAACTCATGTCTATGGCTAGGAAACTTAACCATCTTTGATTCAGCGAGCTAGTCAAGTAGAGGCATACTAGTGACACTCTGTTTGTCTATGTATTCACACATGTAATAAGTTTCCGGTTAATACCATTCTAGCATGAATAATAAACATTTATCATGAAGTAAGGAAATAAATAATAACTTTATTATTGCCTCTTGGGCATATTTCCTTCAGTAGGCTCTACAGTATGCTATGTTGTGTACCGCACCTGAAGTGTGCCTTGCCATGCGTCAGTCAAGGGGTACAAGAGTGATCCAGGAATGGATCACAGGACAACGGTCAAAGTTATCCTTAGTAACTAGTGGACTAAGGAATTTTCTCGATTATGGAGGTGGTAAAAGAGTTCGTCGTAAAGGGTTACGTCGATGAAAACTTTGACACTAATCCGGATGACTCTGAGTAGAAAACAATATTCTTATAGTAGAGCAGTTATTTGGGATAGTTCCAAATAGCGCGTGGTAGCTGCATCTACAAGATGACATGGAGGTTTGTAAAGCACACACGGATCTGAAAGGTTCAGACCCGTTGACTAATAACCTCTCTCACAAGCAAGATATGATCAAACCCCATGGGTGTTGGATTCATTATAATCACATAGTGATGTGACTCTAGTACAAGTGGGAGACTGTTGGAAATATGCCCTAGTGGCAATAATAAATTGGTTATTATTATATTTCCTTGTTCATGATAATTGTCTATTATTCATGCTATAATTGTATTAACCGGAATGTGTAATACATGTGTGAATACATAGACCACAACATGTCCCTAGTAATCCTCTAGTTGACGAGCTCGTTGATCAATAGATGGTTATGGTTTCCTGACCATGGACATTGGATGTCGTTGATAACGGGATCACGTCGTTAGGAGAATGATGTGATGGACAAGAACCAATCCTAAGCATAGCATAAGATTGTGTAGTTCGTTTGCTAAGAGCTTTTCTAATGTCAAGTATCATTTCCTTAGACCATGATATTGTGCAACTCCCGGATACTTTAGGAATGCTTTGGGTGTACCAAAGCGTCCTGGCGAATCGGGTGGTGGCTGTAAAGGAGCACTACGGGTATCTCTGAAAGTGTCTATTGGGTTGGCACGAATCGAGACTGGGATTTGTCACTCTGTATGATGGAGAGGTATCTCTGGGCCCGCTCGATAATGTATCATCATAATGAGCTCAATGTGACCAATGAGTTAGTCACGGGATCATGCGTTACGGAACGAGTAAAGAGACTTGCGATGCTTAGATTGAACAAGGTATAGGGATACCGACGATCGAATCTCGGGCAAGTAACATACCGATGGACAAAGAGAATTATATACGGGATTGATTGAATCCCCGACATCGTGGTTCGTCCGATGAGATCATCGTGGAACATGTGGGAGCCAATATGGGTATCTAGATCCCTCTATTGGTTATTGGCCGGAGGGGTATCTCGGTTATGCCTGCATGGTTCCCGAACCTGTAGGGTCTACACACTTAAGGATCGGTGACACTAGAGTTGTAATGGGAATAGTATGTGGTTACCGAAGGTTGTTCGGAGTCCCGGATGAGATGTCGGACGTGACGAGGAACTCCGGAATGGTCCAGAGGTGAAGATCGGTATATTGGACGAAGGGTATTGGAGTCCGGAATTGTTCTGGGGGTACCGGATGATGACCAGTGTGACCGAAAGGAGTTTCAGAGGCCCCGACAAGTGTTGGCGGTCCTTATGGGCCAAGAGGAGGGGGCACACCAGCCAACTAAGGGGTTGTGCACCCCTTCCACCCTTCTCACATAATCTAGAGAGGTGGGGGCGCCACCCCTAGGGCAGCCGCCCCTCCCAGCTTGGGGGGCAAGTTTCCTAAGGGGTGGGGGCGCCCAAACCCATCTAGGGTTTCCCCTGGCTGCCGCCCCCTCCTCTAGATCCATCTAGAGGGGCCGGCCCCCTCTCCCCTTCCCCCTATATATAGTGAGGGAGTGGGAGGGCAGCCAAACCCTCCCCCTGGCGCAGCCCCTCCCTCCTTATACATCTCCTCCTCCTCCGTAGTGCTTGGCGAAGCCCTGCTGGAGAACCACGAGGTCCACCACCACCACGCTATCGTGCTCTCGGAGTTCTCCCTCAACTTCTCCTCTCCCCTTGCTAGATCAAGAAGGATGAGACGTCCCTAGGCTGTACGTGTGTTGAACATGGAGGCGCCGTCCGTTCGGCGCTTGATCGGGTCTTCCGCGATTTGAATCGCCGCGAGTACGACTCCATCAACCGCGTTCTTGTAACGCTTCCGCTTAACGATCTTAAAGGGCATGAAGATGCACTCCCTCTCTCTCTCTCTCTCTCTCTCTCTCCCTCTCTCTCTCTCTCTCTCTCTCGTTGCTAGTATCTCCTAGATTGATCTTGGTGAGACGTAGGAAAATTTTGAATTATTACTACATTCCCCAACACGAACGGCACACAATGACCCAGATCTCTTCATGGTAGCAGTCTTCTCACCAAGGTGGCTGAATTGATAGACCCATTGCACAATGATTGGGACAAACATCTTGTTAACCAAACTCTCTGTGCGGATGATGCATTGGCGGTCCTAAGGATTCCTATCTGCGAGCAGTATGATGATTTTTTAGCCTGGCATTTTGATAACAAAGGAATGTTCTCGGTTAGATCTGCATATAGGGTTTATGTTAACCTGCAGAAACAGTGGACCATGCGGCAGGTCGGAGAAGGCTCGATCGGACAGTCGGAGTCCATGGTCTTCTGGAAGAATCTTTGGAAGATTAACTGTCCAGGGAATGTGCATCATTTCTTGTGGAGATTTGCTCATAACAGACATCCTCTGCTACGAAACGTGGAACAGATAGGGGTGGAGTTGGAGACTAAATGTATATTATGCTATAGACTGCCCAAGGATGGTGGCCATATCTTCCCGCGTTCCAAATATGTGAAGCGTGTATGGAGATCCTGTGGTCTTGAAAATATTCGTCAGCAGCTACTCCTCCCTCAGACCCCGAAGGAAATACTTGCTGTTGTTTTCAGTTTGCCGGAGGACACTAAATTGCGCACGATCTGCTAGTTGTGGTCATGGTGGTCTGAAAGGAATAGCGCAAATCACAAACAACCCATGCTATCCGCTGAGGCTTTCCGAGAGAGAGTTGGTCACTTTACTGTAGAGTGGAAGGAGTTTTTATGCCCCAAGGAAAAGAGGATTCAACTTTTGAAACACAAATGGAGATGATCACCTTCTGATGTATTTAAGATGAACATTGATGCGGCTTTTAACAGTTTAATGGGAGAAGGGGGATGGGGCGTCATTTTTCGGGATGGGGCCGGTGATGTTCTTCTAGCGGTGGCAGGGAAGCTCCTGAACTTAAGGAGTGCCCTGCATGCTGAAACTGTCGCACTGTTTAAGGCTATTCAGCTAGCCGAGGGCCAGGGCATGGGTCACATTTTCTTTGAGACGGATTTCAAAACTTGCAACAGGCGGTGCTCTATAATTCCGCTGACCGTGGCCAGTTGGGGGTGTTGTTCCGTGAAGCGAAATACCTACTACGACTGGGATTTATATATTGAGCATAAAATCTTGTTTTGTCCCCGTGCTTGTAACAGCCCAACGCATGTGCTGGCTTCTGTTGGTTCGAGTGGTGCTCCTGGGTACCAGCAAGTTTGGCATGAGGATTTCCCTCTGGATGTAAACTATGTCGTGACCGCCGATTTGGTCGGTCCCCAATAATAGGAATGCAAGGTGTTCCACGTCAAAAAAAATATGAGTGTAACTGGAGATGGGAGGGGTTTGTCGGGCCTGCCACATGTCCATCACTAGACACAAGGTTGTCAGAATCGTGATTTTGAATCGGATCGGATCTTCGATGGTAGGATCGCAAATCGTAGAATCTTCACTATCAGGATCGTGGAAACATAGATTCTAAGAACTAAAATCGTAGAATCAGAAGGGTTAGTTTGAATCGTAAATTCGTAGAATCATATAACAAATCGCGATTCTCATGCAACTTCAAGTGTTGTAATCTAACTATAACTTCATGTGAGACAAAGCAACTGCAATTGTAGTTGGAGAGGGGTTTGTCGGGGCCAATTGCATGTCCACAACTAGACATGCAACTGCAAGTGTTGTAAACGGGCTGCAATTGCATGAACACAAAAGCGACTCCAACTGGGGTCGGGAGGGGGTTGTCGGGTTTGCTTCATGTCCACCACTGGACATACAACTACAAGCATTATAACCCAACTGCAACTGCATGAGCACAAAGCGACTACAACTGGGGTCGAGAGGGGGTTGCCGGACCAGTTGCATGTTCACCAGTAGACATGCAACTTCAAGTGTTCTAACCTGACTACAACTGCACGGACCACAATGTGAGTGCAACCGGGGTGGGAGGAGGTTGTTGCATGTCCGTCGCTAGACAAGAAAGTCCAAGCATTGTTACCCGACTACAACTGCATCGTGCATAAAGTGACTGCAACTTGGGTTGGGAAGGGTCGTGCACTACAAAAAAAATACACTTCTGTGATGATACGTGTTTGTCACAGTAGGTCGCATTTTTTGTCATGCATGTACATCCATGAAAAATTTATGACAAAATCAAGATAGTCATACCTGTGCTGTCGTAGTGTTCCATGACATTTCCAAAATTATCATCATGGAAGTGTCCACTTCCATGACGATAAATCGCATGTCACAGAAGTGCTTTCGTCAAGGGTGACCGACACGTGGCACCCACCGTAACGGAACGCCGTTAAGCTATCGGATCGTGTTTTGGATCTGATAACCCATTAACAGCCCCGACCAATGGGGATTTCCACGTGTAAAATCATCATTGGCTGGAGGAAACACGTGTCGGCTCATCGTTGGGACAGATGTCATCCACTCATTGGACAGAAGTCGCCTATGATACGTCGACAGGTGGCACGGCTCAACAGAGGCCCATTCCTGTGAAAAGGCCGGCCCGTTTGACTTGGTCAAAAGGTGGCGGGCCGGCCCATGGAAAGCTTTGTTAGCGGTATGTTCGCATATAACCATTTACAACCCGCTAACCTAGGGCCCGTTACGCCCTATCCGAATTAGGCCCAGTAGCATCATCTGGGCCATCCAATATGATTCCAGCCCATTTTCACTTCTGGCCCATGTATGGCCCATGACGTCTTTCGGCCCATATGAGGCCCTATGTAACTCTTGGTCTATTAACGGCCCGTCGTGAAACTGGCCTGTAATGAACAGTGTATCACTTTACACCCATTAATGGCCCATGGTGAAACTGGCCCGTAATGAACAGTGTATCACTTTATACCCATTAACGGCCCGTTATTCCGTTGGGCCGTTTCCAGCCATGTTATCTTCGGCCTGCTCGAGCCCATTTATTCTTGGGCTCATTTCCGGCATTCGTTTACTTACGTCCCGTTCGCCATCTTACGCTTGTGGGCCAAATTCAGCCCGTGGTTCTGATCGGCCCGTTTGTGGTCCGTTAATACGTTGGGCCATTTTCATAGCGTCATCAAATACGGCCTATTAACGATGGCCCGTTATGTTCGGCCCATGAACGGAAGATTCCAACTCTAGCCCATTTACGGCCATAATGCGGCCTGTTATTGGCCCATGTTTGTCCAATCATACGGCCCGTATAAGGCCCATTGATGATACGGCCCGTAGAAGGGCCGTTGTTTCTACGGCCCGTAGAAGGCCCATTGTTTCTATGGCCCGTAGAAGGCCCATTGTTTCTACGGCCCGTAGAAGGCCTACTGTTTCTACGGCCCGTAGAAGGCCCACTGTTTCTACGGCCCGTAGGAGGCCCAGTGTCACTACAGTAAATATTAGCCCATGGTTATTGTGGCCTAGTTTTAAAAAAATAGAGTTCTTTGTAGCCACTAGCAAACTATGGAAAAAGAACTGCATCGACTAGAAGCAAACAAATAAACAATACAACAAGGAAATAAATAAGCAAGCAACTTATGCTAGGCTATCACGGCTATTACCCATATTACATCCACTGGGCTTCAAAGTTCGCCACCAGTGCAAATATAGGGAACAAAGCAGCATATAATCACGCATGACAAAACAAGTCGGAACTGAAACCACTTGAAGAGTTCAAGAAACATCACAGGTACCCATAATGCTTTGGCAAGATGGTTAGCAAGCTTATTAACTTTCTCTTGTTTGGCGCTTAAATCCTCCAAAGACTTGCTGTTGCACAAGAAAGTACGCATCTGAATTCTGCAGGGACTTCCTCAGTCCTTCGGCTTCTTGCCGCAGCACAGCTAACTGATGCCTTCAGCTTGTAGCTGAGACTGAAGAAGACGAAGTGATTCTGGCAACGAGTTCGAAGAGCTTGCGCCAACGGTACTGGCTAGTAACTCGAACACTACATCAACGCAGGACTGTGGGGTTTTCTCACTGTCTACAAGATCATTTTTATCACCTTTCTTGGAGACCAACAGGGTTGTCTCACTATCTTGAACCTTATCTGCATTACTTTCTCTACCATTGCATAGTGGGGTACTCTTCTCCAATATTCTGTTTGCATACTACAAGAGAAACAAGCAGACACATCACATGTTTAGGTTGTAGTATACGAAACTCATTTTGGTAAACCGGTTCAGTAGTAAGGTGGACAGGATAACAGCATGAAACAAACATATATCTATGTACTATGGTCACTATATTTGTCCATATCATTCTAGTTTATGTTCCCTAATAAAGATAGAGACACAGTTCAACTCATATATTTTTAAGACACAACATCATAGACAGAATATAAGTGTGAGAAACTACACAACATTGGCAGCACTTGTTATGTGCATCACATGAGAACATAACTGTTTATACAACTTAAACTGAAATCAACAGAGAGCAAGAAGTTAGAACAACAATCCAGTTAAAGAAATAGGTTTAAAACATACCTATTGCGCCATTGGAGTTTCAATTGGATCCTTCAAATTCGAAAGTAGTTGGTATGAGTAAATACAGTGATGCAACAGCAAAGGAGTATGGACCATAGCTACGGAATCTGACCTGAGAAACGATTGCTCTTCTGCTTTAAACATGGAGTTTGGGTTAGCTGTGGTGGTCTTCATGCTTTGGGCACTGCAGTAGCTTTACAAACTGCTCATGTGGGGGTACTCTGTGGTGGACATGGTGCTTTTTCAACTATAAGTGGGTTACTATCCGCTGGGGTTGGGGTTAGATGGGTTGTAGCTGGTTCTCTGCCCAACGATGTAAGTGTGCAATCTGGAAGAGTCTCGATTATTTGTGGTGGGGCTAGTTTGTGGGCCATCACAACCATGGTTCTATCTGCATCGACGGGTAGCACTGTCTTTTGCGAAGAACGGGTTTTTGCTCCCTTAGATACTGCCATCACCCCCTCCAATTCAAATGGCTGATAAACAAGAAAAGAAATTGAGCGTCTGAGACATTGTATGATAGACATATGTGGTAATTCACATATATGTTGTCTAACCAAACAGAATGACATGACACAATTTCACACATATGATGCCTAACTAAACAGGATAGCATGACACAATTTCAGATACATGATGGATAACTTAACAGGATATAATGGCATAATTCAACATATGATGAGTACCTAAATAGGATGACATGACAAAACTATATGATGTCTTTCTAAAATAGATTGGGATGAAATAGTTCACATACATGTTGTCTAAGTATACAGGATGGCATGATATAATTGACATAATTGATTCAGATACTATGCAGCTGGCACTCGCATGTATGATCTCTAAACTAAGCAGATAGAATTCAATATTGTGCATATGATGTCTAAACTAAGCAATGCAAGACACCATATGCATCATATGAGAAATATAAACATTGCAACTTAGAGCAAACACCTCAGGTGGGATATAGGACTGGTCATCTGTCTCTGAATCCTCCTCTGAGGAGCTCCCTGTAACCATCGAGATATATGCTTCAACAGGTACCATTGCCTGCTCTGAAGACCTTGTTTTCACTCTAGATTTTTCCATAACCGGCTCAAATGGCTGATACACATGAATAGTAGTTCAATATACACAGATTGTCGACAAATGGAATACATAATGAAAAAAATATGGCATGAGATAATTCACATATATGATTCCTGGCTCCATGGTGATGCATAATTCAGATATATGATAACTGGCTGAAAAACATGGCATTGCATAATTCACATATCTGATATAGAAAGCAAACATGAGGCATTCACACAAAGCATGTCTAATCTAAGCATATGGCATGGCAATGCAAGACACCATATGCATGATATGAGCAATATAACCCAGCCAAGTTAGAGCATGCACCTCGGGGGGAATATGACTGGTCATCTCTCTCTGAATCCTCCTCTGAGGAGCTATCTGTAACCAGCAAGAAATCTGCATCGACAGGTAGCACTGACTGCTCAGAAGACCTTGTTTCACTCCAGATTTTCCCATGACCGACTCAAATGGCTGATGCACAGGAAGAGTAGATGAATGTATAAACATTGTTGACAAATGGAATACATTATGGAAAAAAATATGGCACGATACAATTCACATATATGATGACTGGCAAAACAGGATGGCATTGCATGAGTCGCGTATATGATGCCTGGCTAAAGAAGATGGCATTGCATAATTCCCATATACTGCCTCTGTTCCTAAATATTTGTCTTTTTAGAGATTTCAAATGGACTACCACATACGGATGTATATAGACATATTTTAGAGTGTAGATTCACTCATTTTGTTCCGTATGTAGTCACTTGTTGAAATCTCAAAAAATACAAATATTTAGGAATGGAGGGAGTATGATATAGAAACCAAATAGGTGGCATTCACACAAAGCAAATCTAAACTAAGCTGATGACATATAAGTGTATAATGTAAGCAATGCAAGGCGCCATATGCATGATATGACTAACATCAGCATGCCAGGTTAGAGCAAACACCTCATGTGAGTAGCAGGCATGGTCGGCTCATACGAATCTCCATCGAGACAGTTATCTTCCTCGGAATACAATCTGGAAATGCAGGAGGGGGGGCACTTAGCCCACCATGGAGCGGCGTCTGCATGGCATTATATTCATACATAGCGGTCTTCTCTTTTTCTCTACATGTTGATGCGATTGTGTACAATATCTCGACATGCATAATAAAAAATAGTTAGATTTTGTAAGGCCTAAGGGGTGCATGCAAAAATCAAGACTGATGGTAGCAAACGAGTGGATGGATCCAAAACTAATGATAGCAGGTAGATTATAGCTTAAGTTTAAAAAGATAGACAATGGATTATCTATTGTTTGTTGCCCACCCAACATGAACCACATAGAAGACCCCAGATGAACTAGATAGTAGACAAATACTATTCATTGCTGGGTCGATATGAGACCCATGGGCAATTCAAAACTCAAGATTGAACGATAAAGTAGCAGGTAATAATAACCGATGTATAACGTAAGCAAACACGAAAGACTGCGACCTCTCTTCCGAAACTGTGTAGTCCTCAGGTTCATCTGCTCAGTCGATGATGGTAATGCAGTTGGCGTGGCTGCCGGCAACGGGGAAGATGATCTGAGGCGGCGAAAGAAAGTCTGCAGGGAGATCTGCTGCGGTGAGCAGCTTACATTGATGGTGCACCTCGGTAGGTGGATGACAACCTGACGGAGCAGGACATAACACCTGAGAGTTTTCTTTGGCGCCTATCTGAAAATGAAGTAAATCTGTAAGGGCTCCTTAGAATTGGAGGATTCTATAAACGCAGGGACAGGAAAAACACAGGAATAGGATGGGAATGCACGTGCAAAACAGAGCATTTGGAAACATAGGATTTCAGTCAACCAGGGTGTTTGGCTCACATGAATTGGAAGGACAGAGGAATGGAGAAACAAAGTGATGCGACGAGTGTACAACCTCTTTGGCATAGCCTTGTGGACCTCAGCATCATTGGGTTGGACGTGGAGGACGGTGATGATGTGGTGTATTTGTCGGAGGCGGGAAGAAGATCTCGAGGCCTCTGGAAGCGGTGCCGAGGGTACTGCTCATTGTGATGGACGGTTCCGTCATTGGAGCAGCTCCGCTAAGGTGTACGATGGCGAGGCTGAAGCATGACAAGACAGCATAACGTTAATCTGAAGTGGGACCGTAATATCATACGCAATAGATGATGTAAAATACATCACCAAAAGTGCTAGATGTAAAAGCGCATCAACAGCGCCACGGCCGCTCGACGAGATCTTGTAAGTACTGTTCACTCACGAACTTAAGCGAAGAAAATGAACTTCACGGTCGAAACTGAATTTTACTTGTCGAAACTGATTGAACTAATGTAACGGAGCATTGCAATAGATGTTTAGGGCGTTCGAGCACTAGTAGCAGAGAAGCAGTGATCTAAATCAGCAGACGCTCGAGCAGGGAACGCACTAGCAGAGAGCAAGTCGTGCAGTAGCACCGCGAGCGAGTGCTAAAGCAGCAACTCCTGTAGCTGCCGGAGGTCGTGCAACAGCAGCAGCAGCGCAAGCGAGAGCAAGAGCAGAGCAGCAACACGAACGAAAGCAGGAGCAGTGCAGCAGCGCGACCGACAGCAAGAACAGAGCTGCAGCGCGAGCGAGAGCCGGAGCAGCTGCAGCTAGTGCCGTTGTGGAAGTCGCCACCGAGGAAACAACGACATGGGGGAGAGACGCTGTGGATGATGTGGCTGACAACGGCGCCGTCGATGGAGACCCGCCATGTCTGCTTGGTATCGAGCACCGACAGCCCCGTGAGATCGAATAAAGATAAAATGCAGCGGTGAGTGCAGAACCTCCTTAGTGGCGCCGAGTTGGCCTCGGCTTCATCAAAGAAATTGGTGAGGATGCTGCGGTTCCGGTGGGGCAGGTCAAGACGACGCTGTGGGGATTGAGGTGGCACGATAGACGAGGCAAAGGTCGGTGCAGCTCCTTGGAGGTGGAGGACGGGGCGGCTGATCCGGCGGGACGACGAGATCGACAACGGATCCTCATCCGGTGCGGTGGATGAGGGACGACGAGCTGTTGCGGTGGACGACGTAGTCGGGGAAGAGTCTCCGACCGGGCGGCGGTCGGGAGGCCGGCGGAGGAGCGTGGGTTTTCGCGGGTTTTGGCGGCCTCGGTGTATGAATGGGGGGGTGAAGGGGAGGGGGATACAAGCTTAGGGACGTGCTTGTCCGAAATGTAGGGTAAGTTACCAGCATACCCCCACTGGTTTTGACACCGCGACAAGGGGCTTGATTTCTGGCTGAGGGGTAGAAGGGGATTTCATATGCGGGCATGGGAGCGATTTCGGATGAGGAGGGAGTTCTCGCGCGCGTCCAAATTTCGGGATAACAAGGCGCGGTGCGGATTGAAGAAGCGGGAGTTTCAAAGCAGGTGAGACAGAAGATACTCGAGCTTGAAAATTTCAGGATAACAAGGTGCGGATTCCTTGTCTGGTAGAATAAACTTAACGTGTAAAAAAACAATTCATACAAGACACAAGAGAGACATGTCCCCTTTTACTATATTAGTATAGATGCCATTGAAAAAACTACAAGGAAAATGTAAAAAAAATCGGGAGAACAAGATTACCCTGCACAGTACCAAATCGATTCGCACTTCCCTCAACAACAACAAAAACAAATCAATTCCCACCAAAGAAAGAGTAATGTCCCTTTTTATATGATTACAGATGCCATGATCTCGAATTTCAATTTTTGAATCCATGTTATGTTGAATTCGAATATATCGTTAGGTGACCTTGCGGTTTATAATTGATGTAGTCGTACATTTTGATCTTCCATCATATATGAACATTTTTCTCCACCATGTGAACATATATATAGTCGTCTACCATATGGACTAAATTTGAATCATTTTTTCTTATTTGAATACGATTGTTGTCAAGTTATACAATAATTTAAATATTATCTTGATAACAAAAAACATGCATATAGCAGTAACCATATTTCACTATGAACTACATGTACCATACGCTCTCCAATTCGAATATTTGTATCCATTTTATGTTGAATTCAAATCATAGTACATTATTGGTCTAGGTAGCGAGATGTTCGGGATAATCTAAACCCTGTTTTCATATGTATAATTTTTGGCTGAATTGGGACAAGTTTTGGTATAAGCTTCTTGCAAAACCGGAGATTCTCTCAACAAGCCTCGTGGTTCCGAGAGGGAACGTGTCACCTTTGTGTGTGAAACGGTATATGCTGCCCCCCCCTGATTTTCTTTACAGAGGCAACATAGAACTATATGAGCGCCCTGTTAAATTTTGGAATTATTTCGGGTTCGTTTGGCCTTTTATACATTAATTGAGTTTCTAGACTTTTAAAGTGCATAATCTAAATATGAATTGCATGCACATGCTCCGGTGCACCAAGGTTGGTTGAAAAATCACATGTGTGTCCTTGGTTGAATTTCTAGGTCCCATGGAAGAAATGAGAATGAAATTCAAACATCTGGGCGTCGTGACTTGGCCGAGAACATCGAGAAACTTAGATTTTAAATTCATGTAAATCTAAAACTCGTCTGGAAATCAGGAAACTTGGCATGGTGTCATGTCATGGCACTAACATGTTGTGGTAAAAAATTGGGCCGATTTGGAAGCTCGTGGTTCTAAGAGGGAACGTGCCACCTTTGAGTGTGAAACGATATACGCTGCCCCCACCCCTTGAGTTTCTTAACAAAGGCAACATAGAACTACATGAGTGCCCTGTTAAATTTTGGAATTATTCCGGGTTCATTTGTCGTTTTTTATACATTAATTGAGTTTCTGGTCATTTAATGTGCATAAGTCAAATTTGAACTACAAGCACATGCTCTCGGGCACCAAAGTTGGTTGAATATCACATCTGTGTCCTCGGGTGAATTTCTAGGTTCCATGCAAGAAATGAGAATAAAATTCAAACATCTGGGCATCGTGGCTCGGCCGAGAACATTGAGAAACTTGGTTTTTAAATTCTTGTAAATCCAAACACGTCTGAAAATCATGAAACTTGGCATGGGTGTCATGTCATGGTACTACCATGTTGTGGTAAAAGAATTGGCCGAATAGGAACAGATTTTGGTATAAGCTTCTTGCAAACCGAAGCTTCTCTCAAGAAGGCTCGTGGTTACGAGAGGGAACGTATACCTTTGAGTGTGAAACGATATACGTTGTCCCCTTGAGTTTATTTACAAAGGCAACATAGAACTACATGAGTGCCTGTTAAATTTTGGCAATCATTCCGGCTTCCTTTGTCCTTTTTTACACATTAATTGAGTTTATAGTCATTTAATGTGCATAATTCAAATTTGAACTACAAGCACATGCTCCCGTGCACCAAAGTTGGTTGAAAAATCACATTTGTGTCCTCGGGTGAATTTCTAGGTCCCATGCAAAAAATGAGAACAAATTCAAACATCTGGGCATCGTGGCTCGGTCGAGAACATTGAGAAACTTGGTTTAAAAATCATGATACTTGGCATGGTGTCATGTCATGGTAGTACCATGCCGTGGTAAAAAAATTGGCCGAATAGGAACAAATTTGGGTATAAGCTTCTTGCAAATCGGAGCTTCTCTCAAGAAGGCTCGTGGTTCTGAGAGGGAACGTGTCACCTTTGTGTGTACAATTCAAATTTGAAATACAAGCACATGTTCCAGTGCACCAAAGTTTGTTGAAAAATCACATGTGTGTCCTCGGGTAAATTTCTAGGTTCCATGCAAGAAATGGGAATGAAATTCAAAATTCTGGGCGTCGTGGCTGGGCTGGAAACATTGAGAAACTTAGTTTTTTAATTCCTGTAAATCCAATACACGCATGAAAATAATGAAACTTGGCTTGGTGCCACGTCCGATTTGTGAAGGCGCACACATTAACAATCAACAAAGTCATTTTGGAACAAGTGATGTCACGTTACAATCGGAAACACAAGTATTATTGAAACCGTGGGCGTTCTATTTAGTACCATTTACGTGCCGCCACGGTCCCCTTTTTTATTAGCTAGGAGGCGCCATCCAGGGTAGCTATTTGAGTACGAGAGGTGTGCGATCAGACCCCTGCACGTGCTTATCGGGAGGAGAGCCCTTTGACCTCCATCTGCCGTCTACCTCTCTCCCAAGGTATCCATTAATGGCGCCCGAGCCTCTGTTTAATGGCGTGGCTATGTCTCACTCGACTGAGATTTAAGAGAGAAAGAAGAAAATCTGAAAGCACGGATTTTGATGTAAGATCCGACGGACCTATATAGCATCTACTGCGACTTATAGCAAGACTGATGAATATATAAGGACGATTAATTATCTTACATAATTAGAAAGATAATTAAAAAAGCCACATGCGGCTACGCTCGAAATACACAAGGGCAAAAGAAGAAGGAAGACAAGGATCTGGCTCGCTGATCTCTACTTTCTTGATGCGTTGCTGCAGGCCGCGGGAACTAGTCTCCGCGGCGAGCGGCAATGAGCTCTTTCGTGTCCTCAAGACGCTACTTTAGAACATCCAAGGATTCCTCCACCAGCCTTTGGCGCTCGATTCAGAGCATGTCATTCTCGTCCATAAGTTTCTTGACGATGACGCCGGTCCTCTTCAACAAGGCACTGGTCTCCTCCTGCTGGTCTGCACTTCGGACGATCTTCGCCCGTAGCAGGTCGCGCTCGGCCCGGAGCCTCTCATTGCCCTCCCTTAGTTGCCGGATGACGCCGGTAGCCTGTTCAAACGAGGCTTTCATGTCATCCTGCAACCTCGCCCAGCCGGAGATCTGATCCATCTGGCTATGGACGATCGCATGCATGCGCCTGTAACAGTCGTCGCCTGCCCGCGAGAAATTTTCCCAGGCCTCCGCAGCGCGGTGGGACATCTCTGTGCATTCACGGCGTGGCGGGACATCTCTGTTGCTTCCGCGGCGCGGCCGGACCAGTCTGCTGCATCGACGATGCGGCGGGACCTCCGTGCTGCTTCAGCGGCGCGGCAGGACCTCTGTGCTGCTACTTCCGTGCGGCGGGACATGTCGGCTGCTTTCGCAGCGATGCGGGACATCTCTCGTGCTTCCGCATCCATACTCGCCGCTCCCTGGTGGCAATCTCTGGACCCAGAACTCACGCTGGCCATGGCAGACGCAAGGGAAGGATGCTGAATGACTTGTTTGTTTTTGTGGATGAGAAGTTGAGGAGGAATGTGCAGTGATCTTGGCATACTAGTATTTATAACCGAGTACTAATACGCTCCTAAGTGGGAAACCATTTAGGTTGTGATCGGTGTGAACAGGTTTGCAATTCAATATAGCCTGGAGTAATTTGGAATGTGACGAGACGCAAGCTCAAAATTTATTGACGGTTCTAGTTTCGAAGTGTGGCACTATTCCCGGATGGCGTTACGTGGGCACGTGTTCTTAGCCTTGGTGTACTTTTTCTACTGTGTACGTGCAATAACTGGCACCGTCGTATACATATCTTACGGTTAATGGGGCGTTTGACAGGAATAACCGCATGGCGAGCTATAGGCTAGTCTTTTTTTAGACGCATTAAACCTATCTCTCGGAACTTCTCGCATGCACCATCGTGCCACCCACAAAAACTTGTACTCTGAGTTTAGTACGTTATACAGGAAGAGAAGAGGTGCACGCACGCACTCGTCCTCTCACACACGCGTCTGTTTTTTCTTGAAAAGGAGGATGATGACCCTCGGCTTCTGCATCTGGGAGTCACACACGCATTTGTAGCTATGAATTGTAGTGTTCTCAACCATCCGACTGGCACTATCATGGATGTACCTATATACTAAAACATGTCTAGATATATCTATATTTTGACAAATGGAAGGCATGTATTGTGGAACGGAGGGAGTTCTTGTCATCAAAATGGATAAAAAGGGATGTATCTAAAACTAAAATACGTCTACATACATCTCCTTTTATCTAGTACTTATTACTCAAAGGAACTTTATATCCAACAGACACAAAATATCCGTTCGACTGTTGGAAATTACTGATCTGATGTGGAGGTAATTGCTGCATCGCCACCAAAACCCACCATTTCTTAAGCTAAAGTAGACCGAGGTAATCCCTATATTAGCATATTACTAAGATAAACAGAAGGCACTGTAGAAACATTTAGGACGTGAGCTTGTCAATCTGAATGTGGAGGGACACCAGCTTAGCCCCGGCCAGCAGCTTGGGCGGAACTGTGAAGAAGGTCAGCTCCTGCATGTCGACGTCGCCGGGAACCTTGCTGCTTGTCACCTCCATTTCCACCTTGACGACATCGGTCGTGCCTTTGGGCTCCTCCGGCGGGCCGTTCGCCCACAGCTTGGCCAGGTAGTGCGGCAGTGGGGACGCCCCTGCTCTGATGCAGACCACCGACATGGCGATAGGCGCGCCGATGTAGAGCACGCCGCCGACCAAGAAAAACGCGCGGCCGTCCTCCTCTACGAACAGCAAGAGTCGTGGCTCCGATAGTGGCACTTGCATCTGGAGCACCTTGCCGTACTGGATCCTGTGCACAGGCATGGGATGCTTGTTGCAGATGGGCACGGGGCATTTGCAGGGCGCGAGCGGACACACGCTCTGGTGATCGGCGAGCTTGTGGTAAGTGATGTAGAGCCCACAGCCTTCATGCGGGAACACCACCCTCAGCGACGAAACGGCGGCTTCCACCGCTGTGCTGCGCACGTCGAAGCCACCGCCGCGCTCGCACTTCTGGCACTGCCGCTGGTTCCCGGGGCGCTCGACGCGGCAGTCCGCGCAGGCCAGGTGCCCTCCCTTGCACTGCAGAAATCAATCGAACAGCACATCAATCAAGAAACCTGCACCTTGCTCAATCAGCCGAACGGACGAGGTGTATTCAAACCTCATACACTGGAGGCGTCAAGGGGCGGAGGCACAAGCGGCAGTGGAGCACGGTGAGGTCCATGGAGACCTTAGTGAGCTCCCTTGTCGGTTCCGGTTCCGTCTGCATGATATCGCCCTCCTCATGCACAACCATCTCTCGCTTGGGTCGGGGCATTACAAAGCTTTACCGTCACATATTTTATACTCTGCGCATAACTCTCCTCCCACATACCAAGGAAGGCAATAGTTTGAGTTTTCTGGACAAATTTTCCCCTGCGCATGAGTAAGTTGCATAAATATCGACAGTAAATGCGCATGCAATGGTTGACTGGTCCTCCTTCCTTTTCGCTTGAGTTGGCTTCCCCAGGCTGTCAAGCCGCATCCGGCGCTGCATGCGTTTTCCTGTAGCCATTTTCTGCTTTGGAAACTGGCGCGATTAATGGGGGCGGAACTAATCGAGCGGGGGCATAGATGGAAACCAACGCGGACGCGCAGACTAATCTGAGAAAAACAAGAAAAAGTTATATGCAAAGTAAAAGGAATCAGAGGGAGTACTACTTCAAGGTGCATTAAATCAACACATGCAAGTATCAAAAGGAGAGTCACGGCATGCATGCATGCGTTCTAATTAATGCATCGGTAACCACAAATTATTGAAATATATCGAGTGCAGTGCTTTGATGTGTCACGTCAACTCGTACATCAACGAGAACTTTGATTATCCTCTCCCTCGCGGACTTAACTGCACCTGCCTTTAGCTGTATGACAGGTTGGCCACCCACCTCTCGGGCCCACATGTCATACACGCAAAGGCAGGAGCGTCCCTCCCTCGCCCATGAGCGTGGTGGCTGGCAAGACTAGGAGAAGCTTTCGCTACACGCTCTCCCTCCCGCACGCGGTGGACATGCAGCAGTTCAATCGGTGTCAGATGGCCAGAAGCGTACTGTAGTACTCCTCCAGTGCAGTAGTACTCCATCATTGTTCGACTTCCCGAAGAGGCGAAGAGCCAAGCGCAGCCCGGACGCTCGTGTGGCAGTTTCATGTGTAGAGTAGTCTAGGATAGCGTGTACCGTGCCTGTAAGCTTAAAATTGTTCAGGTCGGCTCCATGCTATGTGGCCATCTCGAATTTTTAATAAAAAATTAAAATAGTCTTCTGACCCTACCTGTCAGCCTTGTGATTGTAGTTTGCACGCTCATCTGGTCAAGACAGGAATATATATTTTAATTTTTTTTAGAAAAGGGGGGACTCCCCGGCCTCTGCATCAGAATGATGCATACGATCACATATATTTTAATTTGTGGTGGGTAAATGTTAGAGGTTGCAGCAAATATATTGTACAATGCGGGTCTTCCAGCCAAGTTTAGAGGCAAGCATGTGGGGCCAGTGCTATGATGTGTCGCGTCAACTCGTACAATGAGGAGAAGCTTGATTTTACTACACGCATTCTACCTCGCCCATTTGTGTGGTTGCTCGCAAACGAGGACAGGCTTTTGCTTAGTAGTATACTTCTACAAACAAGCTATCTGTCCCGCTCGCGGTGGACGGACATGCAGCAGTGGATTCGACACTGTAGAAGTAGTAGTAGTAACATCATTGTTCGTCTTCTCAAAGAGGCGAAGAGCCAAGCAGAAACCGAACGTTGCATGAGACAAAATTGCTATGTGAGCCCACTATTGTGCTACAACTACTTGCTAGTATAGCCCTGTAAACCAGAAAGGAGTATTTGCCCTTCTAGAGATTTCAACAAGTGACTAGACTACACCGAGACGGAGTACATATGGAGCAAAATGAGTGAATCTGCACCATAAATAAATACGTACTAGTTCTATCGTTTTCCTCTCCGAGGTGCACAATATTAAATTTACTGATAGTCTCTTTTTGACACGCATTTATGTTTTTTTGACACGGTACAGACGCAAGCGCTCATATACACGCGCATACACTCACCCCTATGAACGCACACACGCACGACACTATCATCTTGAAATTTATGAAGTCACCATAGGCACCTCGTCGTCGATGGGTCCATAGGTGCTTGAATGCCAAGGAGGGAGAGGGTAGCGGTTCCCGAGATGTTACGGTCAATGATGCATCCTCAATTACATGCAGAGGGATTTAATTGGAGAAGCAGAATAGAGACAGCACGATGTGAATGCAACAGAGTTTGGACTCTCATATAATAAAGGCGCCCCACCACTCCAATCCATCTACTCCCAAGTCTTTGCGCAACACTGCTCACTCCAATCCAAGACCAAGTGACCAGAAGCCACAAGCACCTATGGAGGCGATGGACGCGAGCGGCAGTCGGCTGTGCCAAATCATCCAAGGCGCCGGCCTGCGGCCCCGCACCATGCAGCGTTTCCAGATGGTGCTGGCGACCGCAGGCATCGTAGCCCTCGCCGACGCCGGCTTCGCCTCTCGCATGGACGACATGATGGTCAACTCCATCCGCAAGTTCACCGCCATCAAGAAGCGCGCGGACGACCTTGCCGTACTGCTCCAGCCCGCGCGCCCAGGCTCCTCATTGCCTGCCACCCTCATCGGCCTCCAGGTTGACGAACTCTTTCAAGCCCTGGTGGCCCTGCAGGTGCCGGAGGTCGTGACAAAGAATGTGCACCTCAAGGCCGCGCTCGCCGCGCAGCGCCTCGCCATGCAAGAAACCGTCGACCTGCACATCCACGTCTACAAGGAAATCGTCTACATAGGCCACTACAAGGCAAGCGAGGACAGAAAGACGTTGGCCTTCTTCCAGCGGCTGGAATCTTTGGACACCATTGTTCAGAAGCACGTCGACCTAGCCACAAAAGACGCTGCTAGTTAGGCGCCATTCGGTGGGCCGGCGCCCTGAGTCGAGGAGGTGGACGTCATCGATGGATGCCTCTTTTCTTCTTGCCTCCTGTAACCAGCACTGCATCGCCTCGTGGCCTTAATGTTTTATTAGTATAGTACTCCCTTCGTTCCCAAATATAAGTCTTTCTAAAGATTCCAGCAAGTGACTACTACATACGGAGCAAAATGAGTGAATCTACACTCTAAACTATGTCTACATACATCTGTATGTTGTATTCCATTTGAAATAGTATCTAAAAAGGCTTATACTCCCTCCGTCCGGAAATACTTGTCGTAAAAATGACTTAAAATGGATGCATCTAACACTAAAATACGTCTAGATACGTCCATTCCTTCGACAAGTATTTCCGGACGGAGGGAGTATTTATGAACGGAGGGAGTATATGGCATTTTTATTCCAGTCGTAACGTTTTCACTGTGAGGTGGGGCCGCAGTTGAGCAAACCCACCCCGCCCACCGGGTGTCGGCCGAGTTTAGAATTAGAAGAGAGAAACGAGGGAGGAGAGCTAGTTGTAGCACGGACGCTGTTGTCAGATGGGACTCATGTTTATAGAATAGGAGTACTGAGCACTCGTGCCTCTTTTTTTTTAGGGAAAAATTAGTCGTATGTCTAGTACCACTAGTTGGGTGCGTGCGACCTATAGCTGTCATCACTTTAGGTCTCCTTTTCGAACCGCTGGGTACGCTTTCACAAGACATATTTTTTCACGCATTTATCCTCCTATATGTACTCCTAGGCTATTTCCACGTGCTCCCATTCGCCGAGATGTGGGACATAGAGCATCTGGGTCGCAGTACATGCACGACTCGGAGCATATGCCGGGGTACTTTACATTTCAGACCTCACGAATTACATGCAAACCCCCTGCAGAAGAATAAATAAATGAATGAATTACTACATGAAACCGGAATATTTTCATGGAAACCGGAGCATGTTCATTAAATTTTGGACATAACACGTTTATAAGAAATGACCGGACCTAAACCAGTCTAAGGGCCTCTTTGATTTTTCCCACAAAATATGGCCTCTTTGATTCGCAGGATACTAAAAACACAGGAATGGGGAAAGTATGATGGCGATGAACCGAGACGAGGAGAACTCTAACTCAGTTAGAGGTTAGAGTTAGATTTTAACCCTGAACTAACTCTAAACCAAAGAGGTGTATGGATGGCAGGGTTAGATTGACAATAAATGCTCTATCTCAATCATTTGACTACTTTGGACCCTATTTCCTGCCAGATTTGTGGCCGGCTCTTCCGTGGCCTCCTCCCGCTCACAATTGACATAAACTAACCATCTATACAAATCAAGCATGCAAAACATGATAATTTTTACTTTGTCCATACAAATGAGATATCCCACTTAAACATACAAGTCGTCAATCAAGCTTCACAAAATAGAAAAACACTTCATGAAACAAAGAATGAGCTAACTCATCATGGAAGTCATTCATGATAGGGAGGGAGCCTGGAGCCCCTCACGCACCGAGTGAGCAGCTCGCCATCGTCGCTCTGGAGGAAGGCTCTGTAGAGCCCAAGCCAGGAACCCTCCCGACGCCTGCCCTTGCGAAGTTGAGGTCGACACCGGCATGGGTAGCAGGTGGCCGCTTGTCACCGACTGGGAACTTAATCTTTGGGCCTCTAGAAATAATGCAAGCCTGTAATTAAAATACCTAGAAAGGTGAACTGAATCTTTGGGCCTCTAGAAATAATGCAAGCCTGAAACTGAAATACCTAGAAAGGTGAAGTGAATCTTTGGGCCTCTAGAAATAATGCAAGCCTGAAAGTGAAATACCTAGAAAGGTGAACTGAATCTTTGGGCCTCTAGAAATAATGCAAGCCTGAAACTTAAATACCTAGAAAGGTGAACTGAATCTTTGGGCCTCTAGAAATAATGCAAGCCTAAAATTGAAATACCTAGAAAGGTGAACTGAATCTTTGGGCCTCTAGAAATAATGCAAGGCTGAAATTGAAATACCTAGAAAGGTGACCTGAATCTTTGGGCCTCTAGAAAGATTTATTACCTCCTCAAGCAGCATCAAACAATTCCATGCGTGCACGACAAATCTATACCAAGTTTGATCATGATCTACTTTTCCAAATCAGAATTAGCGCTAGAGCAAGCAAGATCAATGAATTGGCCGTGAGACAGAGAAGGAACAAAGAAACAGACCCCTCTCGTGACCTCCCTGGTAGATGCGCCGTCGTCACGCACGACAGAGGGAGTAAAACAACTGGTGAAGGGGGAGCGGGGCGACCTTCGAAGGCCGGAGGGAGAGGGCGGCCAGAGTAGGGCGGCGGAGGCCGGAAGGAGAGGGCGGCCGGAGGAGAGAGAGTGCGAGCGACGCTTGGGCGGGCGGCCCTATGGGGAACAGAGAGGAGTCGTACGAGAGGGGGGGGGGAGCGATCTGGTGCGGGAAGGGGAGATTTTTGAGTTCTCTTTTAGTGGGCCCGAGGATAACTAACCCAATTAGAACCTCTCCACCGGGCTAGTTTTTTTAGCTGGTTTAGAGAAAACTAGCTCAAACTAACCCCTCTTGTTTCGATAATTTGAGGCTATTTCAACCAAACTAGCTCTAACTCAGGGATCCAAACAAAGAGGAGTGTTACTGTACATGCTACAGTGTGGACCGTAGCACATTATTTTTTATGGCCATATCACCACATTGTTTTCTACTGCTGGTTAACTGGGCTACCGTGGTTCGCACTGCTGGTTCACTGGGCTGCCGTGGTTCGCACTCCTCCGACCTGAGTAGTACATAGTATAGTACTAGTATATACCGCATCAATCTTTTCTCCTTCTTACCACTTAGACATGTGGGAGAGCCAGCATCCGGGTCGACGTGTCATGCACCAGATTAGAGCGCGGAACAGAAGGGGGGCATCACCCCGGTCGGAGTGCCAGTAATCCATGACTATAGTGAGTGGTCATATCACAAGTCTTTCCAGTAGTAACGCACCGTCAAATCACACAGCCCCACTCGCTCACCCTCTTTGCCTCTCTATCAAACCCCCTACCCGAAAACTGCCACGCGTACTGCCCGTGAAAAGCCCCGCCCTCAACTTTTAACTACGCGAAAATAGTTCGAGCTTGTTCGTTCTATATAAATACAGTACTTACTGTATGTTTATTCACCCGTGGGGTTGTTCAATGGAGGGGCGAGGAGCACAAGTGAACAATACTGTAATACTACTAGTAGTAAGTAGGAGTCGTACAGTATTCACCTTAAATAGAGAGTTTCTTTTCTTTAATGCCACGTACACAAATCGAAACGCTTGTTGTGGAGAGAAAAAAGATAATCACTCCACTATGTATGGACGCAGGGGCCTGAGCGCTTGCTTTACTAGGGTTGCTCTCTTCATTCTCTCATCCTCTCCAGATATAAACAAGACAGCGGTAGCGACATTTTCTCTCTGCTCACCGTTGGTCACAAATCCGGCCGGATCCCTTCGCCGTGTGTGTAGAGGACTAAAAGGTGCATCGTTCACGCAGTCATCGCCGCCGAGGGAGGAACACAACTGCCGGAGGGGCCCGATCCTATGCCCGTGTCGTTCTCTCCGACACAACGCCGGCTCGGGAGGTCCTTCGACCCTTCTTACTCCTTGTCGTATTGTCTGCAGATCCGACCTGCCGCCGCCGACATCCCGGCGACCCTCAGGTATAAGTTCTTCGAAAGCGGCCTTGCTCTACTGCCCCAGCTCCCCACGTGTCTGCATGTGCATCTTTTTCTAGTCCCATCAGCTCTTTCAAAGCCACCTAAGTTTTTAGTATTATTAGAGGTAAAGCTACTTCATCCATTCGAATCTAGGGCTTTGTTCAAACAACGAAGAAAGGGGGGAAAGTTGTAGAATGAATCTAGGACTTGATTCAAAGAGGAAATAATATGGTGAAAGTAGTAGAGACCGGATACCCAACCGGTCTCTTGGTTGAAAAGGGAAATAATGGGAAAACGCAGTACAAACTAGATAAGGAACAGATCTATTATTGGTTGAAAAAAGGATAGAAAGTGTCGGATGGTGGACAAGTCAACAGAGTATGTCCAGGATTAGATTTGCTGCCATCACATAGTAAAAGGTCTCCAGGATTAGATTTGCTGCCCTCACATAGTAAAAGGTCTCAGGATTAGATTTGCTGCCCTCACATAGTAAAAGGACTCAGGATTAGATTTGCTGCCCTCACATAGTAAAAGGTCTCCAGGATTAGATTTGCTGGCCCTCACATAGTAAAAGGTCTCCAGGATTAGATTTGATGCCCTCACATAGTAAAAGGTCTCAGGATTAGATTTGTTGCCCTCACATAGTACAAGGTCTCCAGGATTAGGTTTGCTTCCCTCACATAGCATGAACAAACTCGGCATCAGCACTTTATGCCTCCTTGTAGGTACATTGTGTTGATGCGTCCATTGTCGCATGTCCTTATACCAACCTTTTACTGTTGTTAATGTAAGGGCGCATGTAAAATGGAGCGATCACACCGTTACCTTAGGGACATGTCTAACCAGTGTTATTGTTAATCTAATGCCTCCGGCGAGAAGATACAATTAAACTGTGTTACAAATGGCACTCCTGCTGTTTTCCCCAGTATGTAAGTAAGTTGCTCCTTTATGCTGCAGTGTCCTGGTGTCCCCATGGTCCCATGCCTTAAACCAACTCTTTGGCTGCTTTTGAGTTACTGTGTCTGGTAAACAAGCAATGCCACCATTAAAGTAATCCCATATTTGAGGAATCTCATTGTTGATCGTAATGCATCTGGTATCATGAAGCATTGCTGACGTTTTAAAATTTCTACTGTCCTTGCGTGATTGCCATGAACATAATTAAGATGCTTCTTTTCATTTTGTATATGTTTCGTATATTCTTATTGACCAGCAACTGTTTACTTTCTATCTTTTTGTGTAGATAGGGATATCCATTTCACCTTGTTGCTATTGTGACCTTTTGGTGAACTTCCCAAAACACTTTTTTTTGGAATGAGTGTCTTGTGCAGTTCAACTAAAATATCCGCGTGGGCAACATCTCTCAATTTTGGTGGAACTGCACAAAATGGTGATTGGAGTTTCCAAAATCTCCGTCAAGTTATGCCGGTAATCTCGTGCAACATTTTATTAGCCTTTGCAAGATGGAGCCGTCACTGTCACCACAATGGCACTTTATTTTAGTGGAGTTGCACAAAAGGATAAGAAAATTATAGTTGCACCTTACATGAGCCGGATAGCCAACCTTAATGTTCCTCAATTTTAGTGCAACTACTAAAGAAGAACCTGCCAGCTCACAAGAGCAAGTACTCCTTGCTAGCTGAATGATGCAATCTTTGCTTCATTTCAGGTGAACTACAGAAAAAGGCGCATGAATTGAATCATGGAACTCCAGGCAGACCTCATCCAAGTAGAGCTGGAGGTTGAGTTCAAGGAGGCCGCTATTAAAGCGAAATCATGCTCTCCTGTCTCCTTGTTTGTGCTGTGCAAACATGTTGTGCAAATAGGAATACTCAACTACAGATGTTGTGACGGTCAGGAGCATTCGCCAAGTTCTTCGATTGTATGACATGGCTAGGCAAGATGGATTTAATACCGATATTCACTTTATCAAAAGGCTCTCATGGGTTGGTTCCGAATCTTGCAAGCTGGGAATCAGTGAGATGTGTAGGCATCTTTGTTGTACTTATTATTTGAATATTATTTGTTGGTTATGAATCTTGCAAGCTGGGAATCAATGAGATGTGTAGGCATCTTTGTTTTACTTATTATTTGGATCTTATTTGTTGGCTCTGAATCTTGCAAGCTGGGAATAAATGAGATGTGTAGGCATCTTTGTTGTACTTATTATTTGGATCTTATTTGTTGGTTCTGAATCTTGCAAGCTGGGAAACACGGCATGATGATGCAGAGGACAACAACCATAACAAATAGTTCAAACTTGGTAGTATTATCTTTGTGAAAGTGCGACAAATGTGTTGATCGTAGCGCCCCGAGAATTATAATTCTAATTGTTGTGCATGTTGATCCTGTGGCACTGATAGAGCGGGCGAATGCATTGCTTGTTTTAAGTATAAATTTCTATTAAAGCTAATTAAATTTAAGTAAAGTGACCACTAACTCCTGTTATTACAGTACCAATACAGACCCGCTCGTGAACCGACGTGTGGCCAGAGTAGGTTTCTTAATGGAGGCGTTTCAATGCGCCGAGGGTGCATCTTCTGTCGCGCGTGTAGCGGACGAGGGAGAGGTAGTAACTGTTGTCCCCTGTACACACTCAGCTTACTGTTGAATCCAGTTCCCCAAGAGATGAAAAACCAATTGCTGCCGCCGCCTACACACTTGTTCACTCGAAGAGAATCCAATGGCGATCCGAGGGGTGAGCCTGCTGGATATGGACTTCAGCAAGGAGTTCCCCTATGAGTTCGCTGTTCAGTCCTATGGCTGCACCAAGTTGAATGTGACGTACACCAAAGATACGGACTCGGTGAAGCTCTGCCTCGCCTCAGTCCTATGGCTGCACCAGGTTATGGAGCATTCGCCCGTTTCATCGGCAGCGCCGACTGCACCTTCGCTAGGTGGAGAGAAGGAAGAACGCGATGATTCGGCCATCTGGTGCAACAAGCTTGTCAACATCCATAAGAAATACAAGATCATCAGCAACGGGCAGGAGAAGGACTCCGTGGTTGACCTCGCTGAGACCATCATCGACCCCTGATATGCCAACATGAAAGAAGACGACCTGAACACGTGGGAGGTACCTCTGAATCTAGCCTACATAACCTACGCGGCCAAGGACGCATACGCATGCTACGACATGTACAGGCAGATCTTCGACATGAGGGCGGGTCTGCTTCCCGTAACCGACGAGTACCACAGACAGCCGCAGCGTCATGATCAAGCGTGCGGGAAGGTCTCGATGTTGTACTTTATCTGTTTATAAGCACCTTTATCATCTCGAGTGTTTCATGCATTAGCCTATGTGTCGTAATTATCTGTTTTGTCCAAATATTTCTTTTAAGAACCCATTAACCTGATTGCTTTTTTTAGTGGCTATTTGCTTATGTATGTAAACTAGTTCACTTGTCCGTAAAAAAACTAGTTCACTCGGCTGCCCTGCTTTGAATCTCCTTCCTCCCAACATATTCCCCTCCTTAGGTGGACCCAGCAGGTCTCTGAATTTTCTCCCACTTTCTTTTTCGATGTAAACTGAGTTTTCTCCCAGTACATTCCCCTAGAACCAACTCAACTGTCCCACGTCTAGCCTAAAAAACAATAATACCCCACGTACTATTAACTCATCAAATTAAAATTATATTTTATTTGTAAGTTGAAAGTTCTTACAAAATAATAATAATAATTGTTTATATATAACTTGGCAAGTTAACTCCTAGTGATTGCGTACATAAGCTTGCAAGATTTTACTGACGTGCAATCATGTGTTTATGTTTTTATAACATTTATCCGTCTAGCCCAACATGATATTTTCATCCAGCCCAGCAAGTCCGCAGATTTCGAGAAAAATGCAAATGGGATTTAAACGGGCTGCATAGATGCTACATCATTGTTTCACCCAGCCGACCAAATGGACTAAAAAACAAATGAACTGGCTGACATGTGGGCCAGTAGGTCGAAGCCTAAGAAGGCGTTGGATTTACATCCAACGGCCAACATTCTTCTTCTATCTCTCGTCTTCTTCTGCCAGCGCTGCCGGAACCGCCTGCTCCAGCCATCGGCGTCCAACGGCGTTGTTTTGCGCTCCTCAGCGAAACGCTACCCCGCCGACGGCTAGGCCATCTGTCCACTCCGCACCTCCTGTTATTCTCTACCGAGTGTAGGCCCACCCCACACCCGAACCAATCAATTTTCCCACTCCTCTCCGTCTGCGACTCCACTACCGCGTCTTCCCCATCTCCGGGTCGTTCCATTCTGGGGCATCGCCGTCGTCCACCGCCTCGGTGCGCTCGGCGCGGCGTGGTCAACATACGAGAGTCATCGGAAGAGGACTGTACATGGAGAGCCTGACGGCTGGGACCCACGAGGTCCATGGTCGCACGCAAGGAAAGTTCCTCCTTATTACGCACTGTACGTGCACTGTACGTGGGAAGGGCTTATGTATTTCGCGAAAAAAACGTTCCCACCATAGTCAATATGAAGTGCCTCCTTATTACGCACCAAAAAATGAATACCCCCTGCTAGCTGGGACCCACCATAGTGGCTGGCTGACTTGTGGGCCTACTAAGTTGACGAGGACTGAGGGCTTTGTCAACTTAGTCAATATGAACGATTCTAGCTCAAGTGACCGTACGATGTCCATCCAACGGCCATAGTGCTTCTTCAACCTCTGGTCTTCTTGCTCCAGCCACCCAAACCAGCTCTGGTGGGACTGCCTGCTCTCGCCTCCCGTGGCCGGCTGTGATGCCGCGGAGGCCTCACCGCCCCCTACTACTCCCACCGCTGGCCCAGGGTATCCCTCTACTCACCCACACCGCCTGTTATTCTGCGGCGAAGGCAGCCTCACGCCGCAACCGAACCAGTGAACCCCCGTACTCCTCTCCGCGTGGGCATCCACTACCACGTCTTCCCCGCCTCCGCGCCGTCCCCTTCCTAGGCCTTGCCATCGTCCACCGCCTTGGTGCTCTCGGCACGGCGTGGTCAATGTGGTAACCGACCGACTTCCATCGGAAGGATACTGTACGTGGAGAGGCTAACAGCTGGGTCCATGGCCACAACCTAGTTTTTTTGTGATTTTCCAAGTAAGTCGCTTTGTCAGGCATGTTGGGCTGCAAATCTTTCAAGACGAGGAGAGCTTCATTCGGCAGGCCGAGAAAATGGCCTATCAGTAATGAGAAATGGGTTGTACATTTTTAAAACACATCAAACCGGCAATTAGTTTAAAATATCTTTTTTTCATTTTGATATTTTAAATTACATTAATTTTTATGCATGGAGAATTTGTTGGATTTTATATTGATATAAAATCAGTTTGAATGTGAGTCGAAATTTTGGGATTAAAAACAGTTCGGACCGCACCGAAATATGCAAAATTTCGTATAATTTTTTAACCGTGGCCACAATATGGGCTGTAATACTAACAAAAAGAATATGGGCTCCAAAAAACCTTAAGAATTAGCAAATGGGCTGTAAATTATTAGAAATAATGACAGATGAGTTGTATGCTGTTTTCCATATATTTGAGGCTTTCCTAAAAAAAGGTTGATGCACAAGCAGTGACTGTTGGATGTCCATCGAACGGCCGTCGTGCTTCTTCAATCTCTGCTCTTCCTGCTCCAGCCGCTCAAACAAGCGCCGGCGGGACTGCCTGCTCCCTCCTCCCCGCGGCCGGCTGTGCTGCCGCAGGCCTCACCGCCCCACCGTACTCCCATCGCTGGCCTAGCCATCCCTCTACTCACCCACACCTGCTGTTATTCTCCGGCGACGGCAGATTTAACCAAGAAACCTCGTGACGTACTACCCTCCACGTGGGAAACAACTGCCGAGTCTTCCCTGCCTCCGTGTCGTTCCCTTCCTAGGCCTCGCCGTCGTCCACCGCCCTGGTGCTCTCGGCATGGCCTGGTCAACGTGGTCAATGACCGACATGCATCTGAAGTGGACTGTACGTGGAGAGGCCGACAGCTGGGTCCACGGCCGCACGCAAGGAAATGCCTCCTTATTACACGCAAAATAATGATTCCTCCACCTGACATCTGGGACCCATCGAAAGGGCATCTGTATTTCGTGAAAAATGTTACCGCCGCTGACAGCTTGGCCCCACCAGCTATATCTTTGCACGCAAAGAAGTGCCTCCTTATTACGCACAAAAAAATGAATACTCCCCCTGTTAGCTGGGACCCAGTATAGTGGCAGGCTGACTTGTGGGCCTACTAAGTTGACGGGGACGGAGGGCTTTATCAACTTAGTCAATATGCACGATTCTAGCTCCAGTGACCGTACGATGTCCATCCAACGGCCGTAGTGCTTCTTCAACCTCTGGTCTTCTTGCTCCAGCCGCCCAAACCAGCGCCGGTCATGCCTCGTGCTCCTGCCTCCCGTGGCCGGCTGCGATGCGGCGGAGGCCTCACCGCCGCCTACTACTCCCACCGCTGGCCAGGCCATCCCTCTACTTACCCACACCCCCTGTTATTCTCCGGTGACGGCGGCCTCACACCGCAGCGAACCAGTGAACCCTTGTACTCCTCTACGCGTGGGCATCCACTGCCGCGTCTTCCCCGGCTCCGCATCGTCCCCTTCCTAGGCCTCGCCGTCGTCCACCGCCCTGGTGCTCTCGGTGCGGCGTGGTCAACGTGGTCAAGGAACGGCTTCCATCGGACGTGGACTGTACGTGGAGAGGCTGACAGCTGGGTCCACGGCCGCAGCAAGGAAGTGCCTCCTTATTACGTGCAAAATAATTATTCCTCCACCTGACAGCGGGACCCACCGGACGGGCCACCGTATTTTGTGAAAAAAAACGTTTCCCCCTGACTGCTGGGACCCAGCAGCTACATCTTCGCACGCAAGGAAGTGCCTGACAGTCGGGACCCACCTGGTCGATGCGTACGTAGCGTTGTCATTCTGGTCGCGAACGTGTACGTACATATATACTGGTCGATGTAGAGGCACACACGTGTCGTAGTAGAGGTGCGCACGTAGCATGTACACGTACGTACAGCGGCTAGTGCGCAAGAAGAAAATAAGGCCACGTATGTGTACATACGGGCGGGGTCTCGAACGCCTACTCGCGCATAAGTACGGCCAGGGCTCGTGTACATAGCTGGGTCGGAACGGAGAAACAACATCGTCGTCGTGTTCATGGGGAGCCAACCGGCTGGGTCGGAACGGAATGTGTGGTCGTGTTCAGCGGGAGGGCTTGGACGGAACAGGTGATGGAAACGAGGCCTGGCGTACCGCAGAACGGAGGAAACGGCCTTGTGTTCGACCGGCCATGTTCGAAACGGGATCCTGTTCATCGGGAGGGGTGTGGCGTACCGCAAAACGGAGGAAACGGACCTCCTACGGTCGAAACGGGAGTCCTTTTGATCGGGAGGGGTGTGGAGTACCGCAAAACGGACGAAATAGACTTGTGTTGGAGTGCTACGGTCGAAACGGGGGTCCTGTTCATCGGGAGGAGTGTGGCATACCGCAAAACGGGACTCCACGGGATACTGTTCATCTCCACCGTCGACCTCCTCCAGCCTCCATGGGCTACTGTTCATCCACCATCGACCTCCTCAAGCCTCCACCTGCGACTGTTCATCCACGGGCTCCTGTTCATCCAGCCTCCACCCCGCGCTACTCCACCGGCTACTATTCAACCACCCTCTCCACAGGCTACTGTTCATCCACCCCTCCACCATCTACTGTTCATCCAGCCCTCCACGAGGTCGTCCTGTTCATCCAGCCCTCCACACGACGGGGCCCTGTTCATCCAGAGTCAACGCCACCACTCATTGTTCATCCAACCCCCCTCCCCCCCCCCACGCTCTCTGTTCATCCAGAGAGGCAGCATCCATCGGCTTGATTAGCAGCAAGAGCGGCGAATCGCCGATCGGGTTCAGTTAACAGCCATCGATCCATCGCCGGGTTCGATAACACGTAGCACGTAGTGCAATCGCCGGGTTGATTAGAGCCCAACGCATCGCTTCGGGTTCGATTAGAGCCAACGCCTACGCACACGCAGCAGACGTCGACGAGAAAGCAGCGCGATCGCTTCGGGTTGATTAGAGCCAACGCCTCGCGCTGCAGCAGCATACATGTCTGAGAAAGCGTGCATCGCCGCCCCCGACCTCCCACCGTAACTGGGAACTCCTCGAAATTTTCCTTGCCCTCGCTTCTACCATGGTTTTTTCCGTCATGGACGGCCCAAAGAATGTCATGCAGCTGCATCTCCGGCCCGCCCAGGACGAAAAGCCCATTTTCTGTCATGATTTTTTGTCATAGAAGTAGGAGCCCACCACATCTATGATAATACCGGGTTTTATCACAATTATCGCCATAGAAGTGTCATATGTATTACAGAATTTTTTTTCGTTCGGCCCAAAATGTCACGGATGTGTATTTTTTTTGTAGTAGTGTCATCGGGGTTAGTTGCATGTCCACAACTAGACATGCAAATGCAATCACTATAAATTGACTGCAACTTCATGAGCACAAAGCGTCTGCAACTAGGGTCGGGAGGGTGTTCTCACACTACTAGGGAAAACCCTAGCAGCAGCGCGGGTTTTGAGTGTAGCAGCAGCGCGGGTGGCCGCGCTACTAATAAGGCGCTACATCTAACTTGTAGTAGTAGCGATGTCCGTACCTGCGCTACTACTGATGACGATATCAGCAGCGCCTTTTTCCCAACGCGCCACTATTAGTTAGCTGTAGCGATTTCGCAGTCCCTCGCTACTGCTATATCTTCCATCATTTTCCCTTTCAGTTTCCCTTTCAGACACTAGATACTAGGTACTTCTACTAGATATCAAATTCATAAATGATTACTGGGTAGTACTCCCTTCGTTCCAAATTACTCGTCGTGGTTTTAGTTAAAACCACCACGAGTAATTTGGTAAGAAGGGAGTACTAGATAACAATTTCATGCATAGTCAATATGCATCCTCAAGCAGTACAAGGTCATATCAACGACGATCATCATATGTAGTTCTAGATGATATCAACGACAATCATCATATGTAGTTCTAGATGATATAGCCACACACACATATGTAGTTCTAGATGATATAGCCACACACACATATGTAGTTCTAGATGATATAGCCACGCACACATATTTAGTTCTAGATGATATCGAAGACAATCATCATCCTCAAGCATGGGCGGTTGGTGTTCCTGATAGTAATTAGGATGGCCTGTCCAACACGAAGATTCTTGCCATCGAGGAATTTCTTCCACCCAACCGAATTTCAGTGTGTGCGACCGTCCGTGTCCACGCGGTAAGTATAGATTGTGACGGAGCCCCTTGCAGTAAGGCGTAGTCCAGCTGAGCCTTCTTCATCAGGCTCGATACCATAACTAACAGATATGCTCTTTACCAATTTCTGAATAAGAAAAACATATCAATTAATAAATAGCCTCGCAAATAAGTACATATGGATTATCTACACTATTAATAGTTTCCGTAGATTCTACACTAATAAGCATGTGATCGAACTCTACACTAAAACATATCATCGACTAGATTCCACACAACATACCATATCATTGGATTGTACACTAAGTATTTCATCGGATAATTTACATTTGTAAGTATAACATACCATATCATGTCGATCAACCATGGTATTTGTCAGGCGGGTCACGAATGGCACCCGACAAAGTCAAGACGCGTGGCGGAATTATGTCCCACAGGTTGGACACCTCCTCCTCGCTCAGCCTTGTTCTTTGAGCTATGATGGCTTCATGAAGTGGGTCTTCATCATCTTCATCGAGTGGGTCCTCATTATCTTCATCATCTTCATCATCTTCGTCATCTTCATCATCTTCCACTAGGTTGAGATAAATGACAGCCAGCTTGGGTCTTTCTGCTCTGAAGGAGAAGCTGATCAACTCACCACCAGTAAGACGCATGTGAGCGACGAAACGGGCTCATCCATCTCCTCCAATCTGCGACATATTGCGTCCTTTCTCGACCTCCATAGTGTACGGCCCCCCAGGAGCCTCAAATGTCACAGTGTCTCCTGTCAGCTTGTTGAATTTCAACCTCACATTGCATGGGACGATCTGTGTAAAATAAGCAAAATGACACAATGCAGTAATGCCATCACTAAAAATACAATAGTTATTACATTTCATCTAATTTCTTACCGTCGCATGACCTAAAACTCGGTTGGAAGTAGATGCCGAACAGCTTGCTGGTTGCAAGGCTGCTGGCACCTTGACTTGCATTGTCGACATAGTGGTGGTGGTAGTGGCGCCATTTTTCCTAAAGCAATATGAGCAAAGGATTAACGATCCACTTCACAGGAAAGAAAAACAGTAGCATGTGATATTTTTGGTTCTTCCGCGAGAAGCAATTTGATGGACAATTATAATCCTAAGATCTACGTATTAGCATGTGATATTTTTGGTTCTTCCGCAAGTAACATATTAGATGACAAGGTACCACCTACATTTTGCCAAAAAGTAACTTATAAAAAAAACAAAAGCAACCATGTACCTCTCCATGTATAGAAAAAAAATAACAATAAAATGGTGCATACTAAATCAACTAAATGAACTAGTCTACTAAATCAACTAAATCAAAATGTTCTAAATCAACTAGCCTACTAAATCAACTAAATCATATTAACTAAATCAAAATGTTCTAAATCAACTAAATCAACTAGCCTACTAAATCAAGGAGGGAGAAGAGAGTATACGGAGGAGGAAGGCGGAGCGAGGAGGGGCCGATCGGCGGCCAGTCGAGGGAGGACGAAGGAGGAAGGCGGAGCGAGGAGGGGCTGGCCGGCGGCCAGTGGAGGGAGGACGGAGGAGGAAGGCGGAGCGAGGAGGCCGGCCAGCGGCGCAGTGGAGGGAGGACGGAGGAGGAGGCCGGTACCGAGTCCAACAAGGAGGAGGAGGTGATGGCGGCGCAGAGGGCGGAGGCGCGATGGGGGAGGACCAGCGCGGGGGATTCAGAGGGGATCCAGTCGATCAGTGTGTGACTGTGAGTGGATCGGATTTTGTAGTAAACTTAGCAGTAGCGCTTATTGGAGAGATGCGCTGCTACTACGCACCGTAGCAGTAGCGCTCGTCATTATAACGCGTTGCTGCTATAACTAGCCTCGCGGCGGCCTCGTGGGAATTATAGCAGTAGCGCTTCTTTGGGCGGGCGCGCTACTGCTATATTTATTTCAGCAGCGAGTTAAGCTTGACCTCGTTACTGCTAATTAGCAGCAGCGCCTTATTTTAAAGCGCGTTGCTACTAAGATTCTGTGTATAGGCTTTTCCCTAGTAGTGTCAGGCCAGTTGCATGTCCACCAATTTACGTGCAACTGCAAGTTTGTGACCTGACTACAACTACGTGAGCACAAAGCGACTGCAACTAGGATCAAGAGGGGTGTGGCAGGTCAGTTGCATGTACACCACTAGACATGCAACTTCAACATTCTAACCTGACTTCAACTGCATGAGCGGCATTGCGAGTGAAACTAGGGGGTGGTAGGAGGTTGTCGGCCTAGTCGCATGACCACCGCTAGACATGCAACTCCATGCGTTATAATTGAACTACAATCGCATGGGGCATAAACCGACTGCAACTGGGGCCAGGAAAAGCCAGGGTTGTCAGGGCCAGTTGCATGTTCACAACTAGACATGCAACTAGAAACATTGTAAAGCGACTGTAAGTACATGGGCACAAAGCGACTACAACTAGGGGCCAAAGAGGGTTGTTGGGCCAGTTCACAACTACACTAGACATGCTACTGCAAACGTTGTAACCCTACTACAACTACACGAGCACAAAACAATTGGAGTCGAGAGGGAGGTTGCGGTCGAGTTGCATGTCCACCACTAAATGTGCAACTGCAAGCGTTCTAACCAGATTGCAACTGCATGGGCTACAATATGAGTGCAACTAGGGCGGGAGGAGGTTGTTGGGCTTGCTTGTCCACCGCTACACATGCAACTTGAAGCGTTGTAACCTGACTATAATTACATGAGGACAAAGCAACCACAATTGAAGGCAGGAAGGCCAGTTGCACTTTATCCTTTCGCATGTCCACCTCTAGACACGCAACTGTAAGCGTTGTAATCCAACTACAACTTCACGGACCACAATACGACTGCAACTGGTGGACGAGCAGTTGCACATGCCCATTTTTTTTTTATGTTTCCCTACCAGTCACACATACACAAGTTGCACGTGATACACCCATACACAATTGTAATGGTCGCAACACTCACACAATTGGTGGGCGCCCGATTTCTTTTATTTTTAATTTTTCTACTAGTCGCAATTGGTGCAGGCCATAGACAAATGTACTTCATTCTCATTTTCTTTTCTTTTTTTTCATCTTTTTTTCTCATTATCTCTGTCCAAGAAAGCAAATACATAGCCATCTTTTTTACGGAAATATAAATGCAAAAAAGTAAAATACCCTCTAATATTTGCAGTCTGACACTATCAGGCACCAAGACTAACACCTACTCCCTCCGTTCCTAAATATTTATTTTTTTAGAGATTTCAAATGGACTACCATATATGGATGTATATAGACATATTTTAGAGTGTAGATTCACTCATTTTGCTTTGTACGTGGCCATTTGTTGAAATCTCTAAAAAGACAAATATTTAGAAACGGAGGGAATACATAGTTGAAGGCCTATTTAGTCACAAATATTGACATGTCCAAAAGAGAAAAAACTGAAGCACATTGCAGTACGCACACAGCAGCCCAATATCAGCCCAGGTTGCCATGACCACACAACCCACAACGCACAAATGAAAAATTAAAATAAAATGACACAGAAAGCCCGGTTACAACTATACCCGCATCCAGCGTGTACGTACAGACGTCAGCTGACTGACGCCAAATTAAGGTGTCCATCCGCTCCACTGCTCCGCTCCGGGAGCGGACGGGGCTGCTGTCAAAAGTCTTGGAGCGGGTGAAACGATGCTCCACGGATCCGTGGATTTCAAGGAGCCGACGTTGCGTTTAACGGGGCCTAAATCTTAGTCAGTTGAGGTCCAGCTCCCTATATACTATTCCCTCCGTTTCTAAGTACAAGTCTTTCTAGAGATTCCTACAAGTGACTACATACGAAGCAAAATGAGTGCATCTATTGTTTTAAATATGTCTACATATACCCGTATGTTGTAATCCATTTGAAATGTCTAAAAAGACTTATACTGTATTTAGGAAAACGGAGGAAATACATACAAAGGAGGCACGAACGTGCATGTCTATTCTGGCTAATTGAATCCCTGAAGTGTAGTTAGTGGATAAAGTATAGCGATACGTGGGTTAGTGTACAAGGTGTCTAGGACTGAATCAACTCCTTTTACACCTTTAATAGAAAAACGGAGAGGAAGCTCTCTTTATTATCAATAAAAAAACTGTCATGACAATGGCATTTTCCACCGGTTCAGTTTAAATGTGGAAGCTGGTTTCCCTTCGGTCTTTTCAAAATTCACTGCCAGGGTATTAATAGCCAGTCCGGTTCATTCTTGAGAGTGAACTTCCTCCTTGGCGATCATCCTTCCACTACCGGAAAACTGACCTACCCCGACGGCCAAATCAATGCCGACGGCAGCCGTCGGCCTAGCTGGATCTATGCCGACGGCCTCCTCATGGCCGTCGGCTTATACTGGCCGTCGGGCTACCCTGATATAAGCCCACGGCAGCCGTCGGCACAGATCGGCCGTCGGCCTAGTCACGAACACGCCGACAGCAGCTCTCGGTAGAACACAGCCGTCGGCATACAAAATGGGCCCGGCGACCCCGCCCGTGACCAGGGCTAACGCCGTCAAACCTATGCCAAAGGTTGGGACGGGCGGCTGTCGGCATATCTCGGCATGCCACGTCACCGATCCGCGGCGTAGATATGCCGACGGCAGCCGTCGGCATAGGCGCCACGTCACCGATCCGCGGCACTGCGCCCACAAAAACCTTGCCATATCTATGCATTTTTTTACATACATTTTTTTACACATGTTTTTGTGCTTTTTTTACATATGTTTTTATGCTTTTTTATGTATTATATGAATATATATGTAGTTTGTAATTTTTTTCCATATATTATGAATATATATATATATATATATATATATAGTTTGTATTTTTTTCAAGCACATTAATAATGTGTCGTCATGTTCTTTTGAATACAGGTCCTTATATTTTATTAAAATAAAAAACAGCTATGCCTACAGAAGTTTAGTGGCGGTTGCAAACAGCCGGCACCCGTATCCGGAGTATGACCCCCTCACGTCCGCGGTGTGCCCTCCTCACGGCCGGCGCCGCCGCCGGCATCTGGAGGGCGGAAACAGCCACATCGGGTCTATACAGAGGGGACGTTGCTCCCAAGTGTTTCTATGGGATGACCTACCACAACCGGGTGGTGTGGTGGCATGTCCGAAGAGACGGCACGCGTCTCCGGGGCGTGGCCCCCCTCACGGACGGCGCCGCCGCCGGCACCTGGAGGGGGAAAACGGACGCGTCGTGTCTACAAGGAGGGGATGTAACTGTGGGTTTGGCCCGGATGTTGCTCCCAGGTGTCCCTCTGTGCTGACCTAATACAACCAGGTGGAGAGGTCCACTGTTCGAAGCGCGTCCGCGGAAAGTCAAAGGGCTAGATCTCGTGGTCAACCGCTCCAGGGTTAGGCGGGACGGGGGCCCTAGGGGTAGCAATGCCATCAGAGCGTCGCATCGGCCCCTCATACATCCGGGGTGGTGTTGTGGCATGTTCGAAGAGGCGGCACGCGTCTCTGGGGCGTGGCCCCCCTCACGGACGGCGCCGCTGCCGGCACCTAGAGGTGGGAAACGGACGCGTCGGGTCTACACAGAGGGGATGTAGCTGTGGGTTTGGCCCGGATGTTGCTCCCAGGTGTCCCTCTGTGCTGACCTGATACAACCGGGTAGAGAGGTCCACTGTTCGAAGCCCGTCCATGGAAAGTCAAAGGGCTAGATCTCGTGGTCAACCGCTCTAGGGTTAGGCGGGACGGGGGCTCAGGGGGTAGCAATGCCATCGGAGCGTCGCATCGGCCCCTCATATATGCGGGGTGGTGTTGTGGCATGTTCGAAGAGGCAGCACGCATCTCCGGGGCATGGCCCCCCTCACGGACGGCGTGCCGCCGGCACCTAGAGGAGGGAAACGGACGCGTCGGGTCTACACGGAGGGGATGTAGCTGTGGGTTTGGCCCAGATGTTGCTCCCAGGTGTCCCTCTGTGCTGACCTGATACAACCGGGTGGAGAGGTCCACTATTCGAAGCCCGTCCGTGGAAAGTCAAAGGGCTAGATCTCGTGGTCAACCGCTTCAAGGTTAGGCAGGACGGGGGCCCTGGGGGTAGCAATCCCACCGGAGCGTCGCACCGGCCCCTCACACATGCTGGGTGGTGTTGTGGCATGTTCGAAGAGGCGGCACGCGTCTCAAGGGTATGGCCCCCCTCACGGACGGCACCGCCGCCGGCACCTGAAGGGGGGAAACGGACGCGTCGGGTCTACACGAAGGGGATGTAGCTGTGGGTTTGGCCCGGATGTTTCTCCCAGGTGTCCCTCTCTGCTGACCTGACACAACCGGGTGGAGAGGTCACGTGATCAAAGCCCGTCCGTGGAAAGTCAAAGGGCTAGATCCCGTGGTCAACCGCTCCAGGGTTAGGCGGGACGGGGGCCCTGGGGGGTAGCAATGCCACCGGAGCATCGTACCGGCCCCTCATACATGTGGGGTGATGTTGTGGCATGTCCGAAGAGGCGGCACGCGTCTTCGGGGGTGTGGCCCCCCTCACGGATGGCGATGGCACAGTAGTATCCGAACACTTCCCTCTATGCGGATTGCCATCTGCATGTCTACGACTGTGGCCGGCGGCCTCCGTGGGCTAGCATGCCGCAAATCTTGCGTACGCGGCTTCTCACAAGTCTGAGAGTGTTGTGGCGGTTGCAAACAACCGGCACGCGTCTCCGGGGCGTGGCCCCCCTCACGGACGGCGCCGCCGCCGGCACCTGGAGGGGGGAAACGGACGCGTCGAGTCTACACGGAGGGGATGTAGCTGTGGGTTTGGCTCGGATGTTGCTCCTAGGTGTCCCTATGTGCTAACCTGATACAACCGGGTGGAGAGGTCCACTATTCGAAGCTCGTCCTTGGAAAGTCAAAGGGCTAGATCTCGTGGTCAACCGCTCTAGGGTTAGGCGGGACGGGAGCCCTGGGGGTAGCAATCCCACCGGAGCGTCGCACCGGCCCCTCACACATGCTGGGTGGTGTTGTGGCATGTTCGAAGAGGCGGCACGCGTCTCAAGGGTATGGCCCCCCTCACGGACGGCACCGCCGCCGCACTGGCGGGGGAAACGGACGCGTCGGGTCTACACGAAGGGGATGTAGCTGTGGGTTTGGCCCGGATGTTTCTCCCAGGTGTCCCTCTGTGTTGACCTAACACAACCGGGTGGAGAGGTCCCCTGGTCAAAGCCCTTCCATGGAAAGTCAAAGGGCTAGATCTCGTGGTCAACCGCTTCAGGGTTAGGCGGGACGGGGGCCCTGGGGTGTAGCAATGCCACCGGAGCGTCGCACCGGCCTCTCATACATGCGGGGTGGTGTTGTAGCATGTACGAAGAGGCGGCACGCGTCTCCGGGGGTGTGGCCCCCCCCTCACAGACCAGTGCTACTGCCCGGCTTTGAAGAGGAGAAAGCAGACGATCGGGTCTACACAGAGGGGATGTAGCTGTGGGTTTGCCCCGTAAGCTGCTCCCAGGTGTCCCCGCGCGAACCATCTCCCTCCGACGGACTTTGATACGCCGCCGCCCCCACCCCAACCCCCACCGTCGACGACCCCCCTCCCCCTTCACTCAGCTGACCTACTAAGCTCCACATCGAGCATGCGAGGCGGCGGCCATGCGCTCCCAGACCCGCGACCAGGCCACGGCCTCGGCGGACGAAGCTGCTCAAGTTCGACGCCTCCCCTCCCCTCTGTGTGGTTCTGGGAGAGGAGAGGGCCGAGCGGTTAAAAAACATTAAAAATCCATATGAAATAATAATACAAAAAAACATAAAAAAAGAAAAATATAATTATAAGAAACATTAAAAAATCTATATGAAATAAAAAACATAAAGAAGGAAAAATATAAACTATTAAAAGCATTAAAAATGAAAAATATAACTATGCTGCCGTCGGCATAGCTCGGCCATACAAAACGAATAATATAACTATAAGAAAATATTAAAAAATCTAAAATATATATACTAGTCATCAACCCGTGCACCTGCACAGGCTAGATATACCATCATAGAATCTTGTAGATATACTTTGTAAGCCTATAACTGGAAACATAAAACATGGAACATGCTTTTCAGTTTTTATTTTATAGTGGTGTTTAGTCTTCAAATTTCAGGCAGACGTAAAAGTGGACATGTATAAATTCTCAAGTTCATTGATCAAGCGCATGCAGTTGTTATGGTATACATAATCTAACATGTTGAGGACTCACGTGCATATTTGTAGGAAAAACTAAAAAATATATATTTGTCATTATTTCTTACATCATTACATTCGAACCCACACAAATAAAATACTCAAATAAACATCATTTTTCTTTAAACAGAAGGATCCAACTGACGCCATAAAATGTATCTTTTCCTTATATTGGCCAATTACTGCTAAAATAGCTGTGCATGTGTTGTGTAAATAAGATTAAGTTAGATATGGTACATAGAACTTTTGTTAGATTTAGATCATAGCTTCAGTGTGAATGTTGCTGAGATGGCACGGAAGTATGACCGGTTTTGCATCGTCTGCTTTGCGATGATCCACTCCCGTGCACAGGCTCTATACTACGGATCGTCCTATAGGACAGCTAGCAGAATATGCCATGCCAAAAGCTTCTTGACGACCATATGCACTAGTAAATCTAATTACTCTAAATTATGAAAATATAATTACTTCTAAATTATGAAAACATAATTTCTCTAAACTATATATGTACCTTAGATCGTAGAGGCCACCAACGAACAGAACTATATAGGGAGTAGTTGTGCGGTAGTACTGTTGAGATGCAGAAGTGGAAAAGCAATAATGCATAAAAAATCATATTCTATCACACGCTTAGCTTATACTATATATATATATTGGCACACATTTTCTTTGCATATACACCTGGTAGATTAAACAAGTAGGGCAAACCAATTTCACATTTTTATCTCAAATCAAAAGCCTAGAAAGGGCGATCCAGGAAAAACATTAATCGCTGCATTGTTGAGAGTCTCATATTTCAATTTCACCATCCAATCTCATAGACAAATGTAGGCAGCCGGTGAGGAATCAACAGATGGTTGCCATGTGCTTCTCGATATTTCTTTTCCCTAATCACCAAAGAACACATAGGCGAGCCCAGCAGTAACTTGATATACAGGACGCTTCTTTGGTTTGCACCAGTGTAACACGAAAGAACAGATACACAGCCGTGAAAGTCGCTGGCTACATGATGGAAGACGCCAACCACATATCATTGATATTGAACGCAACGCTTGAATATCTTTTTCTGACCTCTTCGTGAACCATAACTTTCCATAGTGGGATCCATCTTTCTTAAGCTTTGACACTTGGAAATAATACTTACCATCATATTAATCAAACCTGGCTGCATCCACCGATTTTTTTCGAAATCATGCATGTGAAACCATGGATATTTCATCAGCAAATAGTACGAAAAGGCACAACTATGCGCTATTAATTATGTCTGTGTGCTCAGACGTACCGCTCTCCTGCAGTGTCCACAATAGGAAAACCAAGATTTTCAGTTCTCACGCGGCTGACAAACAGCATCTATCTTCTGCTTGCAATCTTTCCTGATGATACATCATGTCCGTTGGGGGTTATATGAATTCAAAAGGATGGAAAAAAGACCTGGGAAGATGGGAATTAGGGGTACTACTACCCTGCCAAATTGGGACAGGAGAGGAGATCATTATGCCCTTGAATGGAATCCAGGATACGAAACGTTGTGCCGCCATAGCGATGATGGCCACAACCATAGTTGCTCCAAAGAGGAACATCAGTACTGTACCTCCTCCAAGCCTCGAGCAAGCAACACAATATTGTACAGGAGGCCCCATGCCAGCGGTAGGGGCCGATCGCCGTTCAATTCCTGCAGAGGGCCTCTCATCCTTCTAGTACTGAATATGCTAGCAGTCAACTAAAATAGATGATTGAGCTGATACTGGTATCATTGCCATCTGTAATCGATATTGAATACCTCCACTTGCATGCTAGATCTAAACATAAAATTTAGCTCAATCGTACACATCTGTTTTGACTCAACAGTAAGGAACCATAATATTGCAACCCTGAGGAACAAAGCAACGCATGAGTACTTGACAACAATTTAGCTCAAGTGTACTGCTAAAAATTTAATTCTGAAGGACACAATTGGTTGCGACAAAATCAGTCACTTGACAACAATTATCACATTTATCTATGAATATTTGAGCCTATGGTCTTTGCTGCGCCCTGGTCGGATAGATTAAAAATGCAACCATCTAGTACATAGGGAGATTGTGCATAGTTCTTACCTCTAATAATCTAATCAAGGCAGTAGAGGAGGATTATGTGCCCTGTGTAAGAGGAACACGAAACAGTCGGAGTAGGATCCAGGAGGCCATTATTGAACCAATTTTCACATATTACCAGCTAATGAAGAACAATTTACAAATAGTAATTCTCATCGATTGGAAATAATATCATGCATGGTACTTAAGCCAGCCGTACCTGAAACTTGATGAATCTAATATTTGTTCAACGAAGTGTCTCACGGCCTTTAACTAAAACTAACAATTTACAGTTGACAATGATCTAGTTTCATGAAACTATAATTATTAGAAGTCACCCGATGTCTGCCTCTGTTCGATTTCTGCAAGTAGCACCTAGGTCAGCTCACCAAATCACCCCATGTTGCTTTAAGTAGGTAGAAATTCGGCAGATACACAAATATTAGTACGATATCCATTAATTCTAATAATTGATAAAGAAGGACACTCCTCTAGCTTCTTATGTGTGTGTGTCTGTGTGTTTGATGCTGTGTATTTTGATGTGAGATCAGAAATTCCCTACAATTAAGATATGAATAGTCAGTGGAAACTTACCATTGGGAACCATGGCTTGGGGAGCATGTTCAGACCTGCAAGTTGCTGCTCTCAATCTATTGCCCATGTATATGGATGATTATTAATCTGCTCATATGTTTACACCTCCAGACATTGCCACCACAAGGATTATTAACATGAACACAAACATCATCGCCATTAAGTTAGCAACATAGATCAACATACTTGTCGCCATGGCCGGTAGGAAAAGTTTCACCTGTGATGTTCTCTATTGATATCACGTAATCCTTGTAAATAACAGGCAAACGACATGCTAGGCAATCACAAAACACAATCTAGAGGAAGGGCAGCCGCTTGCACTGCTGGGGAGAGGGTCTAGAAAATATAGAACTTTCCACCCAAATAAGAATTTCTAGTAAAAAACAGAGCAGGAGCAGATGATGAACCACCACCGGCATGTGCCTGCCTTTACCTTCTGGCATGTGCGCCCTCAAATATCAATGGCGCCGTCCTTCAAACTACTGTGGATACACGTCCACATATGCGTAGGCCATCTAGGATTCGGAAACCTGAAACAAAAGGAGATATCAAAATTGGAGTGGTAGGGGAATGAGGAGAGATTGAATTGGTTCATTTTCTTCTAGATGGACTGCATCAGGGATCGTACCTTGCTGTATATAGGAGAACATGGAGAGGCGGCAGAGGAGGAGGAGCGGCGCTGGCAGAAGAGATGCGCCCATGCGGGGAAACCTGTTGTTTTGGGGGCTTTCCATACGAAGACCTCTCTTTTCTTGTAAGGAGAAGTAGCTGTGGGATAATTTGCTAGGACTCTTAGGGATTTCATCTGACGGCTGCAGATATTTCGTACTGAGATCCGGTGGTTAATTTTATTAGTTTTATAGGATTAACATGACCCTTTTTATTTGGGTTCCATTCAAATACCTATTTTTCTTGTAAGGAGACTTACGTGTGGGATAATTTGCTAGGACTCTCTTAGTGATTTCATCCAACGGCTGTAGATATTTCATACTGAAATCAGATGGTTAATTTTATTAGTTTTATAGGATTAACGTGGTGCCTCATTTGGTGCCTCCAATTAGTAAATATAAGAGATAAGATATATATGCCTACGGCTAAGCCGTCGGCATAGGTGCCACGTGGCATCGTCAGCTATGCCGACGGCTACTTCGCCTTATCCCTTCACGGGCTCGCCCCCTCCACCCATTCCCCATCGCGCCCCCGACTCCCCACCTGCCACGCCACGCCGCCGCCGCCACGCTCTCCACCCACCTCCTTGTGCCGCCGCCGTCAGCCTCGCCACCCGGACCCGCGTCGCCGCCGTGACCCCTCTCCGAACCCTCCTCGCGCTGCGCCCCTCTCCTCCGTACTCGCCGCCGCCTCCAGCCCGCCCCCTCACCCCACCGCCCCCTGCCTCCCTCCTGCTCGGGCCTCGGCCCTCGCCGTGCCAGCCGGGGCTCGGAGCCCTCCCCGCGCCGCGCCCCTCTCCTCCCTACTCTCCCCCGCCTCCGGCCCGCCCCCTCACACCACCACCACCTGCCTCCCTCCTGCTCGGGCCTCGGCCCTCGCCGTGCCGGCCGGGGCTCGGAGCCCTCCTCTGGCGGCCCCTGCAGCGGTGGCCCCGCCACCCTATCCCGGCCCCTGCCCCGGCGACCCCTGCAGCGGTGAGATGGATGCATGGATGATTTTTTTTTGCATTATGTTACTAGTTGTTATGTGCATGGATGCATGGATGAAATTTGTGATAGTTGTTATGTTACTAGTTGTTAGATGAATTAATGAATATTGGTAGATGGATGGAGTGATGAATGTTGTTATGTTTTGTTAGATGAATTTGTGATAGATGGATGGATTCCCTCCAGGACCTAAACAACTCACTTTTCGCCCATGAACAGTTTGTGTCAATGGATTCGTTTGATCAAAAACTTGAGATACATGGGAAACATCTCCCATCCTTTCTTTGACTCTTTTTCTTTCTTTATATGGGAAATTATCCCAAATGACAAATGAATAGGTGTGGAAGTTATAATTGTAAATAAACCAGGATCGAATCTATGGAAGCATTGGTTTATACGTTCCTTTTAGTTTCGACTTTAGGGTGAATTTTTTAGATGGATTTGTGATAGATGGATGGATGAAATTTTGTTAGATGGATGGATTGATGAATATTTGTAAGTTTTGTGTTTGGTCATGTTGTTTCATATGATACGTTATTTGTCATGTTTAGTGTTAGGTCATGTTGTTCCATAGGACACTTAAATAAAGCTTTTTTTGCAATTTGAGATGTTGTTTCATGTTGGTTCATAATATAGTGTCAATGCTTTATGTGATATGTGATGACCTAAATTTTTATCACGCGGTGAAACTAACAGGATTTGTGGTGTTCCGTCTTCCGGGAGTTGTCACAGCCCCAGAATTGGTTGTAATTAGTGGCATCTGCATCCATGCATCATGTTTGATTTCAAAGGAATTTTGAGATGGGGATTGCCTAAACCCTAGCATTAAAGGAATTCAAATAGGTTCAACAAAAAATATTTTTCAGTAAATCCAAATGGCTTTAGAAAATGTTCATCATTTCTGGAAAAATGCTATAAACCATAACCAGAGGTGCTGCACATTTTTCATGACATATTTGGTCACTGGATTAATTCATAAAGTATTTGCATTTGGGCATTTAATGCTAATAAATAGTTTAAATGCTCAAATAATCATAAACTAAAATGGTTGTTGTTTGTTATATTCCAAACAGTGGCATTGAGAAGTTTTATGATTTTTGGATCTGTTTTAGTATTTTAGTAAAGCCACAAAGTTTACAGAAAATTAGAAAACAAAAACAATTAAAAGAGAGAGAGAGAAGAGGCCCCAGGCCACTTACCTGGACTGGGCCGGCCCACCTGGCCCATGCCAGTCACCACCTACCTTTGCCAGTAGGCAGAGGAGGGGGACAGCGCACCGCCGCCGAGCACGCGCGAGGCCACCTCCTGCTTCGCGCTGTCGACGCCTCCTGCGCCTCATCTTGCGCCGTGGATCCGCTAGAGACGCCCCGTGACTCCTCTCTCGCCTCCCTCACTCGCTGCTCTCTCTCCCCGAGCTTCTCTCCCTCCCTGGCTCTCCTCTCGCTTGCACCCGAGAGCCACCGTCGCCGCCGCCGTCCCCAGTGCCACTGCCTCGCCTCCCCGCTGTGTCCATCGGCTCCGCCACATCTCCCTGGAGCTCCAACCCAACGGAGGCAAGCCCGGAAGCCCTGGAACGTTGCCAGCATCATCGTCTTCACCGTCGGGCACCGGAGATCGTCGCCGCCGATTAAATGCGTCCTTAACGCCTCCCGAGCTCGCTGAGCTACTCATCGATCTCCCCGTGAGCTTCTCCGCCTTTCCCCCTCCTCCCCGAGCTCGCTCCTTTCCTCTAGCTATGCCCGCCGCCGTACCCGAGCGCCGCCGTCCGCCATGGTCGTTGCTCTCGCAGCCACCGTGCGTCTCCACTCGAGCTTGAGCCTTGGCGTGCTTCGGCAACGACGAGTCCAACGCAGGCCCTAGCTAGCTCCCCATGCTGCTGGAACCACGCGGCCGCCCATGCCCGAACTCCGGTCGCCGCCTTTGAGCTCGCCGCCGTCGATATAGGTCACCCCCGGCAAAACTGACTACACCACTCGACGCGCGGGATCTCCAGCGTCGCGTACATGCCCTCCGCCGGCCATTTGGTCACCGGAGGAGGAATTCCGACCCTCTCCGCCGTCTCGGGCTTCACCGGCGACGAGCCGTTGACCTGGTCCGGCGGGTTTGAGCCCGTTTGACCCGGGATTGATTTTTCCACTGACTCACTGACAAGTGGGGCCCGGCCCTGTTAATTAGTTAGGATTAGTACTAATTGTTTTTAGCTAATCTAATTACACTGACACGCAGGGCCCACAGGTCAGTTTGACCTGGACCGCGCCCGTTGACCGCTGACATCACAGTGACGTCATGCTGATGCAATAACTCTTTTCTGGATTTATTCTTTTACAGGAAATTCCAGAAAATAGTGCTAACTTCTAAAATTCATAGAAAATAATCTATAACTCCAATGGAAATAAGTTATATATGAAAAATGATCAGAAAAATATGAAGACTCTGTTTATGCCATGATCATGCATGTTTGAACAAGTTAACCTCACTGAATATGACAAATGATGATTAGGGCAATTTATGAAATAACATTTGGAGTTGGAATTTGTTCTTGTTCGAGTTCCACTTCAATTAACTTGGCTAGATATTGCATTAGGTGAATTCAGTACCTTAACATGACATGTCATTCATGTGAATGTGCATTGCATTGATTGTGTTCTTCCGTGTTTGCCGGTGTTTGTCCCCTCTCAGTAGACGACGTACCGACGATGAGTTCGATGACACCGATGAAGAACTATATTATCTTCAGAAGTGCCAGGCAAGCAAAACCCCCTTGTTCGTTCTGATATAATCCCACTCTCTCGATCCTGCTCTCTTATACTGCATTAGGACAACAACGATTCATCTGTTACTTGCCGCGGTAGCTGAACCCCTTTATCCTCTGCATGACCTGTCATTCCACAGTAAATAGATGAAACCCACTAGCATGAGTAGGAGTTGTTTGAGCCCTGATGTGCCTACTCATTCATGCTTGTTTGTCATGCCTGCTATTGCTTAGAGTTGTGTCAGGTCTGATTCATCGGGGATGAATCGGAGGTGTGTGAACATGTCCTACTGTTGAGAGCTAAGTGTGTGAACACGATTTGGTAAAGGTAACGGTGAGAGGCCATGTAGGAGTACATGGTGGGTTGTCTCATTGCAGCCGTCCTCAGGAACTGAGTTCTGTGTTTGTGATCCATGAACAGTTACTACCACGCATTGGAATGCTTAAGTGCCCCTCTCGACTTATTAGTCAACCTGATCTCTGTCCAGGAGTTGCAACTAGTTTCTGGTGTTTGTAGGTAGTGTTAGTAGTCTACGAAGTGGCACCCGATACAGGTGGGCTTGGGACAGACTAGGCACCATGGCACGGTGTACCAAGCATAGATCCACCCGTTGAGGTGGGCTTGGGAACCCTGCACACATCGTTTGGGGCCGTGGCGACACCGGCCGGATCTCCTGCGGATGGAACCCGAATAGGCGATAAACCTGGACTAGAGACTTGTGTGGTTAGTCAGGTCGTGGCGAATCCTCGCCAGGCTTCCGCTTGAAGGTTGCCGAGATACACGAGGTGTACATGGCGGTAAGTGGCGAGAGCGTGTGTAGAAGTACACCCTGCAGGGTTAATATGATCTATTCGAATAGCCGTGTCCGCGGTAAAGGACTTCTGGGTTGCCTATAACAGTTCATAGACAAGTGAAAGTGGATACTCTAAAATGCGCAAGATAAGCGTGAGTGCTATGGATGGCGTTCTCGTAGGGGGACGGGAGCGGATCCATAGTGGTGTATTGATATGGTGAATATGTGGACTCGTGTGCGCCACCTCAAAAGAGTTACTTGCGATCGTAGTTTAGGATAGCCACCGAGTCAAAGCTGGCTTGCTGCAGTCAAACTCCACCACCCCCTTTGTTGATACTGATGCATATGTAGTTAGTTCTGATGTAAGTCTTGCTGAGTACATTTGTACTCACGTTTTCCTATTTTATGTTTTTGCAGAGAGACTTCAGTATCGCTAGTAGTTCCGCATGGACTTCGACGTTTAGATTGTTACCTCAGCTACGATCTTGTGCCCTCGGCAGGATCTAGTAGATATTCAGGCTTCTAAGTTTTTTCATTTGTAGATGTCTGTACTCAGACATGTTAAGCTTCCGCTTGTGCTTTGACTTGTATGCTCTGAGTGTTGGGTCATGAGACCCATGTTTGTAATGTCTTGGCTCCTCGGAGCCTAATGAATAAATATTTGAGTCGTAGAGTTATGTTGTGATGCCATGTTGTATTTACACATATTGAGCATATTGTATGTATGTTTGAAATGCTTGGTATGTGTGGGATTCGACAATCTAGTTGTTTATCCTTGGCAGCCTCTCATATAGGGAAATGTAGTCTAGTGCTTCCTGAGCGATACACTACTAGAAAAAGGGCTATAGATGGGATTGACACTAATGGCGCACCAGACAAGCGGTGCGCCATTAGTATATACTAATGGCGCACCACCTTCTGATACGCCATTAGAGTTGAAACTACTAATGGCGCACCTGGGCCTAGGTGCGCCATTAGTATAAAAACAATTTAACTAGTGCGCCTGTCCAAACATACTAATGGCGCATCCAGACTCAGTGCGCCATTACTAGTTGTAACTAGTAATGGCGCACCTGTCGGAAAGTGCGCCACTAATGTTGTTTTTTATTATATTTTTTATTCCTTTTTTTGCAAAACTACTAATGGCGCACTGTTCCACCGTGCGCCATTACTAGTTTAAACTAGTAATGGCGCAGCCCTTAGGATGTTTTTTTTTTTTGCCAAAATACTAAATGCGCACCACCAGAAGGTGCGCCCTTAATAACCTGGATTACTAATGGCGCATGTAGGGTTGGTGCGCCATTAGTAAGTGGGCAGCAACAAGATATTTTGGACATCCTCTCCCCTACCCACACTCACTTTCTCCCTACTTCATTCTCTCCACCTCCTCCTTGTCTCGGGTGCCTCCTCTTTTTCACCTCATTGCCACCATAGACTCATTCAAATTAAGTGGTTAAATTACCTTGTTTTGATAGGTAAGTAAGGGGGGAAGCTATATTTATGTTGTTCTCCCTACAACAATGTGCACATGCACTTTTTATGGCCTAGCTAGATCTATGTATGTTCGTGGTGTTGCATATGTTTGTGGTGTTGCATATGTGTTTGTGTTTGGAGGTGTACCGGTATTTGAAATGCGATAGTTGCCAATATTTTGCCGGAATGTTGATTCATTTCCGTTTGGCGAGAATTTTGGCATTAAGCATTCTTTTGGTCCTATTTTAGGGAAAGTCATGCCAAATTTTTCTTGGTTCTAAAATATTGATTTGCTCTACCTCGCAGGCATTGATGGTCCATACGATGACCGAAGGCATCGTGAATAGGTTTTTGTGGTCCGCGAAGGCCGAGATGCTTCAAAAGAACGAGACGGAGATAAGATGTCCGTGTCGAAGATGCAAGCTGAAGAGCCTTATTGCGGACCCGGATTCCGGCAGGTGCGGGACCACCTGCTCTTGCGTGGTTTCATGGATGGCTATCAGTGGCAAGGTGATGAAGATGACTACGAAGTCGTCCATGGGGGCTGGGCAAGAAATGAGGAAGGGCAGCAAGACAACCACCGCGGCTCGGGTGGGCGAGAAGACGAAGAATCCCCAGGAGATGATCACGATGGTGATGCTGTACACAGTCATCATGTAGAAGATGGAGGACATGATGATGAGGAAGATGCCGGAGCAGACGACGGGCATGATCATGAAGATGATGATGCCGGTGGAGCAGACGACGCTGGACCATCGATGGGTTGGGTGCAGGACCCTCATATTCAAGAGCTGCTTCTCAAGCAGACGGATAACGCAAGAGCTGCCGCCCGAGAGAAAGCCAAGATGGATCAACTTGAGTTAGATGCGGTTACTCCATTGTATGAAGGATGCAGGCCCGAGGATACCCGCCTGAAAGTAATGCTCATGGCTCTGGAGATGAAGGTAAAACACAAAATGACCGACGCATGCTTCGATGAGAACATGTCATTCTGGCACGAACGTCCTCCCAAGGGGAACAAGTGCCCGACCAGTTCGGAGGAGGCTAAGAAAATCGTGTGTCCTCTGGATTTACCGCACGTGAAATACCATGTGTGCATGAACAATTGCATCATTTATCGGGACGAGCACGCGGAGTCTACCATATGTCCGGTTTGCGGCGTCACTCGATACAAGAAGAGGAAGAAAGCTCCTCGAAAAGTGGTGTGGTACTTTCCGATCACTCCTCGTCTGCAGCGGTATTTCGCGGATCGTAAGGTAGAAAAGCTCCTCTGTTGGCACGCGGATAGGGAGGAGAAGAAGCGAGAAGATGACGCAAATGATCCGGAGATAGATAAAAAAGACAAGATGCTGAGTCACCCTAAGGATGCGAGCCAGTGGCAAGCGTTGAACTTCAAGACCCAGAATTTGGGAAGGATCCAAGGAACATCGTCTTTGAGCACGAGCACCGATGGAGTCAATCCGTTTGGCAGCCAAAGAAGCACACATAGCACATGGCCTGTGTTTGTGTGGATGTACAACCTTCCCCCTGGTTGTGCATGAAGAGGAAGTACATTCACATGAGTATGCTAATTGAAGGGCCGAAACAACCAGGGAACGACATCAATCTGTATCTGGGGCTGCTGAAAGAGGAGCTTGACACGCTGTGGAAAACGCCAGCCAATACGTGGGACGCCGCAGAGAAAGAATATTTCCCTATGACAGCCGCACTGCTCACGACGGTGCACGACTCTCTCGGTTCCGGATATCTCGCGGGGCAGGTAGTCCCCGGATTTTCCGGATGCGTAAGGTGCATGGATGACACAACGTATCGCCAGACTAGATAGAGATCCCGGTCTTGAAAACCGTGTTCATGGGACATCGAAGGTGGCTTCGATGATGACCCGTGGAGGAAACGCAAGGATCTGTTCGATGGTGAAACCGAACCCGAAAACGCCTGTAATGAGGAGCGGCGAGGAAATAGACAAGCTGTTCAAAAATTGGAAAGACTGCCCACCGCCGAAAGAAGCAAAAGGCGCCAGAGCCGGGAAAGAAGCGAAAGGCGCCAGAGCCGCTGCTGAAGGTATGGAAAACGAGGTCTATTTTCTGGGACTTGTCGTACTGGAAGATCCACCTTGTGCCTCACAGCCTTGATGTCATGCATATCACGAAGAACGTGTGCAAGAGTCTGCTTGGTACCCTGCTCAACATGCCAGAGAGGACCAAAGATGGGCCGAAAGCAAGGGCAGACTTGAAATCAATGGGCATCAGGCAGGAGCTTCACGCTAATGAGGATGATGATGAAGATGATGATGATGATGATGATGAGGCGAAGCAGGACACGATGAAGTCGTCGCAAAGGCAAAAAGGCCAAGAAGACCGGAAATGACTACCCTCCCGCGTGCTTCACTCTAAGTCAGGAGGAGATCGAGAAGTTTTTCACCTGCCTCCTAGGAGTAAAACTTCGTTACGGTTACGCGGGGAAGATAAACAAATACCTAGACCCAGCGAAGCAGAAGTTCAGTGGGATGAAGTCTCACAACTGTCACATGCTGATGACGCAGATACTTCCAGTTGCAATCCGTGGGATCATGGACGCGCACGTCCGTGAAACGCTATTTGGCCTATGCAACTTTTTCGACGTCATCTCTCGGAAGTCGATTGGCGTGAGGCAACTCAGAAGGCTACAGGAAGAGATCGTGGTGATACTATGTGAGCTTGAGATGTACTTCCTGCCCGCATTCTTCGACGTTATGGTGCATCTGCTGGTCCATATAGTGGAGGATATCATCCAACTTGGGCCAACATTCCTGCACAGCATGATGCCGTTCAAAAGGATGAATGGTGTCATCAAAGGATACGTTCGCAACATGTCACGTCCAGAGGGAAGTATAGCCAGGGGCTTTCTGACCGAAGAGTGCATCTCGTCTCGCATTTAATTATCTAGGCATTGAGAACCCCATTGGTCTGCCCGTCAACAGGCACCTCGGCAGGCTCGGCTGGATGGGGTCACCGTGAGGGTCGCCGCGAAATGCATGTCGACTTAGAGGGTCGACTTCGCCGACTTTGAAAGAGCAAACCTAGTCGGCGCTACAACACATAGACGTGGTCGATCCTTGGGTGGTAGAGCACAAAACCTTTATTAAGAAGGCGTACAATGACCGAGGCCAACAGAGGGCGGACGGAGATATAATCAAACAGCACAACTCATGTTTCACGCGTTGGTTCAAGCGAAGCTTACAGCCGTACCCTTTACATGAGGATTCTTCCGCGGAAGAACAACTCATATTCGCCTTTGTCACAGGCGCCGAGCACAACCTGATGACCTATGAGGCGTCACGATATCAACGGCTACACATTCTACACCGAGGCCAAGGACATGAAGAAGCGATGGTTATCGAACTCCGGGTAACGATGGAATCCTACACCGGTAATGACAAGGACAGATACTACGGAAGGATCGAGGAGATCTGGGAGCTGAGCTACGCTGGAGAGAAGGTCCCGATGTTCCGTGTCAGATGGGTGAAGAGCGTCCTAAAAGAAGACCGGTATTTCACCACCATGGTTATACCCGAAGCCAAATCCAAGACATGGGCATAAGCGTCACCCGAAAAATGAGCCATGGGTACTGGCTTCCCAAGTTGACCAATGCTTCTTCATTACCGACCCGTCAAAGCCCAGTCGTGTTGTAGTGAGGAGAGGCAAAAGGAAGATCATCGGAATGGATGGAGTAGCCAATGAGCAAGACTTCGACAAGTACGGCGACACGAGGATCGAACATGACGACGATGATGAAGTAGCAGCATACACCACAAGAAGAAGCAGGACCACCCTACCTAAAGGACGTCCGTTCCACAGAAGAACTCCATTTACGAAAAAGAAGGGCAAGAAGATTGTGAACAGATAGCTAGCTAAGATCGATTGTATTTAAATCGTAGAATTCATTTCTCGATTGTATTTCATGGGCACTTTTTGAACTATCATGAATATTTTTAAATTTAATGGACACTCTATATCGATACCCCTCCATCTCGATCTCTATCCCACCTCGCCAGATCCGGTCCCTTCGCCGCTTGAGCACCCCAGTCCACCGGCCGCCGCCGCCAAACCCCCGCACCCTCGATTCCCCTACTCAACCGCCGCGCCCGACCCCCGCACCCTCCCTACTCAACCGCCACGGCATTACTGTTTGATGATATTTAAAAAAATTATTACTGTCTTATAAAAAAATATTACTGTTATGATTTAAACAAGTTTGAACATATTTAAACACAAATAAGTATCAAACAGCATTTTAAATGCATAAAAAATTGTGGAGCACAGGGAATCGAACCCAGGACCTCCCGGTGTAAGAACTGGCTCACGGTCGAGCTAGTAGAGGGAGCTTGATGTGGATCAGGTCAGGTGGAAGATAACCTGTTGGCTCGAGCAGAAATCAAAAAAATACTAATGGCGCACTGCAGGCGAGGTGCGCCATTAGTATGGATGTACTTATGGTGCACCGAGGTGTGGTGCGCCATTAGTATTGTGCCGCCCCACTATCCATACTTCCTCCCGCCCTCGATCCCTTCCCTCTCCTCTCCCTCGCCTCGCCCTCGATCCCCTTCCCTCTCCTCTCCCGACGCGCTGCCCTGCCGCCTCGCCGCCGCCCAGCGCGCCACGACGCCTCGGCCTCCGCCCGCTCCTCCTCCGGCGCCTCTCCGCCCAGCCCAAGCCCAAGGCCGCTCCGCCTCCACCTCCTCCGCCTCCGTCGTCGGACGAGGGCACCGCAGCGTGTGCCCGTCGCGCGGCCGCGCTCTCGCTGCCGGGGCTCACCGGCACCGTCGCCGCCAGCGCCTTCAGCGACCTCTCCGACCTCTGCGACGCCGCCCTCGACCTCTCCCTCCCGGAGCTCCTTCCCGACCACCTCCCTTCTAGGTAAGTGTTGCAAGTTTCTTAGTATTTGTAGATAAGTATGTGGAGCGCATGATGATAAAGTTGGTTTATAAAAGAATGGGTGGGCGCCATCGACATGAAGAATCATGCTGTGCTTTGTGCTTGGGAGACTTAAATATCGTGTCATGTTTGTGAGCCGTTTTGTTCTTCTTAAGCATGTGCCTGCTTAGTTTTGGTTTTCGTGAATGTTCTGCCTATTAGGAAACTGTTTGGAAGTTTATTTAGTGGGAAATTGACCATTGTCTTAGTTTTGATTTTCGAAAACACGGCGTTCCTGTGATTCAGTATAAGCAAATGCTTGGTTATAGAAATCTTCAGCAATGTGGAGTTCCTGCTGGAGTTGATTGTGGTGCTAACGGTGTTCAAATGACTAGAAACATGACTGTGGACGACAGTAAAGACTCAAGGCAAAATCCGGCTACAAGGGCATATTAGGATCAGTCACAATATTGAGATGAGTATTGACTAGAACAAGTTCACACCAAAGCTGACTAGGGCAACCTAAGAACAAATTCTGAAACAAAGACTACCAAGAGAAGCACTGCAAAACCAAGCATATCTTGAAGACCGCCAAGTTCCAAGCAAGAGGAAATAGATATATATATATAGCAACTGGTATCTACTTATTTAATCAGGACAGAGGCCAACTAATCAGCAAGAGAAATGACATTCACAGATAGAGGGACCAACTAATCAGCAAGAGAACTAATTAGTATCTGTAAACGAAACTAGTCAATACAGAGGCCTCGACCCAAAGCTGCCAGAGCATCCATATTCGTAAGATCATTCAGTATGATGGATTCACGCCCTATGCACGCAAGTTTGGTCTTGGTATCTGTAATCCTCTATGTATCAGGACAAGTGGTGCTAGCTTTATTGCCAGGATCAATTAAGCGTAGTGCCTGCAGGTCCATCATTGGTGGATTTTTTACTGTTGTAGTTCTTATTTGCTAGGCATATCACCTTACAATGAGTTGTGGGTGAAAATACCAGGTTAACTGATATTTGAGTCCATTCGCAACTGCTCCCATTAAGTTAAAGATCAACCAATTTAATTACTAGGGGGTTACCTGGATGCCCTACAAGATAGATGCACATATCTACCTTTCACGCTAGTGAAATCTACAGATGCATCCTTCTGTTCGAGGATTCCTTTCTCATTATATATTGTAGTTTAAGTGCACAACTGAACTTTTAGCTTCGAACAAAGCAACGATGGATATTTATTTACTTTTTTTCGTTTCGTTTAGTCGGTTTTGGCTGACGGCAGGTGTATCCCCATATAGGTTTTGGCAGCAGGTGTATCTCTCAAGTACCAGGCTCGCCAGAGCATTAGCAGGATTTTGTTGCGTGTGTCCGTGTCACAATTGTTCAAGAGGGTTTTGGAGCCAGTCCACTCCGATTATCTTGGAATACAGATCCCTTTGGCAGCCTCCATTGCTTTCTCAATTCTTGGCCTAGTGCTCTGCTCTTTGTACTACAATCTTGTCGGTATTACAATCTCAAATGCAATATTACCCTCTGCAATTTCAAAATTTACACAGTACTAGTCTGTTAATACTTGTTTTGAGGGTACTTTTACTTCTTCTTTCCTGAGTTTTATTAGTGTCCTTTTACTGTCCTCTATAGGTGACGTGTGAACCGTTGCTTATGCCGATCGACTTACCGACTACCTATTTAATTGGTTTTCTTTTAAATCTTATAGTTCCCGTTGATTATAAACTGGCCGGCGCGATCAATCAGTTGGTATTGATTGTGTCAGCAGACTTTGAGGTCAGTTTAACCTGTCAATTTTCAACAGTACTCAACTATTTCAATCTATCGTTATTTCTGTCAGCAGACTTTGAGGTCAGTTGGTATTGATTGCGTTGGTATGTGGGGATTTTGAGCTGTTTTCTGACATGTCTTCTTTTAGTGTACTTGTCTCCCCGCTTGTTGGTTACTTCTCATGGTTAGAAGATGTGTTGTAGCTTTTCTTAGACTTGTACTATAAATGGATTTGATTGTAATAGAAATGACATTTTCTCTACTCAAACTCATTATATTGGAATTATTTGAAGATGTGTGGTGTTAGCCTATCGGTAATAATTATGTGTTAGTGTGAGTTTATTCTTCCTGTGAGCATTCTAATTTTACTTCTCTGGATTCAAGCAATGGGTTTGGACTTGCAAGATTCAGTTCACAAGTACTTGTGGGCTTTGGCTTTTAGCCTAATGAGGTCTCTTACTTTTGACAGTTCAGTTGTCAGTGTAATATGTTAGAAACTCCTACTATGTCTCTAGAAGAATCATCACTCTTTACACACATAGAAACCCGTTTATTTCATCTGGTGAGACTTGTCTTCTTCAGGCTCAGCTGCCGCAGGGCTGTTAGACATGAGCAGCCGCCAATTAATTCTGCTCCTGGTGTTCCCCACTTGCAGTTAATAAGAAAGTATTTTGGTTTTGCAAGATTATGTGTTTTACAACTAGCACAATTATGCATTGTCTTGTGTCTGCTCAGAACACGAATGACCTTCCTTTAATTGGCACACCCTCATTTCCTAAATATGAGATGTTTTCACAGTTCAACTAAACTGTCAAAACGTCTTACATTTAAAAACAGAGGTAGCACTTGCTAAGTTACTACACCCTCCATTCCAAAATACTTGTCTTGGTTTTAATTCAGATTTGAACTAAAACAACGACAAGTGTTTTGGAACAGAGGGAGTAAATACTAGGAAAGTTTCTCTTCACACATACTCAAAAAGCAGAGCTTTTCTGCAGGACACTATAAACCACGTACGATAAAGGGTGGAAACAATAAAAGCAAGCAGAACTCTAATACGCAACAAAGTTATTCTGATCCAGTATTGCTTGTAGTGGTTTGTCCAAAATGTTGAATGATACTGCTTGGAGATGCACATATTGTTTCACCTCTTCACATGCCAATGTATTTTCCATGTTGTGATGAAGGCCTTTTTTGCCTTGTCCACCCGAGAGGCCCTTGAGTTTGCTGGAATGTCGATTAACTTCCGTTCCAGCAAATTCGGGTACTCCATATGTCCTATTTTCAGCAAAGGTCATGCTGAAATTTTCCGTGAATTTTAGCATGACTTTGCTAAAAATAGGACATATGGGGTACTTGTGACTAATGCATGGGCAGGGGTACTTGTGACTAATGATGAAAACTTAGGCTTTTAGGGTGCCTCGGCGTCGAAAAACCCTCAATGATAAAAGCTTAGCTTTTAGGATGCCTCGGTGTCGACAAACCCTAAATGATGAGACCATGATCTTGTTCCTTGACAATAACCAACTTTTGACCAAACTTTGTTCCTATTTAGAGAGAAACATGGCCAACAACGATGAGGCCGGGGTTGAGGCGGCAAGGCATTACAGGAGCTGTCCCAGGAGATGGAGGAACAACGTCACTTGTATGAGGACGTCGCCTTCCCCACCGATCCACGAGACCAGCGATGGTACCACCGAGGATGACCCCACTGATGCCACCACTGATGGTGCCGCCGAGGATGCCACCACTGATGATGGCGGCGCACACACAGATGGCAGCCAACCGAAGAGGCAACGGAAGGACCGGCGCCCGACCGTGCTCCGCACCCTCAAGGAGGAAGTTACTGAAGTGGACTCCGATGGGAATCCAACGGCGCCCGAATGAATAGTCAAGGGGTACTCGCTTCAGCTCGGGTGCATTCTCCGGAGCACCGTCTCGATCAACACCGAGAACCTGAGGCATCCTGACCGAGGGAATTTGCGCAACCTCCTCTTCACGAAGCTGCACGAGCGATACAAGTTCCCCGCTGAATTTGAAAACACAAGCCTCAAAGGTCATAAAGTGAACAATGCTGCCCTCACGAAGATGAGCAAGGCCCTATCTACTTGGAAAAGCAATGTGAAGAGAATGATCGAGAAAGGTGAGAGTTAAGAGAAGATCAAGGAGAAAAATCCTTCGATCACCGAAGATGACTACAACGACTTCAAGATCAATTGCTCGAGCACCGCAAACTCCGAATCAAGTCGATTGGGGAAAGAAATGCGGGAGCTGAACTTAGGGAACACACACTCGGTCCCGGCGGTTGCTGATGGCGGAGCCTATATGGGACAAGGAGGAGGCGGACCGTGCCGAGCAAGGCCTACCGCCTCTTCGATAAATACGGTGACAAGCAGACTAGGAACTTTGTCGGGGCCGGTACAAGAAGGACCGAAAACAAAGGAGCTTACCACGGATCCGAAGACCAGGCGCTTGAGCTTGTTACAGTGAGGAATACACCCCGTAATTAGCTCCATATGGTTGCATTCTAATTAATGAAGCCAAATTTCTAAATGGTTCACATTCCTTCCGCAGCGATCGAAAGCGAGCGCTGGGTCGACTAAGAGCAACCCTTGGGACACCACTCTAAATAGGGCGTTGAATGTAATGAAGAACAAGGATAAGCTCGAAGTTTGACGTCACCTGGTCGTGTGGCGGCAAAGGCTTGTCGACAAAATGGTCGTCATACTATAACACCGGTGGGCGAAAGGAGAAAAGACCAGCTCGGAAAGCCAGCGCGCGAGGTTCAAGAACTCAAGGCACAGTGCGCGGATTCGGAGATTGTCCAAGAGCAAGTGCAACAACAACTCGGAGCGACGATCACCGCCATTGTGCCTACCTTGATCGAGGGGTTGAGTGTGTGGATTGCGGGCGGCCAACAGGGGCCGCCCCCGATTCTTAGCTTTACGGCCAGCAACTCGTTGAACGCGATGGCGGGGCCATTGGTGTCTCCGGCGGAGGCGACATTGGTGTCTCCGACGCCGGCACGGGAGCTTAATGCACCCAGGTGTACGCCGGCCGCTCCCTCTGCAGCAAGCGGCCCCTCCGTCAGCCTGCGCCCGCTGTTGGCGGTGCCTCGACATTAGCCGAGCTTCACGCCATCATCACTGTAACTAATTAAGCCTCTCTCGGCCGAGGACTTCATCTCCTTGCCTTTGACTGGGCATCCTGACGCCCTACATGTTTTCGCAGGCGCCGCCGACGTTCCGTGCACTCTCTCACGCGCTTCGTGAACAACGAGTTGGTCGATGTTGCCAAGGGCAAAATCGTTCAACCGGTCAACCCCTTGTTCCACGATACCCAGATGCCACCCAACTTGTTTAGGGTTCAACTGGTTCGGGTGCTGCCAGGCTGCGATGAGTTGTTACCTCCGATCGACCCGTCGGGGCCGACGATGATGACGTGATGACCCTCAGCGCCTGCCTGAGCTGACCCTGCTTTGGCGAAGAGCCAGATTCGTTTGGGCGGGGACACCACCCCAAAGACAACACCGCCGGTCGTGCGGCGCCAAGTCGGCCCCATGGCAAGACCGCCATAACGGTGCCGGACATCCCTATGCCACTGGATCCAAACATGCATATGGCACGGGATCGTAACGACGGCGACAACGATACATTTGCCAATGTCGATCGGTACTTTGCCGATCATGGGTAATGCGGTGGCGACTTCATGGGGCCTCCTTCTCAAGAACCCAACCCAATAAAAGGCGTGCACGATCTAGCTGGTACCGCTGGAGAAGCCAAGTTGCAACAGGCGTCGTCTGCCCGTTCAGCTCTCGAGACGCCTCAGGCTGCCGACTTCACCGAGCCTCGAGATAGGCGAGGTGCAAAATATTATCAGCCCCAACACACTCAAGAAGGCGGTCTGTGAGTAGAACTTCGGTCCCATTACAGGAGAAGAAGAAGGCACGCAAAAGAAAAGACTAACAAGGGTGCGGGCCAGTGGCACCGAAAGTACGATCCGTGCTCGGGGCCGGGCCACCTTCACCGAGGATATCTCGAGGAGGGTGCATGTGGCGGGTAGGGCGATGCTACCGACAAATATGCTCAATGCTGCAACCGGTGCTATGCGGAGTCTGCGCATGGCGGTGTTCTTTCTTTGGAGAAGCGGCGTCTCGAGAGAAGGATGTGGCATACCCGGTTTTCGTGGCCAAGGTGCCAGAGGGCAAGGGCTTTGTGGATAACTCCATCGGGCGTACGATCGTCCTGCGGTTTGATGACATCCACGCTATGTTGAACCTTCATCCGCTGCACTACACCTTCCTTTGGCTATTTTCGCTAAGTATGGAGATGCGGATCATTCGCGACAACACCCCGGACATCGTGATAGTCGACCCCTTCTACATGCGTGCCAAGATCTTGGGCAGCGCTGGGGACCGGCAAGTCGCGAGTTCTTACCTCGAAGGCGTCATTACGGCAAACCAAGATAAGGATAACTTCCTCGTGCCTTACTTTCCCAAGTAAGTCCTCCCCTCAACCGGCCCGTAACATATGAATTCTTAGATTTGATCGTTTTCTTTTAACATTCCGTGTTTTCTGCAGTGACACACATTGCACGCTCATCCTCCTAAGCCCCAAATATTCCATGGCCACGTATTTCGACCCGGACCGCCAGTCGAACGTAGACTACACAAATGTCAAGAAGGTTCTTGATGATGTTCTCCCCGGCTACGCCCAATCTGGAGGCACCTTCACCAGGCCTATTCGTAAGTACGGCAAGCACGTGTTCTCCCACAATATGACGTTCTACTGCGTCAAGCAGCCGCCTGGCGGTCAGAAGGGTGCCTACTACGCCATCCATCACATGCGGGCGATCGTACGGGACCATCATCAACTTCGCTCTTGAGTAAAATCAAAGATTGGGCGCGGCGTGTCGGCAATCCAGACGCGGACATCAGACAAGAATTATTTCGCATCCAGTCGGAGTTTGCGGAAATCATCCATCAAGATGTCCTTCGTACCTCGGGGCAGTTCTACCTCAGAAATCAACCGTCCAATAGTGACATCGACACAATGCCACAAATGCAGGCTGACAACGCCCGTTATTTCATGACTCCCACGGTAGATGGCGGCTTCATCCACGCTTCGGTCCCTTGAGTCGAGTCGAAAGCAGTGATGATGTGTCTAGTTCTGAAACATCGATTGGCTCATGTTGTAATTAAACTTTAATGAACTTGTAGTATGTCTCTTTGGTTTCGAGAGTCGTTCAACTTAGATGTAATCGATGCTATTAATGTCTTTCTTTTCTCTTCCGATCGATCTGTTGCATACTTATATATTGCTTATGTATTGTCTGTGAATTGGTACTAATGTTTCGTTTGGCTAGTGCACAGCGATGCCGTCGTATGTCGTGTACAAGGGTAAGGTTCCCGGAGTCTACGACGACTGGGAGGAGTGTCGGAGACAGGTTCACCGATTCAGCGATAACAGTTACAAAGGGTACACCACTAGGGCCGAGGCCGAATCTAGATACGCCCGCTACATCTAGTTTGCTTGTTTAACTAACATCCAGGCCATGTCGGCATCTTGGACTAACCGCACGGAGCCACCACAAATTGGACCCCCACCACCACCTGCGGGAGAACCTCCACACAGGCCCACGTTCGATGAATGGGTGGCACTAGGCAGTGATAGTCCGGTTAGTACATTTGCCTTAACTAGTTCCTGTTCATTCAACACTATCATATCATATTTACCGTTATAATCTTCTCTCAAACATGTAGGGGACCGGTGGTTCGACTCCGGCTACATTGACCCCAGTCACTCCGGTCTGGCAGAGTGGTGGTGGTCGCGGTGGCGGTTTTGGCGGAGGTGGTTTTGGCGGAGGCGGTTTTGGCGGAGGTGGTCTTGGCGGAGGTGGTCTTGGCGGCGGTGGTCTTGCTTGATGTCGATGTGGTTTTGGCGGAGGCGGTCCGTGCATGTGGCCATCTTGCCATACTTTTCATGTTCCATGTCTTACACTGTTTATGTTCATGAACTTTCACCGGTTATGTTCTTTAGATGATGAACTTGAGTATGTTTAAATGATGATGATGAACTTTAGTATGTTTAGATGATGAACTGCCATATTTCTGCATAATCTCATATTACTCTGCTCTCAAATGCGGTCAAATGTATTGAAAAAGAGAAAACAGGAAAAAAACTATGCCTCACGGCAAAGCCGTCGGCATAGATGAAACCCAGTGGCATCGAGGGTGTGACACGTGGCAGATCTAATCTATGCTGACGGCTTTGCCGTAGGCATAGCCCTGCCGCCAGGAGGACCCAGGGGACGACTAATGGGAGAGATATGCCGACGGCTTTGCCGTCGGCATATCCCTGTCACGCGTCGTTCCACCAGTCGTCAGCGCTTTTGATGGCGCCATCCGTTGCCGTCAGGCGAAAAACACTGCCGACGGCTAAACTATGCCGACGGCTGGCCCCAGGGCGTCGGCATAGGCTCCTATGCCGACGGCTATACAATGCCGACGGTCTGACACATGTACGCTGACGTGATCTATGCCGACGGGGCTATGCCGACGGCAGCCGTAGGCATAGATCTACACCGACGGCATATGGCCTATGCCGACGGCCCTTGGCCGTCGGCATAGGCCGCGAGTCCGGTAGTGTTCGCTGGCACCGAATGTAGCAACAAGTAACAGTTATAATTTCATATAATACAATAGGATCCGCATAAGGCTTCTGATGTACAGAATCACAAAGCAGAAACTCGGTCATCTTGGCTCCCGATCTATCAACCAGCACAGCCATATACATAATGAATTTCATGCCAAACCGAGGGCTCTCCAAACCGCTCTAGCTCGGTCACACTTAAATAATGCATGCGTGCGCAACATCTTGTGCATGCACCTTACAAATCATTAAGGGAAACTTTTCTGCCCACCCACCGGCCAAGTCTTTGGCCGGTCGCGTGTGACGTGTTGGATCACATGCGATCCTGCGGCCAACAGCAACACTTTCGATCCACACCCCGTCTCCTTTTCTATTTCTACTAAATCCAGCGCACACCATCGGTGACTGCCGCGATCCCTCTCCGGATGATTCGAAGCAGCGATCATGGCCTATGAGCTCTAGGAGGGACGACGACCCACACGGTTGTATGCTACAACCACTGCGGCCACGTACTGCAACCTGCTGCGCGACCATTTGCTGGGAGCGGCGGCAATGGCGACCGCGGTGATGTGTGCCTGCGAACGACGAACCTGGAGCCAACAGTGCAGAATGCTAGTAACGATGGCGCGGGATGTTGGAACCAGTGTCACCAGATGCTGGAGACAGCGGTGTGTGCTGTGCTACCGAAGTTTGTAGCGGCGTTTTTTTTTGCTGGAACCAGTGATGTGTTGTGCTACCGAAGTTTGTACCGGCGATTTTTTGCTAGAGCCAGTCAGTGTGGATGTTGGAACCTGCATCATGGATTGCTACAAACGGCAACGACCCATGGTGACATGCTGCATCTGGGGTGCCCATGAGCTAGGACGGCGACGACCGTACGTTGCAACAGTCATCTCTGTTTACCGGAACCGGAGACTCGGAATCCTGAAAATGGCGATGTTGGGTGCTGGAACGATTTTTATGTGCTGGAACAACGATGTCGTTGTTGCTGGAACCAACCTCTAGAGGTGCTACAACCGCTCATGATCCCAGGGGAAAATGCGGTTGTGGACAGATTTAAGCCTAACCCATCCATCCCCATCAAAATAGCGCGTGGTACCCGAATTTTCAAACAAGTTTTGGAAAAATATGAATTTTTTAAAACCTGTTTTTTAAGTTAGTGAATATTTTTTCAAAACATGGACATCATTTGAAATTTTGAAATTTTTTTGGGAAATGAGCAGTTTTTTTATTCCAAGATATTCGGAGTTTCTGAATATTTCAATGTAAACAATTTTCGAAATTCTGAACTAATTTTTATGAAAAAAATTAGCATTTTGAAATTGTGTTATATTTTCTAAAACATAAAAGAAAATTAAATTAAGAATATTTCTGAACATTTTTTCAAAAAAAACAAAAAATTTCTTTAATTCTTAAAGGCACAAAAAATTGTTGGAACCCGTAAAAATTTTAAACTTTCAACTATTTTTTAAATTTTGAATAAATTTTGAAATTATAAACATTTTCTTATGATTTTTTATTTTTTTGGAAATTTGTAAACCTACTAAAAAAGAAAAACGAAAGAATGAATGAATAATGAAATTTTAAAAACACAAAAACTAATGAAAAGGAAAAAACCAATTCTAAAACATTGTAGGAACTTTTTTGTGATAAAACTTTCGATCTATTCAACTATCAAGGTAGTACAAAGAACACTAGAAGTAAAATTTACATCCATGTGTGTAGACTATTTAGCGACCACTACAAGCACTAGAGCGAGCGGAAGGCGGGCCCGCCATCATCGCCCCTCTCTCGTCGAAGCCGGGCAAACATTATTGTAGTAGACAATCAAAAAATCATCGTGCTAAGGCCCCATAGGACCAACGCACTAGAACAATAACCGCCGCCGATGCAGAGAAGCATAGATCAGAAGGTTCCAACCTGTGGACACCTGAGGCGATGTGACGAAGACCAGATCCACTCGGATCAACCGAAGACAAATGCGAGCGGATCCCACGAGATCCGTCGAATACAAACCTCCACACGCCTTCCGGCGATGCTTGATACATCACGGGATGTGGCTAGGAAGGAGGACCTTCATCCATCTTCAAGAAAGCGGCAAGCGCCTCGTCTTCTTGAGCATGGTACAAACCCTAACAAAACTCTAGAAAGCACTTAAAAACAGAGCTCTCCCACCGGCAAGTGTCGGGATCCACCGTGCCTCCATGGTCCAGGAGACGAGGCGGACCGGTGGTGGCGCTGGCGAGAGGCGGGAATGTTGGGGAATGTAGCATGCAATTTCAAAAAAAAATTCCTATGCTCACGCAAGATCTATCTAGGAGATGCATAGCAACGACACGTGGAGAGTGTGTCCACGTACCCTCGTAGACCGAAAGTGGAAGTGTTACGCGGTTGATGTAGTTGAACTTCTTCTTGTTCTGACCGATCAAGTACCAAACGTACGGCACCTCCGAGTTCTGCACATGTTTAGCTCGATGACGTCCCACGAACCCTGATGTGTATACTAGGCGCCCCCTCCCCACGTATATAAAGGAGGGAGCGGGAGGGAGCCAACCTTAGGCGCGCCCAAGTAGGAGGAATCCTACTTGGGCTCCTAGTTGGATTCGGTCCCCCCTTTCCTTTTATCGGAAGGGGAAAGAAGGGAAGAGAGGGGGAGAAGGAAAGAGCGGGGCGCCGCCCCTGAGGGAGTCCTGGACTAGGGGGTCCTCGGGCGTCCGACCTATTCAATATGGGCCGGACTGATGGGTTGTAAGGATGAAGGAAGAAGACCACCTCTCGTGTCCGGTTGGGACTCCTGTATGCGTAAATGGCAAGATTAGGTGTTTGAATATACTATTTCCTTTATCTTAAACCGACTCTGTACAACCCTAGTCCCCTCCGATGTCTATATAAACCGAGGGCTTAGACCGAAGGCAGAATCATAACATTCATAGGCTAGACGATCTAGGGTTTAGCCATTGTGATCTTGAGGTAGATCAACTCTTGTAACCTCTATACTCATCGAATACAATCAAGCAGGGCATAGAGTTTTACCTCCTTTAAGAGGGCCCGAACCTGGGTAAACATCGTGTCCCTTTGTCCATTGTTACCATTGATCCCCAGACGCACAACTTGGGTCCCCCTGATGACCCACAAATGTATGAGGTCAATTGTAGCTCTTTTTGATAAGTAAGAGTGTCGAACCCAACGAGGAGCAGAAGGAAATGACAAGTTGTTTTCAGCAAGGTAATGTCTGCAAGTGCTAAAATTGTAAGTAGCGGAGTAGTTTGGTAGCAAGATAATTTGTAATGAGCAAGTAACAATAGTAGTAACAAAAGTGCAGCAAGGTATCCCAATCCTTTTGAGCCAAAGGACATGCCAAAAGGGTTTCTTATGATAAGCAAAGTGTTCTTGAGGGTACACGGGAATTTCATCTAGTCACTTTCATCATGTTGGCTTAATTCGTGTTCGGTACTTTGATAATTTGATATGTGGGTGTACCGGTGCTTAGATGTTGTTCTTACTTGAACAAACCTCTTACTTATGATTAACCCTCTCACAGGCATCCGCAACTACGAGAAAAGAATTAAGAATAAATTCTAACCATAACATTAAACTTTTGGATCCAATCGGTCCCTTATGAAATAGCGCATAAACTGGGGTTTAAGCTTCTGTCACTCTCGCAACCCAGCATCTAATAACTACTCCACAATGCATTCCCTTAGGCCCAAATATGGTGAAGTGTCATGTAGTCGATGTTCACATGACACCACTAAGAGAATGGCAACATACATACCATCAAAATATCGAACACATATCAAGTTCACATGATTACTTGCAACATGATTTCTCCCGTGACCTCAAGAACAAAAGTAACTACTCACAAATTATAAACATGCTCAAGATCAGAGGGGTATTGAATAGCATAATGGATCTGAACATATAATCCTCCACCAAATAAACCATATAGTAATCAACTACAAGATGTAATCAACACTACTAGTCACCCACGGGCACCAATCTATAGTTTTGATACAAAGATTGAACGCAAGATATGAACTAGGGTTTGAGAGGAGTTGGTGCTGTGAAGATGTTGATGAAGATAACCCTCCCCAAGATGGGAGAGTTGTTGGTGATGATGATGACGATGATTTTCCCCTCCAGGAGGTAAGTTCCCCTGGCGGATTTGCTCCACCGGAGGGCAAAAGCTCCTGCCCAAGTTCCGCCTCGAGGCGGCGGCTCTTCGTCCCGAATGTCCTCCCCTAATTTTTTCTAGGTCAAAATGACTTATATACCAGAAGATGGGCACCTGAGGTGGGTTGAGGAGGGCAGCACCCACCTGGTGGCCCTCCTCTGGTACTTATTTGCTCCAATATTCCTTAAATATTCCATAAAAAATCCTCGGGAAGTTTCATCTCATTTGGAGTTGTGCAGAATAGGTAGCTCGACGTAGCTTTTCCAGGTCCAGATTTCCAGTTGCCAGAATTCTCCCCCTTTGTGCAGACCTTGCATATTATGAGAGAGAAGGCATTAGAATTACTCCAAAAAGCATTATTATACAATAAAATAACATATATAACAGTAGGAAAACATGATGCAAAATGGACGTATCAACTCCCCCAAGCTTAGACCTCGCTTGTCCTCAAGCGAAAACCGAAATCGAAAAACATGTCCACATGCTTTGAGAGAGAGGTGTCGATAAAAACAAAAATAAAAACATAGCAGCTTCATGTGACTTATTATAACAGCAACAAACTTCAATATAAAACTTCTATTATAGAACTTTTATCATAGACTTGTTATGAACAAATGACAATTCATCACAACATTGAAGTATGAAGCATAAACTCTATTGGAAACCAACAAACTATGTTCTCAGTAACCTTTGCAACTACAATTCATCATCTTTTCAGGAAGGGTCACGTATCGGAGCCTTTAGGAAATTCCACATACTCAATGTTCATTTAGTCTTCTATGATTGATAACACTCACCATGTATACATGAGCAAAACATTTCAACCGGACACAAAGAAAGATAGGGGCTTATAGTTTCACCTCCCAACACACTCACCTCAAGGGTGATGCCAACAATAATAACTTATGCCACCAATATTCAACTGGACATATGTGCCTAGATCTTTCCTCACCACATGATGCTTGCCAAAGGAGAAAAAAAATGAATAGAGAGAAAAAAACTTTGACTCTTGCATAAAAGTAAATACATGAAAGTAAAAGATAGTCCCTTCGTAGAGGGAAGCACAGGTTGTCATGAGCTCTTTTTTTGTCTTCTCAACCCCTTAGTGCAAGATAATGTCACGTTATATTGCCCCTTGTGATGGCAACCTTTGTTATGCAGTCTGTCACTTTTATTCTTCACCATCACAAGTTCATACAACGCTCAATTTTCCCTTACACTAAATGATCTCACATTTTTATAAGGAATTTTTATTTCCCTTTTTGCACCGATGACAACTTACTTGATGGGTCTTACTCAATCCATAGGTAGGTATGTTGGACTCTCAAACAAGATAGGGTTTTAGGGTTTTGGATACACAAGTAATATCTCTACTTAGTGCGGAATTTTTGGCTAGCAAAGATAGGAGCAAGCACCACATGTTGAAGGATATATGACAATATGACTTCTATGTGAATATGAACAAACTTAAATCATTAAGTTGTCTTCCTTGTCCAACGTCAACAATTTTGGCATATAATATTTTGTTGGGTGCTCACAATCACAAAAGATTTCCATGATAGTGTATTTATATGTGAATCTTCTTTTCCCTTATTAATTCTTTCATGTGTTGCATCATTGACCAATGCTATGTTTGTCAATCTACAATAAATTTTTTTACTTATACTTTTCCTTGTGTAATGTCATCACTTACCATAAGATTAGCATATGATCTTTTCTTTTTATTGCAGCGAGAAAGTAAAGAAGGCAAAACTCAAACTAAACTTTATTATATCTTGCACACGATTACAAGTATTGATCACTAAGCAAACTCATAAAAAGAAAGGATCGAACTAAACTTTTATTCATATAATAGCAAAACATAACCATTGATCGAACTAAGAAAATAAAGGCAAAAGATAGTGGAGATTGATACGATACTGGGGCACCTCCCACAAGCTTGGCGAAAGCCAAGGGGAGTGCCCATACCCAATACTCAGTTTTCTTTTGGTGGTGATGAAGAAGATGGTGGTGGAAGTAGAAGCAATCTGATCTTTAAGGATCAAAAGGCTCTCCAATCTTGGATGACTCTTCGCAAAGGAAGCAATGTGCTCCATATGCAAAATATTTTCATGATTGAGATACTTATTTTATATCTGAGACCGTATTAATGATCCTGAAGGCTGCAATCTCAACGGGGGTAAGATGAGCATAGTAGGGTTCAAGGATATCTTCCTCTTCCTCATCGGCGGGCAATGCTTGCTCGCCCATCGACACTTGATCTCCGGGTGCCTCCTTGCTCTTGTCCTCCTTAGCTGCTCCAACAGGGTCTTCTCTCTTCAGCTCGATCTTCATCAACCAAGCATCTTCTTCCATACGCTCAACAGATCTGACAGAAAACAACAAGAAAAGAAAACATGATATTTCTCCGCGATACAGAGGTAAACAGGTTTGGGAGGTATATATAGATTTTTTATCTTGGGGAACAAGCAGAACAGATGAAAAATGGAGACCGGAAAGTACCCGAGGTGGGCACAACCCACCTGGGCTTGCCAGGCAAGCCTGGCGTGCCCTGGTGTATCATGCCCACTAGGGTCACTTTCTTCGAAGTTTCTTATTTTCCTCATTTTCTAAATATTCCAAAACTGACAAAAAAAAATTGCGGATTTTTCGGAGTCTGTTTACTTACTGTTTCACATTCCTCCTTATTTTCACGATTCAGGAGTGTTCCTGTAGGACTCTCTTATGTGTTCTTCCAGTGTCAAAGTTTGGATAAGATTGCTTTCTACATTAATGGGTGTACCAGAGATATGGTGTTTTATTCGTTGCCCATTGACAACCTTCGGGTTAGTCCCTTCGGCATTATTTGTTTTGATAGCTCCAAATCGCTAGACCTCCTCGATGACCTACGGTCCTTCCCATTTGGAGAGGAGTTTTCCTACAAAGAACCTGAAATGAGAGTTGTACAAAAGAATATATTATCCTACTTTGAAATCACGCTTTTGGATTCTTTTGTCATGCCATCTTTTAACTTTTTCTTTTAATAACTTCAGCATTTTCATAAGCCTGGATTCTCCATTCATCTAATGAGCTAATATCAAATAACCTCTTTTCTCCAGCAAGTTTGAAATCATAATTGAGTACTTTTATTGCCTAAAATGCTTTGTGTTCTAACTCAAGAGTTAAATGACAAGTTTTTACATACACCATTTTATATGGAGACATACCCATAGGATTTTTGTATGCTGTTCTATAAGCCCAAAGTGCATCATCTAATTTCTTAGACCTATTCTTTGGGACCTATTAACAGTCTTTTGTAAGATTAATTTTATTTCTCTATTGCTAAGTTCAACTTGACCACTAGACTAAGGATGATAAGGTGACGTTGAGGGAGTCCTGGATAAGGCGGTATCCGGACAGCAGGACTATATACTTTGGTCGGACTGTTGGACTATGAAGATACAAGATTGAAGACTTCGTCCCTTGTCCGGATGGGACTCTCCTTTGCGTGGAAGGCAATCTTGGCGATCCAGATGATAGATCTCCTTCTCTGTAACCGACTCTGTGTAACCCTAGCCCCCTCCAGTGTCTATATAAACCGGAGGGTTTAGTCCATAGGACAAGACAATCATACCATAGGCTAGCTTCTAGGGTTTAGCCTCTACTATCTCGTGGTAGATCAACTCTTGTAATACTCATATCATCAAGATCAATCAAGCAGGAAGTAGGGTAGTACCTCCATCGAGAGGGCCCGAACCTGGGTAAACATCATGTCCCCAGTCTCCTGTTACCATTAGCCTTAGACACACAGTTCGGGACCCCCTACCCGAGATCCACCGGTTTTGACACCGACATTGGTGCTTTCATTGAGAGTTCCTATGTGTCGTTGCTGTAAGGCACGATGGCTTCTCCAACCTTCAACAACGCCGTCTGGGGTGAGACTTTCCTCCCCGGACAGATCTTCGTGTTCGGCGGCCGCCGTGGGCCAACTTCGCAGCCATCTGGAAGCAATCGGCGGCTACACTCCTGGCCATCAGGTCAGGTTCGGGAACCTAAACTACACTGCCGACATCCGCGGAGACTTGATCTTCGACGGATTCGAGCCCATGTCAGGAGCGCCGAACGATGTCCACACGCACGACTTAGATCTGTTGTTGGACAGTATTCGGGATATCGCGCCTGCTACAGCTCCGGACTTTGATCCAGAGCAGATCGTGCCATCCAAGGACGGGTGGATGGACCCCGCCACGGAGGCCGCACACCTATCGGCGTTGGAGCCGAACACAGACTCCGCTCCTAAGGAAATCTGTGTCTCCGGACCCCCAGACTTTTCTTCAGTCGTAGGTTCCGGACCGCGTGCATCCATGCCCATCGAATCTGATTGGGCTCCAATCATGGAGTTCACCACCGCGGATATCTTTCAGCACTCGCCCTTCGGGGACGTGCTAAATTCATTGAGGTCTCTCTCTCTGTCAGGAGATTCCTGGCCGAACTATGTTCGGCTTGAGTGGGAAGCAGGCAACGAAGAAATTCGTTACCCACCCACCACCCACTTAATAGCTACAGTTGATGATTTGACCAACGTGCTTAACTTCGACTCCGAAGACATTGACGGTATAGACGACGATGCTGGAGAAGAACAAGAACCACCGCCCACAGGGCGTTGGACTGCCACCTCTTCATATGATATATATATATATATATATATATATATATATATATATATATATATATATATATATATATATATATATATATATGGTGGACACCCCAAAGAAAACGATGGCGATGAGGCAGCGAAGATAACCCCTCGGGGAAGAAATCAAAGCATGGGCGTCATCGGCGCCCGCTCTAAGCCCGCCACAGCAATACCGCACGGGAGAAGAAAATAATCCAGGTGGTGCCGAAGATGAATACAACCCTGATCAGCCTGCCTTTGAACAGGCCGAACAGGAGCACGGGCAGGTCAGCCCAGATGAACAGGCGACGGACGGATACTTGGAGGACGACAACTACATGCCTCCCTCCGAAGACGAGGTGAGCCTCGGCGACGATGAATTCGGCGTACCGGAGGATCCCATAGAGCAGGAGCGCTTCAAGCGCAGGCTTATAGCCACTGCAAGAAGCCTGAAAAAGAAGCAGCAGCAGCTCCAAGCTGATCAAGATCTGCTCACAGACAGATGGACCGAGGTTCTGGCTGCCGAGGAATACGGACTCGAGCGCCTAACCAAAGGTTACCCAAAGCACAAGTTGCTACCTCCACTAGAGGAGGAGGCCGTAGAGCCTACACTACCAGAACAAGACGAGGCTGACCGGCCACCTCGTGGCCGAGATGAAACGGCATATCAGACCGAATACGAGCCCGCACCCCCACGCCGGTTCACTACGGCCCGGGGCAATACGCAGGACCTACGAGATATATTGGAAAACAACGCAGGACAACCAATATCGATCTACAGATCACAGGGGCGCGCCACAGCACATGACGATGATCATCACGCCGGATACAATAATAATAAGTACGGCCAGGCCGAACATAACCGACCAGACTTAGTCAGACTGCGTCACGACATAGCCCGGCACAGAGGCGCCGCACACCCCCTCTGCTTCACTAATGAAGTAATGGATCATGAATTCCCAGAAGGGTCCGTAAACATCGAATCATACGATGGCACAACAGACCCCGCATTATGGATCGAAGATTTCCTTCTCCACGTCCACATGGCTCACGGTGATGATCTACATGCCATCAAGTATCTTCCCCTTAAGCTTAAAGGACCAGCCAGACATTGCCTGAATAGCCTGCTGGCGAACTCCATCGGCAGTTGGGAAAATCTTGAGGACGCTTTCCTCGAAAACTTCCAAGGCACTTACGTGCGACCACCAGATGCTGATGACTTAAGTCACATTACCCAACAGCCCGGAGAGTCAGCCAGGAAATTCTGGACTCGGTTCCTAACTAAAAAGAACCAAATTGGCGACTGTCCGGACGCCGAGGCCCTGGCGGCCTTTCAGCATAATATCCGCGACGAGTGGCTCGCCCGACACCTCGGTCAAGAAAAACCAAAGTCCATGGCGGCCCTCACGACACTCATGACCCGGTTTTGCGCGGGCGAGGACAGCTGGTTGGCTCGTAGTAGCACAACACCAAGAAACTCTGGCACTTCAGATGTCCGCGACAGTAACGGAAAGCCACGGCGCAATAGACATAAGCGTCGGAATAATGGTGATAACGCCGAAGACACGACAGTCAATGCCAGATTCAGCAACTCAAAATCCGGTCAGCGGAAAAATCCATTCAAAAGAAACAATCCGGGATCGTCCAGTCTGGACCGCATACTCGACCGCTCGTGCCAGATTCATGGCACCCCCGACAAACCAGCCAATCACACTAACAGAGATTGCTGGGTGTTCAAACAAGCCGGCAAGTTGAATGCCGAAAACAAGGACAAGGGGCTGCACAGCGATGATGACGAGGAGCCCCGGCGTCCGAACACTGGGGGACAGAAGAAATTCCCCCCCCCCCTCCCCCAGGTGAAAACGGTAAACATGATCTATGCCACCCACATTCCCAAGCGGGAACGAAAGCATGCACTGCGGGACGTCTAAGCGATGGAGCCTGTCGCCCCAAAGTTCAACCCATGGTTACCCTGCCCGATCACATTCGATCGTAGGGACCATCCTACCAGCATCCGTCACGGCGGTTCAGCCGCATTGGTCCTTGACCCAATCATCGATGGATTCCACCTCACGCGAGTCCTTATCGACGGTGGCAGCAGCCTGAACCTGCTTTATCAGGACACAGTGCGCAAAATGGGCATCGATCCATCACGGATCAAGCCCACCAAAACCACCTTCAAGGGTGTAATTCCAGGGGTAGAGGCTCGCTGTACGGGCTCAATAACACTGGAAGTGGTCTTCGGATCTCCGGATAACTTCCGAAGCGAGGAGTTAATCTTCGATATCGTCCCTTTCCGTAGTGGCTATCATGCACTACTTGGACGAACCGCGTTTGCTCGATTCAACACGGTGCCTCACTATGCATACCTTAAGCTCAAGATGCCAGGAACTCACGGGGTTATAACAGTCAATGGAAACACAGATCACTCCCTCCATACAGAAGAGCACACTGCGGCCCTCGCGGCAGAAGTACAAAGCAGCCTCCTTCGACAAACAGCCAATTTGGCAACGACAACCCCGAACACCGTCAAGCGAGTCCGGAGCACCCTGCAGCAGGATCGTCAGGCATGCCAAGAGCTCGATTAGCAATCCGGCCTCCGCCCCAGCCCCATTCAGGCGGCATTCGTGCCACGCGTACACAATTATGCACTAAAAATACCATGGGCACAGGTGGAGGCGAGACGACAATGCGGCCCACAGTGCGGTTCAGCCGCCATGAGGCCCGCATACCCTTTTCCTTTCTTTCTTTCAGGACCCTACTTTCGGGCAGCCCCTTCAAAGAGCCGGATCACCGGACTCAGGAGGGAACACCAAGGAGGCAAGAGGCTTTGCACACAAGGGAATACCCAGGTGGTCTCTGTTAATGATCGTTATACTGTTTTACACACCTGCATGCAGCCTGCCCTTGGATAGGACATGTCAGATAGTCCTAATTATTTTTGCTTAATGCATTAATTGTAAACATACGTCTGGACGTATTGTCCTAATAACAATGGGACATAGTATACAGCGTTAGCTTCTTACTACTATCTTCATATTTTCCCTTGAATATTTATTCAATATTGCACACGTACACTTTGGTACAATCAGTTTGCCAGGGGCTTTTTTATTTTGAGCCCCATAACATGGCAAGAAAAGTCCGAACACTTTCGATAGTGCGGCACCCCGAACTTATAGCATTATATGCATCAGCTCCGAATCATCTCTTGGGTCAATAGTTGGGTTAGCCCGGCACCCTTGTTTTGGTACCTTACGTTCCGTTACATCGGCTAAGGTAGTGCAAGGAAAACTACTGCGATTGTGTCCCGGTTCTTCCGGACGAACACCTTAGTAGAGAAAGCTGAAAACTGACCGTCATGATGCGGCGAGAGCTGGTCGCTATTTGAGAGGTACTAAATCCTTAATGATTTTTTCCGCTTAAGGCGAGGAATCGGCCTTGTCCGATTTAGGCGTGCGTAGCGCCCCAGTTTGGCCTTCCGAATACTAGGGGCTTCGCCAAAATATAAAATTGTAGACTTCTATGGCCAAGTGAGAGTTATAAAGCCGCATAGTCCGATTGCCTTGTTCGCTGCGCTAAACACCTCCTTAAAGGACCAAAAATTTGGGTAAAGAGTGTTGGGTTTTCCACGAACACCCCAGTACTAGTTACATGGGGCCGGAAGCCGACGACTGGCCTACTTTTAGAATTTTATAAATGGCCGCACAGAAGGTAATATTTTAAATCAACAAAGCGGTATATCGCGCAAACCAACTTGTTTTCATATTACAAAAAAACGACATGAGTACATTCACTCAAAGATTATGTTCTTGGCACATTCATTGGCCACAAGGCGCGCGCCTTTCATAACACCATCATAATATTTCTCGGGGTAGCGATGCTCCTTACCCTCCGGGGGTCCATCCTTCACGAGCTTTTCAGCGTCGAGTTTCGCCCAATGCATCTTCACGCGGGCAAAGGCCCGGCGGGCACCCTCAATACAGACGGACTGCTTGATAACTTCAAGCCGTGGACAGGCATGCACCATCCGCTTTACAAGGCCAAAATAGCTTTCGGGCAGGGGCTCGCCAGGCCACATCCGGACTATGAGGTCCTTCATGGCCAGTTCGGCCTCTCTGTGGAGTTCAACAAACTGCTTCAGTTGGTCACTCAAGGGCATCGGGTGTTCAGCTCTGGCGTATTGGGACCAGAACAGCTTCTCCGTTGAGCTCCCCTCTTCAGCACGATAGAACTCCGTGGCATCCGAAATGCTGTGTGGCAGATCTACGAATGCCCCTGGAGAGCTCCGAATTCGTGTAAGTAAAAGAAATGTCTCTTCCACATGCTTGATTTGCATAAAAAATGCCTTACCCTCCGCTATCTTTTTGGCCGCCTGGATTTCCTGGAGGGCCTTTTAGGCTTCGGCCTTGGCGTCTGTCGCGCTCTAGAGGGCCTTCGCAAGCTCAGACTCCTGCGTCTTGAAGCCATGCTCCAAGGACTCGAACTTCTTGCCGAACTCCTGGAGCTCTTGTTGTACCTCTCCCACCCGAGCATCTTGCTTTTCACGCTCGGTGCGCTCCGTAGCTGCTTTGGCTTCGGCCTCGAACAACGCTTTCTTCAGGGCCGCCACTTCGGTCGTGGCCCCTATTAAAAATCACGAAGATTTTTGTTAGTATCACCAATTTTTCTCCTTTATATGACACACGGACGGGGTTCTCCTCGAGCTGCCTCTTCACGAGGCCGAGCTCTTCTTCGGCCTGCCCTAGATCGCGCTTCAGTCCGGCGACCTCAGCCGTGCGGTGGTCAGCAGCAATGCCTGCTTGTTAACATAGACAAGTACTATCAGATTCCTGTGGTTTTTTAGTTGATCCTCTGTTTGGCTTTTCTTTCCAGACACCAAAGCAGAGTATCGAGAACTTCTGTCTATCGGGTGATATTTTCTCACACTTTTTCATTACTTACCTCAAAGCCTGTTAGTAGGCTGGTGCAGGCTTCGGTCAATCAGCTCTTGGCGAACCGAATCTTCTCAATTACCGTACTCATAAGAGTATGGTGCTCATCGTCGATGGAAGCGCTTCGAAGCACTTCCAACAAATTAGCCGATGCCTCCGGCTGGGCAGAGGTCATTGACACGGCCGGCTCGTCCTCCTTTGCGAAGGGCTGCCTACTGGAATCTGGAACCTTTGGAGGCTCCGGTAGCGATACAGAACCGGGAGCCAGACTTGCTGTGGCTCCCGTCAGCATAATCCATGGGGGTCTTACCCCCCATGTGCCCGGCATCCGGGATTTTGCCTTGGGGTGTCTCTGGAACCGTCGCCCCTGCTCTGGTATCCTTTGGGACAACACCTCGGTGTCATCCGCAAGTCGTGGGGAGGTGACCGTCAGGAGTGAATTCATCTTCGACTCGCTCAGAGACCCCTCCGAAGAAGATACCCCGAGATTGGACCCGGCCGGACTGCATATACGTGTTTGGCGTTATTACAAACTATGAAGTCAAAGTCGCGAAACTATTACAGAGTGCGGATACTTACGACCTCGCTCGGGGCTTGCCCTGGGCAGCCACTCCTCCTCGCTGTAGGCGGCGGTAGTGGAGTGATCCGGAAGGGATGCCTTTCCCTTCTCAGCGTCCGAGCCTCCCCCTGCGGGGCGACCTTCCTTTTCTTCCCCTCCCCAGTGCGGGGAGGGGGCATTTCTTCATGTTTCCCCCCGTCTTCGTGGGAGGAATCTGCCTCGTCATCCTTGGATGACGAGTTTATCACGGCCCTGCGCCGGAGACCTTTTCTGGTCCCCGCGACCGCCTTCTTAGACCCTTCGGCCCCCTCAGTGGGGGCGGCCTTCCTCTTTCTCTCCTCCCCTTCGTGGGAGGAGTGCGCCTCGTCATCTTCTAGCGAGGCATCTGGCGCAACCTCGCGCCCGAGACCCCTCCTGGTCCCCGTGGCCTTCTTTTCGGCCTTTTTCTCCGGCACCTTGTAAGGCGCCAGAACCAGCATCTCCGTCAGGAGTGTGGTTGCTGGATCCTCAGGCAGCGGAGCCGGACAGTCGATCCGCTCTGCCGTCTTCACCCAATCCTGTTTTTTCAGCATGGTGACTTAAAAATCCTCCCACGAGTATGCTGGGAAAGGTACATCTTGTGATAATCAGAGGACTTACCAGATTGGCGAGGCGCTCTGCACTAAGCCCAAGGTCCTTGGAAATGGGAGGAGGAACTTCGCCGGTCTTGAACACCACCTTCTAGACGTCTTTGTGTGTCGTGCCGAAGAGTTCCAGCAGCATCTGGTTTTCGGCCGGATCAAACTCCCACATATCGAATGCTCGTCTTTGACACGGGAGAATCCGGCGGATGAGCATGACCTGGACCATGTTGACAAGCTTGATCTTCTTGTCCCTCATACTTTTGATGCAGGTCTCGAGTCCGGTCAGCTCTGTGGGTTCGCCCCAGGCGAGGCCCTTCTTTTCCCAAGAAGTGAGTTGCATGGGGATTCCGGATCTGAATTTGGGGGCCGCCACCCAGTTGGCGTCGCGCGGCTCGGTGATGTAGAACCACCCTGATTGCCACCCTTTCACGGTCTCCACGAAGGAACCATCAAGCCATGTAATGTTGGGCATTCTGCCCACCATGGCGCTTTCGCACTCCGCCTGTTGGCCTCTCACGATCTTCGGCTTCACGCAGAAGATTTGCAGCCACAGGCCGAAGTGGGGCTTGATGCGGAGGAAGGCCTCGCACACGACGATGAACGCCGAGATGTTGAGGACGTAATTTGGGGCTAGATCGTGAAAATCTAGCCCGTAGTAATACATGAGCCCGCGGACGAACGGGTGAAGTGGAAATCCTAGTCTGCGGACGAAATGAGGGAGAAATACTACTCTATCCCGAGACTTTGGGGGTGGGGTGATCTGTCCCTCCGCCAGAAGCCTGTGCGCGATGTTTTTGGCCAGGTATCCGGCCGCCCGAAGCTTGGTAATCTCCTCCTCTGTGACAGAGGAGGCCATCCACTTGCCTCCCGCTCCGGACATGCTGCGGTCCTACGGAGAAGGTGAGAACTTGGGCGTTGAGGCTCGAGAATGCGAGAACGGAGAAAGGAGGAAGAAGGCGTGGGTGAAAACGAGAGATCCTTATCCCTTTATAAAGGCGGTGCAGAATGTGCACCTCCCCACTTGCCTCTCGAAATCACTTATTTTCCAAGCGCCTCGATCGATGGCGCTAGTTGGGTTACCCATACCCGTATTGGTGAAGATCCCGCGATAAGGGGACACGATCTCTGCTTTGACAAGACGTGCCAAAGAAACCGCCTCGCAATGTGTGCGGTAGTTTGTTGTGAAAAACGGTTCGAATAATGACCGGGCCGTGGCATGATGTCACGCTGCAAAGAGCTGCCAGCAGATTGGATTTGTGGTATATTATTCTTTCTACGGTGGTATGCAAAATTTATCTTGCAGAGACCGGACACGATTTAAATGTTCAAAGATTACTTTGGAGTATTCGGAGATGGAACCCTCCTTGCAATGCCGAAGACAATCTGCGCGCCGGACTCATCGTCATTGAAGCCTGGTTCAGGGGCTACTGAGGGAGTCCTGGATAAGGGGGTATCCGGACAGCCGGACTATATACTTTGGCCGGACTGTTGGACTATGAAGATACAATATTGAAGACTTCGTCCCATGTCCGGATGGGACTCTCCTTTGCAGGAAGGAAAGCTTGGCGATGCGGATGATAGATCTCCTTCTCTGTAACCGACTCTGTGTAACCCTAGCCCCCTCTGTCTATATAAACCGGAGGGTTTAGTCCATAGGACAAGACAATCATACCATAGGCTAGCTTCTAGGGTTTGGCCACTACGATCACGTGGTAGATCAACTCTTGTAATACTCATATCATCAAGATCAATCAAGCAGGAAGTAGGGTATTACCTCCATCGAGAGGGCCCGTACCTGGGTAAACATTGTGTCCCCAGTCTCCTGTTACCATTAGCCTTAGACGCACAGTTCGGGACCCCCTACCCGAGATCCGCCGGTTTTGACACCGACAGACGCAATTCTATGATTAACATCATACTTAGAAAGCATCTTACAGAAAGCACCATGAATAAAGTGTGAACCACCTTCAGTTATTAAATATCTAGGGACTCCAAACCTTGGTAAAATAACTTCCTTAAGCATTTTAATAGAGGTTTTGTGATCAGCACTACTGGTTGGAATAGCTTCTACCCATTTAGTAACATAATCAACAGCAACCAAAATATGTGTATACCCATTAGAGGAAGGAAAAGGTCCCATAAAGTCAAATCCCCAAACATCAAATGGTTCAACAGCAAGTGAATAATTCATAGGCATTTCTTGACGCTTATTGATATTACCTATTCTTTGGCATTCATCACAAGAAGAGACAAACTTACGGGCATCTTTGAAGAGAGTAGGCCAATAAAATCCAGATTGCAATACCTTATGAGTGGTTCTGTCTCCCGTGTGATGTCCTCCATAAGCTTCGGAGTGACATTTCCGTACGATTTGATCCTGTTCATGCTCAGGTACACAACGTCTAATAATACCATCTACTCCTTTATAAAGATGTGGGTCATCCCAAAAGTAATGTCTTAAATCATAGAAGATTTTTTTCTTTTGTTGGTATGTGAAGCTAGGTGGTATGTATTTAGCAACAATATAATTAGCATAGTCAGCATACCAAGGTGTACTATGAGAAACATTTATTGCAGCTAATTGTTCGTCAGGGAAGCTATCATTAATAGGTTGTGGGTCATCAAGAATATTTTCAAGTCTAGACAAGTTATCAACCACGGGGTTATCTGCTAATTTCCTATCAGTGGTATGCAAATCAAATTCTTGCAGCAGATGAACCCTCCTAATGAGTCTAGGTTTAGCATCTTTCTTTTCCATAAGATACCTTATAGCAGCATGATCGTTGTGAACAATTACTTTAGAATCAACAATGTAAGATCTGAATTTATCACAAGCAAACACCACCGCTAAGAATTCTTTTTCAGTAGTAGCATAATTTCTTTGAGCACTGTCTAGAGTTTTACTAGCATAATGAATAACATTTAGTTTCTTATCAACTCTTTGTCCTAGAACAGCACCAACAACATAATCACTAGCATCACACATAATCTCAAAAGGCAAGTTCCAATAAGGTGGTTGAACAACATGTGCAGTGATTAAGGCTTTCTTTAGTGGTTCAAAGGCTTCCATACAATCATCATGAAACACAAAGGGAATATCCTTTTGCAAAAGATTAGTAAGAGGCCTAGATATTTTAGAAAAGTCTTTGATAAACCTTCTATAGAAACCACCATGACCAAGGAAACTACGAATACCTTTGATATCTTTAGGACATGGCATTTTCTCAATTGCATCAACCTTGGCTTTGTCCACCTCAATGCCTCTTTCAGAAATTTTATGGCCCAAGACAATACCTTCATTAACCATAAAGTGGCACTTCTCCCAGTTCAAGACAAGATTTGTTTTTTCACATCTCTGCAAAACTCGATCAAGATTGCTTAAACAATCATCAAAAGACTTCCCATAAACAGAAAAGTCATCCATGAAAACCTCAACAATAATTTCACAAAAATCGAAGAATATAGCAGTCATACATCTTTGAAAGGTAGCAGGTGCATTACATAAACCGAAAGGAATACGTCTATAAGCAAATGTTCCAAAAGGACAAGTAAAAGTGGTCTTTTCTTGATCAAATTGTTAAACAAGTATTTGTGAAAAGCCAGAGTATCCATCAAGGAAGCAAAAATGTGTGTGCTTAGAAAATCTTTCTAACATTTGATTAATAAAAGGCAGAGGGTAATGATCTTTTCGAGTAGCTTTATTTAATTTTCTATAGTCAGTTACCATTCTATGGCCCGTAACAATTCTTTGTGGAATAAGCGCATTCTTGTCATTAGGAACAACAATAATACCTCCCTTCTTAGGGACACAATGAACATGACTTACCCATCTACTATCAGCTATAGGATAGATTATACCTATTTCCAGAAGTTTCAATATTTCCGTTCTTACCACTTCTTTCATTTTCGGATTTAATTAACGTTGGTGATCAACAACGGGTTTAGCATCAGGTTCCATATTAATCTTGTGCTGACATAGAGTGGGTCTAATGCCCTTAAGATCATCAAAAGTATATCCAATAGCATCCATGTGCTTCCTTAGAACTTCCAATAATCTTTCTTCTTCATGTTCTGGAAGGTTAGCACTAATAATAACAGGATATATCTTCTTTTCACCAAGATAAGCATATTTCAAAGTGTCTGGTAATTGTTTTAATTTAAACACATGATCACCCTTAGGTGGAGGAGGACCTCTTAGAGTTTCAATAGGCAAATTGTGTTTAAACAGAGGTTGTTGTTCGAAAAAGATTCTATCTATTTCATTTCTTACACGCATATGCAAATCATTTTCATGGTCTAGCAAATATTGTTCCAAAGGATCAGTAGGAGGCACAGCAATAGAAGCAAGACAAATAATTTCATCCTTACTAGGAAAATCTTTCTTATGAGGTTGTTTACTAAACTTGCAAAAATTAAACTCATGAGATTTATCACCAAAGCTAACACCGACAGTTTGTTTCTCACAATCTATTTTAGCATTGATGGTGTTCAAGAAAGGTCTACCAAATATAATGGGACAAAAGTCATCTTGTGGGGTGCTAAGAACAAGAAAATCAGTAGGGTATTTTACTTTTCCACATAAGACTTCAACATCTCTAAGAATCCCAATTGGTGATATAGTATCTCTATTAGCAAGTTTAATAGTAACATCTATATCTTATATTTCAGCAGGTGCTATTTCATCTTTAATTTCATCATATAGAGACAAAGGAATAGCACTTAGACTAGCACCTAGCTCACATAACCCATGATAACAGTGATCTCCTATCTTAACTGAGACAACAGGCATGCCACAACTGGTCTATGTTTATCTTTTCCTTCAGGTTTGGCAATTCTAGAAGCTTCATCACAGAAGTAAATAGCATGCACATCAATATTATCAACTAAGAGATCTTTAATCACAGAAACACTAGGTTAAAATTTGATTTGTTCAGAAGGTTTGGATGTTCTAACATAACTTTTGTTAACCACAGTTGAAGCTTTAGCATGTTCCTTCATCCTAACAGGAAAAGTTGGTTTTTTAATATAAGCAGTGGGGACAACTGGATCAACATTGTAAATGATAGTTTCTTCTTTAGCTTTTACTGGTTCTTTAACTTCTTCTTTAATTGGTGGGTGATATTTAGACCACTTATCCTTAGGGAGATCAACATGAGTAGAAAAAGATTCACAAAAGGAGGCTACTATCTCAGAGTCAAGTCCATATTTAGTGCTAAACTTTTGAAAATAATCGGTATTCATAAAAGATTTAACACAATCAAACTTATGTTCAATACCTGAATCTTTACCTTCGTCGAGTTCCCAATCTTCAGAGTTGCGTTTAATTCTTTCTAAGAGATCCCACCGGAATTCAATAGTATTCTTCATAAAAGAACCAGTGCAAGAAGTATCGAGCATTGATTGATCATTACGAGAAAGCCAAACATAAAAATTCTGAATAATAATTTCTCTCGGGAGCTCATGATTGGGGCATGAATATAACATTTACTTAAGCCTCCCCCAAGCTAGAGTGGTACTTTCTCCTTCACGATGCCAAAAATTATATATGTAATTCCGGTCACGATGAACTAGATGCATAGGATAAAATTTCTGATGAAATTCCAGTTTCAAACGGTTCCAGTTCCAAGATCCAATATCATCGCATAGCCTATACCATATCAATGATTTTCCCTTCAAAGATAAAGGGAAAACCTTCTTCTTAGCTTCATCTCCGGGCAAACCTGCAAGCTTAAACAATCCACAAATTTCATCCACATATATCAAGTGCATATCAGGATGTTCGGTTCCATCTCCTACATAAGGATTAGCTAGCAGTTGTTCTAACATACCCAAAGGAATTTCATATTCAATATTTTCAGTTGGTGCAGTAGGTTGAGGAGTAACTAACTGTGGTTCCGGCCGAGGTGAAGATACCCCGAACAAACCCCTCAAAGGATTGTTTTCCATAGTAGCAAGTGACAATAAATTTTAGAACGTAGTAATAATGTTTCCTTACCAATTTCCACTTACCAAGAGCGCTTCACTCCCCAGCAACGGCGCCAGAAAATTGCCTTGATGACCCATAAGTGTATGGGGTCAATTGTAGCTCTTTTCGATAAGTAAGAGTGTCGAACCCAACGAGGAGCAGAAGGAAATGACAAGTGGTTTTCAGCAAGGTAATGCCTACAAGTGCTAAAATTGTAAGTAGCGGAGTAGTTTGGTAGCAAGATAAGTAACGAGCAAGTAACAATACTAGTAACGAAAGTGCAGCAAGGTATCCCAATCCTTTTGAGGCAAAGGACATGCCAAAACAGTTTCTTGTGATAAGCAAAGTGTTCTTGAGGGTACACGGGAATTTCATCTAGTCACTTTCATCATGTTGGCTTAATTCATGTTCGGTACTTTGATAATTTGATATGTGGGTGGACCGGTGCTTAGGTGTTGTTCTTACTTGAACAAACCTCCTACTTATGATTAACCCTCTCGCAAGCATACGCATCTATGAGAAAAGTATTAAATACATTTTAACCATAGCATTAAACTTCTTGATCCAATCAGTCCCTTACGAAATAGCGCATAAACTGGGGTTTAAGCTTCTATCACTCTCGCAACCCACCATCTAATAACTACTCCACAATACATTCCCTTAGGCCCAAATATGGTGAAGTGTCATGTAGTCGACGTTCACATGACACCACTAAGTGAATGGAAACATACATACCATCAAAATATCGAACACATATCAAGTTCACATGATTACTTGCAACATGATTTCTCCTGTGACCTCAAGAACGAAACTAACTACCCACGAATGATAAACATGGTCAAGATCAAAAGGGTATTGAATAGCATAATGGATCTGTACAATCTTCCACAAATAAACCATATACTAATCAACTACAAGATGTAATCAACACTACTAATCACCCATGGGCACCAATCTATAGTTTTGATACAAAGATTGAACACAAGAGATGAACTAGGGTTTGAGAGGAGTTGGTGCTGTGAAGATGTTGATGAAGATAACCCTCCCCAAGTTGGGAGAGTTGTTGGTGATGATGATGACGATGATTTCCCCTTCGGGAGGGAAGTTCCGCCGGCGGAATCGCTCCACCGGAGGGCAAAAGTGCTCCTGCCCAAGTTTCACCTCGAGGCGGCGGCGCTTCGTCCTGAATGGACTCCCTTTATTTTGTATAGGTCAAAATGACTTATATACCAGAAGATGGGCACCGGAGGTGAGCCGAGGAGGGCAGCACCCACCAGGGCGCGCCTGGGCCTCCTGGCGCGCCCAGGTGGGTTGTGCCCACCTGGTGGCCCTCCTCTGGTACTTATTTGCTCCAATATTCCTTAAATATTCCATAAAAAATCCTCGGGGAGTTTCAGCTCATTTGGAGTTGTGCAGAATAGGTAGCTTGACGTAGCTTTTTCAGGTCCAGATTTCCAGTTGCCAGAATTCTCCCGCTTTGTGCATACCTTGTATATTATGTAAGAAAAGGCATTAGAATTACTCCAAAAAGCATTATTATACAATAAAATAACATAAATAACAGTAGGAAAACATGATGTAAAATGGACATATCACCACCTACCCGAGATCTACCGGTTTTGACACTGACATTGGTGCTTTCATTGAGAGCTCCGCTGTGTTATCAACAGAAGGACTCTTCACCAACGATGATGCTGTGTCAGGGGAGACCTTTCTCCCTGGACAGATCTTTGTGTTTGGCGGCTTCATGTTACGGCCAACTCGACTGGCCACCTTGAGCAGGTCGATAGTTACGCCCCCGGTCACCAGATCAGGTTCGGAAACCTGAACTACGTCACTGATATCCGAGGAGATCTGATCCTCGAGGGGTTCACGGCTTCGGCTACCGCTCCCTGCCCTCACGGAGAAAGCCCCTCGGATCCTCTATTAGATCATGTTCAGGTGTCAACGCTCATACCTGCCTCGACCTTAGATCCAGGGCAGATCATATCGTCCTAAGACGGGACGATTGACCCCGTCGGACTCTTTCTTATCATGGAGCCTCCAACCGAAGACCCAGATACGATTGCGCCATTCGTAAGCTCGGAGTCAAACGGGACTCTCCCAGTCATCGGGAAGCCGGACTCGCCTCTGGACGATAACTCTGAACTGTTGAAATCTGTGTCCATCAGGCTCGATCAAGTGTCTATCACGGAGCCCAGCCCTGCAGATCCGCAGACTCCTATCCAGCTTTCGCTCTTAGATGAAGCACTGGGCTTGATTCAGTCTCTCGCCATCACGGAAGCGTTGCCTCCAAACTACACCCAGCTCGGGCTGGGGGCTGAGAGCGGAGAATATTATACCCCACCACCACCCATTTAATAGCCACTGTCGAGGATTTAACCGACATCTTGGACGGAGCATCCGAAGACATCGACGGTATGGACGACGATGCCGACGCCGAACTAGGCCAAGGCCCGCCTACCACAGGGCATTGGAAAACCACTTCTACCTTTGACGTATACATGGTGGATACACCTGATAAGAAGGATGACGAGCCACTCAACATTCAGATAAAGACAAGCCCATCGAGGAACCACCAAAGTGTCGGCGCCAGCGGCGCCACTCACGATCGCGTCGGGTAAGGGAAAGTAATGCCAACACTGGGGATAATGACACCCCGGAGAACACTGAAGACCCCGACCATCCCGCCGAACCCGCGTCCGAGCAGGAGGAAAGGGAAGAAGGTCAATACAGCCCCGAACACGCTGATCACGAAGATTCGGAGGAGAGTAACTACATGCCGATCTCCGAAGAGGATGTTAGCCTTGGTGACGAAGATTTTATCGTCTCAGAGGAACCCCTCGAACAAGAACGCTTCAAGCAACAGCTCATCACCATCGCGTGGAGCCTGAAAAGGAAACGACAACAGCTTAAAGCCGAACATGATACGCTCAACGACAGGTGGGCCAACGTCCTGGCCGCTGAAGAATATGGTCTCGAACGAGCAGTAAAGAGTTACCCAAAACATAGGCTGCTGCCACAATTCGACGATGAAGCCCTTGAGCCAATACCGTCGAAATACAATTATGCTGATCAACCAGACCGACCACCACGTGGACAGGTCAAAGCGCCACATTACGCCGAAGACTAGCCCACACCACCTCGCCGTAGAGGCAAGGAGATAGCGGCGCTAGATTACACTTACGACTTACGTCAGGACCTGGCCAATAAAGCCTGCCAGACCAGATCGATCTACGGATCCAGAGGACGTGATCTGGCACGAGATGACGGCCACCAAACCTGGTGCGATCAAGATCATCAAGTTCTAGGTCAGCACCGAACACCTACGTCATCTGAACTATGTCGTGATGTAGCCAGGTATAGAGGTGCCACACACCCTATGTCCAAATTTTAGGGCACGTATGTCGGCCACCGGATGCTGATGACCTCAGTCACATCGTCTAGCAACCCGGAGAGTCAGCTCGCAAATTGTGGAATCGGCTCCTCATTAAAAAGAACCAAATCATGGACTGTCTAGACGCCGAAGCCTTAGCAGCCTTCAAACACAGCGTCCGTGACGAATGGCTCGCCCGACACCTCGGGCAGGAAAGGTCGAAAACCATGGCAACTCTTACAACACTTATGACCCGCTTTTGTGCGGGTGAGGATAGCTGGCTAGCTCATAGAAGCAATAGTTCCGGCGACCCCGGCACTTCTGAGGCCAGGGACGGCAATGGCAGGCCACGCTGCAACAAAAACAAACGTCGAAATAACAACGGTGACATCAAAGACACGCCAGTCAATGCCGAATTCAGTGGCTCTAAATCCGGTCAGCGGAAGAAACCTTTCAAAGGCAATAGGGACGGTCCATCCAACTTGGACAAAATCCTCGAGAGGCCCTGTCAGATTCATGGCACCCCCGACAAGCATGCTAACCACACCAATAGAAATTGTTGGGTTTTCAAACAGGCCGATAAGTTAAATACCGAACACAAGGGGAAGGGACCTCCAAGCGAGGACGACGATGAGCCCTGGCCACCAAAACACCGGGGTCAAGCAGTCCTCAAGTAAAAATAGTGAACATGATGTACGTCACTCACATACCCGAAAGGGAGCGCAAGCGTGCACTAAGGGACGCCTACGCCGTAGAGCCTGTCGCCCAAAATTCAATACATGGTCAGCCTGTCCGATCACCTTTGATCGCAGGATCACCCAACCAGTATCCGTCACGGAGGTTCAGCTACCCTGGTACTCGATCCAATCATCGAAGGATACCATCTCACTAGAGTACTTATGGACGGCGGCAGTAGTCTTAACTTGATCTATGAAGACACTGTCTGTAAGATGGGTATCGACCCATCAAGAATCAAGCCTAGTAACACTACCTTTAAAGGAGTGATACCCGGCGTGGAGGCTAGTTGTACGGGCTTATTAACACTAGAGGTGGTATTCGGCTCTCCAGACAACTTCCAAAGTGAAGAATTGATCTTCGACATCGTCCCCTTCCGTAGTGGTTATCACGCACTACTCGGACGAACTGCTTTCGTCCGTTTCAATGTGGTCCCGCACTATGCTTATTTGAAGCTCAAAATGCCCGGACCGCGTGGCGTCATCACAGTCAATGGAAATATAGAGCGCTCTCTCCGTACCAAAGAGCACGTCGCAGCCCTTGCAGCCGAGGTACATGGTGGCCTCATCAAGCCGAATAATTCATCGGTCATCAAGACTAATGACATCTCTAAACGAGTCCGGTCCGCACATCATTGCAATAACTCGGTGGATCCGGACCTCGAATAGCAATTCGGCCTCATGACCGCCCCATAAGGTTGCGGTATATGTACCGCACATACATAACTACGCACTTAAAATACCTTGGACAACACCGGAGGCACACTGCAGAAAAAGTCCATAGTTCGGCTCGACCCTATCTGGACCTTACATCTTTTTTCCTCACTGCAGGTTCATTAAGAGCCCTATCTACTGTATGGTTTGTATGAGGGGTCCTTCCCAGGCCCGTCTTTCTCTTCTCTAAAGACAACCATCTAATACCCCTATCAAAGGATTCATTACTAAGGAGAAATGGCATAGACGTGTGGCAGGACACCACTGGAGTCTTCGAACCATTATTTTTAGGCCCTGTGTAAACCTTTCCCTTATGTAAATTTTAAGCATGTAACATGACCTCAATATTTATGGCATTGTCTGTCAAAACACGTCTCGACGTATTAATAAGGATATAAAGGAAGCAGATGATCACCACTTTTTGTTCGGTACTCATGTTATATTATCATCCGTATTCCCTCCTTACTTCCGACTGACATACGTGCTTCAGCGCGGCCTTCACACCGAGGGCTATATTCGGCCTCGCACATCTATGAGTCCGAATACCTGTGTAGGGAACTCTTCGGCGTCCCGGATATTGCACTATATGCATCGGTTCCGAATCATGTCTTTGGTCTATAGTTGGGTTGTCCGGCTCCTGTGCTTACCGCCTTATGTTCCGCAAGTTTGGCTAAGGTAGTAAAGGGAGAACTACTGCGATTGTATTTCTGGTTCGTCCGGTCAAATACCTCAGTAGAAAGCCAAAAACTGACCGTCATGATATGTGAGAGCTGGTCAGCGATCTGGTGACTTAGTATTATGCTACAAATCATTAGTGATTTATGTCGTGTCATACGAGGGGCTGGGATTCGACCAGCCGGGTTGCAAAGGCACCATAATCCGGATAGCCGTTCACGCAACAGGGGCTAGTACTTAGCCCCACCAATGGACTCCTCTGGCTAAGTGAAGGTAATAAAGCTGTATAGTCTGATTGCCTCGTTCACCTAGCAGACGCCTCCTCCACAGACCAAGATGTTGGATAAAGTGTAGATACGCATTTATGAACACCCCACTAATATTTACACGGTGGCGGAAGCCGATGACTGGCAATCTTCAGGAATATAAATAATGAACGGCTGCAAAGGAGGATAAATTAACACAATGGGCGCAATCATAGCGCAGATTCATAACATAGTTTCTTCCACCCGAATACATTTAATCGAACATAACATCCTTTGAACACTGTCCCTCTACTATTCGGGGCCCTTCTAGGACATCTTCAAAGTACCTCTCCGGCTTCCGATGATCTTTGCCCTCGGGCGGACCTGCGGTCGCCACGTTGGTGGCCTTCATCTTCGCCCATTGCATCTTGACGCGGGCAAACGCCATCCGGGCACCTTCTATGCATGCCGACCACTTTATGGCGTCGATCCAAGGACGCGCGTTGACAAGCCGCTTCACGAGGCCGAAATAGCTACTGGGCATGGGCTCGGCTGGCCAAAGTTGGACTATTAGATCCTTCATGGACAAGCCGACCACCCTATGTAGCCTGGTCAGCTGCTTTAGCTGGTCGCTGAGGGGTGTCGGATGCTCTGCCGCAAGATACTGCGACCAGAATAGCTTCTCGGTCGAGTTCAACTCCTCGGCTTGGAAGAACTGCACGGCGTCGGCGACACTCCTCGGAAGATCCACAAACGCGCCTAGAGAACTCCAAACTCGGGTCGGCAAGATATACCTCCTACTTCCAAATTTACACTGCAGAAGAAAGGCCTTACCAGCCGCTATCTGCCTTGCCTGCTGGATCTCTTGGCGAGCGCCCTGGGACTCAACCCGGGCCTCCATAACATCCTGGAGAGCCGTGGCGAGTTCGGAGGCTTGGTCCGAAATCTTCTACTCCAAGGACTCGCACTTGGTGATGGCGTCCTTGAGCTCTTGCTCGACTTCGGCCACCCGAGCTTCATGTTGATGACGGACAATTGGCTCTGCCTCCAGCTCCTTAGCCGCCTTGTCAGCGGCTGCTTTATTCGCCTCCACCTCCTTCTTGGCCTGGGCAAGCACGCCTTTGAGGGACTCGACCTCGGTTGCGCCAACTGTGATCATAATCACAAAATCCAATGAGTTAAAAGACTCGCTATACATATCACTTCTAATATATAACTTCCGCATACCTTGCGTCTCCTCGAACCACTTGTTGATGTGGTCGAGCTCCTCATCGGCAACTCGTAGTTTCCGGTTAAGCTCGGAAACCTCTGCGGCCTGGAAAAGCCTAGCAGCAGCGCGGGTTTTAGGCCTCTTAGTAGCGCGGGCAGGGCGCTCTTGATAAGGCGCTTCTGACTAAACCTTAGCAAGGCGGCGCTGGACCCGCGCTACTACTAAAATGATCTAGTAGTAGCGCTTCTCCTGAGCAGCGCTGCTGGTAATTAGTAGTAGAGCTCCTCCTTGCCCGCGCTACTACTATTATTTAGTATTTTATTTCTTTTTTTATTTCATGTTGTATTTCATACACCTTTACACAATTTTTCATACAACAGGAATTTAGAGATGTTTTTACATCATAATGAGTAGGTGAAACAACCGTGGACTAGTTTCCAGTGGATGGACATCCACTTGAAACTAATCCGCGGTTCTTTCACCCAATGATATAATAAATATCATATCATATCATTAACAACTTATCATCATAATACATCATTATCATATAACACCTCAAGATCATCGTTTTCATCAATGAGACATCACATAACAAATTGGTCACTAGTCGTAATCACAAGTACTCCTCATCATCAACTCTAACACATTGTATCACATAATAAACATATTGTACCTCATAGGACCTACTACATTCTCTTAGGAGCTACTATATTCTCTAAGGTAAAATAGCAAAAACAAGATAGCCTGACTCTCCATTATGGAGAATGGAGATTATCCTGTCTCCAATTCTTGCCTTTCGCTTAATGTTACTTCCAAGAACCTCCTTGCGAATGTCCAAACATTTTTTCCATTCTTTGATTAGCATGTGTTCACCGGTTTTAGAAATCCGATATGCACAAGTGAGATCTGTAGGATGACCTGGCTGTATGTTCAGAACTTGAAGGCGACCATTGTAATACATCAGATGAGGCACACAATCCATTGGGATTTTCTGTTGAAAAACTTAGTAATAACTTTGTAGTTAGCAAAGATGTACTAGTTTTGGAAGTATGCAAAAGATGCACGGATGTCGTAATCGTAAAAAATCTTACCAGGGTATCTCCATAGAAGTTATCGTGGTTCAACACGTGCACTAGTGGCACGTATTCACCATAATTTGGAGGAGTTCGATAATAGGTATTGTAATTCTCAAAGAAAGTACAATAAGCAATCAGATGATTTTTCTCCTTATCGTTAATTGATTGCCATCGGTGTAGTGGGTTTTGTCTACCATCTTCTGCACATTCTTTGAAGATTCAAAATAAGTTGTCAATGGAAATAAGCTATCAACAATTTTGAAATAAATAATATAAATTAGTTAATAACTATGTTTGAGAAACTCACATTGCGGTAGAATCGGAAGCGTATCAACCAGGACCCAAATGTCCATATTGTCCTGCTCGATGTCAGGATCACCAAGATCCATGGTGACAATCATACCCTCATAAAAACCATACATTTTGCAAAGTGCTTCCCAATTTTGGCAACCAAAATGGGTTACGCTCTGAGCATTGCACAGATTTACTTCAAACTCCATATCATGATGGGTCCTTAGGTGTATTTTCTTTGTTTCAAAATTTTCATGGTCTTCAAAACCCATCCTCTCCAAGACATAGCGTCTTGCATGGCATGGGATAAGCTAGTCGAATTGTAAAAGATGAAAATTAGACGTTGAAATAGTTGAAGTCATGCTTAATTATGAAAAAAACACGTGTCGTTGTTGCGTACCGTTTCACAATCGAAGGTCTCCTCGAGCTTAATGCTGAAGCGCCGATCTTCGTCCAGCTGAACGAACCTGTCGCACATACCTCGATCATCGTGGCACCAGCTACACTCCCCCGGGAGACTGTCGTCGTCCGAGTACGACATTTCCTACGTTCATAATTCAAAGATTAAACTTGTACATATTCTAGCACAAGTCATGCCAGAATTCACGAAAAAATCCGGCATGACCTTTGCTAAAAAAGGACATATCGAGCGCCTGAAATTTGTCGGAACAGAAATTAATCAACACTGCGGCAAAACATAGGCCACTCGGAGATGTAAACTGAACATAAACGGCCACTTGGGCAACCACATATCCTATTTGAGCAACAACACAAGATATACAAGGATATTTGGCTGGCCTCACCTCGATGTCGGAGGGGGTCGGTGACTGGGACAACGGTGGGGATGTCGGAGTGGTCGGTGACGGGGATGACGGCGGGGATGTCGGAGGGGGTCGGTGACGGGGACGACGGTGGTCACCTGAGAAACCATATAAGTTATCACTAATACATCCCGAATAATTGCTTAAACTAAAAAATAACAACAAATATGACATGTTCAACTAGTTTTATTAATTCATCTAGTTCTTAATAAATATAAACTTAATATAAATAGAAAAAAGCCTAGTTCTTTCTAAAAATAAAGTAGTTCAACTAGTTATATTAATTTACTTAGTAAACTAGTTCAACTACAACTAAAAATCTAGTACTAACTAAGCAACATCTAGTTAACTAGTACCATCACTACTAGTAATTAACATCTACTACTACTAAAAATCTAGTACTAACTAAGCAACATCTAGTACTAGCTATGAACCCTAAATTAACATCTACAACTACTAAATCTAGTACTAACTAGTGGCAGGGGTGGGGCGGCGGAGAGGTAGCTAGGGGCGGCGAGGTCGAGGGCGGTGGGAGGAGGGCTGCCGGTGAAGGAGGGAGGAGGGGCGGCCGCAGGCGGAGGGAGGAGGGCGGCAGCAGAGGAGGGAGGGGCGGCCGCAGGCGAAGGGAGGATGTGCGAGGCCTAGGGAGGAGGGACGGAAGGAGGGGAGTACCTCGGCGGCGGATTTGACGACAAGGCGGCGTGGCGGGCGGCATAATACCCATTTACGGTTATCGGCACGGGGGCTAGAGTGAGAGTGTGAGTGAGGACCGGTCGTGCATGCGTGGGGATAAGGTAGGGATAGTTGCAGCGCGTTTGCCAAAAAGCGCTACAGCTAATCTGAATAGCAGTAGCGCCTTGCACATAAACCGCTACTGCTAAGTGTAACTATACAAAAAATACGTCAATGCAAAAAATATATTGGCCATCAATTTTCTTTTTGTGTACAATCTGAATTGTCAATATGAGTCCTATCCGGTAGGAACCGGAGAGGACTCATATTGCGGCCACAAATTTTACACATAGAGTTCAGTGAAGACCAACTGGTTGTGGTAGTTTCAGAAATAACATATTTAAGGTGGTAAACACCCTGTTCACGGAGCGAGGTGGGACTAAACTTGTGGGCTGATCTTAGCAATAGCGGTTTTTCCATAAGCGCCATCGCTAACTTCTATAGTAGCAGCCGGTTTAGTATAGTGCGCTACTGCTATAACTAGCGGGGGCGAGGTCATGGCAATTATAGCAGTAGCGCTGTTTGTGGTGGACGCGCCATCGCTATTTTCTGTCAAGAGCGTGTTTCTCTAACACGCGCTGCTGCTAAGTAGCAGCAGCGTGCTATTTTGTGGAGCGCTGCTGGTAAGATTCTGTGTATAGGCTTTTCCCTAGTAGTGAAGGGTTGTGCTAATTATGTAGAGTCAGATATAGTTCTTCTATAAGGGAAAGCTGATGTATGGTATTCAAGGGGAGGAACCCGCCTCGAGATGTTGAAGACAACTTGCGCACCGAACACATTGTCATTGAAGACTGGTTCAGGGGCTACTGAGGGAGTCCTGGACTAGGGGTCCTCGGGCGTCTGGCCTATTCAATATGGGTCGGACTGATGGCTGTAAGGATGAAGGAAGAAGACCACCTCCTGTGTCCGGTTGGGACTCCTCTATGCGTAAACGGCAAGATTAGGTGTTCAGATATACTATTTCATTTCTCTTAAACCAACTATGTACAACCCTAGGCCCCTCAGGTGTCTATATAAACCGGAATAACATTCATAGGCTAGACGATTTAGGGTTTAGCCATTACGATCTTGAGGTAGATCAACTCTTGTAACCTCTATACTCATCGAATACAATCAAGCAGAACGTAGGGTTTTACCTCCTTTAAGAGGGCCCGAACCTGGGTAAACATCGTGTCCCTTTGTCCATTGTTACCATTGATCCTCATAGGTACAGCTTGGGCCCCCCTACCCGAGATCTGCCGGTTTTAACACCGACAGCCCCCTGCTCCTAATCCTATTCGGCCTCCTTCCTTGAGGGAGGGGGCGCCACCCCTTGTGGGCTGGTGTGCCTCCCTCCCATGGTCCATATCTTCCCCCGGCGGGGAGGGGGGGTTCCGGTAACCCCCCCGGTATTCTAGTATGTACCTGATACATTCCAGAACACTTCCGGTGTTCAATACTATCATCCAATATATCAATCTTTACCTGTCGACCATTTCGAGACTCCTCGTCATGTCCGTGATCTCATCCGGGACTCCGAACCAAATCACATAACTCATATAATACAAATCATCATCGAATGTTAAGCGTGTGGACCCTACGGGTTCGACAACTATGTAGACATGACCGAGATACCTCTCCGGTCAATAACAAATAGCGGAACCTAGATGCTCATATTGGCTCTCACATATTCTATGATGATCTTTATCGGTAAAACCATTATGACAACATACGCTATTCCCTTTGTCATCGGTATGTTACTTGCCCGAGATTCGACCGTCGCTATCTTCATACCTAGTTCAATCTCGTTACCGGCAAGTCTCTTTACTCATTCCGTAATGCATCATCCCGCAACTAACTCATTAGTCACATTCCTGACAAGGTTTCTTATGATGTGCATTACCGAGAGGGCCCAGAGATACCTCTCCGATACTCAGAGTGATAAATCCTAATCTCGATCTATGCCAACCCAACAAACACCTTCGGAGATACCTGTAGAGCATCTTTATAATCACCCAGTTATGTTGTGACATTTGATAGCACACAAGGCATTCCTCTGGTATCCGGGAGTTGCACAATCTCATAGTCAGAGGAATATGTATTTGACATGAAGAAAGCAGTATCAATAAAACTGAACGATCATTATGCTAAGCTAACGGATGGGTCTTTTCCATCACATCATTCTCCTAATGATGTGATCCCGTTCATCAAATGACAACACATGTCTATGGCTAGGAAACTTAACCATCTTTGATTAACGAGCTAGTCAAGTAGAGGCATACTAGGGACACGGTGTTTTGTCTATGTATTCACACATGTATGAAATTCCGGTTAATACAATTCTGGCATGAATAATAAAAATTTATCATGAAATAAGGAAATATAAAATAACAACTTTATTCACTAGTAGAAAAAGGGTCAAACGTGAAGCACATTAGTGCCGGTTTGAATTCGAGTCGGCACTAATGTATACATTAGTGCCGGTTCCAACAGCTAGCCGGGCCGCTTTCATTAGTACCGGTTCGTGGCGAACCTTTAGCACCGGTTCGTGCCACGAACCGGTACTAATGAGAGTGGTGGCAGGATGTTGTCGACTGGGGCCCCTCAGGCCCTTTAGTACAGGTTCTTGGCACGAACCGGTACTAAAGGTCGTCCTACATAAACCCTTCGTCCACCCGAGCTCGCTCTGTTCTTCCCCTTTCCCCTCTCCTCTCTGTTCTTCCCCTCTTCCTCTCAAGCTCATCACACATTTTGCCCAAAATTTGTCAAGATTTGAAGGCCCCCATCGATTCAAATGATCACAAAGGTTACCAACTTTGTCCTTTCATCTCTCATTGCTAGATTAGCTCTTGCAATGCTTTATATAGTGATTAATTTGTGAGTTTAGTAATTTGGGAGGAAATATATATATGTGCTAGTATTTGATTTATATGCAATTTGAGGTCAAAATAACACTTAGTTTGCATATGTAGGTGTGTTTTACTTAGTGCCTTCTAAATCTCCGTTGTAACCACCGTCGATCGCCCGCACCGTCCCGTCGCCGGCACCACCTTGTGGTGAGCCTCTTGTTCATGAAATTTTATATAAAAAATTGATGTTTGTGTGATTTGGATATATAGTTACTCGTATAATTATCTTAACCGTATGTTGTTTGTTATACATAGTACCATGGTTTTGATATCCGTCCCCGTCGGCCCTCGTCCTTGTTATGATTCGGATGTGGTATATTATCTTTTAAAACTATTTGTTGCATTTCGTGTTTATGACAAATTATGCCCATCAAGTTGACATAGATATTTTTATCTAGGAGGTATGTGAACCGGAAATTCCAACCGACCCTATTGTCGAGAGGTTAAATTTAGTTGAAAGAGAAAGCGAGTACTTGAAAGAAAAATTGAAAAGAATTGAGGGGAGAAGATGGAATTGGAGTTGCATGTTGCCGATGTAAATCGATGATCACAAGATCAAGATGGAGAAAATGCGCTTGAAGATTAGAAAGATTAGAAAATATGCGATCGATAGTGAGGCTTGGTATCATTATGCTGTTGGATCAATTGTTACCTTAGTTGCGATCTTGATCGCATTTGTTGTTGCATTTAAATGCTTTAGCTAGAGAGTTATTTGTTTGTTGCATTTAAGTGTTGTATGAACTTTATGTATGAACTTGCATTAATTTGGTCTATTCGGTGTTGTGTAATGAAGATGAGCCGGCAATGGATGTACGATGACCGATGCTCTCCCCAGTTCGTTTAGGGCGTGCATACTTTTCTGCTTGCGGCTGAGGCAAACAAGCGGGCGGATGGTTTTATGCCTTGTCCATGTGCTGGCTGTAAGAATGGTCGCAATTACTCTACGTCAAGAACCATTCACGTCCACTTGTTTGAGTCCGGTTTCATGCCCCACTATAATGTTTGGACCAAGCACGGAGAAAGAGGGGTTATGATGGAAGACAATGAAGAAGAAGAGGACGACAACAGCTATCCTGGCCATGGGTTCCCTGAATACGATGATACAACAATGGGGCAAGAAGTTGAGCCGGTAATGCGGGAAGAAGCTGAGCCGGCAATGCGGGAAGAAGCTGAAGAAGAGGCATCAGATGAGCCCGTTGATGATCTAGGTCGGGCCATTGCCGATGCAAAGAGAAACTATGCAAGTGATTTGGAGAAGAAGAAGTTGCAGCGCATGTTAGAGGATCGCAAACAATTGTTGTACCCGAATTGCGTAGGTGACAAGAAAAAGCTGGGCACCACACTGGAATTGCTGCAATGGAAGGCAGAGAATGGTGTATCTGACAAGGGATTTGGAAAGTTGCTGGTAATGATAAAGGATATGCTTCTAAAGGACAAACGAATTGCCCGAGAGAAATGCGTCTGAAGCAAAGAAGGTTGTCTGCCCTCTAGGGTTAGAGGTGCGGAAGATACATGCATGCCCTAATGATTGCATCCTCTACCATGTGAGTACGAGGATTTGAACGCTTGCCGGTATGTGGTGCATTGCACTATAAGATCAGCCGCGATGACCACTGGTGATGTCGAGGCGGCGCCCAGAAGAAGATTCCTGCCAAGGTGATGTGGTATTCTCCTATAATACCACGATTGAAACGTTGTTCCAAAACAAAGAGCATGCCAAGGCGATGCGATGGCACGAAGAAGACCGTAAGAAAGACGGAAAGTTGAGAGTACTTTGACGGTCGCAGTGGAGAAAGATCGAAAGAAAGTACGGGAAGGAGTTTGCAGATGATGCAAGGAGCGTACGGTTTGGTCTAAGCGCGGATGGCATTAATCCTTTTGGGGAGCAGAGCAGCAACCATAGCACCTGGCCTGTGACTCTATGTTTGTATAACCTTCCTCCTTGGTTGTGCATGAAGCGGAAGTTCATTATGATGCTAGTGCTCATCCAAGGCCCTAAGCAACCCGCCAACGACATTGATGTGTACCTAAGGCCATTAGTTGAAGAACTCTTACAACTGTGGAACGGAACAGGTGTACGTGCGTGGGATGAGCACATGGGGGAAGAATTTGACCTAAAGGCGTTGCTGTCCGTGACCATCAATGATTGGCCTGCTCTCAGTAACCTTCGGAGACAGACAAACAAGGGATACGCGGATGCACGCACTGTTTGGATGATACCGATGATATATATTTGAATAGTTGTAAGAAGAATGTGTACACAGGATATCGCCGATTTCTTCCAGCAGGCATCCCGTAAGAAAGAAAGGCAAGCATTTCAAAGGTGAGGCGGATCACCGCGACGAAGCCTCGCCACCGTCTTGGTGCTGATGTACATGATATGGTCAAGGATTTGAAGGTGATATTTGGAAAGGGTCTGACGGACAACCTGTTCGAAGGACGCCGACGGACGCGCACCCATGTGGAAGAAGAAATCTATATTTTGGGACCTGCCATATTGGAAAGACCTAGAGGTCCGCTCCATAATCGATGTGATGCACGTGTGAAGAATCTTTGCGTGACCCTGCTTGGCTTCTTGGGCGTGTATGGGAAGACAAAAGATACACACGAGGCACGGAGGACCAGCAACTTATGCACGGAGAAGACGGCATACATCAGGGTCATGCAAGCTACGCTCTTACCAAAGAAGAGAAGGAAATCTTCTTTGAATGCCTGCTCGATATTAAGGTACCGTCGGCTTCTCGTCGAATATAAAGGGAATAATAAACATGGCAGAGAAAAAGTCCCGAGAACCTAAAGTCTCATGACTGCCACGTGATTATGATGCAACCGCTTCCGGTTGCATTGAGGGGGCTTCTACGAAAAGCGTTCGATTAGCCATTGTGAAGCTATGTGCATTTCTCAATGCAATCTCTCGAGAAGGTAATCGATCCAGAAATCATACCAAGGTTGCTGAGAATGATTTGGTGCAATGTCTTGTCAGTTTCGAGTTGGTGTTCCCACCATCCTTCTTCAACATCATGACACAGGTCCTAGTTCACCTATGCGAAGAGATTAACGTTTGGGTCCTGTATTTCTACACAATATGTTCCCCTTTGAGAGGTTCATGGGAGTCTTAAAGAAATATGTTCATAACCGTGCTAGGCGAAGGAAGCATCTCCAAGGGCCATCAAAATGAGGAGTTCATTGAGTTTTGTATTGACTTTATTCCTGACCTTAAGCCGATTGGTGTTCCTGAATCGCGGCATAAGGGCAGACTGGATGGAAAAGGCACGCTAGGAGGGGAACAACTAATATCTATGGACGGACATTCTCTCACTAAAGCACACTACAAAGTTCTACAGAATTCCGCCTTGGTGGCTAGGTATATGGATGGACACAAGAATTTGGTACGCTCCAAACACCCGGAGCGGTCTGATGACTAGATTACACGTGAACAAACCAGGAGTTTCGCCAGCTGGTTGCAGACACGTACCATGCATGACACCTCTATTGAAGATGACCTGTACTTGTTGTCCCAGTTACCATCTTTGAATATAATGACTTTCAAAGGGTACGAGATAAATGGTAATACATTTTACACGATCGCCCAAGATAAGAAGAGCAACAACCAAAACAGTGGTGTCCGCTTTGATGCAGAAACCAAGACGGGAAAGGAAACATATTATGGTTATATACCGGACATATGGGAACTTGACTATCGACGTGGTTTAAAGGTCCCTTTCTTTCGGTACAAATGGGTCAATATGACACGAGGCGGGGTAACGGAAGACCCGCAGTACGGAATGACAACAGTGGATCTCAACAATCTTGCGTATGCAGACGAACCATTTGTCCTAGCCAATGATGTGGCACAGGTTTTCTATGTGAAGCACATGTCTACCAAGACAAGAAAAAGAAAAGATAAGGAAGCGAATGCATCATACGATGAGCCAAAGCGGCACATAGTTCTTTCTGGGAAGAGAAACATCGTGGGAGTGGATGACAAAACAGACAAGTCAGAAGATTATGAAAAGTTTGATGAAATTGCTCCATTCACAGTGAATATTGACCCGAGCATCCCGTTAAATGATGAAGATTTCCATGGTTACGGCGCAAAGGGACAAAAGCGAAGAAAAAGTTTCACACCCAAAGATCTGGGATGTGATCGGCTTCACTATCATCACTATCTTCTGTGTTTCACACCCAGAGGGGAATCTCTGTAATAGTTAGGGTAGTTATGTGTTTTGGCATTTGAAACGCGAAGAAATTTTATGTGCAAACAAATTCTTTCATACGACTAAAGCAAAAATATTCACAAAGAAACTCTAAATACACAAAAAAACAACACAAAAAAATAAAAAAGCCCGCCTACTAGGCCAGAGCGGCCTGCATACGACTAGAAACCCAACCTGTTGTTGGGCCAGGATGCAGACCCGCAAAGGCCAAGTGGGCCCACAGGGCAGCAAAGAACACGTAGGCCCAGTAGGCCTGCTTTGGAGAGGAGCTCGAGAGAGCGACCGCACGGGGGTTTATAAACCAGTGCGGTCGCCCCTCGGCTAGCGAGGTGGGACTAAACTTGCCGCACCGCACTGCTACAAGCACCCCCTTTTGTACCGGGTCGTGGCACAAACCGGTACTAAAGGGGGCCTTTAGTACCGGTTTGTGCCACCACCTGGTACTAAAGGGGTCGCTTCCGCCGCTTGGGCTGGCCAATAGACCTTTAGTACGGTTGGTGAATCCAACCGGTACTAAAGGTGCCTTCTATATATACAACACTTCAAAAATTTCATTCTCCTCTGTTTCTTCCTCTGTTTCCCCATTGAAGCACCGCCACTTCGATCGATCGACGCCGCCCCGTCCCGTCGCCGCCCCCGTCCCCATCGCCGCCCCCGTCCCCGTCACCGCCCTCGTCTCCTTCGCCGCCCCGGGCCCGTCCCCATCACCGCCCCCGTCCCCGTCGCCGCCCTCGTCTCCTTCGCCGCCCCAGGCCCGTCCCCGTCGCACCGTCCCCGTGTCGCCGTCCCTGCGTCACACCTCGGCCCGTCGCTGCCCCCGGCCGTCGCCTCGCCGTCGCCGTCGCCCCGATGTGAGCTCTCCCCCTCTAACCCCTCTCCCTCGCCCCCGGCGGCCACCATGGGTGCCGCCCCTCCCCGAGCCCATACACACACACACAAGCATGATGCACACACACACACACACGTATATATGTATGAATGCATGTATATATTAGTATATACGTATTTTGTATGTTTAATTAGTTTAGATTTTTAGATTATTATTTTTTCACTAGTATATATGTATGAATGCATGCTAGATGGATATAATTAGTGTTTAATTAGTATGGAATTTTTTATATAATGTTGTTTTTCTGTTTTTTAATGGATGTATAGAAGTTGTTTTTCTGTTTTTAGTGTTAGATGCTTAATTAGTATGAAATAGCATATAGAATTTTGACATATGCAATGATAGCATAATTAGTGTTATATAGAAATGTTAGAAATTTTAGTTATCAAAATCCAATCATTAAAAATATGTTACTTTTTGCGGGCATATAGCTAGTATTTGTTCTCGACGATGCGCGGCCCGCATCCTCGCCGTCGACATGTCCGCGACGACGTCCGGCTGACCCATGTCCGGACTGGCTCACGCCCGGCACCGGGAGGTGCTGCTCGGAGGGGTGTGCCGCTTGATGAGGAACCCGGCCCGTGTCCCGTCGTCGACCCTGATCTCGTTTGGTGGCGCTTGCGTGGGCCAGTTTCGGTGCGGAGGAGCGGCCCGCCGGAGGTGGTACGTCGCCGTGTCGGTAGGAGGGCGAGCACGTCCATCGCTACATGGTTGCGTTAGAGGCGGCAGGTTCTCCAATACCGGCAGTTTCTTCGAGGATCTCACTTCAGCTATGATCCTGTGAGGTTCCTTCTCTTTGGGTGTCCACAGCCAGCGCCCAGAACCGCGTAGTGTCCTAGATTCTTCTTTAGTATTCGATCTTTATTAGCTACCTAGCCAGTGATGTATTCGAGATTATATCTATTATTCGAGACGATGTATTTGAGATTATATCTATTATTCGAGACGATGTTTTCGAGATTATATCTATTATTCGAGACGATGTATTCGAGATTATATCTATTATTCGAGACGATGTAATTTGAATACTAAATTGTTTTATATTTATTTTGGATTAGTTAAATAAAAGCTATGGCGGACAATACCGGCAGAGAGGAGAACAGGCCATGTTCGATATGATAAGCCATCCTAACGGGCGGATGATGATCAGAATGAAGAAGATTATGACGGCTCAATTTCTAAACAACACCGGAGAGGGTGATATGATATTCGATCGCGACGACCGAATTGATGAAGTCATGAACTATGATTATGATGATGACGAAGAAAATGTTGATCTTGAAACAACAAAGACCGGCGAGGTATATATATTTATATAAGCAGGCATCTGGTGATCATCACATGTTTTCAATGACTGAAGATATATTAACGAATCGATCTTTGTTCTTTCAGCCATCCGGATCGAGCAAATCTTCAGGCAAAAGGACGAAACGAGGCCCGAACAAAAAGTTGAAGGAGGGCATAAAGTACAATATCGAGGCAATCAGACCTAATGGCGAACCATTAGCGCCTAAGAAGATTGCGGACAAGTTCGTTCGTCAGTGCGGAGTTGTTGTGAAGGACCAACTCCCAATCTCCCTTCAAGAATGGAGAGAGCCAGCAAAAGACAAAAGACAAAAAGACAAAAAGGACGCTGCTCCACGTCCAGATGTTACTTTTGTCGACAAAAGACAAAAAGAACTGCTTTGGGATACTCTCATCGAACATTTCACCCTACCAGATCATTTCACAGAAGCATATATGCAGAAAGTCAAGGACGCTGCACTTAGGAAGATGGCGGTTGCATTCAAGAACCACAAGAATCATGAATGGGACAAGTACGTCAAGGGAGGAAGGAAGACTCCAGTATTCGAGGGAACACTAGAGAACCAACGTGCTCATTGGGACGATTTCGTGAAATTCAAGGATTCGGAATTAGCAAAGGAACGGTCGAGAATAAACAAGAAGAATGCCGAAAAAAAGGATAAGTTCCATAAGCTAGGGCCGGTGGCTATCACGGTGGCTATCTTGGTGGCAATGCCTAAGTGGGATAAGTGCGAGAAAGAGATGGAGGATGCAGGTGTCACTCCGGTTACTAAGAGCTGGCCCCCTAGGTGCAGGACTTGGTTCTATGCGCATGGGGGGGAGTTGGACCGAAGACAGGCAATGTTTCGACGAGGGCAAGTCTGAAGGGAGCCGACGATGCGATACTTGTTGCAATAGAAGAGGCATGATCGGGGGTGTTCCATCCCAACAGAGAGAACGACGAGCTTACGCGTGCTCCGGGAAATCCTGAACACACAGGAAGAACACGAGGCATGGGCGCTATTCCGTGGTATGAGGGTTTTCACACCGGAACAACGACTACTGAGAACCCGTGCGAGAAAGAAGATTGCGGAGGAGAAGAAGAGGAAGATGGAGGAGGAGCAGAGGAAGCGGGACTATGAACGCCTTCAAGGACTAGAAGCAAGTCAAGCGGAATTGGCGGTCAAATTCCAGCGGCAGCGAGCAGATCGACTCACTTAGCCAGCAAAGGGGGTCTCAGCAGCTGCAGCAGCTAGCGGATGATCCAGCATTGGATAGCACCGCCCCATCCATGCCGAGAAGCAGCATGGGTTCCGCCCCCGACGACGCAATGCTGGATAGATACCCCGTGGATGACATCACGGATAACACTAACTGCGAGCTACACGTCAAAATGAAGAACATATCCATGAAGGTGGCGGATGCCGTTGCTTTTACAAATCCCCCCAAGGCAACCTTCCATTGCAACCCGATTCCAGCGGGCTATGCTCGTGTCTTGGTTGATGAGGTGGTGGACCCATATTCGGAGCTACATCTTGACATTCCTGGAGGTGACGACGAGCACATTCTCGGAGAGGCCAAACATCGTATCATCCTATGGAAAAAGGATTGCATCATCTTTCGAAGGCCACCGACACCGCATCAGCCGACTCCTCATCGAAGTCCGCCACCGAGTCAGCAGACTCCCGCTCCTGCAAGTCCACCAAGTCCGGCAAAGTGTCAGGCCACTCCTCCTCCAAGTCCGGCAAAGTGTCAGGCCACTCCTCCTCCTCCAAGTCCGCCACAGCGTCAGACGTCCACTCCTCCTCCAAGTCCGGCAAAGTGTCAGGCCACTCCTCCTCCTCCAAGTCCGCCACAGCGTCAGACGTCCACTCCTCCTCCAAGTCCGGCACAACGCCACTCCTCCTCCAAGTCCGGCACAGCTTCAGGCCACTCCTCCTCGTCCAACTCAGCCCCGTCAGCCGTCTCCGCTGCCTCATCAATCGCAGAAGAGACACCCCGCAGCTTTGGTGCGTAGCAGTCTGGTCGAGGTAGTACAGGAAGTACAGTGAGGCAAGCGATATAAATATGGTCCAAGCCTCAGGCCTCTTCCGCAGAGGCGTTATGTTAGGTCGGTGGAGGAATTCGCAGCCTTATCGATGGCCGTGGTGGTAGCCCATTTTGCACCGTAACCGCAACCGCCTGCATGGGATATAGTTCCTAATGAACCGATTGACCACTTCATTCGTATGGCTCAACCACCAGCTCCCAAGCCTGTTGACACAGACTATGAGCGCCACATCAGGAAGTTAAATCGAGCACGTCTACGTAAGGAGGCGAGCTCGGGATCGAGCAAACAACAAGCAGCTGTCGAAAAATGCGGGAAACCCATTCCCGAGCTGGGAGAACAGGCGGCGCAATCGATCCCCTTGCTTGTTGTGCCAACAACACGTGACAGTACGCGCGCCCAATATTATTGTGGGCAAACAGTTTACGTTCCCGAGGTGGGAAATGTGGTAATAACCAAGGACCATATAATGCAGCCTAAAGTTCTCAACATCACTGTTGGACAACTCCTCGAGATCGAGCCCATGCCTATGCTTACAGAGGATGAAATCAAACGGAAATATGTCCGGGGCCAACCTTTGGTCAAGCCAGACAAGGTCAAGAACCTCCCAACGAGAATGTATGAATTGCATCAATGGTACATGAACATTACCAAGATTTCACATCGATTGTCCCTCATGGTGAATGTCAAGGAGGAGCATTACTTCCATGAGAAAGCTCTGTCCGTTGAGTATTACGAACTGTTTCAGTTATACAATCAGGGGCACTCGACAAATCTATCATCAGTTGCTATTATGCGTAAGTGATTTCTTTACGTAATTTAAGTCTCAAGCTAGTTGTAGTGATCCTTTTGATCAATCATTACCTGTAATTATCCTCACTATATTCTTTTACGTGGTATTATGCAGGATGAAGATGTATGAAATGAGAAAAGGTGGGCGCTTTGGCATTGGGTTCATTGACCCAAACACCGTTAATGAATACACATGGAAAATAAATGCACATCATCAAAAGGCCGTGAGGACAACATGCTAGAGTTCTTGAAGCGCCTCAAATACAATGAAGATATACTACTTCCTTACAACTTCCAGTGAGTCACACTGTCTTGTACTACAAATTGTCTGTTTTTGCCTACTAGCTAGCTACATGTTTTTGCTTACATATGGCCGCTTAATTAAGACATGAAAACGTGTGTGCATGCAGATTTCACTGGATCTTGTGTATCATTAAAGTTGGCCTTGGAACAGTTGAAATACTGGACTCACTACTCAAAGCAAATACTGACTATAACATCTTGTTTGGGATAGTCAACAGGTAATTTCAATCATTATTAACTATATATCTCGGCCTATTAGTTCGTCATTTCATGATATGAACTATTTAATAACCTCTTTATTCATTTTCTTTGTCGGCGGGCAGGGCTTGGGCAAGGTTCATCAGCGTCACAGAAAGCGAATGGAAAAAAAAGCTTAAATGGTTTCGACCCAAGGTAAGTAATTAAGTAGTACTAGATAGCTAGCTAGCTGCCATCTCTTTAATTATCATGCTTGATTAATTATTATCTGATCAAATTCCATTCTCGTAAAGGCCCTGAAACAGGCGCAGGGGACTGATATGTGTGCATTCTGCGTTTGCGAGAACATTCGCATGATGGCGTCCGAAAGGAGCAGATCTCAAAGACATGAATGGGTACGCTTGTCAGAACACTATTCACAATTTTTACACCATTATCGATATCTAGTCACACAACTAATACACATGCATATTGATCTCCTTCTTAACAGTTCACAGAGGTGCGGGACAAGCTCCTAGAAACGGAGCGCGTAGAAGCACTTCAAGAGGAAATAGCGGGATTTTTGCTCGACCAGGTCATAAATCCGAAGGAGAATACTATTACCGCTACCGCCCCCATGAAAACCACTTCCAATTTTCATCGTGCTCGGAGGCACCAATTAGGCTAATGCCACTGGCTCCAAGGCAACATGCATATGTAGGAGAAATTGTATATAGCTATACATGTGTGTATGTGTGAATTAATTAATATGGTGGTTTGTGAGACATTGATGATATATATATGCATGATTGGTTCTACTAGAAATTCTATTTATATATATATATATATATATATATATATATATATATATATATATATGCATAACGTGTACAATGTGTAGTATCGTAAAATACCAGCAAACGAAAAAGAATTAAAATGGAAACACAAAATTAAATGAAAAAGAAATCATAAAACTAAAAAAACCCAAACCTTATAGTACCGGTTGGTGTTACCAACCGGTACTAAAGGGCTCCTTGCCCCTGGAGCTGCCTCGTGCCACGTGGTTGGCCTTTAGCACTGGTTCGTGCTGAACCGGTACTAAAGGGGGGGGGCCTTTAGTGACCACACTTTAGTGCCGGTTGTGGACCCGGCACTAAAGGGCGTTACGAACCGGTGCTATTGCCCGGTTCTGCACTAGTGATTATTGCCTCTAGGGCATATTTCCTTCAGGGAAAACCCTAGATGAGAGTTTGCACGAGGGCGGGAGTGAAGGCTCCAAGATATCTTTAACCTTGTAGAAACCTGTAAATAGTCCGGCTGAGTTTGATCGCTCACTTGGTTCGCTATGTGCCAAACGACGACCAAACAACGCAGCTTAGTCTGTTTGTAGGTCGCATCTTTAGTTCCTACAACCTTCCGTCCTCTATTTGTCTAAACATTATTGTCGTGGAATTGTCACGTCAGATGTCCTAATGTGACGACTTAGTCGTGAGGCCAACACATCTATGTGGTAGCTTGAGAGGGGTTGGGCGGAATCGAGAGACGCAACACGCAAGACAAAGGATTTAGACAGCTTCGGGCCCCGAGAAACATCATCCGGTAATAGCCCTACATGTTGTTTGTGGCTAGGTCTTATTATCCTCATGAGGGAGTCGCCGTAAACTGGCTCTCCTCTAGTTGTGTCTAGCCCTAAGATTGTTTCTTCTCGCTTGTCCCCCTTCGGGGAGCCCTGCCCCTCCTTATATATGTTGAAGGGGCGGTTTACATGACTAGTCCTAGTTGGATTAGGATTACTCTATTACAAGTGGAGTCCTAGTCTTGCTTCCTTTGTAGGAAAATATTCCTTGTGCTTTCCTCATACACCGGCCCACCGTAACATGATCCGGCCTTCCATAAACCGCCTTCTGGGCCACCGGGTCTTGTCGTTCCTCTGACCCACTTGCCGGGTCACCCATGAGTCGCCAGGCTCGGGCGGGTCACTTAGTGAGTCATCCAATCCGGTCGGGTTACGCCGCGGGGTATATCCCCGACATTAGCCCCCAGTTTAATTTGGATTTACCCATGTTAAACTAATTTGCAACATAAACACAAGAACAAATTTGGCGGCTTGCGCTTCGGGTTAAATATTCTTATAAACCGTCGCTTGATCATCCTTAAATCCTTGTCATTTCTTCCTTCTAGAAGATCCGGGTCGATAGACCTGCTTCATAATCAATTTGCTTGTAGAAGAGATATTGTAAATAAAGAATCCATTTGACTCGGCCTTCAATGCTCTGACTTGACAAAAATATTGGTCTTCAAATATCCAACTGATATTCAGCCGGCTTGAAGATGTAGAACTTACCGATCTATGATTTCCAAAATCATCGGGTTACAAAAACTGATAATTCTGGGTCATGATTGTTTCCAACGCCGGTTCATAATTGTTGCCAACACCGGTTTATGATTGTTGCCAATGCTGCTTCATGATTGTTGCAGACACCAGGTCATAATGATTGGTGATGTCGGGTCATACTGAAAATCGGAAGATATTTCTCCCTTATATCCATATTACATGTAGCCCCCAAGTCTTGAATAGAACAAAGTGATGATTTGAGACTTGTTTCCATATAATTACTGCCACTTTGAAGAAATTCATGTTGTTCATGTCAGTCACTAGTAAAAACTGAATACTCCATATATGTAGCCCCCAAGTGCGGGTTGTCATGCTTGCAGCAACCTGGGACTTAAAATTGCCTTATGCTCATCAAAACTTCAACCAGTGTTGCCCCCAAGGGCCGGGTCATTATGCAATAATGAGCAGGGACTTTGTAAATATAATCATGTAGATTTGAGCAGTGATGTGTAGCCCCCAAGGGCCGGCTTAGTAAGATAATATTGAGCTGGGACCCGATATATACTTAAATGAAAATAACATCATATGATGTAACCCCCATCATGGGGCTTGAATCCACATCCACAAGGTTAAGAGCCTTGTGCTTTACCAACTAAGCAGTGGACCTTTCAATATAATGGATAAAAAGCTTTGTACCTTGAATTTTTGACAGGAGCAATTGTTAGCCCCCAAGGGCCGGCTCATTACGATGTGATGAGTCGGGTCTTCAATAAGGTGAGCAAACAATGACTTTGCATCAGCCCCCAAGTTTCATGGTGCCCCCAAGCTTTGTACCTTGCAGCGACATGAGACTTGTGTATTTGATGTAATCTCAACTTCAATAATGTAGCCCCCAAGTGCCGGGTTGTAAACCACCATCGACTTGGGACTATTCCCTCCATTGTAAAAATAAATCATGTCCATTGATAAAATAATAGCCATTGCGCTGCAGCGACTTTGAAAACCTCAATCATAATATTGGTTATTGATAACCATAATGAAAATCCAGCCATGTGTTGGCTATTAAAGATTTGAATAATATAATCCAATGATTTATGAGCGCATGATTCCAATGGCGCAATCCAAATATATACTGGCAACTTATAGTCCAAAGCCAGGCCGGGTTAACAAACACCGGATAATTTCTCATCATATACTGGCGACTTATCGTCTTAAAGCCAGGCCGGTTTAACAAACACCGGATAATTTCTCATCATATACTGGCGACTTATCGTCTTAAAGCCGGGCCGGTTTAACAAACACCGGTGATTTATAATTATGCCTTATTCAACATGTTTCTGCATACAACAAGTTTAAAATGTCCTGGTGGTTTACCGCCGGACGGGTCATAATGCCCAACATATAACCAGGGTTTATAACAAAGGCTGCACTTAAGAATAATCAAATATGAAATATATCATACCTGTGACATTGAATCACATTGTTGGTTTACCAACTTTTTGTAGTAAGGGTGATAACCCAAATCATGAGTGCTGATAACTCCCACCATGCTTTGCTGGTTTATAATGAAGCCATGTCGGGTTATGATAAACACCGGATGATCATCCTGGCGACTTATAGTCAATGTCAGGCCGGGTTAACAAACACGGTCTATAATTGGTTGTGTACTAACAATTTATAGTTGAAAGTCAAGCCAGGTTAATAAACCTTGGATTATATTGATGACTTATAGTCAGGCTGGGTCAACAGACGCCGGTTTATCATAAAACCTTATCAAAGGAGAAAAGACTTTGACAAATAAAAGAAAATGAAAACTTGTAGTCGAGGCTTTTCAAGGGCTGCCAGGCTCAAATTCGAGGCTTTTCATGGACTGCCAAGCCACTGAGTTAAAGCATTTTACAAAGCCTTTTAAGATGGACCTCACATTAACCAATCACTGTTTTAACTTTGACAGGTTCAGGGTATGTATAAGATTGACTTGTCAAACGTTCGGCGGGTCATACCAGGATTACCTGGGCGGAGTGACTTACTTGATGAAGGCAGGTTAACCCGGGGTTTTAGGTGAATACACCTAGCTTCCAAGCCTGGCTTGATAGCCTATTACAAGGGTCCTTTCAAAATCTTTGTTGCTTTGCACAAAGAGCCCCCAAGTAACTTTTTGAGCTTTGCTCAGTGGGTGCCTATATTTGAGTTGTGCTTTTGCAACACTCTCTTTGGCCCCTTATGATAATATTGGCTTGATAGCTGGATTACCGAAGTAACCAAAGTTGTGCTCTTATGATAATATTGGCTTGATAGCCGCATCAAGAGGTGTAGCTATGGTTCGACAAGAGGTGTAGCTATGGTTCGAATACGACCAAGCCCCCAAAGGTTACTGTGAGTTGTACTCAAGGGGCACCTATGTTTGAGCTGTGCTTTGCAACAGACTCTCTTTGGTCCCTTTAATTTTTCCTGAGAACTCGAACTTGCGAGAGATTATTCTTTTTGAACCAGAAATTCATAAACCAGATATCGAGAGCTTCCAAGCTTTATGGGAGATAGCTTTCCCTGGAGCCGGATTTTAAACCGGAATCCTTCTTTTTAAGCCGGAAATTTTCTGACGGCCTTTAGATTTGCACCGATATGGCGGTTTAAGGTCATGCATTAGATAACTTTGCAAGCCGAGTAATTGATCTTTTAAAGAAAGCAATATAAAATATAAAAATATACTGGATGGATTTCACCTGATATGTTAAGCCAGCAATTATCCACCACGGAGTTGACCATCACCACGGTAAAGCTGAAATCAATCACGACCGAGTCGGCCGCGGGAACAGACAGACGGGCGGCCCGCGGCGTTGTAAGCCGGTGCGGACGGGCGAGTCAATCATGTGTTGATGTAGCGGGGGCGGTGATTCGCGCATGTATCCATCAAACAATATGGCACAGACGAGCGACAGTGTAAAAATAATGTTGGCGCATGCCCCCTTTGCAACACCTTTGCAATGAACAATGGTCCTGCGAAACAATACCACAGACCAAAGTAATTGCTCTCAAACAATTTAGTATGTGCTCATAAAATAGAGTTAGATGGATATCACCTGATGCCTTTGAATAACCGATGATATTGTTGTTCTCTACCGGACAGCAGACGACCTTTGCTTGGACAAAAGTTTTACTTCATGGTGGAACTTGTACCTCGCCTGTCCTGATGTTTAATAAACCACGTAGTAGAACCAGTGCCAGAGTATAGCAGCAGCACAGGTAAAAGCCGCGGTACGGCTAGTTGAAGCAGACCGCAGCAACAGCCGTGGTGGAGGCGAGGTAGTAGTCAGCCGCAGCAGAGACGAAGAAAATCAGGCAGGCAAGTCATCAAACCGTCCCGTAAGATGTCGCACGGCGCTTTTAGCCAGCGACTTGATGAATTTCCTCCTTTTTGAATCTCCATGTAATGTGCGTGTGGCACAAAAGCATGCCAGCATAGAACTTTTTGTCCTTGCGGGGCTTTGTAGTAGCGCTGTCCTTCATGTGTGTATATGTAATGAATCTCTTCGGGCCACAGAATAACAGTACGCCTTTGGATTCATGGGAAGCAGCAGCAGCCGGATTAGCAGATCGACACAAAGTCCACGCAAAGCGGCTCAAAGGGAAGAAGCGGCCGGCGGGTTAATTGGCACGACCAGCGCTCCGGTGATGACGAACGCGAGGAATCAACGCGTGTCTCGGTGAGGGCCCGGCTTGAGGCAGATTTCAGAGGCGAGACGGGTAGGCGGTTTGACCAAGGTGGAGTCGGCGCGACGGCAAGGCGGTTCGCGGCAGACACAGCAGGGCCAGTCCGTGATGAGTGGCACGGGACCGCTCTCCAGCGGTGACTCAACACAGAAAAATGCAGCTTGACGGGTTAAGGCCATAGCTACAGCGGCGATGCGACACCTCGGAGGTTGAGTGCGGCCGAAATCCAAGGGGCACCGGCGACTCGTAATGAAGCAGCTCTCTAAAGCAACAGCCGCGAGGCCCCGATGACTCAGCCTGGAAACAGAGACATGGCGGTATGGCGATTGAAATGAGCTCGTGACTTGAAGCGCCGCAGCGGGTGTTGTCGGCGTTCTGGGAACGGGGGTCCCCAGACTTGCCTGCCTGCGGCCTACGGCGTGGCTCAAAGGAGGCCCAGGATGGCCCATCTTCATCTATACAAGCTCAAGACCTTCGCGAGGGGCCAAGCCTCGCGGGGCGGACGACCAAGAGCTTCCTCAGGCGCGGCCTCGTCAGGCTGGCTCATGAGGAGGCGGAGAACTCAAGGCGGGGTACCTCGTGAGGTGCCCGTGACGTAAGCCATGACGACCAAGGGCGCCAGTCGGGCGCCGGCCCGCGCAGCGTCCTCCTTTCCTCTTTGGTGCAAAGGGGGCAAGCGCAGGCAAGGGCATCAGGCAAAGGCATCTGTTTCGGTGCAACAAGACCAAGACCAGCCCCAACGGCTGGAATGCAGTCATCGTGGAGCCCAAGCAGGCGTCATCACCAGAGCCTTTGGCAGGCGAGGACCAACTTTAGTCAGGATAAGTGTACCCGCTGTTCCCCTTCAAAATGGCCAATTGTTGGCACCCTTCCCGCTCAATATTTGGGAAGAGGCCCAGGGCCTTCGCCTATAAATAGGGGTAGCCACACTAAGAGAAAGAGGGACGAGAGACGAAGGACGATCGGATCGAGCATTCGGAATCCAGAGAGAGAGAAACCCGTTCCTCAAGCTAGAGCGACGGGGCACCACTTAGCAGTTCATCACACCCACCAAGAACAGACCCTCGCGAGGCAATCCACACACCACAAACTAGAGTAGGGTATTACACCACAACGGTGGCCCGAACTAGTATAAATCTTGCGTCCCTTGTGTTGTTCTTGTTAGTAGTTTAGGTCCCTGCGATTCGGCGAGGAACGAGACGGTGGAGGGTTGGATCTCTGTGCGCACCCCAGAGTTCGAACCTTAAGGGTCTGCTGGAACCCGTGATCCGACATTTGGCATGCCAGGTAGGGGTGCGCCGGAATCTGCCTTTCGTCGCCTCGTTCTTCCCCGACCACAGCCACCATGTCTGACGCTCGTCGGGCTCGTGCCGAGCGCCGAGCCTCCCTCGCTTCCCACGTCGCCCAGACGGCCCCCGTCGGCGGACGTCCTCGTCATTCCCCGTCACCGGCTGTCAACGCTGCCACCGGCCCGGCGGGGAACGAGCAGCAAGCGTCGTCCCAGCACCCGTCCATGAGGCGGGACGGCCGCACCGCACGCCTTCGCTCACCCCCGCTAGTTCTTCATCGCGCGTGCCCCGCGCGGCCATGGAGGCCCGAGCTGCACTCGCCAGCGTAGCGAACTCCTGCGCTACCGCCCCGTCGACGACGTCTACGAAGAATGGCTCGACCGCGTCGCCGAGCTCGTCCGCGCTGCAGGAGGCGACCCCGCGCCATCCGTTTCGCTGCACCGCACCATGCCCCGCGTGGGCGATCCGGGGCGCCTCAGCCGCCTCCTCCTCAAGACGGCGCCCTGGCCCCAAGGCGCGCGGCCCCTGGGCGGAACCCGCTCCGCCAGGCGCCGGCGCGGCAAGAGCAGAGCTGCCAAGAAGTTCCTCGCCCACAAGAAGCTGCCCGAGCGCTCCCCGCTCCAGCACGTCAAGACCCTGCGCTGCCCCGGCCAGCGCGCGAGGAGGCCTGCAAGACCAAGCTCTCTGCCGTCCGAGGCCCCAGCGGCCACGGTGGGCTGCAGCGCCTTCACCACTAAGCTGCAGCGGCATCGCGTGGCCCGCCAAGTTCAAGCAGACCTGCCCCACGCCACGACGGCACGGCGAGACCATACGGAGTTCCTCCAGCTCTGAGCTGGGCATCGAGGCTGCCAGCGGAGATGAAAAGGTCATGGCGAACTGGTTTCCCATGGCGCTCAGGGACGGAGCCCGCACTTTGGCTCCTGAATCTGGCCCGAGCACGATCTCTTCTGGGCCGAGATGCGCACCGCTTCATCGCCAACTTCCAAGGTACTCGCGACCGCCACCCGCCGTGGCGACATGCGCGAATCAAGCAGCGGCGGGAAACCCTGCAAAAAGTACATCCAGCGCTTCAACAACGCGCCTCAAGATCACCAGGGTGACGGAGGAGGCCATCATCTCTGCCTTCTCCGGACGGGCGCGTGCGCGACGTCAAGATGAAGGAGGAGCTGGCGATGCATGAAGATCTGTGCACCTCCTGGAGCTGTTCAACTTGGCGACCAAGTGCGCCCGAGGCTGAGGAGGCGCCTCTCCCTCCTCGAGCTGCCTGCCGCGGATCCCGAAGAGAAGAAGTCCAAGGCCAAGGACGTAAAGCGCAAGGGGGCTGCCGTACTCACGGCCGAACCAGACATCAAGCGGGGCAGAGATCAGCCCGAGTCTTCCAAGGGCAACCGGTACTGCGTGTACCACGACCTCCACACCCACAACACCAATGAATGTCAAGAGCTCCGGGCCGTATGCGAAGGAAGGGTCGGCAGACGCCCTGAGCGCAGCGATCGGGGCTACGGCCGAGGAGGAGGAAGAAATGCAGGACGCTGGGAAGATCGCGGCCCGCGCCAAGGGTGGCGCGACCAACCTCGCGAGGACCGCTGGCAAGACCCACCTCGCGAGGGGGGCTGGAGGGATCAGCCTCGTGAGGATCGTCCGCAAGGGAACGCAGGCCTCCCTCCGTTGCCGCCGCCACCAAGGAGAATCGAAGACCGTCATCAGGACGAGGGGGCTGGGGGCTTCCAGGAAGCGCGCGCGATCGACTGCATCCTGGGCGTAGCCCAAGCCCCAGCCTCCCACCGCATCTTCAAGCAGTTCACCCGTGAAGTGAATGCAGTCCTCCCCAAGCTCGAGTCCACGTGCCCTCTCAGGTGGTCGGCGTGCGCCATCACGTTCATCTCAGCGGATCAGCTCAAGTGCGCAGCCACAACCGGAGTCCTCCCAATGCTTTGCTCCCCAATCATCAGCAACGTGCTGGTCACCAAGACCCTCATCGACGGCGGAGCAGGGCTCAATGTCCTGTCCGTGGAGACCTTCAACAATCTTCAAGTGCCCTACAGCGAGCTTCAGCCAACCAAGCCCTTCTCCGGAGTCACCGACGGCTCCACGGTCCCGATCGGGCAGGTCCGCCTTCCTGTCACCTTTGGGGCCCGCGACAACTACCACACCGAGCTCATTGACTTCGACGTCGCCCACATTTGCCTGCCGTACAACGCCATCCTCGGGTACCCAGCGTTGGCCAAGTTCATGGCCATGAGCCACCATGGTTACAACATCCTCAAGATGCCAGGAAGCGGCGGGGTCATCACGGTGCCCTGTGAAGAGAGAGATGCAGGGTGCTCCTTAGAGCGAGCTTTTCAGGCCGCGTCGCTGGAAGACCCAGACCACAGCAGCAGGACGCCTCCCGAGTTAGCGCCCAAGAAGAAGAAGACATCGACTGGCCCGGCTCATCAAGAGACAGGCCCCTCAGGGCCCGCGCCGGGCCAGGGGGAGCCACCTTCCATCGCATAGGAAAGCACGCCCGGCGCCCTCCTTAGGCAGGGCTCGGGGGCTCTCCCCTGGAGGGCCACCGACCTCGCCAAGGTCTCGAGGAAGGCGCTGAGGCACCACGTGGAGGCATGTTTCGAAGCACGTTTCCCGCAAGCAGGAGCAAGACCAGGAGGACAGAACCCCCGAGAGTTCATCAGCAAGGCCATTCAGGAGTTACAGGAGTCAAGGGTCATGAGGGGCAGCCGCCGCCTACCAGCTGTGGCCCCCATCCAGGCGAGGATGGTGGGCTGCAGCGTGCTGCATCGGCGATACCCGAGGGCTCAGCAGGCAGCGTCTCAAGAGCGCCTCTGGCCCTCGCGAGTGGGACGTTGCGAGGGCCCGCCCCACAGCTACGTACGCATGCCTTATGGCCTGCCAAACGCGGCTGTTGCATACCAGCGTCTCATGAGGAGGTCAGGCACGTCGCAGCCCTGGCGGAGATGGAGATGGCCCGTGAGGGGCCGCCAGCGCCTCCGGAGCCTCCCGAGGCCCCTGATCCTGGGGGCTCGTGAGGATCGGCTCCCGCAGCCCACCGAGTCTGCTACACCAACAGCCCTTCATCCCCAACATCACCAGGTGACATCTTTAAGTTTTGTTTCCGGCTGGGAGCGCCTTCAGGGCCGCATTATTCCCAGGTCGCGTGGGTCCGTCCCTGTGGCATGTATCCCTTTTATTTCATGTCCTTAGCTTACCCTGTTGGGGGTGCCCCTCGGGCTGCATCATCCCCAAGCCGCTCGGGCCAATCCCAACGGCATGTATCCTTCATGCGTTTTCCTTAGGATTATGCTCCACCATGCTTGTTATTTGGTGCCTTCTCCTGGGTGGCGAAATCTTGCACGTTAAAGGGGGGTGCACGAGCATCGCGACTCGGGGGCTCCTACCGGCTCTCCGGCCCTCACCCTCTGGTCTTGTCCATGGCATCGCGACCTGGCTTGCCGGTGACGGTGAGAGACCAGCCCGAGAGCCGGGACCCGACGACGAGAGTTTCGTCATCCAATCCAGCTTGGCGTTAAAGGGGGTGCACGAGCATCGCGACTCAGTGGCTCCTACCGGCTCTCCGGCCCTCACCCTCTGGTCTTGTCCATGGCATCGCGACCTGGCTTGCCAGCGACGGTAGAGACCAGCCCAAGAGCTGGGACCCGAGGACGTAGAGTTGTGTCATCTAATCCAGCTTGCGCGTTAAAGGGGGGGTGCCTGAGCATCGTGACTCAGGGCTCCTACCGGCTCTCCGGCCCTCACCCTCTGGTCTTGTCCATGGCATCGCGACCTGGCTTGCCAGCGACGATAGAGACCAGCCCGAGAGCCGGGACCGAGGGCGAGAGTTGTGTCATCTAATCCAGCTTGCGGCGTTAAAGGGGTGCACGAGCATCGCGACTCGGGGCTCCTACCGGCTCTCCGGCCCTCACCCTCTGGTCTTGTCCATGGCATCGCGACCTGGCTTGCCAGCGACGGTAGAGACCAGCCCGAGAGCCGGGACCCGAAGACGTAGAGCACCGGCATCTAGCCACTTTTGCAGGAACACACTCGAAGATAAGGCCCAGAGCCAGGCGCAACCCGCCTTGAGGTAGGGCCTCGTGAGTCCCGCGCTGGCTCACGGGTGCCCAGATACACCTCGTCTAGCCCTACCGTGCCAGCCACGTGTCAGGGTGGGGCTGTATACGCCCCGGGGGCTCCTCCCGGAGGGGAGCCCCCTCCCACGTTTCAGTGGAAGCACCATGCTCCGCGCTGGCTGACGACACTGCCGAGGAGCGGCTATGCCCGTACGCATGCGGAAGCGCTATGCTCCACGCTGGTGATAAACAAGCGAGGGTGGCCTCGGGTCGCGTCAACCTCGTGGAGCCCAGGCTCGGTGTATGGCCTCGTCGCCGCGCCTCCTCTCGGGAGTGCCGCGAGGCTGGGCTAGACACGGGGTTGCGCTGAGTCACGCCCGGATGCACGCCACCCAGCCAGGCCCCTCGGGCCTGGTTCATTGCACGCCACTCCCCGAGCGGAGCCAAGGTACGCATGTCGTTTGAGCGTCAAGGGGGACTCCTGAGCATCGCGACTCAGGAGCCTAACTGGTCACGTAGCCCCTCACCCCTTAGTTCCGAAAGGCTAACGGCGAGTGGCGTATTGGCGGGGCCGGGCTCTGCAGACGTAGAACGGTGGATCCGCCCGCGCCTCACCTCCCTACTTGCTGTTCGTGCGCCAAGGGGGACTCTTGAGCATCGCGACTCAGGAGCCTAACTTGTCACGTAGCCCCTCACCCCTTGGTCCCGTCCTGGTTTCCGGTCGGGGCTAACGGCGGCTGAGGTATGCGCGGGGCCGGGCTCTGCCGGCGTAGAACATAAGCAAGTAGGAAGCACAAATTTCAAGGAATTCAAAAGAAAATATTACAGTCCTCACTGTTATCGCAGTACCAAACGCAAGTTTAAACGCCTCCCCGAGGCATGATACATGTGCAGATATTACACGCGAGGCAGGAGCCGCAGCAGAGTCACTTGTCGGCGATGGAGCAGCGCGGAGTGGGCGCGCCTCGTGAAGCAGCAGGGCCGGCAGCGCCTCGCTTTGGCTTGGTGCTGAAGGCCTGTAACTTCCCCATCAGAGCCACCGCGCGACCCTTCACAGCCTCGGCAGCGGCAGCTGCGTGCTTGCCGCTCACCGGCTCCAGCAGGCTGTCCATGTCGACGCTGGGGTCGCGAAGATAGATGTGGGTGAGGATCCGTGTCAGTGCCGCAGAGGACAAGACCCGCACCTCGGCCTCAGCCGTGGGGCCAAGACCAAGGGAGACATCTTCAAGAGCGCGGATCATGAAGGGAAGCAGCTTGGCGGGGCCGTCCTCCGTGCCGGCCAGTGGGCTCTCCAGGCCGCTGTCATAAAGCTCCCTCAGCAGGACGCGAGCCTTCACCTCCATATCCATGAAGGCCACGCGGTCTTCAGCCAGAACCCGCGCCTTGGCGTCCAGCTCGACCTTCCTCGTCTCCAGTTCCTGCCCCAACGCGTCAAGACGATCGCGGCGCTTCTTCAGCTTGGCCTCCTGATCCTTGATGGCCGCCTCGCGAGCCTTCATGCCTTCCTCCTGCTCCTGGAGGAGGCGAGCCTCCTCGGCGAGCTGGTTCTGCAGGCCCTTCAGCTCACCCTCCAGCGTCTCGCAGCGACCTCGGATGCTGGCTGCCTCCCCCAGGGCAGCATCGTGGGCTACCTTCGCCTCGCGAACAGTCTGCTTCTCCTCATCACAGGTCGTCGAAGCCTGGACCAGCGCCGCCCGAATCGAAGCGTCGGCACGAATCCAGCCAGAGGCCAGCTCCAGGCGCCCGGCCACCAAGCGAGGGTCGGCGCCCAGAAGATCCTGCCGCAGCCGGTCCAGTTCAGCAGCAGCGCGGTCCAGGACCGCGGGAGGAGTCAGAGAGACAGCAGTAGGCGGAGTAGGAGGAGCTGGCGGCGGCGTAACCACTGCGCCCTGAGGCGGAACCAGCGGCGTCACGACGACGGTGCGGGCTGCGCCCAGCAAGGCCGCCTCGGGAGTCGCTTGGGACAAGGGGGTTGAGCTCGCCCCAGCGGGCTCAGCCAGGCCTCGCGAGGACGCCCGGGCAGGAGAGGCCTGGGCGTCGGGGTCGTCTTCCTTTTCGGGCAAAGGCACCACCACAGATGGGGCCTCAGGAGCCCCCTTCAGCTTCTTCGCCGCAGGCGCCAGCCTGACCGAAGAGCATGGACATCAGATCTCGTCAACAAAGCAATAATCAAGACAGGAGGCGGGCACTTACAGGTCGTCTCTGGTGGACTCGAGCAGCCTCCGGCCATACTTGAAGCCCGAGAGCCGGCTGCAGGGATCGGCTTCAAGGGGACCAGGAGCGGCAGGCGCGTCCGCGGATCGCCCCGGGGCCGGGGCGGACCCGCGGGGGACCAGCCCAGTCCGGTCCTTCTTCGGGATCGGGGCAGGCTTTGCCTCCCGCTCATCCTCATCTTCGTCGTCGTCACTTTAGGGGAGGCGGAGAACGCAGGGCCTGCGCCCGCAGGAGGAGCCTTGACTCCGCCCCGAATCAACCCCTCTCCGGCTCCCTTTCCTCCACCTCTTCGCTGGAGTCGGAAGAGGGCACGTCCACCAGGTCCTCCGGAGCCTCCGCGGGCACGAGCCCGTCCCCATTGAAGGCGGGCATGGACCCCACAACCTGCTCCCAATCCTCGCGAAGAAACAGGGGCGCGGGGGCGCCCTCCGGTCTCGCCACATCGCCCCCTACCAAGGACTGGAGGACCGTCACCAGATCCTCGCCGAGGCCACGGGGCTCGGGTTGAGCCTCCACATGGAGGCAATCTTGGCGAAGCGGGCAGTTAGTGCTCAGGGAACTCCCTCAACAACGGCCTTGCAGTCCAGCCTACGCCCGTCGCCGCATCGTCCGGCTTCAGATCTGCGTCCATCCTCTCCAGCACCAGCTTCGCGCGAGGATCCCGAAGCTTCGCCCGGGACCAGTCGTCGGAGCTCTCGGCGGGCTCCGTGGGCAGGATCAGTCGAGGGTGGATCCGCCCGGCATCCACCAAGACCCACTTGCTCCTGAAGCCCTCAATCCGCTTCCCAGTGTTTGAAATGGCAATCGCCGCCGTATGCGATGAAGCTCGCGCACGCGGAGACGGGACCGCGGGAGAATCGGAGGAAGAAGTAGTGGCGCAGCAAGGCCACCGAGGGCTTCACCCCAACATGGGCCTCACAATAGTAGGCGAAGATTGCCAGGAGAAGGACGGAGTTGGGATGGAGGTGCAGAGCGTGAATGTTGTAATGGCGAAGGACGGAGAAGAAGAACTCAGAGAAGGGAGGCGACAGACCAGCAATAATGGCGCCCGCGAAGAACGGGTAGAAGGTACTCCCCCGACCCTCAGGGGCGGAGGAGCCGGCTTTGAACACCGCCGTTCCGCTGACGCCCTGCGCCTCCGCCAGCCGGCGCATCAGGGCCGCTGACACATTCGGCGGGTCCAAGGCAGGAGAGTACCAGGCTCCGGCCGGGGTTTGACGAGGAGCCATGACTGGCTAGGGCACGAAGGCAGAGTGGATCTGAAAGTCTTGGAAGCAGGAAGGAGAGGCGCAAGAAAGGGGATCTGAGCAGCAACTGGAGAAAGTAAAGGAGGAAAGCAAGATGCCGCTCTATTATCAACCAGCTGCGTTGCGTAAGCGCCCACGCCCAATCAATCGCCACAGCGCCCAAGGCCACAGGTTGTTAGGGCCCTGGCAACGCCGCACTTGCCCTTCGCCTCTCGGCAGCCAAGTCCGGGCGGCGTCGTGGCCAGGGGCTCTTGTCGGCGTTCAGGAACGGGGGTCCCCAGACTTGCCTGCCTGCGGCCTGCGGCCTGCGGCGTGGCTCAAAGGAGGCCCAGGACGGCCCATCTTCATCTATACAAGCTCAAGACCTTCGCGAGGGGCCAAGCCTCGCGGGGCGGACGACCAAGAGCTTCCTCAGGCGCGGCCTCGTCAGGCTAGCTCATGAGGAGGCGGAGAACTCAAGGCGGGGTACCTCACGAGATGCCCGTGACGTAAGCCATGACGACCAAGGGCGCCAGTCGGGCGCCGGCCCGCGCAGCGTCCTCCTTTCCTCTTTGGTGCAAAGGGGGCAAGCACAGGCAAGGGCATCAGGCAAAGGCATCCGTTTCGGTGCAACAAGACCAAGACCAGCCCCAACGGCTGGAATGCAGTCATCGTGGAGCCCAAGCAGGCGTCATCACCAGAGCCTTTGGCAGGCGAGGACCAACTTTAGTCAGGATAAGTGTACCCGTTGTTCCCCTTCAAAATGGCCAATTGTTGGCGCCCTTCCCGCTCAATATTTGGGAAGAGGCCCAGGGCCTTCGCCTATAAATAGGGGTAGCCACACTAAGAGAAAGAGGGACGAGAGACGAAGGACGATCGGATCGAGCATTCGGAATCCAGAGAGAGAGAGAAACCCGTTCATCAAGCTAGAGCGACGGGGCACCACTTAGCAGTTCATCACACCCACCAAGAACAGACCCTCGCGAGGCTGTTCTTCCCTGTACTGTTCTTCGTCAGCCCCAGAGGCAATCCACACACCACAAACTAGAGTAGGGTATTACACCACAACGGTGGCCCAAACTAGTATAAATCTTGCGTCCCTTGTGTTGTTCTTGTTAGTAGTTTAGGTATCTGCGATTCGGCGAGGAACGAGACAGTGGAGGGTTGGATCTCCGTGCGCACCCCAGAGTTCGAACCTTAAGGGTCTGCCGGAACCCGTGATCCGACAGGTGTGGAGGCTGGTAACTCATCGGCAGCGACCGAGGAGGTCGACGAAGCCGGCATCAGTAGATGTAGAAGAGCGGTGGCCCGGGGCGGCCGATTTGGAGCAGAAGGCGAGGCGTCGGCGATTTGAAGCCGCGCGTGGAGCTAAACCGTTTGGGCGAGCCAGCGGAGGTGGAGGCGAACTCGCGTGCAGCGGGGCTGACGGCTCAGGAAACACGCAGAGGTGCAGACGGGCCGCAGTGGAGGCGGCCGCGACACCGGGCGGTTCACGGCGCGGGGCTGCTCAACGCGGCAGTTTGCCGGTGCCGGCGACTTGGCAGAGACTGAAGCGGCCATCAAAGCGAAGACCCATCGAGGCGAAGACCGGCCTGGTGACTCGGGGTCGGCTCGTGGTTGATAGCGGCGCGCGCGTGAGATGGCAGAGACGGTTCAAGGCACACGGCGGTGAGTGAGGCCACGGTGGATCGCTGGCGGCTCATGGCAATACTGCAGCTTCGTGTGACATGGGAGTATTACAAAAGTAGTACTTCAATTGACCTTGACGTGAGCACTCCACTAGTACTTGGTAGATGAATTATTTTTCTTCACGTGGAGGAAGCAGCAGAGACATTATTTTTCTTCACGTGGAGGAAGCAGCAGAGACCGTAGCTTGATTCTCAGGACTTGAAGTTTGTACGTAATCAGCAACGGCCAGTCCGGTCTTGTGTCCTGTTAGAAGGGAGAGAGATAGGTTTAGCGGAATATGATGGATGTATTATTGAGCCTCGAGGGCGAGTATATATTGAGTACAACACTTGGAGGGCAAGACGCCTCTCCTGGAGATAAGGTAGGAGACGGATTACAAATCCTATACTACCAAATACATGTATCCCAAGTATATCTCTAACATCCCCCGCAGTCGTAGCGGTAGCGTTGCGAACAACAGGAGCGTCGCGGACGGTCAGACTGGAGAGAGTAGCAGCCGACGGGCTGACATCCCCCCGCAGTCGTAGTGGGAGCATCGTGGACGGTGTCGCGCCGCGGACGCGTTGACTATAGAGGAAGCTGACGATTTTCTCAAGCGGATGATAGCCCTTTGTGCCGTTGTCGAGGTAGCCGAGAGCATAGGATGGTGTAGCCGTGGTCGAGGTAGCCGTGCGAAGAATGCCGTGGTTGATGTCGAGTCGGTGTGGTCGGTGTCGAGGAAGTCGCCGTAGAGCCGCGGGCGCAATGAGGCGCTGAGTTAGCATGGGCGCAGTGGAGTCGAAGTAGGGGTGCGCCGGAAAGAAAATGTTGTTGACGACGCGTCACAGCAGGTTTGCCAAGCCCGGGGGCACATCATGGACGAAGGCACGCACCGGCGTTGCCAGCACCGGGCATGCGTAGACGGACGAAGACGAAGTTGACGAAGCGCCGACCAGGCTTGCCAGGCCTGGGGACATGTCGTGGATGAAGGCACACATCGGTGTTGCTAGCACTTGGCATGCATAGGCGAGGGACCTGCACGAGCTGTACGCCATGTCGGAGAAGTCGGAGGGGCCAGCAAAGAAGAACTCGTCGACGATTGCGGCATCCATCGGCGCGGGGCCGATGTCACCAACGGTGGTCGGAGTAGACGAAGTGGTCGGGGTAGATGACGGCGACGCTGGCGACGGGCTGGTGCTTGGACGAAGACAAAGGGGGTGGACGGGCGGCGGCCGCGGCCAAAGAAGAGCGGCGGTGGCGGCCTGACGGTGGCGGCGGCTAGGTTAGGAGTGCGGCGGCGGTGCTAGAAGTAGGTGAAGAACCCTGACAGCGTGACGAAGACCAGCGCGGACGGTGGCGTTCCCGCACCAAGGGAGACGGTGCGGCGCATACCACGGGAGGTCGACGCGGTGACGGCGGAGTGGATCGCGGGCCGCGGCGCTACGTCCCGAAGGGGCGACGCAGCGGCGGCAGGAGGGTCAGGGCGACGGCGGGAAGACCTCGGGGCGGCGGTGGGGACCACGGGCCGCGACGCAACGGCGGTTCGCGAGTCGGTGCAGCCGCGGGGACGGCCTCGAGGCGGCGGCGAGGACCGCGTATCACGACACTACGGCCCAAAGGGGCGACGCAGCGGCGACGCACGAGTCAATGCAGCCGCGAGAAGAACCACGGGGCGACGGCGCTGCGGCCCAACGGGGCGACGCAGCGGCAGCCCGATGCTCGATCGATGGAGAGGCACGCTGAACTCGGGGACGATCTTCACGGGACCTGCAGAGGCGCGCGCAACCAACTGGCCAGGCCGATCAACGGCGCGGATGAGGCGGAGCGACGGACAGGTGATCAATCTGACCGCTCGCGAGGTTGAGGTAGCTGCTTGATGATGATGCAGGTATCTGCGGGGTGCGTGGTGCGGACCGATGGACAAACGCGTGTGATCATCCCCAAGTGCGGGGAATCATCGTAGCAATTCCCAAAGGTGGAAGTGATAAGTATGGAGTGTCAAACCCACAAGGAGCTAAAGGTAAGATCAATATTCTCTCAAGCCCTATCTGCCACTGATACGACTCTATGTGCACCGAACGTTTGCTTCCAACTAGAAACGAGAAATAAAACTACGTTGGGGGTATGAAGAGGATAACTTGTTGTGATATCGGAGAGCTAAAATATGAAAGTAGGTGCTGTTATCATAAAGTTAGAATATATTACTAAATAATATGAATAGCGAGTGTGGAATAATGATGGATCGGTGGTCGGAATTGTCCTAGGCAATTGTTAACAAGATCGATAGTCGTCATTGCAATTTCATATGAGGGAGAGGCAAAAGCTAGCATACTTTCTCTACTTGGATCATATGCACTTATGATTGGAACTCTAGCAAGCATCCGCAACTACTAAAGATCATTAAGGTAAAACCCAACCATAGCATTAAAGCATCAAGTCCTCTTTCTTCCCATACGCAACAATCCCTCTTACTCGGGTTTGTGTTTCAGTCACTCACCAACCCACTATAAGCGAATCATGAACGTATTGCAATACCCTACAGCGGGAATCCCTCACGCTTGCCCGACACGGAGGGCACCATAGGACAGCACCAAAACAAAAAATACAACTCGTACCAATCTAGATCATCAATCAACCCAAAGACAAAAGATATCTACTCAAAACATCATAGGATGGCAACACATCATTGAATCATAATATGCGGCATAAAGCACCATGTTCAAGTAGGGATTACAGCGGGGTGCGGGAGAGTGGACCGCGTAAAAGAGATGAGGATGGTGATGATGGTGGTGATGTTGATGAAGACGATCACCTCTGCGATGATTCCCCTCCCGATGGCACTCCAGTGCCACCAAGAGAGAGGAGGAGAGGTTCTCCCCCTTGTGCTTCCTCCTCCATGGCTTTCCCCCTCTTGTCCTTGGCCTTCATGGTGATGATGGCCCCTCCGGGATCCTCCTCCATGGCCTCTGGTGATGATGGCCCCCTCCGGCAGGGTGCCGGAGAGGGCCTAGATTGATTTCTCGTGGCTACAGAGGCTTGCGGCGGCGGAACTTCTGATCTAGGTTAATTCCCGAAGGTTTCTGTATTTATAGGAATTTTTGGCGTTGGTTTCACGTCAGGGGGGTCTCTGGGCTGTCCATCGTGGGCAGCCCGGGACTCTTCTGGCCCAACTCCGATGCTCCGTGGTCTTCTTTTGGTCCATAAAAAATCCTCAAAAATTGGCACGTCATTTGGACTCTGTTTGGTATCCCTTTTCTGTAAAACACAAAAACAAGGAGAAAACAGAAACTGGGCTCTAGGTTAATAGGTTGGTCTCAAAAATTATATGAAATGACATATAAATGCATATAAAACATCATAGATGGATGATATAATAGCATGAATACTTCATAAATTATAGATACGTTGGAGATGTATCAGCGTGCAACCGGCGCGGACAGGCGCTGTTCAAGAGGCCGATAGACGCGTACACGCATGCCGCCACATCCCACAGTTACGTACACGTGCAGCCACACATCAAGGATGCAACGTGCATGAGCACTCAGCTGCCAAGCATGCATGATACATCGCATGGCTTGTGGAGTTGTGGTCGGGCGACCGGCGCTTCAGCGATGCAGGAGTGGCCGCTGGCCACGCGGCGAAGACGCGAGTCTAGCGGAGGTAGAAGCGGCTGTACCAGCGCGCTCGCAAGACATGTGCAGCCGGGGACGATGAAGATCTCGACGAATCAGACCCGCGTTGTGGATGACAGATGGCGGCGGGTGACGCAAACCAATCTTAGATCGGAAAACCAAAAAGTTGACACCGATCAAAGCGACCGGCGAGAGAGAAACCCCGAGCAAGGACTCGGGGAAAAGACTCTGTAGGGCAGCCGGTCAACACGACCGGCGGACGAACCCTAGATACGGGCGGCGCGGCCCTCGGCGGTGGTCATGTAGACCGACCGCCCCGGGGGCAGCGCGCGGGTGCGGAAGCGACGGTGGCTAGGCTTTAGGATCGATTAGGCTGATACCATGTTAGAAGGGAGAGAGAGAGGTTTGGCGGAATATGATGGATGTATTATTGAGCCTCGAGGGCGAGTATATATTGAGTACAAGACTTGGAGAGCAAGACGCCTCTCCTGGAGATAAGGTAGGAGACGGATTACAAATCCTGTACTACCAAATACAAGTATCCCAAATATATCTCTAACATGTCCATCTCGGATACAACAACTTGGATTTCTGCTTGGGATGGGTGTCGCGATCTCCTTCCCAAATACGAGCAGCGGGCTTTGGATCGGATGCGCAATGAAAACTTCTGTTATCTAGGCGACTTGCGGCGGCGGACGGACGCGCAACCCTAACTCCCGTCTTAACTCGCTTGTGGCGCTCGACTGCTCATTGATGATCATGCAGATCCTTCCAAACCGACTCATGAAAAAAATTGCAAACATCTCAGATCCCTGGGAGAGATCCCTCCAAGAACTCATCACCACCATGTGCGAGCCCCACGGTGGGCGCCAACTATCATGGAATTGTCACATCAGATGTCCTAATGTGAGGACTTAGTCGTGAGGCCAACACATCTATGTGGTAGCTTGAGAGGGGTTGGGCGGAATCGAGAGACGCAACACGCAAGACAAAGGATTTAGACAGCTTCGGGTCCCGGGAAACATCATCCGGTAATAGCCCTACATGTTATTTGTGGCTAGGTCTTATTATCCTCATGAAGGAGTCGCCATAAACCGGCTCTCCTCTAGTTGTGTCTATCCCTAAGATTGTTTCTTCTCGCTTGTCCCCCTTTGGGGAGCCCTGCCCCTCCTTATATATGTTGAAGGGGCGGTTTACATGACTAGTCCTAGTTGGATTAGGATTACTCTATTACAAGTGGAGTCCTAGTCTTGCTTCCTTTGTAGGAAAATATTCCTTGTGCTTTCCTCATACACCGGCCCACCGTAACATGATCCGGCCTTCCATAAATCGCCTTCTGGGCCACCGGGTCTTGTCGTTCCTCTGACTCACTCGCCGGGTCACCCATGAGTCGCCAGGCTCGGGCGGGTCACTTAGTGAGTCGTCCAGTCCGGCCGGGTTACGTCGTGGGGTATATCCCCGACAATTATTAAGAAATAAAGAAAGGTAAATGCTTAGGCTCAACCATTTGAAAAACCATGGCAGTGTCAGCCGGTCTCGCTACCATCCGATCTAATTTGATCGCATGGGGTGGAAGTGGTCTCTAGATTCCTCTACTACAACCCAGTCCTTAAGATCTTATTAAACTTTGCATCCTCAATCTCCATGGCATGTTCTCTATCCCAGTCTCTCACGTGACCTCTCGCGCCACCGTTGCACATCTCCTCCTCCACCTCCAAGTCGGGAGTGTTGTAAGGTCGATAAGGGTGTCGGACTGACAGTGTTGCAGGTCCTAGGAACCGATGCTCCAAGAGGACGCCAATGTACAAGGTTGCTGCTCTGGCAAGCTCGCCAGCTGTGACGCCCTCGATTCAATCGTACGCTAATCATACACGCAAATGTGTACGATCAAGATCAAGGACTCACGGGAAGATATCACAACACAACTCTAGACACAAAATAAAATAATACAAGCTTTATGTTACAAGCCAGGGGCCTCGAGGGCTCGAATACATAAGCTCGAATACACAAGAGTCGTGGAAGGAACAATATCTGAGTACATACATGAGTTAGACAAGTTTGCCTTAAGAAGGCTAGCACAAAAGCAACATCGATCGAAAAGGCAAGGCCTCCTGCCTGGGAGCCTCCTAACTACTCCTGGTCGTCGGCGGTCTTCACGTAGTAGTAGGCATCGGCGGTGGCATCTGACCACAGGCTCCAACACTAGGTTGCATCAACCGGAAAGAAGAAGAAAGGGGGAAAAGGGGGAGCAAAGCAACCGTGAGTACTCATCCAAAGTACTCGCAAGCAAGGATCTACACTACATATGCAACATTATCAAAGGAAGGTTGTATATGTGGGCTAACCTGCAGAAATGCCAGAATAGAGAGAAGGCCTAGTCCTATCGAAGACTAGCATCTTCTGGAAACCACCATCTTGCAGCAACCGGAGGGAGTAGAGTAGCATAAAGTAAAGTAGTAGAAGTGTTATCAACCTCGGCAAGAGATCCTTTCTCGACTCCCTGCGAGAAAGGCATCCCAGAGCCATACTATCCGATTATCATCACAATCCAATTCTCATCGCAATCCATTGCTCATATCCATGTCTCATCTCAAGTATCCAGTTCTAGTTGTATCGATCGGGATACAACTCCAAGTGTCCGTTACCGTGGGACAGGCTATCGATAGATGTTTTCTTCCCTGCAGGGTGCACCAACTTACCCACCACGCCGCTTAACTCCGGCCGGACACACTTTCCTGGGTCATGCCCGGCCTCGGCCAAACAATACGCCGCAACCCGACCTAGGCTTATAGAGAGGCCAGCACGCCGGACTAAACCTATGCCCCCAGGGGTCATGGGCCATCTCCCCGGGAACTCCTGCACGTTGCGAGGCGGCGGTGAGCAGACCTAGCTACCTCCCTAAAAGGCAGGAGCTTACCAGTCCAACCCGGTAGCGCCGCTCGATCAACAGCGTCTATTAAGCTTTGGCTGATGTATCTGACCTTGAACGCCCATACTATGCCCACGTGATGGTTAGTGCTATCGGGCGGAGGCCCCTTGGATCAAATATCCAAATCGTAGTGGATTAGGAGCAGCGGTAACAAGCAGAGACTCACGAAAGATGTGACCCCGTTGCCCCGTCTCGAGGACTTGCGGCAAGGGCTAGGAATGCCCGGCCACGCCTCGTAATTATCTCGCGGGCACCCTCCAGGTCAACCCGACTCCACATCACTCGCAATTAAGCTCGCGCGGGCACCCCTCAGGGTCGACCCGTCTTTCCAAGTAACATTGGTAAAGTCCAAGTATCCGTGTGTCCAAACATCAAGGGGAAAACCCGAGGAATCACCCCCGATGAATTCCACTAGATGTAATCATCAAGGTGACCGTACGAGGAATCACCCCGAGGTTCACACTTGAGGGGTTGCCTGACAGTCGTGTCGGAAGTGGTTAAGGCGGAATCACCCTCGATGACCATGACCGAATAGCTACACTCTGGGGTTAACATCAGAAGTGCTGTAGAGGTCTCACCCTCGACACTCAATAGTAACACTGCAGAGTCGAGCAACGAAGGGGCGTGATGTGACGTGAGGTGTCGGGTCCTGGTCTTCGATCCCGTTGATCGGGTCTTCTGATAATCCAGCAGGGCAGTCGAGTCAAGTGGGGGTCAGCGATGGGTCTCTAACCAACCTATCTGAAGCAGTTTAGGATAAGCGGTAGGTAACAATAGCAGGTTACAATAAGCAGGCTATGTTGAGAATAGGAGCAAACAATAACGGTAGCAAAATCTAATGCAAGCATGAGAGAATGGAATGGGCGATATCAGGATGATCAAAGGGGGGCTTGCACGGTTGCTCGAGACAAGAAGATGGAATTAAATCGTCGGCGTAGTTGATCACGCAATGACATCGGTGGCGGTCTCGAGGTCTACCAGAGAGAAGAGAGGGAAGAAACAGTAAATACAGGCAAACATATGCACAACATGATTACAAGCGGGGCTAGAGGTATTCTAACGTAGTGCTAGGCTTTACTGGCGATGGGAGAAACATCCGGGAAAGTTTTCCGGTCTGACGTCTATCGCATGAGATGAACCAGAGGGGAAAGGTTGCATGTTTGCTATGCTAGGGACATGTGACAGACGAACGGGGGGCGTATCCGGATTCGTCTCGTCATTCTGAGCAACTTTCATGTAGAAAACATTTTCATCTGAGCTAAGGTTTATTTTATATGAATTATTAAAGTTTAAACAATATTCTGAAATTATTATTAATTCGAATTAAAAGGTGAAATTGCTATGTGCACCCAGCAGAGTGCACACAGCAGGGCCACCAGAGGCTGACAGTGGACCCCGTTGACCAGGTCAACTGTTGACCAGTTGACTGGTCAACTAGGAAGGGGACCCACATGTCAGTTTCTGTTAGTGCTGACTAATTGACTAATTAGGTAATTAGCAGGTTAATTAACAGTAATAATTAAGTTAATTCATTTAATTAACAAAATAATTATCTATCTATCTATCTATCTATCTTCTATCTTCTATCTATCTATCTATTATCTATCTTCTTCTATCTTCTATTATCTATCTATCTATCTATCTTCTATCTTCTATCTTCTATCTTCTATCTTCTATCTTCTATTATATTAAAACGATAGAAAAGTAACGGCTGAGATTTACTGCTTGTAAGTTATGAGAATTAAACGGCTAAGATTCATTGACCGAACCAATAGCCAGCGGCCAGCAAGCGTACATCATACGGATTCTACGGATTCTACCCAGCGGCCAGCATGCGTATTCTATCCAGCGGCCAGCAAGCGTACATCATATGAATTGTTTGGAAGCAAATACAAATCCAATGTAACAGGTGTATACTAGAGGTTGGATGCTGAGCGCTACATAGGGAAGGTCTATCCGGAATAAAAACACATGCACACAGAACACGTTAGCTGAGAAGGAATACTTTTGCTACTTGATAGAGAAGGTACAAACATGTCACCACAATTTATACTACTTGATATCTCTTATTGATTAGGTGGATAAATAATACTACTTGATATATGTTTCTCACAGATGAATAAAGGAGGATACTTTTGCTAAAAAATGTAAAACCATAAATAATAAACAAAGTATTCAATGTATATTCTTTTATACTCCCTCCGTCCCAAAATAAGTGACTCTATTTTGTACTAACTTTGTACTAAGTTTAGTACAAAGTTGAGTCACTTATTTTGGGACGGAGGGAGTATAAAATTTAGCTGTAGGGCTTAAATGTAAAATTTAACCCGTGCAGTTGAATATAGAATTAAAGTTAAAATAAACTAAAATCTGATTTATGTTGTAGTACAATATAAGTTGGTGCAGAACGGCAAGGACACCAAAAAGTACCTACGAACAAGATCCGGTAAGACAAAGTTTAATACCATTCTAAATGAACATACACAAATAGTTACTTTGTTTTAGATAGCAAAACAGCATAAACATTTAGAGTAAGAGGATAGTGCCCACATATGGAAAAAAGGATCGGACATGGACGTACATCATAATATGATATATGCAAATACCCTGCAAATAAATCTGGAAATGCAATTGCAAGAAGGATAATGGTGATGCAGACTGCGGAAGCGGACATGAAGTTTATTAATTAGGTGGAAGAGAACATATACTACTAGATATCTCTTATTAATTATGTGTAAGAGGACATGAAGTTTAGGCATTTTATTATTGATTAATTGGTTTTGACATGTATGATACTAACCTTGGTGCCATTAATGATTTGGTGCTACACGCCAGTGACTTTAGTATCAAAATACATATACCAAAAAGATTCCCACGGAGTTCCCCAACTACAATATTTTTATGTATTCAAATGACATATAAATGGTGCGATGGTAGATGAGTTAATATTTGGCTATGGGAAAACAGTAACTGACGAAGAGTAGTAAAAGAGAGAAATATTAATATTAGTATGGATACATGGCTTCGATTGCAGGATGTCGATCTTTGTCACGAATGGGTGTATTTAAAAAAAATACAATTAAGCAGAATTCCCATGTCTTACATGTATACTGGAGGCACATGTGTTTGACTAATGTCGTCTTTATATAATTTAAATGTCATGTCAATGCTACAATGCAACAACAAAAACAAATTCACTAATATTTGACCAAGTGGGAAAATACTGTTGGAGAGAACAATACCAAATATAATTGTTAGGACTGAATGATAGAGAATGTTTTATCAAAAAAAAATCTAATGCATGTCAAATATGTAATAAATCACTGTACTTTCCTTAAAAAATACAATCACCTGAAAAATAAATAAACACCAACATAAGTGACAAGCTTCAACGAGCCCAATGAGAGAATATTTTAGAAACTTTCCCATCATTCACTGTTTACATTCTTTTAAATTGGGAAGTGGACGGATAATGGATATGGGATCAATGACAATTTATTAAAAAATGTATAAAATCAAATATTTACCATCAAATATATAAATTTTACAGAAATATACCTTGCAATGATTAATAATTTATCCAAACACATCTAAGCTACATTTCTTAATATAAAAAACTTATGTACTGGAAAGAAGATAGGCAATGAAAAACCACCAAAATATATTAAAAAATATTGAAGTCTAGCCGCGCAAATGCGCGGGTCACCCGGCTAGTTTTAATTATTATTTATTTAATTCTTTTATTAATTTTAATTAATCAATTTTTTTTTTAAACAAACGTTCTGGGCTGGGACCCACTTGCCATTGGCCCCAAGGGGCCTGGCGGATCAGCGTCTTGGCGAATCGGTGGCGGAACCGCCCGAGGGGCGCTCCAGAGCACCGGCGCCGGACGTCGGAGGTGGTTGCGGGGACGGGCGAGGCCAAGGCGTGAGCAGGGCGTGGTGAGCCTTGAGCAGCGATGGCTCATGATGCGTCGGGCGTCTTGTGATTACAACGAGAGGCGGACGGCGAAGCGGCTGGCGCCCGTGCTGAAGCGCACGAGATGGTCGCCGGCTTGCGCGAGGTAGAGGGAGGAACGGTGGGTGCGGGGGACCGGGGAGCTGCGGACGACGGCGGTTGCCGATGCAACAGCGGGCGGAGGCGGGGACTCCGGCGGGCGCGACAACGGTGACTAGTGGACGGGCGAAAGCGGCGACGGTGAGGGCCGCACCGAAAGGGCAGAGAGGAGAGGGGCTGCTCACATCGTTGGAGAGAGGAGGATGGCAAGGCGGCGAGAGGAGCTGGCGGCGACGGGCAGTCAGCGGTGAGGCGGCGTCGGGCGCGGCGTCGGGAGCGCGAAGCGCCAAGGCCGGGCGAGCGTCGGGGCGCTGGCGTCGGGCAGGCGTCTGGCCAAGAGGGAGAGGCGGCGGGGCCGCGAGGAGGAGGTCGAGGTGGATGGAGCCGAGGTTGGGCGCGAGCGGGCATCCAGATCGAGCGGGGTAGGGAGGTCGTGCGAGAGAGAGAAGGGATCATGCGGGGTGTGGAAGTGGATCGGGCTGAGCGCTCTCTCATGTGGCGGCGCTGGAGGGAGAGGGTGGAGATCGTGGGGGGAGTTGGGGGTGGATTAGGTCACGGGAGGGAGCGGCCTAAAAGGCCAGGGGGCGTGCGGGAGTGGGCCGGCCTGTGGGGGGGCGACTGGGCCGGCGGGGTTGAGGCCCGGTGAGGAAAGGGGGTATTGGCCTTTCTCTTTTTGTTTTATTTTTATTCTGTTTGCAGAATCTTCTTGCAATATTTTGAGCTTCCAATTGGTCTTTGTAAAAATGTGGGACTTGGCCACATAAATACATTGCAATATTTGGCACTACCACAAAAAGTTTGGGAGGAGTTTGAATTGATTTGAACTTTTCACAAAAGGAAAAGTATAAGAAAAAGCTGATTTGGAACTATTTTCATTTCCAAAGGAAATTAAATATCTCAAATGATGTTGAACCATTCATGACAATTAGTTAGCGAATATTTTCAACCCATCGAACATTTTTTCTCGACAGTTTGAAGAAATAAGAATTTGACTTGTTTTTGGAATTTGAATTTGACCTGTGTTTGAAACAAGTGAGGATTATCAACTTCATTATGATGACAAGGCATCATGAGGCATGAGATTACTGTAGCATGATACTGGGGGTGTTACAAATCTCCTCCACTACAAGAAATCTCGTCCGAGATTTAAGATGATGGAGTAAGGGGAAAGACTGGGAAGGATGGATCTCAACACAATATAGGTAATGCGTGGGGACTACCTCAGTGAACGTAGCAGAGAGACATCTCTCTAGTTGAAATTCAAAAAGTCATCGAGAGCAAGGTGAGGTGCAATAAGAAGCTTAAACTGGGTAGACAATCGGTTGTTGCCTGAAACAAGGGGTGAAAGGGGTTCAGAGCATCAAGGATAAGTATGGCGTCTGATACCAGAATAGATCAATAGGAATGTGGCTCGTGAATTACATACGAAGTCAAGCGCAAGGAATAACTTTGGCAACAGGGGTGTACAGGAGAGTCAGGTTTTGATCCTGTGGAACTGTGGGTTATGGGCCCACCATGTGGGTAAAAAAAATAGGGAAGGTGTTGACATCTTGCATGGTCATGATAGCAAGATATGTCAGGGAATAGTCTGTCAGTTATGTCGGCAACAACATCGGTACCAAGGGCGAGGGACGAAGAGAACCATTTTCCTGGTCGTTGAATGAGGCGGACCAATCGGCAAGGTTCGCGCCCATCGGTGGCTACCGGAATGTCATCAACAATAGTAACAGGGTCTCACTGACAAGGTTGTACATCGGGGTGTTTTTTAAGCAGGGAATTATTTCTGCTTATATCTTATAGATCACAAGAAGGTTAAACAACCCAATGGAAAGGAAAAAGAAATTATCAGATTAATCAGACCAATGGAAAGGAAAATGTGTTTACACACAAGAATTGGGAGTATATCCTTCCCAAGGGGAAGCGAAGCAGGATATACATGATATGACAACAAGTTCAAAAGCATTTAGATAAAGGGGGCGAAGGAAGAATCATGATATTACCAATACAACGATGTTTCGATAATAGAACAAGAAACATTCGACAATGTGCTTCCAATGTTCTTGTTGATAGTCGGAATATCTCAGGTAATGCTTCAAGGTAACATTAACATGGTGTTTCAAGCAAGATTGAATCTGAAGGTCACAAGAAGTATAAAGGAACAATTCCAAGAATGTCAAGGAATGTAAGATATAACCAAAACATGACCAAGTCTGTATTGGCAGGAAGTCAAGGATGGTATTTCTCACCATGAATTCAATTGTCATCTCAAAAGAAGTCAAAATATTGATGCTGATCACCACACATTTGTGGAGAGGCTCTACGAAGATGCCATCGAGGAGCGACGACATCAAGCAACAGGAAGGATGAAGCGAAAGGCTATTGGAACAACGGATACGACACAAACTCGAAATCAAGCTTGTTGTTCAAGGCAAAATGATATGACGAGGAAGATCGTGTTGGGGAACGCAGTAATTTCAAAAAATTTCCTACGCACACACAGGACCATGGTGATGGCATAGCAACGAGAGGGAAGAGTGTTGTCTACGTACCCTCGTAGACCGTAAGCGGAAGCGATCACAACGTAGAGGAAGTAGTCATACGTTCTCCTCGCGATCCTGCCGATCCCAGCGCCGTTACTCCGGCACCTCCGAGTCGATGATGACGTAGAGGAAGTAGTCGTACGTTCTCCTCACGATCCAGCCGATCCAAGCGCCCATTACTCCGGCGCCTCCGACTCTTGGCACACGTTCAGCTCGATGGCGCTCCTCGGGCTCCGATCCAGCAAAGCTCGGGAGGGGGGAGTTCCGTCAAGACGACGGCGTGGTGGACGATCTTGATGTTTCACCGACGCAGGGCTTCGCCTAAGCACTGCTACGATATGACCGAGGTGGAATATGGTGGAGGGCACCACACACGGCTAAGGAGCGATCTCAAGGATCAACTTGTGTGTCCATGGGGTGCCCCTGCCCCGTATATAAAGGAGTGGAGGAGGGAGGGCCGGCCCTCTATGGCGCGCCTAGGGGAGTCCTACTCCCACCGGGAGTAGGATTCCCTTTCCTAGTCCAACTAGGAAACCTTCCATGTAGTAGGAGTAGGAGAGAAGGAAAGGGAAGGGAAAAGGAGAAGGAAGGAAGGGCGCCTTCCCTAGTCCAATTCGGACCAGACCAAGGGAAGGGTGCGGCCACCCTTGAGGCCCTTTTCCTTCTTTCCCGTATGGCCCAAAAAGGCCCAATACGTATTCCCGTAACTCTCCGGTACTCCGAAAAATACCCGAATCACTCGGAACCTTTCCGATGTCCGAATATAGTCGTCCAATATATCGATCTTTACGTCTCGACCATTTCGAGACTCCTCGTCATGTCCCTGATCTCATCCGGGACTCCGAACTCCTTCGGTACATCAAAACTCATAAACTCATAATATAAGCATCATCGAAACCTTAAGCGTGCGGACCCTACGGTTCGAGAATAATGTAGACATGACCGAGACACGTCTCCGGTCAATAACCAATAGCGGGACCTGGATGCCCATATTGGCTCCTACATATTCTACGAAGATCTTTATCGGTCAGACCGCATAACAACATACGTTGTTCCCTTTGTCATCGGTATGTTACTTGCCCGAGATTCGATCGTCGGTATCCAATACCTAGTTCAATCTCATTACTGGCAAGTCTCTTTACTCGTTCCGTAATGCATCATTCTGTAACTAACTCATTAGCTACATTGCTTGCAAGGCTTATAGTGATGTGCATTACCGAGATGGCCCAGAGATACCTCTCCGACAATCGGAGTGACAAATCCTAATCTCGAAATACATAACCCAACATGTACCTTTGGAGACACCTGTAGTACTCCTTTATAATCACCCAGTTACGTTGTGACGTTTGGTAGTACCCAAAGTGTTCCTCCGGTAAACGGGAGTTGCATAATCTCATAGTTATAGGAACATGTATAAGTCATGGATAAAAGCAATAGCAACATACTAAACGATCGGGTGCTAGGCTAACGGAATGGGTCATGTCAATCACATCATTCTCCTAATGATGTGATCCCGTTAATCAAATGACAACTCATGTCTATGGTTAGGAAACATAACCATCTTCGATTAACGAGCTAGTCAAGTAGAGGCATACTAGTGACACTCTGTTTGTCTATGTATTCACACATGTATTATGTTTCCGGTTAATACAATTCTAGCATGAATAATAAACATTTATCATGAAATAAGGAAATAAATAATAACTTTATTATTGCCTCTAGGGCATATTTCCTTCAGTCTCCCACTTGCACTAGAGTCAATAATCTAGTTCACATCATCATGTGATTCAACACTAATATTCACATCTGTATGTGATTGACACCCATAGTTCACATCGTCATGTGACCAACCCCCAAAGGGTTTACTAGAGTCAATAATCTAGTTCACATCGCTATGTGATTAACACCCAAAGAGTACTAAGGGATGATCATGTTTTGCTCGTGAGAGAAGCTTAGTCAACGGGTCTGTCACATTCAGAGCCGTATGTATTTTGCAAATATTCTATGTCTACAATGCTATGCAAGGAGCTACTCTAGCTAATTGCTCCCACTTACAATATGTATCCAGATTGAGACTTAGAGTCATCTGGATCAGTGTAAAAATCTTGCATCGATGTAACTCTTTACGACGGGCTCTTTTATCACCTCTATAATCGAGAAATATTTCCTTAGTCCTCACTAAGGATGTTCTTGACCAATGTCCAGTGATCTACTCCTAGATCACTATTGTACTCCCTTGCAAAATTCAGAGTAAGGTATACAATAGTTCTGGTACATAGCATAGCATACTTTATAGAACCTATGACTGAGGCATAGGGAATGACTTTCATTCTCTTTTCTATTTTCTGCTGTGGTCGGGATTTGAGTCTTACTCAATTTCACACCTTTGCAACACAGGCAAGAACTTTTCTTTGACTGTTCCATTTTGAACTACTTCAAAATCTTGACAAGGTATGTTCTTATTGAAAAAACTCATCAAGCGTTTTTGATCTATCTCAATAGATATTGATGCTTAATTTGTACGCAGCTTCACCTAGGTCCTTCTTTGAAAAACTCCTTTCAAATACTCCTTTATGCTTTGCAGAATAATTCTACATTATTTCCGATCAACAATATGTCATTCACATATACTTATCAGAAATGCTGTAGTGCTCCCACTCACTTTCTTGTAAATACAGGCTTTTCCAAAAGTCTGCATAAAACCATATGCTTTGATCACACTATCAAAGCGTTTATTCCAACTCCGAGATGCTTGCACCAGTCCATAGATGGATCGCTGGAGCTTGCACATTTTGTTAGCTCCTTTAGGATTGACAAAACCTTCTGGTTGCATCATATACAACTCTTCTTTAATAAAACCATTGAAGAATGTAGTTTTGACATCCATTTGCCAGATTTCATAAAATGTGGCAATTGCTAACATGATTCGGACAGACTTTAAGCATCGCTACAGTTGAGAAAATCTCATTGTAGTCAACACCTTGAACTTGTCGAAAACCTTTCTGCGACAAGTCGAGCTTTGTAGATAGTAATACTACTATCAGCATTTGTCTTCCTCTTGAAGATCCATTTATATAATATGGCTTGCCGATCATCGGCAACTCCATCAAAGTCCACACTTTGTTCTCATACATGGATCCCATCTCAGATTTCATGGTCTCAAACCATTTCGCTGGAATCTGGGCTCATCATCGCTTCCTCATAGTTCGTAGGTTCATCATGGTCTAGTAACATGACTTCCGAATAGGATTACCGTACCACTCACAGTGCGGACTGTACTTTGGAAGACCTACAAGGTTTTGTAGTAACTTGATCTGAAGTTTCATGATCATCATCATTAGCTTCCTCACTAATTGGTGTAGGAATCACTTTGGAACTGATTTACGTGATGAACTACTTTCCAATTCGGGAGAAGGTACAAATTACCTTATCAAGCTCTTACTTTCCTCCCACTCACTTCTTTTCGAGAGAAACTTCTTCTCTAGAAAGGATCCACCTTAGCAACGAAAAACTTGCCTTCGGATCTGTGATAGAAGGTGTACCCAATAGTTACCTTTGGGTATTCTATGAAGACGTACCTCTCCGATTTGGGTTTGAGCTCATCAGGTGAAAACTTTTTCACATAAGCATCACAACTCCAAACTTTTAAGAAACAACAACTTTGGTTTCTTGCCAAACCACAGTTCATACGGTGTCGTCTCAACGGATTTAGATGGTGCCCTTTTAACGTGAATGCAGCTGTCTCTAATGCATAGCCCCAAAACTATAACGGTAAATCGGTAAGAAACATCTTAGATCGCACCATATCTAGTAAAGTGCGACACGACGTTCGGACACACCATTGTGATGTGGTGTTCGGGAGGCGTGAGTTGCGAAACTATTCCGCATTGTTTCAAATGTAGACCAAACTTCGTAACTCAAATATTCGCCTCCACGATCAGATCGTAGAAACTTTATTTTCTTATTACGATGATTTTCAACTTCACTCTGAAATTCTTTGAACTTTTCAAATGTTTCAGACTTATGTTTCATCAAGTAGATATACCCATATCTGCTCAAATCATCTTGTGAAGGTCAGAAAATAACGATACTTGCCACGAGCATCAACACTCATTGAATCGCATACATCGGTATGTATTATTTCCAATAAGTCAGTAGCTTGTTCCATTGTTCCGAGAACGGAGTTTTAGTCATCTTGCCCAAAAGGCACGGTTCGCAAGCATCAAATGATTCATAATCAAGTGATTCCAAAAGTCCATCAGCATGGAGTTTTCTTCAAGCGCTTTACACCAATATGACCTAAACGGCAGTGCCACAAATAAGTTGCACTATCATTATTAACTTTGCATCTTTTGGTTTCAATATTTTGAATATGTGTATCACTATGATCGAGATCCAATGAACCATTTTCATTGGGTGTGTAACCATATAAGGTTTTATTCATGTAAACAGAACAACGATTTATTCTCTTACTTAAATGAATAACCGTATTGCAATAAACATGATCAAATCATATTTATGCTCAACACCAAATAACACTTATTTAGGTTCCACACTAATCCCGAAAGTATAGGGAGTGTGCGATGATGATCATATCAATCTTGGAACCACTTCCAACTCTCATCGTCACTTCACCCTTAACTAGTCTCTGTTCATTACGCAACTCCCTTTTTCGAGTTACTAATCTTAGCAACTGAACTAGTACCAAATACTGAGGGGTTGCTATGAACACTAGTAAAGTACACATCAATAACATGTATATCAAATATACTTATGTTCACTTTGCCATCCTTCTTATCCACCAATCACTTGGGGTAGTTCCGCTTCTAATGACCAGTTCCATTGCAGCAAAAGCACTTAGTCTCAGGCTTAGGTCCAGACTTGGGCTTCTTCACTCGAGCAGCAACTTGCTTGCCGTTCTTCTTGAAGTTCCCCTTCTTCCCTTTGCCCTTTTCCTTGAGACTAGTGGTCTTGTCAATCATCAACACTTGATGCTCTTTCTTGATTTCTACCTTCGTCGATTTCAACATCACGAAGAGCTCGGGAATCGTTTTCGTCATCCCTTGCATACTATAGTTCATCACGAAGTTCTAGTAACTTAGTGTTGGTGACTAGAGAATTCTGTCAATCACTATCTTATCCGGAAGATTAACTCCCACTTGATTCAAGCGATTGAAGTACCGGACACTCTGAGAACATGCTCACTAGTTGAGCGATTCTCTTCCATCTTTTAGCTATAGAACTTGTTGGAGATTTCATATCTCTCAACTCGGGTATTTGCTTGAAATATTAACTTCAATTCCTGGAACATCTCATATGGTCCATGACGTTCAAAACGTCTTTGAAGTCCCGATTCTAAGCTGTTAAGTATGGTGCACTAAACTATCAAGTAGTCATCATATTGAGCTAGCCAAACGTTCATAACGTCTACATTTGCTCCTGCAATAGGTGCATCACCTAGCGGTGCATTAAGGACATAATTCTTCTGTGCAGCAATGAGGATAAACCTCAGATCACAGATCCAATCCGCATCATTGCTACTAACATTTTTCAATACAATTTTCTCTAGGAACACATATAAAAACAAAGGGAAGCAACAACGCGAGCTATTGATCTACAACATAATTTGCAAAATACTACCAGGACTAAGTTCATGATAAATTAAAGTTCAATTAATCATATTACTTAAGAACTCCCACTTAGATAGACATCTCTCTAGTCATCTAAGTGATCACGTGATCCAAATCAACTAAACCATAACCGATCATCACGTGAGATGGAGTAGTTTTCAATGGTGAACATCTTATGTTGATCATATCTACTATATGATTCACGCTCGACCTTTCGGTCTCCGTGTTCGAGGCCATATCTGCATATGCTAGGCTCGTCAAGTATAACCTTGAGTATTCTGCGGCGTGCAAAACTGGCTTGCACCCGTTGTAGATGGACGTAGAGCTTATCACACCCGATCATCACGTGGTGTCTCGGCACGACGAACTTTGGCAACGGTGCATACTCAGTGAGAACACTACTTGATAATTTTAGTGAGAGATCATCTTAAAATGCTACCGTCAATCAAAGCAAAATAAGATGCATAAAGGATAAACATCACATGCAATCAATATAAGTGATATGATATGGCCATCATCATCTTGTGCTTGTGATCTCCATCTCCGAAGCACCGTCATGATCACCATCGTCACCGCGCGACACCTTGATCTCCATCGTAGCATCGTTGTCGTTTACGCCATCTATTGCTTCTACGACTATCGCTACCGCTTAGTGATAAAGTAAAGCAATTACAGGCGTTGCATTTCATACAATAAAGCGACAACCATATGGCTCCTGCGATTGCCGATAACTTCGGTTACAAAACATGATCATCTCATACAATAAAATATAGCATCACGTCTTGACCATATCACATCACAACATGCCCTGCAAAAACAAGTTAGACGTCCTCTACTTTGTTGTTGCAAGTTTTACGTGGCTGCTACGGGCTGAGCAAGAACCGTTCTTACCTACGCATTAAAACCACAACGATACTTCACAAATAGACTCCGCTTTTAACCTTCTCAAGGACCGGGCGTAGCCACACTCGGTTCAACTAAAGTGAGAGAGACAGACACCCGCCAGCCACCTTTAAGCACGAGTGCTCGTAACAGTGAAACCAGTCTCGCGTAAGCGTACGCGTAATGTCGGTCCGGGCCGCTTCATCTCACAATACCGCTGAACCAAAGTATGACATGCTGGTAGGCAGTATGACTTGTATCGCCCACAACTCACTTGTGTTCTACTCGTGCATATGACATCAACGCATAAAACCTAGGCTCGGATGCCACTGTTGGGGAACGCAGTAATTTCAAAAAATTTCCTACGCACACACAGGACCATGGTGATGGCATAGCAACGAGAGGGAAGAGTGTTGTCTACGTACCCTCGTAGACCGTAAGCGGAAGCGATCACAACGTAGAGGAAGTAGTCGTACGTTCTCCTCGCGATCCTGCCGATCCCAGCGCCGTTACTCCGGCACCTCCGAGTCGATGATGACGTAGAGGAAGTAGTCGTACGTTCTCCTCACGATCCAGCCGATCCCAGCCGTTACTCCGGGCGCCTCCGACTTCTTGGCACACGTTCAGCTCGATGGCGCTCCTCGGGCTCCGATCCAGCAAAGCTCCGGGAGGGGAGTTCCACAAGACGACGGGCGTGGCAGGACGATCTTGATGTTTCACCGACGCAGGGCTTCGCCTAAGCACTGCTACGATATGACCGAGGTGGAATATGGTGGAGGGGGGCACCACACACGGCTAAGGAACGATCTCAAGGATCAACTTGTGTGTCCATGGGGTGCCCCCTGCCCCCGTATATAAAGGAGTGGAGGAGGGGAGGGTCGGCCCTCTCTATGGCGCGCCCTAGGGGAGTCCTACTCCCACCGGGAGTAGGATTCCCCTTTACCTAATCCAACTAGGAAACCTTCCATGTAGTAGGAGTAGGAGAGAAGGAAAGGGAAGGGAAAAGGAGAAGGAAGGAAGGGGCGCCTTCCCTAGTCCAATTCGGACCAGACCAAGGGAAGGGGTGCGGCCACCCTTGAGGCCCTTTTCCTTCTTTCCCGTATGGCCCAAAAGGCCCAATACGTATTCCCGTAACTCTCGGTACTCCGAAAAATACCCGAATCACTCGAACCTTTCCGATGTCCGAATATAGTCGTCCAATATATCGATCTTTACGTCTCGACCATTTCGAGACTCCTCGTCATGTCCCTGATCTCATCCGGGACTCCGAACTCCTTCGGTACATCAAAACTCATAAACTCATAATATAACTGTCATCGAAACCTTAAGCGTGCGGACCCTACGGTTCGAGAATAATGTAGACATGACCGAGACACGTCTCCGGTCAATAACCAATAGCGGGACCTGGATGCCCATATTGGCTCCTACATATTCTACGAAGATCTTTATCGGTCAGACCGCATAACAACATCGTTGTTCCCTTTGTCATCGGTATGTTACTTGCCCGAGATTCGATCGTCGGTATCCAATACCTAGTTCAATCTCGTTACTGGCAAGTCTCTTTACTCGTTCCGTAATGCATCATTCTGTAACTAACTCATTAGCTACATTGCTTGCAAGGCTTATAGTGATGTGCATTACCGAGATGGCCCAGAGATACCTCTCCGACAATCGGAGTGACAAATCCTAATCTCGAAATACATAACCCAACATGTACCTTTGGAGACACCTGTAGTACTCCTTTATAATCACCCAGTTACGTTGTGACGTTTGGTAGTACCCAAAGTGTTCCTCCGGTAAACGGGAGTTGCATAATCTCATAGTTATAGGAACATGTATAAGTCATGGATAAAAGCAATAGCAACATACTAAACGATCGGGTGCTAGGCTAACGGAATGGGTCATGTCAATCACATCATTCTCCTAATGATGTGATCCCGTTAATCAAATGACAACTCATGTCTATGGTTAGGAAACATAACCATCTTCGATTAACGAGCTAGTCAAGTAGAGGCATACTAGTGACACTCTGTTTGTCTATGTATTCACACATGTATTATGTTTCCGGTTAATACAATTCTAGCATGAATAATAAACATTTATCATGAAATAAGGAAATAAATAATAACTTTATTATTGCCTCTAGGGCATATTTCCTTCAGATCGACGTAAGCTTCGCTCATCGTCGAAAAGTTGTGCTCCAGGAATAAGGGCCAGGTAGCACAGTTAAAATTAGCACGATAATGATATACCCGACCATCCTAGGAATAACTTGAAGAATTATTAAACTCGTAAGCAATGAAAATAGCTTGGAGCTATTGAATCAAAGTGCGGAATCAATTCACTTATCGGTGTTCTCGAGTGACCAATAACTCGGAACCCGGGGCAAATCTGAAATCGCTGAGGAGCAATACTAGATGAAGACTCATATGAAGCAACACAGTTCTTTGTTATTCTCGAGATACCAAAGGGTAATACTCGAAGGTATATCAATGTAGAGGTTGAACAGGTGAAACGATCTGAAGAAGACAAGTACTTTAACTTGTCCGAGAAATGGGATCAAAGAAAAACAATATGGTCGAAACCACAGTTGCAAAGGACCAAATATAGATAACAGATGGACTTATCACAAGGGGATTATTATTATAACAAGAAGCTTCCATGATAAGTTCCACATCGGGTCCATGGGCATGAACACAAAGGTTCAAGGTCGACTCCCACTTCTCAATGCATAACTTTCCATTCACTTCTCGTTTTCGATGAAGCCGTAGTGTTGAGATTTTATCTGGCAAAACACCAGAAGAGTAAGACTCTTGAAGACTCTCGGGTTCAAACGGATTAGGGGAGGCCTAGGTTCAACCCATAGGGGTATCTTAGGAACATTTACCACTAACTTCAGGATTAAGATATACCAGTTCGAAAGCATAGCATGGTTGACAAAAGCAGATGATATAATTTACCAAAGGCATTATGTGTCAGGGCAAAACCCACAAGTTTAATGAATATGAAGGACATTGTCGGATAATAATCCAACCAAGGATATGGCGGTCCATAAAAGATCTGATGTGAGTATCGATACTCACCCAGAAGAAGAAAGAATGCAAAGGCATCGGGTTATAGATATAACTGGATAACTTCAAAGCTTGAATACAAAGGAATTACGATTTTCAAATCAGAAGATCTGAAGCAGAGGCTCTGATCAAAAGATAATTGAGTTGAATCGATACAGATCGACAATCAATCAAGGTTTGATTTGACAAGAACAAGCTCATGTTTGGAGTGACGTCTGAGCCGGAAGGATGAATGCTAGTATCTGATTGAGGGTTACGAGCATCCGCAACATATTGGATCAAACAAGAAGATGCTAGAAATATGGAATTAACCATACTGCAAGAAAACAAGAATTTTCAACAACAATAGGTTGTTGAGGATTTTCGGAAGATCGAATAATATTCCAAAGAATTTTGTGAAACCACGAACAACTGTGGACGAACGGATACTCGACAAGCGCGAGTAATTATCCGTAGGGGTATTCATGTGGCAAAGAACTGCAAGGCAGTAGGCTCAACGGATTCTCAGGACAACAGAGAGTAATTCGGGGCATCTTATAATAATAAGAGCAACTAGGGACGAAAGTATGAAAGACAACGTAGGTAGTTACGCATAAGGATTTATTGGTGGTAGGGATCGCAATGGCGAAGGGTATAAGGGTCTCGCAAAAACATCTAAGAGTATCTTCAGAATCTTCTGGTGCACCAAGAAATCATCTTGAGTGAGGGCTCTTCGGGAGAAAGTATTTACGAGAACCTAGAGTTAGAGTTAGCAAAACCATTTAACCCGAGTAGAAGAGAGATCAGAGTCCCAGAGTATAGACGAGGAGTAAAAGATCCTAATACCATCCATTTGGCGACGTGGGCCTGTAAGCCACACAGCCAGGTTAGTAATTCAGTTTTTCAAAGACTAGACTCAACTTCGGCCAAGGAGTTGGAAAGGGGGCTACCTACAGGCAGTCGGCTCTGATACCAACTTGTGACGCCCTCGATTCAATCATACGCTAATCATACACGCAAATGTGTACGATCAAGATCAAGGACTCACGGGAAGATATCACAACACAACTCTAGACACAAAATAAAATAATACAAGCTTTATGTTACAAGCCAGGGGCCTCGAGGGCTCGAATACATAAGCTCGAATACACAAGAGTCAGCGGAAGCAACAATATCTGAGTACAGACATGAGTTAGACAAGTTTGCCTTAAGCAGGCTAGCACAAAAGCAACATCGATCGAAAAGGCAAGGCCTCCTGCCTGGGAGCCTCCTAACTACTCCTGGTCGTCGGCGGTCTTCACGTAGTAGTAGGCATCGGCGGTGGCATCGACTTGGGCTCCAACATTAGGTTGCATCAACCGGAAAGAAGAAGAAAGGGGAAAAGGGGAACAAAGCAACCGTGAGTACTCATCCAAATTACTCGCAAGCAAGGATCTACACTACATATGCAACATTATCAAAGGAAGGCTGTATATGTGGGCTAGGCTGCAGAAATGCCAGAATACAGAGAAGGCCTAGTCCTATCAAAGACTAGCATCTTATGGAAACCACCACCTTGCAGCAACCGGAGGGAGTAGAGTAGCATAAAGTAAAGTAGTAGAAGTGTTATCAACCTCGGCCAGAGATCCTTTCTCGACTCCCTGCGAAAGGCATCCCGAGCCATACTATCGATTATCATCACAATCCAATTCTCATCGCAATCCATTGCTCATATCCATGTCTCATCTCAAGTATCCAGTTCTAGTTGTATCGATGGGATACAACTCCAAGAGTCCGTTACCGTAGGACAGGCTATCGATAGATGTTTTCTTCCTGCAGGGTGCACCAACTTACCCACCACGCCGCTTAACTCAGGCGGACACACTTTCTGGGTCATGCCCGGCCTCGGCCAAACAATACGCCGCAACCCGACCTAGGCTTAATAGAGAGGCCAAGACGCCGGACTAAACCTATGCCCCAGGGTCATGGGCCATCTCCCGGGAACTCCTGCACGTTGCGAGGCGGCCGGTGAGCAGACCTAGCTACCTCCCTAAAAGGCAGGAGCTTACCGGTCCAACCCGGTAGCGCGCCGCTTCGACCAGCCAGCGTCTATTAAGCTTTGGCTGATGTATCTGACGGTAACGCCCATACTATGCCCACGTGATGGTTAGTGCTATCAGGCCAGAGGCCCCTTGGATCAAATATCCAAATCGTAGTGGATTAGGAACGCGCGGTAACAAGCAGAGACTCACGAAAGATGTGACCCACTGATGGGACCCACTTGCCATTGGCCCCAGGGGGCCTGGCGGATCAGGCGTGCGGGCGAATCGGGCGGGCGGAACCGCCCGAGGGAAGTGCTCGAGCACCGGCGTCGGACGTCGGAGGTGGTTGCGAATGCACGGCGAGGCCAAAGCGCGAGCGGCGTGGTGAGCACGAATGGCGATGGCATGATGCGTCTTGGCGTCTGTATGATTATGAGAGGCGGGGACGGCGCGAAGCGCGGCTGGCGCCCGTGCGGGGCGCACGAGATGGTCACCGGCTCGCGCGAGGTAGAGGGAGGAACGGTGGGTGCGGGGGACCGGGGAGTTGCGGACGATGGCGGTTGCCGAAGCAACAGCGGGCGGAGGCGGGAACTCCGGCGGGCGCGACAACGGCGACTAGTGGACGTGCGAGCGGCGACGGTGAGGGCCGGCGAAGCGGGCAGAGGAGAGGGGCCTGCTCACATCGTTGGAGAGAGGAGGATGGCAAAGCCGGCGAGAGGAGCTGGCGATGACGGGGCAGTCCAGCGGTGAGGCGGCGTCGGGGCGCCGGCGTCGGCGAGCATCGGGGCGCCGGCGTCGGCGAGCGTCGGGGCGCCGGCATCGGGCAGGCGTCTGGCCAAGAGGGAGAGGCGACGGGGCCGCGAGGAGGAGGTCGAGGTGGATGGCGCCGAGGTTGGGCGCGAGCGGGCATCCAGATCGAGCGGGGTAGGGAGGTCGTGCGAGAGAGAGAGGGGATCATGCGGGGTGTGGAAGTGGATCGGGGCCGAGCGCTCTCTCATGTGGCGGCGCTGGAGGGAGAGGGTGGAGATCATGGGGGGAGTTGGGGGTGGATTAGGTCACGGGAGGAGCGGCCTAAAAGGCCAGGCGTCTTGAGGAGTGGGCCGGCCTGTGGGGGGGCGACTAGGCCGGCGGGGTTGAGGCCCGGTGAGGAAAGGGGGTATTGGCCTTTCTCTTTTTGTTTTATTTTTATTCTGTTTGCAGAATCTGCTTGCAATATTTTGAGCTGCCAATTGGTCTTTGTAAAAATGTGGGACTTGGCCACATAAATACATTGCAATATTTGGCACTACCACAAAAAGTTTGGGAGGAGTTTGAATTGATTTGAACTTTTCACAAAAGGAAAAGTATAAGAAAAAGGTGATTTGGAACTATTTTAATTTCCAAAGGAAATTAAATATCTCAAATGATGTTGAACCATTCATGACAATTAGTTAGCGAATATTTTCAACCCATCGAACATTTTTGCTCGACAGTTTGAAGAAATAAGAATTTGACTTGTTTTTGGAATTTGAATTTGACACATGTTTGAAACAAGTGAGGATTATCAACTTCATTATGATGACAAGGCATCATCAGGCATGAGATTCTTGTAGCATGATACTTGGGGTGTTACACCAGCCAATGCGACGATGTGGCCGTGATTCAATCGTACACTAATGATGCACGCATAGCGTCTACGATCAAGATCGAGGACTCACGGAAGATATCACAACACAACTCTAAAAGTAAAATAAGTCATACAAGCATCATATTACAAGCCAGGGGCCTCGAGGGCTCGAATACAAGTGCTCGAACATAAACAAGTCAGCGGAAGCAACAATATCTGAATATAGACATAAGTTAAACAAGTTGCCATAAAATGGCTAGCTCAAACTGGGATACAGATCAAAAGAGGCGCAGGCCTCCTGCCTGGGATCCTCCGAAACTAGTCCTCGTCGGCGGTGGCCTGAACGTAGTAGTAGGCACCCTCAGTGTAGTAGGGGTCGTCATTGACGGTGGCATCTGGCTCCTAGGCTCCAACGTCTGGTTGCGGCATCCGAGAAGAAGTGGAAAGGGGGAGAGGGAACAAAGCAACCGTGAGTAATCGTCCAAAGTACTCGCAAACAAGGATCTACACTACATATGCATGTGCATTGCATTGCATACGTGTTCGTCTCTTGCATCCGAGCATTTTCCCCGTTGTCCGTTTTGCAATCCGGCACTCCTATGTCTCCCGGCGCCCCCTTTTGCCTCTTTTCGTGTGCGGGTGTTAAACGGTCTCGGAATGGACCGAGGTTTGTCAAGCGGCCTTGGTATACCACCGGTAGACCGCTTGTCAAGTTTCGGGTCATTTGGAGGTCGTTTGATACCCCATCGGTTAACCGGGTAACCGCGAAAGCCTCTTTTGTGTGCAGCCCAACACCCTTTTCAAAGTGTCCCAAAACCCATCGAAACCCCCTCCATGCTCTCGGTCGTTCGATCACAATCGCGTGGTCGAAAACCGCTCCTCAGTTGGACTCTCCTAGCTCCCTATGCCTATAAAAACGTCCTCCCCGTCCATTTTTCCCCGAAACCCTAGATCCATCCCCTCCACGCTGCCGGACATGTCCGCCCGACGGCCGGACACGTCCACCGCCACCCAGCCACGTCGTCCGGACCAATCCGGAGCCGCCACCTCAGCCAGCGCCGCCGCCCAGGCCAATCCCCCGTCGCCACCTCACCTTCTCTCTCCTCCCCCCACCGCGCGGCCCACAGGACCCGGATCGGGCCCGCGCCGCCGCCGCCGTCCGCCCGCCCGGGCCTGTCGCCTGGCCAGCGCCGCCTCCGCCGCCTGCGCCGCCGTCCGCCGCCGCCTTGCTGCCGGCCGGGCTCCTCGGCCGCCGCCCTCGTCCCGCCTCCGGCCCGCGTGAGCGCGCCACCCAGTGCTTCGCCTCGCGCCCGTGCGCCTCGCCGAACTGATCGCGCCCGCTTGGGTGTTTAGCCTCCGCCCGACGCGCGAGCCCCGCCGTAGGCCGTCGCCCTCCGCCGCCGCCGCGCCGGATCCGGCCGGATCCGGCCGGTCCACCTCGTCTCCGACCCCTCCGATGCCTCTCCGGCCTCCTTCTTCGTCTCCGGCGAGCAACTCCGGCCCTGCATCGAAGTCCGTGCAAAACGAGGTTGACCCCCGAAAATCCCAGTCCCCAGATTCTGTAATTTTCATGCCATATTCATCGCATCGTATCTCTGCATCCGTAGCTCCGTTTTGGGCGTGTAATATGTCGAATTGTTTGTCCCGATGAGTACATCATTTAGTTCCATTGCATCAAGTTCATTTGAGCTCATCATGATTCCTGAATCTTCGTTGCAAGAGTGCTATATGATGTTAATCTGCTGAAACTGTTATAACTTGGTGATTTGTCATTTTTTCCATGATTGATGTGTGCATCCTATGAACTTGAGTCCTACATGTGTTTTGTTATATGCCATGCCATCTTTACAGGGGTGTATGCCATGTATTTTTGTGATCTCTGTGGTGACTAGCACAAGCATGCAAACTAGGCTTCATGATGTTGCTGATTTCAGCCCCTGTTTTGCTGATATTTTTATGCCATGTAAACTTGATGCTACCGAGAGATCCATGAATATTTTGAGATACTTCAGTAAGGATGTTTTGAACATATGGTTATGCTCTATCCACCCATGCCCTTGTTTGCAATTATGTAGTGCCATAGCTTGAGTCAATCGAGCTCTACTTTTTCTATAAAATGTTTCCTGGCAGATTGTTTACATGTTATTCAATTTTGCCAAGGTTGTTGTAGTTGATCCGTGTATGCTATGATGTTGTTCTCGTCATGTATAGCTTCTATGCCGTGTCTTCTTGATGTATGTATGCTTAGTTTATCATGTAATGCTCTGTAGTGAGTGCATCGAGCTCCCGAAGATGCCTACTTAATTCTGTCAATGTCATGCCCTTAATTTCTTGTTGCTTGCTAAGTGGTATCATGCTGTTAATGGCAGATTTGTGTCATTCTTGTTTTGCTTGTCATTTGCAAACCGTGCATCCGATTCCGGTGATCTTTATATCGATTTCAACCGAAATCATCTCACCTTTCCAACGGCATACTTGGTTTGCCAAGTTGATGCCTGGTTCATCATTTTCCTTTCGGAGCACGCATATGCATTGCATATCACATCTCGCACATCATGCCATGTATTGCATCATGTTGCTTGTGCATTGCACCGTGATTTATTATGGTTCCATTGTTTGTGTTCTTGCTTTGGGTAGAGCCGGGAGACGAGAACTTGAACGAGGAACCTGTTGAGAACGCTTACGAGGATCAAGCTTTCGACAACTCTGAGAACCTTGCAGGCAAGATGACCATACCCTCGAAATCACTTCTATCTTTGCTTGCTAGATGCTCGCTCTTTTGCTATGCCTATGCTACGATGCCTATCACTTGCTTATCATGCCTCCCATATTGCCATGTCAAACCTCTAACCATCCTTTCCTAGCAAACCGTTGTTTGGCTATGTTACCGCTTTGCTCAGCCCCTCTTATAGCGTTGCTAGTTGCAGGTGAAGATGAAGTTTGTTCCTTGTTGGAACATGGAGATGTTGTTCCTTGTTTGAACATGTTTACTTGTTGGGGATATTACAATATATCTGCTATAATTAATGCATCTATATACTTGGTAAAGGGTGGAAGGCTCGGCCTTATGCCAGGTGTTTTGTTCCACTCTTGCCGCCCTAGTTTCCCTCATACCGTGTTATGTTCCTTGATTTCGCATTCCTTACACGGTTGGGTGATTTATGGGACCCCTTGACAGTTTGCTTTGAATAAGACTCCTCCAAAGAAGGCCCAACATTGGTTTTACCATTTGCCACCTAAGCCTTTTCCCCGGTTTTCGCGAGCCCGAGGGTCATCTTTATTTTAACCCCGGACAGGTGCTCCTTCGAGTGCTGGCCCGAACCGAGCAGATCAAGGGGCCACCACGGGAAACTTCGAGGCCTGGTTTTACTCGTAGCTTGACTTATCCGGATGTGCCACGAGAACGAGATATGTGCAGCTCCTATCGGGATTTGTCGGCACAATCGGGCGGCTTTGCTGGTCTTGCTTTATTGCTGTCGAAATGTCTTGTAGTCCGGGATTCGAGATCGATCGGGTCTTCCGGTAGAAGGAATATCCTTCGTTGACCGTGAGAGCTTATAATGGGCTAAGTTGGGACACCCTGCAGGTATTATCTTTGAAAGCCGTGCCCGCAGTTATGAGGCAGATGGGAATTTGTTAATGTCCGGTTGTAGAAAACCGAAGTTGACCTTAACTAAAACACATCAATCAGCGAGTGTACCCGTGATGGTCTCTTCTCGGCGGAGTCCGGGAAGTGAACACGGTGTTGGAGTTATGTTTGACGTAATTAGTTTCAGGATCACTTCTTGATCGCTACTAGCTTCACGACCGTGCCTTGCTTCTCTTCTCGCTCTCTTTTGCGAGTGTAGCCACCATATATGCTAGTCGCTTCCTGCAGCTCCACCTCACAACCCTGTCCTTCCTATAAGCTTAAATAGTCTTGATCTCATGGTGTGAGATTGCTGAGTCCCCGTGACTCACAGATTCTACCAAAACAGTTGCAGGTGCCGACGATGCAGTGCAGGTGACGCAACCGAGCTCAAGTGGGAGTTCGACGAGGAACGTGGTCGTTACTATGTGTCTTTTCCTGATGATCAGTAGTGGAGCCCAGTTGGGACGATCGGGTATCTGTGTAGCATTTGGGGTAGTCATCTTTCAATTTGGTTCCGTAGTCGGACCTTGAGTGTAATCTGGATGATGGATGTTTATTTATTTATTGTGTGAAGTGGCATTGTAAGCCAACTATGTATCTCTTTCCTTATGTATTACATGGGTTGTGTGAAGATTACCTCACTTGCGACATTGCTTTCAATGCGGTTATGCCTCTAAGTCGTGCCCGACACGTGGGAGATATAGCCGCATCGAGGGCGCTACAAGTTGGTAATCGAGCCATCCCGACTTAGGAGCCCTCGCTTGATTGTTTCTTGGCGTTGTTGAGTATAGAACAAAAATGTTTTGAGTCTTAGGATTATATATATCGGAGTAGGATTCTTTTTACTCCCAGTCCCTTCGTCGCTCTGGTGAGGTCTCCCGACGTAGAAGTTTTGACTCTCCTCTCCTCAAATTTCACTAAAAAATTTAGGATCACGCTGGTATCTTGGAATCGTTCCGATGGTTTTGTGACGAGAACATTGTTCTTGGTGCCTCGACATTTAGGGGTTGTGGCGGTGTCCCGGGAGTTGAGCTCCGAGGTGTTGTCGTCACAATTTTATCGTTGCAGTTCTGGAATACTGAGCTTTGCCGACATCGAAAATCTCTTTTGTACAGTTGTTGGTGAGATAACCCGATAACCCAAGATCGGGCGAGCTCGGGAGTATTGCCATGACTCGTATAACGGATGCTTTTGAAGGTCGAGGTACACGATTCTGAAGGTTTCTTGGTTATGTGTTGACGGATGGATACAATTTGGATCTGGGTATTGTTAGTTTGGGTGATATATTTTGTGTCCCTGTATCCCCAACACCAGATTGCATAACCGTAAAGTTTCGGGAGTTTATAGGTGGGAATTCAAGTAGCTCCTAGGATATCTTTCCGATGATGCATGATATGGGATTGGGTAAATCTCTATCATATGTATTTGTTCCGGCTTATTCTGCAAGCCACTGCTTTGTTTTGTTTTAAGTTGTGGTATTCGAGTTGCTTCAATGCCAAGTGTTGATTCCATACCTTATTCTAAACGGTGTTCTCATATTGCTATGTGAATACTAATCCTTCTTGATCATCGAGGTCGTCATGTTAATTCTTTTCTCAACCGGTGTGCTTCTCTCCAAGTAAATCCGATCATTCCAACATTCGCAAGATCAGTTCTAAGTTTTTTTCTCAACGGTGTTCGTTTCATCCGACCCAAGTTGCCTTTGTTTTCCCACCCTCCCACCCTTTTCTTCAAGGACTCAGATTTCTTAATCAAGTATCCATTTTATTGAGGGAAGTTTCTTCATTCTTTTCCTTTAAATGTTTTATCCGGTGATTTCTCATGAAGACGCTAAGGAAGCTTCAACCTTATCATTGTTCCATTCTAATTTTCTTCTTTGGTGGATTTAGTTCAAGATTTCGGTGTTGATATTATCCCTTTTCCTATTTTCACAATGCTTTCTCATGCCGGTGTATCTCCTAATCATTCACTTCTCGCTATTCATTTGGTTGGGAGTGATGAAGATATCTCAGAAGATTCGTGTTTCCATTCTTAATCCATTCAAGTTATTTCGAGATTGTTATCTCATTCAAGCAATTTAAATCAACCGGTGCAACCTCCCTTTCAAGCAATCGTTCAACGGTGGTTCTTTTGAGTGGGCCCTAACCCATAGGTCTTTTCCCAGGATCTTACCTGACTCTTCTAATTTTCCCGGAGCTTCTAAAATTCTTTTCAAAGTTTGACGTAAGAATGAGTTATCATCAGTCAAATGTCTTTCTCCAAGATCTTCCAAATTCTTTTCAGTGTTGGTTCAACCTTTCTGATTTTCATCCCAGTATCTCAACAATTTATGGTGGTGTTTCTCGTCGTCATTCTCGGATTTTGAAGACCGAAGAGGAGTTCCTCTTAAATCCTTACCCGTTCTTCCAAAGATGCCTAGTTCAAGCTTGACGCCATCCTCTCATAATTGTTTCCGTTTGTCAGATATTCTTTCTTACCCATCCGGAGTATGTCAGGAGTTGTTTTTCCATTTCTTCTCACGGGAGGCCATCATTCCAGTTATCGTTCTCTATTTATCCCGGTGCCTCGTTCAAGTGTTCTTTAATCAGCTCATGATCTCCTTGTCCTTTTGCATCTAAATTCCCTCGAGCATATTTGGTCTTCTAATTCTTCCCGGTGATTCATTCTCTTTCGTCAGTCATTTCCGAATTCTTACGGTGGTTCGTTCAAGATTCTTTTGCTTGTTTATCATACTAATCCATTCGTTCTCTCAAATCCTACTGGTGGTTCATGAAGACTTTCTCAAGTTTTGTGCTATATTCCCCTTAATTCTTTTTCAAGAAGAGTAAGTAGTATGCAAAATCCATTGCTTTTCATCAATTTATTTTGATGAAGGATAAGCATACAATAAATCTTATTCTTATTTCATCCAAGTGATTAATCCCTTCCTTCGGAGTTTGTTCTTGATGAATAAATTCTAGTTCCAAGTCTTTTCATCTTTTCTTTTCCGGAGTTCAATTATTTCCTCGTCCATCTCGTCGAAACCTCCATCTGAATCATCGCAAGGCTTTAATCTTATTTCCTTTCATTCTTCAATCGTATCTCATCATCCTTTTGTTACCGGAGTCCTTCATGGTGGTTCTTCATGATTTAATTCATTCTTCAAGAGTTCAGCAAGATTCTTGTTGGTGGAGTTCAAGTATCCTTCTTCTTGCGTCTCAAGTGCAATTAACTCTCCGTATTCTTTTGAAGTGGAGTTTTGTATTTCTTCGTTCTTCTCAGCTATCCAATCATTTCCGTTTGTGGCCGGTTATCATCTTATGATCTTGAGATGTTACCTATAAGCCCACAACAAGCTTATTTCTTTTCGTTGTTAATTTTCTCAACAACTCCGTTCAACCCTTCCTTCTAAGTTCTTTTCATTCAACTCTTTCAATTCTTTCCGGAGGTTTTGTGTCATGTCTTCATCAAGTATCAGTCCATCCTCTGAAGCTCGTGTTCTAGCCCTCCATGTTTTAGCTGGAGTGCTGCCTAAATCCTTTCAGTCTTATCCGTTTCTTTTCTCATTCTAACCACTCCGGTTAGAACGAGTTGTTTCATAGCCTATCTGATTCCGTGAGCTTTCGATTCTCGGCGTTCTCGTCGTCTCTCAACTCCTCGAGTGCTCTCGATTCTTTGCTTCTTCTCTCTTGCGTTCTTGTTTCACCTCATCCTTTTTCCCTTCCATCTCGGTCCTAAGATCTCGGGACGAGATCTCTTATTAGTGGAGGAGTGTTGTAACGCCCCGGATTCGATGCGCCAGGTGTCTGCCAGTTATCCGCCGTCTTTGCCATCTCATCATCTGCATTTCTTATCATGTCATCATGTGCATTGCATTGCATACGTGTTCATCTCTTGCATCCGAGCATTTTCCCCGTTGTCCGTTTTGCAATCCGGCTCTCTTATGTCTCCCGGCGCCCCCTTTTGCCTCTTTTCGTATGCGGGTGTTAAACGGTCTCGGAATGGACCGAGGTTTGTCAAGCGGCCTTGGTATACCATCGGTAGACCGCCTGTCAAGTTTCGGGTCATTTGGAGGTCGTTTGATACCCCATCGGTTAACCGGGTAACCGCGAAAGCCTCTTTTGTGTGCAGCCCAACACCCTTTTCAAAGTGGCCCAAAACCCATCCAAACCCCCTCCATGCTCTCGGTCGTTCGATCACGATCGCGTGGCCGAAAACCGCTCCTCAGTTGGACTCTCCTAGCTCCCTATGCCTATAAAAACGTCCTCCCCGTCCATTTTTCCCCCGAAACCCTAGATCCATACCCTCCGCGCCGCCGGACATGTCCGCCCGACGGCCGGACAAATCCGCCGCCCAGCCACGTCGTGGGACCAATCCGGAGCCACCTCCTCGGCCAGCGCCGCCGCCCGGCCAATCCCCGTCGCCACCTCACCTTCTCTCTCCTCCCCACCGGGCGGCCCCAGGACCAGGATCGGGCCAGCGCCGCCGCCGTCCGCCCGCCGGGCCGTCGCCCTCCGGCCAGCGCCGCCTCCCGCCGCCATGCGCTGCCGTCGCCGCCGCCATTGCTGCCGGGAGCTCCTCGGCCGCCGCCCTCGTCCCGCCTCCGGCCACAGCCGCGCCCGCGCCCGCCGCCCGGCGCGCCCTTCGCCCGGCCAGCGCCCCGCCGGTGTGCCTAGCCTCCGCCCGACGCGCGAGCCTCGCCGCCGACCGTCCGCCCTCCGCCGCCGCGCCGGATCCGGCCGGATCCGGCAGTCCACCTAAATCTCCGACCGCTCCGGTGCCTCTCCGGCCTCCTTCTACGTCTCCGGCGAGCAACTCCGGCCCTGCATCGAAGTCCGTGCAAAACGAGGTTGACCCCCGAAAATCCCCAAGTCCCCAGATTCTGTAATTTTCATGCCATATTCATCGCAACGTATCTCTTCATCCGTAGCTCCGTTTTGGGCGTGTAATATGTCGAATTGTTCGACTCGACGAGTAAATCATTTCATTCCATTTCATCATGTTTATTTGAGCTCATCATGATTTCTGAATCTTCGTTGCAAGAGTGCTATATGATGTTAATCTGCAGAAACTGTTATAACTTGGTGATTTGTCATTTTTGCCATGGTTGATGTGTGCATCCTATGAACTCTAGTCCTACATGTGTTTTGTTCTATGCCCTGCTATATTTACAGGGGTGTATGCCATGTATTTTTGTGATCTCTGTGGTGACTAGCACAAGCATGCAAACTAGGCTTCATGATGTTGCTGATTTCAGCCCCTGTTTTGCTGATATTTTTATGCCATGTAAACTTGATGCTACCAAGAGATCCATGCATATTTGGAATACTTCAGTAAGGATGTTTTGAACATATGGTTATGCTCTATCCACCCATGCCCTTTTTTGCAATTATTGAGTGACATAGCTTGAGTCAATCGAGTTCTACGTTTGCTATAAAATGTTTCCTGGCAGATTGTTTACATGTTATTCAATTTTGCCAAGGTTGTTGTAGTTGATCCGTGTATGCTATGATGTTGTTCTTGTCATGTATAGCTTCTATGTCGTGTCTTCTTGATGTATGTATGCTTAGTTTATCATTTAATGATCTGTAGTGTGTGCATCGAGCTCGCGAAGATGCCTACTTAATTATGTCAATGGCATGCCCTGTTTGCTGAATCTGTTAACGAAACTTGCTATGTTTACATGGAAGCCATCGTATCTTCTGATCCTTTTTGGCTCATGATCAGTAAGGGACATTTGTTTTATGCTTTGTGTAGATTCATGCCATGCCTTGTTTTGCTATTATAAATTCCTGTAGCATGTTGTTTGCTTGCTCTGAACATTGCTTCCTGATGCTGATTCTGCCATGTTCAGTATTTTCACTAAGTCTGTGAAGCTGATATATGTTTCACTTTTGCCATGCTTGTTTGGACCTGTTAGTGTGTGATTTAGCCGTAGATCAGTGTTCATCTTTTGTCAAGCATCTTGAGTAGATCACTGCCATATGCTTTGTTGGTACGTTTGGGTGCAGTAGCTTAATTTCTTGTTGCTTGCTAAGTGGTATCATGCTGTTAATGGCAGATTTGTGTCATTCTTGTTTTGCTTGTCATTTGCAAACCGTGCATCCGATTTCGGTGATCTTTATATCGATTTCAACCGAAATCATCTCACCTTTCCAGCGGCATACTTGGTTTGCCAAGCTGAGGCCTGGTTCATCATTTTCCTTCCGGAGCACGCATATGCATTGCATATCACATCTCGCATATCATGCCATGCATTGCATCATGTTGCTTGTGCATTGCACCGTGATTTATTGTGGTTCCATTGTTTGTGTTCTTGCTTTGGGTAGAGTCGGGAGACGAGTACGTGAACGAGGAACCTGTTGAGAACGCCACGAGGATCAAGCTTTCGACAACTCTAAGAACCTTGCGTGCAAGATGACCATACCCTCGAAATCACTTCTATCTTTGCTTGCTAGATGCTCGCTCTTTTGCTATGCCTATGCTACGATGCCTATCACTTGCTTATCATGCCTCCCATATTGCCATGTCAAACCTCTACCCATCCTTTCCTAGCAAATCGTTGTTTGGCTATGTTACCGCTTTGCTCAGCCCCTCTTATAGCGTTGCTAGTTGCAGGTGAAGATGAAGTTTGTTCCTTGTTGGAACATGGAGATGTTGTTCCTTGTTGGAACATGTTTACTTGTTGGGGATATCACAATATATCTGCTATAATTAATGCATCTATAAACTTGGTAAAGGGTGGAAGGCTCGGCCTTATGCCTGGTGTTTTGTTCCACTCTTGCCACCCTAGTTTCCGTAATACCGGTGTTATGTTCCTTGATTTCGCGTTCCTTACACGGTTGGGTGATTTATGGGACCCCCTTGACAGTTCGCTTTGAATAAGACTCCTCCAGCAAGGCCCAACATTGTTTTTACCATTTGCCACCTAAGCCTTTTTCCCCCGGGTTTTCGCGAGCCCGAGGGTCATCTTTTTTTAAACCCCGGACCATTGCTCCTTGAAGTCTTGGCCCGAACCGAGCAACTTCTTGGGGCCACCACGGGGAAGCCCGAGGCCTGGTTTTACTCGTAGCTTGACTTATCCGGATGTGCCCTGAGAACGAGATATGTGCAGCTCCTATCGGGATTTGTCGGCACAATCGGGCGGCTTTGCTGGTCTTGCTTTATTGCTGTCGAAATGTCTTGTAGTCCGGGATTCCGAGACTGATCGGGTCTTCCCGGTAGAAGGAATATCCTTCGTTGACCGTGAGAGCTTATAATGGGCTAAGTTGGGACACCCCTGCGGGGTATTATCTTCAAAGCCGTGCCCGCGTTATGAGGCAGATGGGAATTTGTTAATGTCCGGTTGTAGAAAACCCGAAGTTGACCTTAATTAAAACACATCAACCGCGTGTGTAACCGTGATGGTCTCTTCTCGGCGGAGTCCGGGAAGTGAACACGGTGTTGGAGTTATGTTTGACGTAAGTAGTTTCAGGATCACTTCTTGATCGCTACTAGCTTCAAGACCATGCCTTGCTTCTCTTCTCGCTCTCTTTTGCGAGTGTAGCCACCATATATGCTAGTCGCTTGCTGTAGCTCCACCTCACAACCCTGTCCTTCCTATAAGCTTAAATAGTCTTGATCTCATGGTGTGAGATTGCTGAGTCCCGTGACTCACAAATTCTACCAAAACAGTTGCAGGTGCCGGCGATGCGGTGCAGGTGACGCAACCGAGCTCAAGTGGGAGTTCGATGAGGAACGTGGTCGTTACTATGTGTATTTTCCTGATAATCAGTAGTGGAGCCCAGTTGGGACGATCGGGGATCTGTGTAGCATTTGGGGTAGTCTTCTTTCATTTTGGTTCCGTAGTCGGACCTTGAGTGTAATCTGGATGATGGATGTTTATTTATGTATTGTGTGAAGTGGCATCGTAAGCCAACTATGTATCTCTTTCCCTTATGTATTACATGGGTTGTGTGAAGATTACCTCACTTGCGACATTGCTTTCAATGCGGTTATGCCTCTAAGTCGTGCTTCGACACGTGGGAGATATAGCCGCATCGAGGGCGTTACACCAACCCGGCGTGCGCCGCCCAGTCGCTGACGTCAAGAAGGCTTCGGCTGATACCACGACGTCGAGTGCCCATAACTGTTCCCGTGTAGTTGGTTAGTGCGTATAGGCCAGTGGCCAGATTTAGATCAAATACCAAGATCTTGTTAAGCGTGTTATTTTGAAGTATCCGCGGACGCCGACCAGGGCCAGGCCCACCTCTCACCTAGGTGGTCTCTGAAGGAAATATGCCCTAGAGGCAATAATAAAGTTATTATTTATTTCCTTATTTCATGATAAATGTTTATTATTCATGCTAGAATTGTATTAACCGGAAACATGATACATGTATGAATACATAGACAAACATATAGTCACTAGTATGCCTCTACTTGACTAGCTCATTAATCAAAGATGGTTATGTTTCCTAACCATAGACATGTGTTGTCATTTGATTAACGGGATCACATCATTAGGAGAATGATGTGATTGACATGACCCATTCCGCTAGCCTAGCACTTGATCGTTTAGTATATTGCTATTGCTTTCTTCATGACTTAAACATGTTCCTGTAACTATGAGATTATGCAACTCCCGTTTACCGGAGGAACACTTTGGGTGCTACCAAACGTCACAACGTAACTGGGTGATTATAAAGGAGTACTACAGGTGTCTCCAAAGGTACATGTTGGGTTGGCGATTTCGAGATTAGGTTTTGTCACTCCGATTGTCGGAGAGGTATCTCCGGCCCTCTCGGTAATGCACATCACTATAAGCCTTGCAAGCAATGTAGCTAATGAGTTAGTTACGGAATGATGCATTATGTAACGAGTAAAGAGACTTGCCGGTAACGAGATTGAACTAGGTATTGGATACCGACGATCGAATCTCGGGCAAGTAACATACCGATGACAAAGGGAACAACGTATGTTGTTATGCGGTTTGACCGATAAAGATCTTCGTAGAATATGTAGGAGCCAATATGGGAATCCAGGTTCCGCTATTGGTTATTGACCGAGAATAGTTCTAGGTCATGTCTACATAGTTCTCGAACCCGTAGGGTCCGCACGCTTAACGTTACGATGACAGTTATATTATGAGTTTATGAGTTTTTGATGTACCGAAGGAGTTCGAAGTCCCGAATGAGATCGGGGACATGACGAGGAGTCTCGAAATGGTCGAGACGTCAAGATCGATATATTGGACGACTATATTCGGAGTTCGGAAAGGTTCCGAGTGATTCGGGTATTTTTGGGAGTACCGGAGAGTTACGGGAATTAGTATTGGGCCTCTTTGGGCCATACGGGAAAGGAGAGAAAGGGCCAAAGAGTGGCCGCACTCCCCTTGGACTAGTCCGAATTGGACTAGGTAGGGGGCGCACCCTTCCTTCCTTCTCCTTCTCTCTTCCCTTTCCTTCTCTCCTACTCCTACTACATGGAAGGGTTCCTAGTTGGACTAGGAAGGGGAATCCTACTCGGTGGGAGTAGGACTCCCCCTAGGGCGCGCCATAGAGAGGGCCGCCCTCCCTCCTCTACTCCTTTATATCACGGAGGCAGGGGCACCCCATGGACACACAAGTTGATCTACGGATCGTTCCTTAGCCGTGTGCGGTGCCCCCTCCACCATATTCCACCTCGGTCATATCGTCATGAGTTTAGGCGAAGCCTGCGCCGTAGAACATCATCATCGTCCACCACGCCGTCAGGCCGACGGAACTCATCCCGACACTTTGCTGGATCGAGATGCAGGGATCGTCATCGAGCTGAACGTGTGCTGAACTCGGAGGTGCCGACGCTCGGTACTTGGATCGGTCGGATCGTGAAGACGACGACTACATCAACCGCGTTGTCATAATGCTTCCGCCACGGTCTCACGAGGGTACGTGGACAATACTCTCCCTCTCGTTGCTATGCATCACCATGATCCTTGCGTGCGTAGGAAATTTTTGAAATTACTTCGTTCCCCAACTGTGGCATCCGAGCCTGGTTTTATGCGTAGATGTCATATGCACGAGTAGAACACAAGTGAGTTGTGGGCGATACAAGTCATACTGCTTACCAGCATGTCATACTTTGGTTCGGCGGTATTGTGAGATGAAGCGGCCCGGACCGACATTAGTTGCTTAAAGGTGACTGGCGGGTGTCTGTCTCTCTCACTTTAGTTGAACAGAGTGTGGCTACGCCCGGTCCTTGCGAAGGTTAAAACAGCACCAACTTGACAAACTATCGTTGTGGTTTTGATGCGTAGGTAAGATTGGTTCTTGCTAAGCCCATAGCAGCCACGTAAAATTTGCAACAACAAAGTAGAGGACGTCTAACTTGTTTTTGCAGGGCATGTTGTGATGTGATATGGTCAAGACGTGATGAGATATAAGTCGTTGTATGAGATGATCATGTTTTGTTGAAGTTATCGGCAACTGGCAGAAGCCTTATGGTTGTCTTTTTATTGCATAAGATGCAAGCGCCAAATAATTGCTTTACTTTATCGCTATGCGATAGCAATAGTTGCAAGAGCAATAGTTGGCGAGACGACCATGTGACGACACATTGATATAGATCAAGATGATGGAGATCATGGTGTCATGCCGGTGACGATGGTAATCACGACGGTGCTTCGGAGATGGAGATCACAAGCACAAGATGATGATGGCCATATCATATCACTTATATTGATTGCATGTGATGTTTATCTTTTATACATCTTATTCTGTTTGGCTTGACGGTAGCATTATAAGATGATCCCTCACTAATTATCAAGAAGTGTTCTCCCTGGGTATGCACCGTTGCGAAAGTTCTTCGTGCTGAGACACCACGTGATGATCGGGTGTGATAGGCTCTACGTTCAAATACAACGGGTGCAAAACAGTTGCGCACGCGGAATACTCAGGTTAAACTTGACGAGCCTAGCATATAACAGATATGGCCTCGAAACACGGAGACCGAAAGGTCGAGCGTGAATCATATAGTTGATATGATCAACATATTGATGTTCACTGTTGAAACTACTCCATCTCACGTGACGATCGGACATGGTGTAGTTGATATGGATCACGTAATCACTTAGAGGATTAGAGGGATGTCTATCTAAGTGGGAGTTCTTAAGTAATATGATTAATTGAACTTTGATTTATCATGAACTTAGTCCTGGTAGTATTTTGTAAATTATGTTGTAGATCAATAGCTCGCGTTGTTGCTTCCCTATGTTTTTATATGTGTTCCTAGAGAAAATTGTATTGAAAAATGTTAGTAGCAATGATGCGGATTGGATCCGTGATATGAGGTTTATCCTCATTGCTGCACAGAAGAATTATGTCCTTAATGCACCGCTAGGTGACAGACCTATTGCAGGAGCAAATGCAAACGTTATGAACGTTTGGCTAGCTCAATATGATGACTACTTGATAGTTTAGTGCACCATACTTAACGGCTTAGAATCGGGACTTCAAAGGCGTTTTGAACGTCATGGACCATATGAGATGTTCCAGGACTTGAAGTTAATATTTCAAGCAAATACCCGAGTTGAGAGATATGAAGTCTCCAACAAGTTCTATAGCTAAAAGATGGAGGAGAATCGCTCAACTAGTGAGCATGTGCTCAGATTGTCTGGGTACTTCAATCGCTTGAATCAAGTGGGAGTTAATCTTCCAGATAATATAGTGATTGACAGAATTCTCTAGTCACCATCACTAAGTTACTAGAACTTCGTGATGAACTATAGTATGCAAGGGATGACGAAAATGATTCCCGAGCTCTTCGTGATGTTGAAATCGACGAAGGTAGAAATCAAGAAAGAGCATCAAGTGTTGATGGTTGACAAGATCACTAGTTTCAAGAAAAGGGCAAAGGGAAAGAAATGGAACTTCAAGTAGAATGACAAGCAAGTTGTCACTCCCACGAAGAAGCCCAAAGCTAAACCAAAGCCTGAAACTGAGTGCTTATACTGCAAAGGAAATTGTCACTGGAAACGGGAATACCCTGAATATTTGGTGGATAAGAAGGATGGCAAAGTGAACAAGGGTATATTTGATATACATGTTATTGATGTGTACCTTACTAGTGTTTATAGTAGCCCCTGAGTATTTGATACTTGTTCGGTTGCTAAAAATTAGTGACTCGAAACAGGAGTTACATAATAAACAGAGACTAGTTGAGGGGAAGTGACGATGAGTGTTGGAAATAGTTCCAAGATTGATATGATCATCATCACACACTCCCTATATTTTCGAGATTAGTGTTAAAAGCCAAATAAATGTTATTTAGCGTTAGCATTGAGCATGAATATGATTTGATCATGTTTATTGCAAAAGCGGTTATTCATTTAAAGTTAAAGAATAATTGTTATTCTGTTTACATGAATAAAACCTTCGATGGTTATACACCCAATGAAAATAGTTTGTTGGATCTCGATCGTAGTGATACACATATTCATAATATTGATGCCAAAAGATGCAAAGTTAATAATGATAGTGCAACTTATTTGTGGCACTGCCGTTTGGGTCATATCGGTGTAAAACGCATGAAGAAACTCCATAAAGATGGATTTTCGAAATCACTTGGTTGTGAATCATTTGATGCTTGTGAACCGTGCCTTTTGGGCAAGATGACTAAAACTCCGTTCTTCGAAACAATGGAACAAGCAACAGACTTGTTGAAAATGATACATACCGATGTATGCGATCCAATGAGTGTTGATGCTCGTGGCAAGTATCGTTATTTTATGACCTTCACAAGATGATTTGAGTAGATATGGGTATATCTACTTGATGAAACATAAGTCTGAAATAGTTGAAAGGTTCAAAGAATTTCAGAGTGAAGTGGAAAAATCATCATAACAAGAAAAATAAAGTTTCTGCGATCTGATCGCGGAGACGAATATTTGAGTTACAAGTTTGGTCTTCAATTAAAACAATGCGGAATAGTTTCACAGCTCACGCCACCTGGAACACCACAACGTTATGGTGTGTCCGAATGTCGTAACCGCACTTTATTGGATATGGTGCGATCTATGATGTCTCTTACTGATTTACCATTATCATTTTGGGGTTATGCATTAGAGACAGCTGCATTCACGTTAAAAGGGCACCATCTAAATCCGTTGAGATGACACCGTATGAACTATGGTTTAGTAGTAAACCTAAGCTGTCATTTCTTAAAGTTTGGAGTTGTGATGCTTATGTGAAAAAGTTTTCACCGATAAGCTCGAACCCAAATCGGAGAAGTGCGTCTTCATAGAATACCCAAAGGTAACTATTGGGTACACCTTCTATCACAGATCTGAAGGCAAGTTATTCGTTGCTAAGATAGATCCTTTCTAGAGAAGAAGTTTCTCATGAAAGAAGTGAGTGGGAGGAAAGTAGAACTTGATGAGGTAATTGTACCTTCTCCCTTATTGGAAAGTAGTTCATCACGTAAATCAGTCCTCGTGATTCTTACACCAATCGCTGAGGAAGCTAATGATGATGATCATGAAGCTTCAGATCAAGTTACTACCGAACCTCGTGGGTCTTCTAGAATAAGATCCGCACCAAAGTGGTACGGTAATCCTATTCTAGAAGTCATGTTACTAGACCATGATGAACCTACGAACTATGAGGAAGCGATGATAAGCCCAGATTCATGAAATGGCTTGAGGCCATGAAATCTGAGATAGGATCCATGTATGAGAACAAAGTATGGACTTTGATTGACTTGCTCGATGATCAGCAAGCCATGTTAAATAAATGGATCTTCAAGAGGAAGACGGACGTTGATAGTAGTGTTACTATCTACAAAGCTCGACTTGTTGCGTAAGGTTTTCGACAAGTTCAAGGTGTTGAATACGATGAGATTTTCTCACTCGTAATGATGCTTAAGTTTGTCTGAATCATGTTAGCAATTGCCACATTTTATGAAATCTGGCAAATGGATGTCAAAACTGCATTCCTTAATGGATTTATTAAAGAAGAGTTGCATATGATGCAACCAGAAGGTTTTGTCAATCCTAAAGATGCTATCAAAATGTGCAAGCTCCAAATGATCCATCTATGGACTGGTGCAAGAATCTCAGAGTTGGAATATATGATTGATGATTTGATCAAAGCATATGGTTTTATACAGACTTTTGGAGAAGCCTGTATTTACAAGAAAGTGAGTGGGAGCACTATAACATTTCTGATAAGTATATGTGAATGACATATTGTTGATCAGAAATGATATAGAATTTTTCTGGAAAGCATAAAGGAGTATTTGAAAGGAGTTCTTTAAAAGAAAGACGTCATTAAAGATACTTACATTTTGAGAATAAATATCTATTGAGATAGATGAAGACTCTTGATAAGTTTTTCAATAAGTAAATACATTGTCAAGATTTTGAAGTAGTTCAAAATGGAACAAATAAAGAAAAGTTCTTGCCTGTGTTGCAAACGTGTGAAATTGAGTAAGACTCAAATCCCGACCACGGCAGAAAATAGAAAAGAGAATGAAAGTCATTCCCTATGCCTTAGTCATAGGTTCTATAAAGTATGCTATGCTATGTACCAGACCTATTGTATACCTTGCTCTGAATTTGGCAAGGAGTACAATAGTGATCTAGGAGTAGATCCTTTGGACATTGGTCAAGAACATCCTTAGTGAGGACTAAGGAAATATTTCTCGATTATGGAGGTGATAAAAGAGCCCGTCAGAAAGACTTACATCGATGCAAGCTTTTTACACTGATCCAGATGACTCTAAGTCTCAATCTGGATACATATTGAAAGTGGGAGCAATTAGCTAGAGTAGCTCCGTGCAGAGCATTGTAGACATAGAATATTTGCAAAATACATACGGCTATGTATGTGACAGAACCGTTGACTAAGCTTCTCTCACGAGCAAAACATGATAATACCTTAGTACTCTTTGGGTGTTAATCACATAGCGATGTGAACTAGATTATTAACTCTAGTAAACCCTTTAGGTGTTGGTCACATGACGATGTGAACTATGGGTGTTAATCACATATAGATGTGAATATAAGTGTTGAATCACATGATGATGTGAACTAGATTATTGACTCTAGTGCAAGTGGGAGACTGAAGGAAATATGCCCTAGAGGCAATAATAAAGTTATTATTTATTTCCTTATTTCATGATAAATGTTTATTATTCATGCTAGAATTATATTAACCGGAAACATGATACATGTGTGAATACATAGACAAACATATAGTCACTAGTATGCCTCTACTGTGAACATATAATCAAAGATGGTTATGTTTCCTAACCATAGACATGTGTTGTCATTTGATTAACGGGATCACATCATTAGGAGAATGATGTGATTGACATGACCCATTCCGTTAGCCTAGCACTTGATCGTTTAGTATATTGCTATTGCTTTCTTCATGACTTAAACATGTTCCTGTAACTATGAGATTATGCAACTCCCGTTTACGGAGGAACACTTTGGTGCTACCAAACGTCACAACGTAATCGGGTGATTATAAAGGAGTACTACAGGTGTCTCCAAAGGTACATGTTGGGTTGGCGTATTTCGAGATTAGGTTTTGTCACTCCGATTGTCGGAGAGGTATCTCTGGGCCCTCTCGGTAATACACATCACTATAAGCCTTGCAAGCAATGTAGCTAATGAGTTAGTTACGGAATGATGCATTACGTAACGAGTAAAGAGACTTGCCGTAACGAGATTGAACTAGGTATTGGATACCGACGATCGAATCTCGGGCAAGTAACATACCGATGACAAAGGGAACAACGTATGTTGTTATGCGGTTTGACCGATAAAGATCTTCAGAGAATATGTAGGAGCCAATATGGGCATCCAGGTTCCGCTATTGGTTATTGACCGAGAATAGTTCTAGATCATGTCTACATAGTTCTCGAACCCGTAGGGTCCGCACGCTTAACGTTACGATGACAGTTATATTATGAGTTTATGAGTTTTGATGTACCGAAGGAGTTCGGAGTCCCGGATGAGATCGGGGACATGACGAGGAGTCTCGAAATGGTCGAGACGTCAAGATCGATATATTGGACGACTATATTCGGAGTTCGGAAAGGTTCCGAGTGATTCGGGTATTTTTGGGAGTATCGGAGAGTTACGGGAATTAGTATTGGGCCTCTTTGGGCCATACGGGAAAGGAGAGAAAGGGCCAAAAGAGTGGCCGCACCCCTCCCCTTGGACTAGTCCGAATTGGACTAGGTAGGGGGGCGCACCCTTCCTTCCTTCTCCTTCTCTCTTCCCTTTCCTTCTCTCCTACTCCTACTACATGGAAGGGTTCCTAGTTGGACTAGAAAGGGGAATCCTACTCCCGGTGGGAGTAGGACTCCCCTAGGGCGCGCCATAGAGAGGGCCGGCCCTCCCTCCTCTACTCCTTTATATACGGGGCAGGGGCACCCCATGGACACACAAGTTGATCTACGGATCGTTCCTTAGCTGCAGTGCGGTGCCCCCTCCACCATATTCCACCTCGGTCATATCGTCGTGGAGTTTAGGCGAAGCCCTGCCATAGAACATCATCATCGTCACCACGCCGTCGTCTTGTCGACGGAACTCATCCCCGACACTTTGCTGGATCGAGTCCGGGGATCGTCATCGAGCTGAACGTGTGCTGAACTCGGAGGTGCCGTGACGCTCGGTACTTGGATCGGTCGGATCGTGAAGACGCACGACTACATCAACCGCGTTGTCATAACGCTTCCGCTTACGGTCTACGAGGGTACGTGGACAATACTCTCCCCTCTCGTTGCTATGCATCACCATGATCCTTGCGTGTGCGTAGGAAATTTTTGAAATTACTACGTTCCCCAACAGTCTCAACCTACCCTGTCGCTCCGCCACAAAGTAACCATCAGGGGGCTGTCGGAAACCCAGGCCCATCACTACCTGGATGGAACCACCTGCCCCTTCAGCCCCCCACTACTAGGGAAAACCTTACACACAGAATTTTAGCAGCAGCGCGGTTTAAAAACGGGCGCTACTGCTAACTAGCAGTAGCGAGCTTAGCAGAACCGCGCTACTAATAACTAGGTAGCGATGGCGCTACGTGAAACAAGCGCTACTACTATAATTGCCATGGATTTGCCTCTAGGCTAGATATAGTAGTAGCGCCTTCCTCGGATGCGTTGTCGCTAAAGTACTTAGTAGCAGCGTTTTCTGCAAAACTCGCTGCTGCTAAGTGTTGCACCTAATTAAGTTTAGTCCCATACTGCTAAGCGAACAAGGTGTTTACCACCTTAAATATGTTACTTCTCAAACTACCTCGAGCACTTGGTCTTCATTGAACTATATGTGTAGGATTTGTGGCTGCAATATGAATCTTCACCAGTGCCTATGCAGGTACTGTGAGGATTCATGTTGACTATTTAGATTCTACGCAAAAAGATCAATGATGACCAATGTATATTTTTTATGCGTGCTTAGACTTAGCAGTAGTGTTTTTCTGTAAAACGCGCTATAGCTACTTCGACTTAACCACCAGCCCGCTCAAAATTTCACTAAGTCCTCCTCCCCCCGGTTCCCCTACTCCTCTATCGCCGCCGCCCGAGCCCGAGCCTGCCCTCACCGCCGCTGCCAGAGGCCGCCCTCAACCTCACCACTGCCGCCCGCCGCTGCTCTCGACCTCACCGTCGCCGCCGCCGCCCCCACCCCCGCCGCTCTCGACCTCACCGCCGCCGCCGTCCTCCATCCGCCACCGAGGTACTCCTCCTTCCGTGCCTCCTCCTCCCACCGTGCCCTCCTCCTCCTCCTCCTCCCACCATGCCCTCCTCCCTCACTGGCCGCTCCTCCCTCCTCTCCTCCCTCCCTCCATTGTCTCTGTTCTTGCAAATCGTAGGTGTTTTGAATAAAATAAAATTAAGAAAATTTAGGGTAGAACTAGGGTAGTAGAATTTTAGCAAGTGTTTAATAGAAAATAGTTTATTTAGTAAGTGATTAATATAACTAGTTTATTTATATTAGGTACTTAATAGAACTAGTTTATTTGGTAAGTGCTTAATAGAACTAGTTTATTTGGTAAGTGCTTAATAGAACTAGTTTATTTATAGTAAGTGCTTAATAGCACTAGTTTATTTAGTAAGTAGTTAATAAAACTAGTTTATTTAGTGTTAGGATTATATATAAGATATTTTCAAAAATTGTTTTTCATATTTTGAACCATTGAAATGCAATGACCATCGCTAAATGGCCTATGTTTTGCCGGAGTGTTGATTAATTTCCGTTCCTGCAAATTTCAGGCACTCGATATGTCTTTTTTAGCAAAGGTCATGCCGGATTTTTTGGGTTTTGCCGTCGAGTTATAATCTTTGAATTTTGAACACAGGAGATGTCTGATGACGATGGGATCCCGGAGTGCGGGTACTGCTACGATGACCGTGGTGTGTGCGACAGGTTTCCTCACCTGCAAAATGATAGGTTTTTCACCGTGAAGCTGGAAGAGACCTTTGATGTTTGTACGGTACGCAATGACAAGCATTTCATCATAATAAATATCATCACTTGTGCTTCTTTTGTTCAATGTGTAATTTATGGATTTTTTTTCAATACGACTAGTACATCCCGTGCCATGCTAGACCATATGTATTGGAGAAGCTTGGGTTTGGTTTAGATGACTTTGAGAATGTGGAGACGAGGAGGGCTCACTTAAGAACTAAACATGGTTATGAGTTTCTGGTTAAGTTCTACAATGCCGTCGATCGCTCCCATTTCGGTTGCTCTAATTGGGAAGCTCTCTGCAAGGCATATGGATTTGAGGAGGGAATGCGAATAAGATTTTATATTCGTCCCGAAGATTATGATGACAATGATAATATCGACATCTGGGTGGATGTGGATATGCCTCAGCTTTTACTCTAGATGTGAGTTTGTCAAACTAATTTGTTAAGTTCAGTAATTTATGTTGTTAATTTAAAAATATATGGTGTTCACAAGTACTAAACTTATTTATTTATAATTGTCAGCTTATTTCTTATCTTCAAGAAATACTCTAAGGTAGTAGACAACACATACTACAACTATGATTCCAAGCTTAATTGTGAGGAGAAAGGTTATCTTGTCTCATTCATAGAAGATGTTGAGGCCTTCAAAACCAGTCACTCTATCAGCCCAAATTATACTAGATACGTGCCACTAGTCCATAAATTGCTTGATGGTAACTTCATTGCCAAAAACTTGGTAAGATTTTGTTAATGATGGTAACTTCATTACATACATTATTCTTAAGTAAACTACATTGCTAACTATATATGTTACTATTTCGGTTTTGAGCAGAGGCTCTCAAGCAGGTTGTGCACGACATGCTATGTCTTGAAGGTGATATGCATATGGTTAGCTTATTTACCAACTCCTTCGGAGGCTTACCATACTGCATACTTGATTTCCTCAAATGATGGAAGGCTCAAAATCAAAGAATGGAGCAAAGTGATGAATGCGCACACGCAAATAATTGGAGACAAAATGAATGTGCGCAAGCCACAAGTTGGAGATAGGTTTATGTCCATTCTCCATTATGGTGAAGGACCGGTTTATCTGCTTTTATGGTATTTTAGCTAGGAGAGAGGAGTAGGTCCTAAGTATTAAGAACAATTAGTTAGTGTTGATTATATATGACTACAATGTCTTAGACTTGATGGTGATGCTGAGTAGGAGTAGTGATTATGAGTACTATGATGATGATGAGGAGTTGTTATTACAACTAGTGACGAAGTTGTCATATGATGTCTCATCATGAACGAAAATGATGATTATGAGGAGTTATATGACAATGATATATTATGATTAAGTTGTTAATGATATTGTGATGATGATGATAAGTTATTATGTCATTGGGTGAAATAACCGCGGATTAGTTTCAAATGGATGGATCCAAAGTGATCCGCACTTGAAACTAATCCAAAGTTCTTTCACCTAGTGATTTAATAACTCATTATGATGTTAAAACAATCTCTAACTTGCTACTATATGAAAAATTGTATACAGGTGTATGAATACGACCTAAAATAAAAAAGAAATGGAACTACGAATAATAGTAGTAGCGATTGTTCTCGAAAGCGCTACTAGTAATTAGCAGTAGCGCCCGTTGGGGAAAGCGCTGCTACTAAGTAGATATAGCAGTAGCGCGTGCCAGCGCTAGTGCTAAGCTTTAGCTGTAGCGCCTTATCAGTAGCGCTTCCCCGTGCTACTGATAGGCCAAAAACCAGCTCTACTGCTAGGCTTTTCCCTAGTAGTGCCCATCCCCGAAACACTTGCGGGTACTCTACGAGCCGACCCGACTTTAGTCACCACCTGAATATTACGTATGTATGTATAGTATATACCCGTGATCACCTCCCGAGTGATCACGGCCCGATAGTATAGCATGGCAGACGGACAAGAATGTAGGGCCACGGATGATAAACTAGCATCCTATACTAAGCATTTAGGATTGCAGGTAAGGTTTCAACAACTGTAGCAACAATGACAGGCTATGCAACAGAATAGGATTACCTGAAACAGTAACATGGTACACTACTCTAATGCAAGCAGTAGAGGGAAGGAATAGGCGATATCTGGTGATCAGGGGGTGGCCTGGTTGCTCTGGCAAGATGGAGGAGTCGTCAACACCGTAGTCAAACTGGGATCGCCTGCGGTCTCGGGTCTCTAGGAAAGAAGTAACGGACGGGGAACACAATAAATAATAGAGCAATCAAAGCATCACAAAGAGTAACATGGCAATACGCGGTGCTAGAAGTAACCTAACGCAGTAGTAGGTGATACCCGCGAAGTGGGGAAACATCCGGGAAAGTATTCCCGGTGTTTCGCGTTTTCGGACAAACGGATCGGTGGGGGATTGTTGCACATTCGATATGCTAGGGATGTGTGACGGACGAATGGGCTGCCTATTTGAATTCCTCTCGTTGTTCTGAGCAACTTTCATGTACAAAGTATTTCCATCGGAGTTACGGATTATTTTATATGATTTTCTAAAGTTTTAAATATTTTCTAGAAATTACTAGATTTAATTTAATTCGAAATTATAACAGTAAATACTTTTGTCACCTAGTGTTATTCTAGCCTATGAGTATGCCATGAAAGATAATGAGCGATCCCTTACTCCCTCGATGAGGAGCGGGTCGTGTATATATTGAGATCGGGGCAAGCCTGCCTTGGCATACAAGGAAAGAGTTACAAGAGTTGGAGGAGGATACGAGAGAGGGAAAGTCGGTTGAGATTACACGTTTTCTCTAACACCCTCCCTTAATCTCAACTATCCTAAATTAAGATTATTCTTGAACTCTTCAAATGGTCTTGCTGAAAGTGCCTTTGTGAAGCCATCTGCTACTTGGTCCTTGGAGGGAATAAACCGTATCTCAAGTTTCTTTGCTGCAACTCTTTCTCGCACAAAGTGGAAGTCAATCTCTATGTGTTTTGTCCTTGCATGAAACACTGGATTCGCAGACAAATACGTTGCTCCCAAATTGTCACACCATAAGCACGAGATACGAGTTTTCTTCACCCCCAACTCATCAAGGAGTGACTCAACCCAAATAATTTCAGCGGTTGCATTTTCCAAGGACTTGTATTCTGCTTCTGTGCTTGACCGTGACACAGTGGCTTGCTTTCTAGCACTCCAGGAAATAAGGTTAGATCCAAAGAATACTGCAAAACCTCCGGTTGATCTTCTATCATCACTGCATCCTGCTTTCAACAAGATCGGAGAATGCACTAACAAGAGAGGAATTAGACTGTTTGAAATGAAGTCCTATTCCCATAGTGTGCTTCACATATCTCACAATTCTCTTAACTGTTGCCCAATGTGTAGAAGTAGGTGCATGTAGGTATTGACAGACCTTATTAACAGCAAAAGAAATGTCTGGACGTGTGAGAGTTAGATATTACAATGCTCCCACAGTACTTCTATACCTTGTGCTCTCCTCCTCTCGAAGTGGCTCACCTTCACATGCAGAGAGATTTTCTGAGGAAGATAAAGGTGTGGGCACTGGCTTACAATTCTTCATTCCCATGCGAGATGTAAGCTCGTTTACATATTTTTCCTGACTTAACACAATGCCATCTTGAGTTTTCTTGACTTCAATGCCTAGGAAAAATGCAAGTCACCTAGATCCTTGAGGCAAACTCTGAGCTCAAATCATGTAACAGAGCATTAGTAGCATTTTGTGAAGAACTTGCAACTATGATATCATCCACATATATGAGTACAAAAATGACTACTCCTGTCTTGTTATAAATGAACAAGGACGTGTCAGCCTTGGAAGCAATAAAGCCAAGATATTTCAATTGTAAGCTCAGTCTGGAATACCATGCTCTGGGTGCTTGCTTTAAGCCATAGAGTGCCTTGTCAAGCTTGCAAACATAATGTGGTAATTTCTTACTCTCATACCCAGGTGGCTGTCTCATAAACACTTCCTCTTCTAGAACACCATGCAGAAACGCGTTATGTACATCTAGCTGCCTTAGGCTCCATCCTCTGGACACAGCAATAGCTAACACAAGTCTGATAGTTGCAGCTTTCACAACAGGACTAAATGTGTCCTCATAGTCAATGCCATAACGTTGCTTAAAGCCTTTTGCAACTAGACGTGCCTTATACCGCCAATGGAGCCATCTGCCCTTTTTTTAATTCTATAAACCCATTTGCAGTCAATGATATTTTTACCTCTCTGGTTTGGTACAAGATGCCAGGTTTTGTTCCTCGTGAGTGCAGAGTATTCCTCATCCATCGCCTTTTTCCACTTAGCATCATCAAGTGCACTATTCAACGTTGTTGGCTCTCCTGAAATACACAGCATCCCATATGGTATAGTTCCATCTTTTATTATTTTAGGGTTCCGTATACCTTTCTGTAGCCGAGTCATAACTCGTGAAGAAATTTCTGGCTGAACCACTGGAATGCTTGCCACAGAGGATCCGGCCGAATCTGCACGCGCTGACACAGCAGGCGAATCTGTCACCATATGCGCAGGAGATCCTGCAGCCATCGGTGTGGCCGTTGCGCCTGCAGACACACGGGTGTCACCCGTTCAACTTGGCGCAGGGGATCCGCTGACTGGCCGCACCTGGGCGCGCGCGTGACGAGGGGGATCCGGTCCCGCTGCTGGTCCCTCCTGTAGGCGACGTGGCGGCGCGGGAGTTGCCCTCCCTGGAATCTGGAGTGGAGCCGGCTGTTGCGTGATCCGATGACGATCCGCCCGCGCGATCCGAGGACTGCGCCCGCACAGGAGTTCCAGGCGCCGCCGGATCTCGCCGTTATCCGCGCCGGGTTCGTCCTCTTCCTCAGCATGCAATATTGGGTCAAATTGAGCCATATCTTCGAAATTTTGATCATTTGGAACGATGTTTTCTCCAGAAATCTGCACAGGCATAAGAGAAGAACCAGTACCAGCAAAAACATCATCACATTGATTAGTACAATTGTTGTCGCCCCATGATCAAAAGACCAAGATGTGGAGGAAGAAGGAGGATTTCCTTGCGGAGAAGTGCACCAGCATTTGGATGAAGAGATGCAAAGGAAACACAGACTCATCAAAGACAACATCTCTGGATATGTAGACCCGACCAGTGGGAACATCAAGGCATTTGACCCCTTTATGCATGGGACTATAACCTAAGAAGACACATCGTTTTGAGCGGAAGGCGAGTTTACGTGTGTTGTAGGGTCGAAGATTGGGCCAACATGCACAACCAAAGATGCGAAGAGATGTGTAGGTAGGTGTGACACCTAGGAGTCGTGTAATGGGTGTTTCAAATTTGATGACTTTGCTTGGAAGCAAGTTGATAAGATATGTGGCAGTTAAAAAGGCTTCATCCCAAAATTTGAGTGGCATGGACGCATTTGCTAATAATGCAAGCCCCATATCAACTATGTGATGGTGCTTTCTTTCGGCAGACCCGTTTTCTTGATGAGCATGAGGACAAGAGACATGATGGGATATGCCAAGTTTTTGGAAGAAAGAGTTCAATTTTTCATACTCACCACCCCAGTCACTTTGCATAGCAATGATCTTGGAGTTCAGTTTGCGTTCAACAAGACTTTGGAAATTGATAAAAACTTGGAATACATCAGATCTTTTCTTCAAAAAATAAATCCAAGAAAATTTACTATAGTCATCAATAAAGCTTACATAATAGGAAAATCTACCAACTGAAGTAGGAGTTGGCCCCCATACATCTGAAAAGATAAGTTGTAGTGGGGCAGTAGACACACTAGTAGAAAGAGGGTAAGGTAATTGATGACTTTTTGCTTGTTGACACGGATCACAAACTGACTCAACACTAGGCTCATAAGCGAGTTTATTTTTTCTAAGAACATATTTAACTATGACTGAAGATGGATGACCCAAGCGACTATGCCACCTTGATGATGAAAGCTTGGTGACAATATTTGCTTGTTTATTAGACCACGAAGATGATGATGATGATGATGATGATATGAGTGGGTAGAGGCCTCCCACGCACCATCCTCTAAGAATGATTCTCCTTGTTCTCAAGTCCTTAACCAAGAAAAAATAAGGATAGAATTCTATAAGAACATTGTTATCAAGAGTGAATCGATGAACGGAAATAAGATTTTTTGATGTTTGAGGAACGTGCAAGACATTTGTCAGATGTAAATTTTTCACAGGGTTTTCAACAATTGAACTACCAATGTGTGTGATATCCATACCAAAACCGCTAGCCGTGCGAATTTGGTCGCCTCCATTATACTTCTCCCGCATCGTCAACTTGTCAAGTTCACCTGTGATGTGGTTTGTTGCTGCACTGTCGGCATACCAATTTGTGTCGACGCCATATGAGGCGGCATGTACCTCCTTTTCTTCTTGCTCGTTCTCCTCATAGCACCACCAGCAAACCCGTGCACCTCCTAGATGATGCTTGAAGCATATTTGGCACTCAGGGTAATCATGTTGCTGCTCACGCACCTGATGTTGCTGTTGCTGCTGTCGAGGACGCCCTCTGAAGCCGTTGCCACCGTTGGAGGAAGAGGGTTGGCGGTCACCACGATCACCGCAGCACGCCCGTCCTCCTCGCCCACAGGATCTCGCCGGGACTGTCCGCGGCCTCTGTAGACGATCAGGGAGAAGAGATCGCGGACTGTCCAGGATGGTGTTCTTGACAGCGCCGATCGCCGCCACAACGGAGTGGTAGTCGCGGTCCAGTCCGGCCAAGATGTAGTCCGCCATCTCCGGATCAGAGACGGGACGACCGGCAGCAGCTAGTTCATCCCCGAGGCTTTTCATCTTCGCCATGTACGCCGAGCTTGACATGCTGCCCTTCTTAGTGCTGGTGATGGCGATTCTCAGATTGGTAATCCGGGATTGTGACTGTGAAGCGAAGAGGTTTGTCACCGTCGTCCAGAGCTCGAAGGTGGAGTCCTTCCCGACGACCTGCGCAAGAATTTCTGGCGACATGGAATTGAGTAAATATGATAGGACATGTTGGTCTTTGGCGATCCAGGGCCGTGACTGGATTCGGCTCTAGGGTCGTGGTCTTGTCAGCCTTTGTGACCTCCACCATCCTGGGCGGAGCAGCATCTGTGTTGTCGAGGAGTCCATTCACATGCGCTCCTCGCAGGGCTGGTAGCACCTGAGTCTTCCAGAGGATAAAGTTTCCTCGTGCGAGCTTCTCAGATGGCGGCGAACCGAGGTTGAGGGCGACGCCGGCAGAGGAAGCCATGGAGACTATAGTATGCGGTTTCTGGGTTTTGATTTGTGTGGTATGTGGTTTTCTAGGGTTTTTGGTTTGTGGCTAGATGTATGAGAAGAGGCGGCTCTGATGACCATGAAAGATAATGAGCGATCCCTTACTCCCTCGATGAGGAGCGGGTCGTGTATATATTGAGATCGGGGCAAGCCTGCCTTGGCATACAAGGAAAGAGTTACAAAAGTTGGAGGAGGATACGAGAGAGGGAAAGTCGGTTGAGATTACACGTTTTCTCTAACATGCCACTGGGGCCAGTGGGGTGGGTTGACCTAGTCAAAGATTAAATAGTCAAAGGATGAATCGTGTAGGCGGGAACCATATGTCATTGTCTATGGTTAAACTAGACTTTAATTAAATTAGATTAACTAATAGTGGGAGGCCACTGTCATTGGCTAGCAGCTAACCTAACAATTACGTATTAATCTAAATCTAGATTAGCCTAAACTAATTGAACATGGCCGGCCACACACACAGAACACACACGCACACACACACCACGCACTAGTAGAAACCGGAGCTTTAAAACCGGTTCGTAAGGGCCTTTAGTGTCGGTTCTGCAACCGGCACTAAACAGTGGAGACTAAAGGCCCCCCCACCTTTAGTACCGGTTCGGCACGAACCGCCACTAAAGGCCCACCACGTGGCGTGAGCTCGCACCGTGGTATGGGGGACCTTTAGTACCGGTTGGTGTTACCAACCGGTACTAAAGGTTTTTTTTTTTGAAAATTTTGTAAAAAATATTTTATTTTTTTCGATTTTCAATTTTCTGAATTATTTGATGATTTAGTCTCTAATCATCCCTCTTAACTGCTCAAGTGTGGATCACTCATTCCAAATCGTCTAACTTCTCGGCCGGTCACCCATCCTCTCACTGTTGGGGAACGTAGTAATTTCAAAAAAATTCCTATGCACACGCAAGATCATGGTGATGCATAGCAACGAGAGGTGAGAGTGTTGTCCACGTACCCTCGTAGACCGAAAGCGGAAGCGTTAGCACAACGCGGTTGATGTAGTCGTACGTCTTCATGATCCGACCGATCAAGTACCGAACGTACGGCACCTCCGAGTTCAGCACACGTTCAGCCTGATGACGTCCCTCGAACTCTGATCCAGCCGAGTGTTGAGGGATAGTTTCATCAGCACGATGGCATGGTGACGATGTTGATGTTCTACCGACGCAGGGCTTTGCCTAAGCACCGCTACAGTATTATCGAGGTGGACTATGGTGGAGGGGGGCACCGCACACGGCTAAAAGATCAACTAATTAATGTTGTGTCTATGGGGTGCCCCCTGCCCGCGTATATAAAGGAGCAAGGGGGGTGAGGCCGGCCAAGGGAGAGGGCGCGCCGGGAGGAGTCCTACTCCCCCCGGGAGTAGGACTCCCCACCCCCCCCCCCCCCCCGCCCCCCTTTCCTAATTGGATTAGGACATGGGAGGGGGAAGGAGTGGAGGAGAAGAAGGAAGGGGGGTGCCGCCCCCCTCTCCTTGTCCTATTCGGACTGGGGGGAGGGGCACGCGGCCCAGCCCTAGCCGCCTCTCCTCTCTTCCACCTAGGCCCACTAAGGCCCATTATGTTCCCGAGGGGTTCGGTAACCTCCGGTACTCAGTAAAATCCCGATTTCACCCCGAACACTTCCGATATCCAAACATAGGCTTCCAATATATCAATCTTCATGTCTCGACCATTTCGAGACTCCTCGTCATGTCCGTGATCACATCCAGGACTCCGAACAAACTTTGGTACATCAAAACATATAAACTCATAATATAACTGTCATCGTAATGTTAAGCGTGCGGACCTACGGGTTCGAGAACTATGTAGACATGACCGAGACACGTTTTCGGTCAATAACCAATAGCGGAACCTGGATGCTCATATTGGCTCCCACATATTCTACGAAGATCTTTATCGGTCAGACCGCATAACAACATACGTTGTTCCCTTTGTCATCGGTATGTTACTTGCCCGAGATTCGATCGTCGGTATCTCAATACCTAGTTTAATCTCGTTACCGGCAAGTCTCTTTACTCGTTCCGTAATACATCATCCCGCAACTAACTCATTAGTTGCAATGCTTGCAAGGCTTAAGTGATGTGTATTACCGAGAGGGCCCAGAGATACCTCTTCGACAATCGGAGTGACAAATCCTAATCTTGAAATATGCCAACCCAACATGTACCTTCGGAGACACCTGTAGAGCACCTTTATAATCCCCCAGTTACGTTGTGACGTTTGGTAGCACACAAAGTGTTCCTCCGATAAATGGGAGTTGCATAATCTCATAGTCATAGGAACATGTATAAGTCATGAAGAAAGCAATAGCAACATACTAAACGATCGAGTGCTAAGCTAATGGAATGGGTCAAGTCAATCACATCATTCTCCTAATGATGTGATCCCGTTAATCAAATGACAACTCATGTCTATTGTTAGGAAACATAACCATCTTCGATTAACGAGCTAGTCAAGTAGAGGCATACTAGTGACACTCTGTTTGTCTATGTATTCACACATGTATTATGTTTCCGGTTAATACATTTCTAGCATGAATAATAAACATTTATCATGATATAAGGAAATAAATAATAACTTTATTATTGCCTCTAGGGCATATTTCCTTCATTCTCCCACTTGCACTAGAGTCAATAATCTAGATTACACAGTAATGATTCTAACAACCATGGAGCCTTGGTGCTGATCATGTTTTGCTCGTGGAAGAGGCTTAGTCAACGGGTCTGCAACATCCAGATTCGTATGTATCTTGCAAATTTCTATGTCTCCCACCTAGACTATATCCCGAATGGAATTGAAGCGTCTCTTGATGTGCTTGGTTCTCTTGTGAAATCTGGATTCCTTCCCTAAGGCAATTTCTCCAGTATTGTCACAAAAGACTTTCATTGGACCCGATGCACTAGGTATGACACCTAGATCGGATATGAACTCCTTCATCCAGACTCCTTCATTTGCTGCTTCTGAAGCAGCTATGTACTCCGCTTCACATGTAGATCCCGCCACGACGCTTTGTTTAGAACTGCACCAACTGACAGCTCCACCGTTCAATGTAAACACGTATCCGGTTTGCGATTTAGAATCGTTCGGATCAGTGTCAAAACTTGCATCAACGTAACCATTTACGATGAGTTCTTTGTCACCTCCATAAACGAGAAACATATCCTTAGTCCTTTTCAGGTACTTCAGGATGTTCTTGACCGCTGTCGAGTGATCCACTCCTGGATTACTTTGGTACCTCCCTGCTAGACTTATAGCAAGGCACACATCAGGTCTGGTACACAGCATTGCGTACATGATAGAGCCTATGGCTGAAGCATAGGGAACATCTTTCATTTTCTCTCTATCTTCTGCAGTGGTCGGGCATTGAGTCTTACTCAACTTCACACCTTGTAACACGTGCAAGAACCCTTTCTTTGCTTGATCCATTTTGAACTTCTTCAAAACTTTGTCAAGGTATGTGCTTTGTGAAAGTCCAATTAAGCGTCTCGATCTATCTCTATAGATCTTAATACCCAATATGTAAGCAGCTTCACCGAGGTCTTTCATTGAAAAACTCTTATTCAAGTATCCCTTTATGCTATCTAGAAATTCTATATCATTTCCAATCAGTAATATGTCATCCACATATAATATTAGAAATGCTACAGAGCTCCCACTCACTTTCTTGTAAATACAGGCTTCTCCAAAAGTCTGTATAAAACCAAATGCTTTGATCACACTATCAAAGCATTTATTCCAACTCTGAGAGGCTTGCACCAGTCCATAAATGGATCGCTGGAGCTTGCACACTTTGCTAGCTCCCTTTGGATCAACAAAACCTTCTGGTTGCATCATATACAACTCCTCTTCTAGAAATCCATTCAGGAATGCAGTTTTGACATCCATTTGCCAAATTTCATAATCATAAAATGCGGCAATTGCTAACATGATTCGGACAGACTTAAGCATCGCTATGGGTGAGAAGGTCTCATCGTAGTCAATCCCTTGAACTTGTCGAAAACCTTTCGCAACAAGTCGAGCTTTGTAGATGATAACATTACCATCAGCGTCAGTCTTCTTCTTGAAGATCCATTTATTCTAGATTGTTTGCCGATCATCGGGCAAGTCAACCAAAGTCCACACTTTGTTCTCATACATGGATCCCATCTCAGATTTCATGGCCTCAAGCCATTTTGCGGAATCTAGGCTCACCATCGCTTCTTCATAGTTCGTAGGTTCGTCATGGTCTAGTAACATAACTTCCAGAACAAGATTACCGTACCACTCTGGTGCGGATCTTACTCTGGTTAACCTACGAGGTTCAGTAACAACTTGATCTGAAGTTTCATGATCATCATCATTAACTTCCTCACTAATTGGTGTAGGTGTCACAGAAACTGGTTTCTGCGATGAATTACTTTCCAATAAGGGGGTAGGTATAGTTACCTCATCAAGTTCTACTTTCCTCCCACTCACTTCTTTCGAGAGAAACTCCTTCTCTAGAAAAACTCCGAATTTAGCAACAAAAGTCTTGCCTTCGGTTTTGTGATAGAAGGTGTACCCAACAGTCTCCTTTGGGTATCCTATGAAGACACATTTCTCCGATTTGGGTTTGAGCTTATCAGGTTGAAGCTTTTTCACATAAGCATCGCAGCCCCAAACTTTAAGAAACGACAACTTTGGTTTCTTGCCAAACCATAGTTCATAAGGCGTCGTCTCAACGGATTTTGATGGTGTCCTATTTAACGTGAATGCAGCCGTCTCTAAAGCATAACCCCAAAACGATAGCAGTAAATCAGTAAGAGACATCATAGATCGCACCATATCAAGTAAAGTACGATTACGACGTTCGGACACACCATTACGCTATGCTGTTCCGGGTGGCGTGAGTTGCGAAACTATTCCGCGTTGTTTCAAATGTAGACCAAACTCGTAACTCAAATTCTCCTCCACGATCAGAATGTAGGAACTTTATTTTCTTGTTACGATGATTTTCAACTTCACTCTGAAATTCTTTAAACTTTTCAAAAGTTTCAGACTTATGTTTCATTAAGTAGATATACCCATATCTGCTTAATTCATCTGTGAAAGTGAGAAAATAACGATATCTGCCACGAGCCTCAACATTCATCGGACCACATACATTTGTATGTATGATTTCCAACAAATCTGTTGCTCTCTCCATAGTTCCGGAGAATGGCGTTTTAGTCATCTTGCCCATGAGGCACGGTTCGCAAGTACCAAGTGATTCATAATCAAGTGGTTCCAAAAGTCCATCAGTATGGAGTTTCTTCATGCGCTTTACACCGATATGACCTAAACGACAGTGCCACAAATAAGTTGCACTATCATTATCAACTCTGCATCTTTGGGCTTCAACATTATGAATATGGGTATTACTACTATCGAGATTCAATAAAAATAGACCACTCTTCATGGGTGCATGACCATAAAAGATATTACTCATATAAATAGAACAACCATTATTCTCTGATTTAAATGAATAACCATCTCGCATCAAACAAGATCCAGATATAATGTTCATGCTCAACGCTGGCACCAAATAACAATTATTTAGGTCTAATACTAATCCCGAAGGTAGATGTAGAGGTAGCGTGCCGACCGCGATCACATCGACTTTGGAACCATTTCCCACGCGCATCGTCACCTCGTCCTTAGCCAATCTTCGCTTAATCCATAGCCCCTGTTTCGAGTTGCAAATATTAGCAACAGAACCAGTATCAAATACCCAGGTGCTACTGCGAGCATTAGTAAGGTACACATCAATAACATGTATATCACATATACCTTTGTTCACCTTGCCATCCTTCTTATCCGCCAAATACTTGGGGCAGTTCCGCTTCCAGTGACCAATGCGCTTGCATGAGAAGCACTTCGATCTCAGGCTTAGGTCCAGACTTGGGTTTCTTCTCTTGAGCAGCAACTTGCTTGTTGTTCTTCTTGAAGTTCCCCTTCTTCTTCCCTTTTCCCTTTTTCTTGAAACTGGTGGTCTTATTGACCATCAACACTTGATGCTCTTTCTTGATTTCGACCTCCGCAGCTTTTAGCATTGCGAAGAGCTCGGGAATCGTCTTATCCATCCCTTGCATGTTATAGTTCATCACGAAGCTCTTGTAGCTTGGTGGCAGTGATTGGAGAATTACATCAATGACGCTATCATCCGGAAGATTAACTCCCAGTTGAATCAAGTGATTATTATACCCAGACATCTTGAGTATATGCTCACCGATGTAACTATTCTCCTCCATCTTGCAGTGTAGAACTTATTGGAGACTTCATATCTCTCAATCCGGGCATTTTCTTGAAATATTAACTTCAACTCCTAGAACATCTCATATGCTCCATGACTATCAAAACGTCGTTGAAGTCCCGGTTCTAAGCCATAAAGCATGGAACATTGAACTATCGAGTAGTCATCAGCTTTGCTCTGCCAGACGTTCATAACATCTGGTGTTGCTCCTGCAGCAGGCATGGCACCCAGCGGTGCTTCCAGGACGTAATTCTTCTGTGCAGCAATGAGGATAATCCTCAAGTTACTGACCCAGTCCGCGTAATTGCTACCATCATCTTTCAACTTTGCTTTCTCAAGGAACGCATTAAAATTCAACGGAACAACAGCACGGGCCATCTATCTACAATCAACATAGACAAGCAAGACACTATCAGGTACTAAGTTCATGATAAATTTAAGTTCAATTAATCATATTACTTAAGAACTCCCACTTAGATAGACATCCCTTTAATCCTCTAAGTGATCACGTGATCCAAATCAACTAAACCATGTCCGATCATCACGTGAGATGGAGTAGTTTCAATGGTGAACATCACTATGTTGATCATATCTACTATATGATTCATGCTCGACCTTCGGTCTCCGTGTTCCGAGGCCATATCTGTTATATGCTAGGCTCGTCAAGTTTAACCTGAGTATTCCTCGTGTGCAACTGTTTTGCACCCGTTGTATTTGAACGTAGAGCCTATCACACCCGATCATCACGTGGTGTCTCAGCACGAAGAACTTTCGCAACGGTGCATACTTTGTTCAGAGCAGGGAGAACACTTATACTTTGATAATTTAGTGAGGGATCATCTTATAATGCTACTGTCAATCAAAGCAAGATAAGATGCATAAAAGATAAATATCACATGCAATCAATATAAGTGATATGATATGGCCATCGTCATCTTTTGCTTGTGATCTCCATCTCGGAAGCACCGTCATGATCACCATCGTCACCGGCGCGACACCTTGATCTCCATCGTAGCATCGCTGTCGTCTCGCCAATCTTATGCTTCTACGACTATCGCTACCGCTTAGTGATAAAGTAAAGCATTACAGAGCGATTGCATTGCATGCAATAAAGGGACAACCATATGGCTCCTGCCAGTTGCCGATAACTCGGTTACAAAACATGATCATCTCATACAATAAAATTTAGCATCATGTCTTGACCATATCACATCACAACATGCCCTGCAAAAACAAGTTTGACGTCCTCTACTTTGTTGTTGCAAATTTTACGTGGCTGCTACGGGCTGAGCAAGAACCGTTCTTACCTACGCATCAAAACCACAACGATAGTTTGTCAAGTTGGTGTTGTTTTAATCTTCGCAAGGACCAGGCGTAGCCACACTCGGTTCAACTAAAGTGAGAGAGACAGACACCGGCCGGTCACCTTTAAGCAATGAGTGCTCGTGGCGGTGAAACCAGTCTCGCGTAAGCGTACGCCTAATGTCGGTCCGGACCGCTTCATCTCACAATACCGCCGAACCAAAGTATGACATGCTGGTAAGCAGTATGACTTATATCGCCCACAATTCAGTTGTGTTCTACTCGTGCATGTGACATCTACGCATAAAACCAGGCTCGGATGCCACTGTTGGGGAACGTAGTAATTTCAAAAAAATTCCTACGCACACGCAAGATCATGGTGATGCATAGAAACAAGAGGGGAGAGTGTTGTCCACGTACCCTCGTAGACCGAAAGCGGAAGCGTTAGCACAACGTGGTTGATGTAGTCGTACGTCTTCACGATCCGACCGATCAAGTACCAAATTTACGGCACCTCTGAGTTCAGCACACGTTCAGCCCGATGACGTCCCTCGAACTCCGATCCAGCTGAGTGTTGAGGGAGAGTTTCGTCAGCACGATGGCGTGGTGACGATGTTGATGTTCTACCGACGCAGGGCTTCGCCTAAGCACCGCTACAGTATTATCGAGGTGGACTATGGTGGAGGGGGGCACCGCACACGGCTAAAAGATCAACTGATCAATGTTGTGTCTATGGGGTGCCCCCCTGCCCCCGTATATAAAGGAGCAAGGGGGGTGCGGCCGGCCAAGGGAGAGGGCGCGCCGGGAGGAGTCCTACTCCCACCGGGAGTAGGACTCCCCTTCCTAGTTGGATTAGGATTTGGGAGGGAAGGAGTGGAGGAGAAGAAGGAAGGGGTGCCGCCTCTCCTTGTCCTATTTGGACTGGGGGAGGCGCGCGCCCAGCCCTAGACGCCTCTCCTCTCTTCCACCTAGGCCCACTAAGGCCCATTATGTTCCCGGGGGGTTCCGGTAACCTCCCGGTACTCCGGTAAAATCCCGATTTCACTCGAAACACTTCCGATATCCAAACATAGGCTTCCAATATATCAATCTTCATATCTCGACCATTTCGAGACTCCTCGTCATGTCCATGATCACATCCGAGACTCCGAACAACCTTCGGTACATCAAAATATATAAACTCATAATATAACTGTCATCGTAACGTTAAGCGTGCGGACCCTACGGGTTCGAGAACTATGTAGACATGACCGAGACACGTTTCCGGTCAATAACCAATAGCGGAACCTGGATGCTCATATTGGCTCCCACATATTCTACAAAGATCTTTATCGGTCAGACCGCATAACAATATACGTTGTTCCCTTTGTCATCGGTGTGTTACTTGCCCGAGATTCGATCGTCGGTATCTCAATATCTAGTTCAATCTCGTTACCGGCAAGTCTCTTTACTCGTTCCGTAATACATCATCCCGCAACTAACTCATTAGTTGCAATGCTTGCAAGGCTTAAGTGATGTGAATTACCGAGAGGGCCCAGAGATACCTCTACGACAATCGGAGTGACAAATCCTAATCTCGAAATATGCCAACCCAACATGTACCTTCGGAGACACCTGTAGAGCACCTTTATAATCACCCAGTTACGTTGTGACGTTTGGTAGCACAAAAACTGTTCCTCCGGTAAATGGGGTTGCATAATCTCATAGTCATAGGAACATGTATAAGTCATGAAGAAAGCAATAGCAACATACTAAATGATCGAGTGCTAAGCTAACGGAATGGGTCAAGTCAATCACATCATTCTCCTAATGATGTGATCCCGTTAATCAAATGACAACTCATGTCTATGGTTAGGAAACATAACCATCTTCGATTAATGAGCTAGTCAAGTAGAGGCATACTACTGACACTCTGTTTGTCTATGTATTCACACATGTATTATGTTTCCGGTTAATACATTTCTAGCATGAATAATAAACATTTATCATGATATAAGGAAATAAATAATAACTTTATTATTGCCTCTAGGGCATATTTCCTTCACTCACTACCCCAGCCTGAGCACGCTTAACTTCGGAGTTCTATTCCCCTACTTTCCAAGTCTGCACTTGTTGTTTTCCTGACAAATGTAAGATGTCAATCATATTAACCCTCAGCAGTTTAGCTTGAGCATTAGGTCACACGTTTGAGTTTGGAACTATTATTCTAAAAAACAGTTAGTAACACTAATATTTCTTGAATAAGTTTGACCACAGTTTGACCATAGTTTGACCATAGTTTGACTAGATTTGACCAAAATTCAAAAAAATGAAATAATTATTTAGTAACACTAATATTCTTGAATAATTATGTAGCAACGTTAATACTTCTTGAATAAGTAGTTTGCCATAGTTTGACCAGATTTAACCAAAATTTAAAAAAACTGAAATTTGAGCATATCTTTTTTCCTTTTGAAATTTGAGGATTCTAAAAAATTGCAAATAGGACAAAGGCCGTCAAAATTGGATGCGGATTTTCTAGCTGAATTTTTTGATATATTATAGGTTTTTTTCCGACATCGTATGCAAAAGTTATAGCCGTTTTACATTTTCCCTACACTTTTTGCAAAACATGTCCAAATTTAAGTTTTTTAATTTTTCTAACTAGTAGATGTAGTAATATAACTACATCTCAAAGAATTTTATTTTTTGAATTTTTTATCATTTTCTTTTGTATTTTTCAAAACTGAAATGGCGATACACGGGGAGGGGGGGTAGTGCTTGAAAATTGCCCTATAGTCCCGGTTTGTGTCTCCAACCAGAACTATAGATCAAACCTCTTTAGTACCGGTTTGTGCCACAAACCGGTATTAAAGGTGATCGCGGGGCCCCGGCCTGACGCCAGCCTGCCACCACCCCTTTAGTACCGGTTCATGGCACGAACCGGTACTAAAGGTTCAAAACAAACCGGCATTAATGCATAGCCGCTCGAACCGGCACTAATGGTACCATTAGTACCGGGCCAAAATCGAACCGGGACTAATGTGTTTCACATTAGGTCCTTTTTCAACAAGTGACGCAACACACTCGGCGCACACACACCAGCTCATGGCCATGGCCATAGAGCAGCAACAGCGGCAGCTAACAAGGCGGCGTAGCAGCAGTGTAAGAGGAGCAGCGTGAAGCGGTGGTAAGGAACATCGGCGACACAGCAGAGCATCAAGCAGCAAAAGCAGCAGCAGCGGCGCTATAGGCAGCAGCTGGGCAGCGGATGCGGATTTTTAGAGCACAGGCTCCTGGACACCTCCTATCCTCACCATCTAATGTTGCTTTGAGATCCGTGCACTACTAGGGAAAAGCCTATACACAGAATCTTAGTAGCAGCGTGCTTTAAAATAAGGCGCTGCTGCTAATTAGCAGTAGCGAGGTCAAGCTTAACTCGCTGCTGAAATAAATATAGCAGTAGCGCGCCCGCCCAAAGAAGCGCTACTGCTATAATTCCCACGCGAGGCTAGTTATAGCAGCAACGCGTTATAACGACGAGCGCTCTTTGCTCTGATGCGTAGTAGCGGCGCATCTCTCAATAAGCGCCATCGCTAAGTTTACTACAAAATCCGATCCACTCACAGTCACACACTGATCGACTAGATCCCCTCTGAATCCCCCGTGCCGGTCCTCCCCCATCGGCCCTCCGCCCTCTGCGCCGCCGTCACCTCCTCCTCCTTGTTGGACTCGGTACCAGCCTCCTCCTCCGTCCTCCCTCCACTCGCCGCTGGCCGGCCCCTCCTCGCTCCGCCTTCCTCCTCCGTCCTCCCTCCACTGGCCGTCGGCCAGCCCCTCCTCGCTCCGCCTTCCTCCTCTGTCCTCCCTCCACTGGCAGCCGGTCGGCCCCTCCTCGCTCCGCCTTCCTCCTCCGTATACTCTCTTCTCCCTCCTCGAGTCGCCCCTCCTTCTCCCTCCTGCCTGCTACATATTGATTTAGTAGGCTAGTTCATATGCAACATTTTCATTTAGTTGATATGATTTAGTTGATTTAGTAGGCTAGTTGATTTAGTTGATTTAGAACATTTTGATTTAGTTAATATGATTTAGTTGATTTAGAACATTTGGATTTAGTTGATTTAGTAGAATAGTTCATTTAGTTGATTTAGTATGCACCATTTTATTGTTATTTTTTTCTATACATGAATAGGTACGTAGTTGCTTTTGTTTTTTTTATAAGTTACTTTTTGGCAAAATGTAGGTGGTACCTTGTCATCTAATATGTTACTTGCGGAAGAACCAAAAATATCACATGCTAATACGTAGATCTTAGGATTATAATTGTCCATCAAATTGCTTCTCGCGGAAGAACCAAAAATATCACATGCTACTGTTTTTCTTTCCTGTGAAGTGGATCGTTAATCCTTTGCTCATATTGCTTTAGAAAAAATGGCGCCACCACCACCATCACTATGTCGACTATGCAAGTCAAGGTGCGCCAGCAGCCTTGCAACTGGCAAGCTGTTCGGCATCTACTTCCAGCCGAGTTTTCGTCATGCGACGGTAAGAAATTAGATGAAATGTAATAACTATTGTATTTTTAGTGATGGCATTACTGCATTGTGTCATTTTGCTTATTTTACACAGATCGTCCCATGTAATGTGAGGTTGAAATTCAACAAGCTGACAGGACACCTTTGTGACATTTGAGGCTCACAGGGGCCGTACACTATGGAGGTCGAGAAAGGGCGCAATATGTCGCAGATTGGAGGAGATGGATGGGCCCGTTTAAATCGCTCACATGCGTCTTCTTGGTGGTGAGTTGATCAGCTTCTCCTTGAGCAGAAAGACCCAAGCTGGCTGTCATTTATCTCAACACGGTGGAAGATGATGAAGATGGCGAAGATGATGAAGATGATGAAGCTAATGCGGACCCACTCGATGAAGATGATGAAGACCCACTTCATGAAGCCATCGTAGCTCAATGAACAAGGCGGAGCGAGGAGGAGGTGTCCAACCTGTGGGACATCATTCCGCCACGTCTTGACTTTGTCGGGTGCCATTCGTGACCACCGACAAATACCATGGTTGATCGACATGATATGGTATGTTATACTTACAAATGCAAATTATCCGATGAAATACTTAGTGTACAATCCAATGATATGGTATGTTGTGTGGAATCTAGTCGATGATATGTTTTAGTGTAGAGTTCGATCACATGCTTATTAGTGTAGAATCTAAGGAAACTATTAATAGTGTAGATAATCCATATGTACTTATTTGCGAGGCTATTTATTAATTGATATGTTTTTCTTATTCAGAAATTGGCAAAGAGCATATCTGTGAGTTATGGTATCGAGCACGATGAAGAAGGCTCGAGTTGGACTACGCCTACTGCAAGGGGCTCCGTCACAACCTGTACTTACAGCGTGGACACGAGCAGTCGCTTACACTTAAACTCGGTTGGGTGGAAGAAATTCCTCGATGGCAAGAATCTTCGTGTTGGACAGGCCATCATAATCACTATCAGGAACACCAACCGCCCAGGCTTGAGGATGATGATTGTCTTTGATATCATCTAGAACTAAATATGTGTGTGTGGCTATATCATCTAGAACTACATATGTGTGTGTGGCTATATCATCTAGAACTATATATGTGTGTGTGGCTATATCATCTAGAACTACATATGTGTGTGTGGCTATATCATCTAGAACTACATATGATGATTGTCGTTGATATCATCTAGAACTACATATGATGATCGTCGTTGATATGACCTTGTACTGCTTGAGGATGCATATTGACTATGCATGAAATTGTTATCTAGTACTCCCTTCGTTCCAAATTACTCGTCGTGGTTTTAGTTAGTACTACCCAGTAATGGTTTATGAATTTGATACTATCTAGTAGCACTACCTAGTATCTAGTGTCTGAAAGGGAAGCTGAAAGGGAAAATGATGAAAGATGTAGCAGTAGCGAGGGACTGCGAAATCGCTACAGCTAACTAATAGTAGCGCGTTCGGAAAAAGGCGCTGCTAATATCGTCATCAGTAGTAGCGCGGGTGCGGACCGCGCTACTACTACAAGTTAAACTATGGCGCCTTATTAGTAGTGACCATGGCTGCTGCTACACTCAAAACCCGCGCTGCTGCTAGGATTTTCCCTAGTAGTGATGCTACACAACTAACTTACTACATGAAAATTTTCTCTTTTTTGTTTCTTCAAAACAAAACAACAAATGAATTTGAAACTCCCCAGGACAACAAAACATTCTTAGAACAGTGTGGGATAAAACTTTCAGATTTTTTTGTCCAAGAAAAATATAGAAAATGAGATTTTTTTTTAATTAAAAAAATCTTATTTCTAGTATTTATGATGCGCGAAAAAATCTAAAAGTTTTTTCCCACATTCTAGTAAGAATGTTTTGTTGTGCTGAAAAAGTATGAAGTTCATATGTTAAACCGCCATAATAGCATTCCCTCAAAAAAAAACTATATGGGGAAACCGAAAAAGAAAAAAGTACTTGCACGAATCACGATGTGGAATTGAATGGCTAGATAAGGGGTGTGCATGAGCCTAAGCTTCATGGGATATTTTCCGGCAGCAGCTGTAGCCGCCGAGCAGCAGAAGCACATTAGCAGCGGCAGCAAGAGAGCAGTAGCGACAAGCGCGGGAACACGGCCGGGGCGCGGCGGCCACACGCGCAGACGGGCGCGGGGCAAGGCCCAGTGCGCGGCCAGGGAGCAGAAGTGAGCAGACCGTAGCAGCGGCGGCTCCAGCACGCACGTACGCGTACGTGTATGCGGAAGCTCGGACGAGTTCAGGGACGGTGGCTACGGCAACGAATCGAGGCGGGAAGAAGGGGGATTTGGGGGAGGAGCTCACAGCTAGCTCGGTGGCGAGGTCGGGGAGAGTCGGGGTTGGCCGGAATGGCGGTAATCGACGACGGAGAGACGGAACGGACGACGACGTACGGGACGAAGAAGACGACGATGGTGAGCGTACGAGGCGGTCGGGCTTGAGATGGTCCCCGGAACGGACGGATCCGGCCGCGGCGGACCTCCCGGACGTGCTCCTGCACGCCGGAGACGACGGTGGCCGCGGCGATGACGGGGAGGTAGCGGTGACCGCGAGTGGTGAGACAGAGAAGAGGGGGCGAAGTGGGAGAGGCAGGGGATAGCGGGTGGCTAGGGTTTGCAGGGGGGTTCGAGACGACCTTGTAGGACGGCGGTGCGTCGCTCGATGGCCGGCACGTGACCGATCCGGCCATGGACGCCGTGGGCGCGTCCAGCGCGTCTCCTGTGAACAGGGAGAAAGAAGGCAGGGGGATGTTGGGCTGGGCCGCCACTGTGCAGTCCAAAAGTGTGCCTGTTCCACTCTTCTTTTATATTTTCTGTTTTTCTATTCTCTTTTATGTTTTACATTTTATTTTAATATAAAATGAATTTTTTTTAAACGTGATACTTGTCTAAAAAATCCTTGGCAATATTATGGACTGTCACCAAAAAGTTTGGAGGCTATTTGAATTCATACTAATTTTGTTTGTATTTAAATGCGGCTAAAATGGTGCCGTTTGGTCCTGTTTTAATTTCCAAGGGAAATTAAATATCTCAAATGACGCTTATTTATTCATTACAATTATTTAGTGAATATTTTCAACCCAATGAACATTTTTAATTTGCCTTTTTAAGAATTATTAATTTGACTTGTATTTTCAATTTGTATTTGAGTTCGATTTGGAACAAAGTGATGATTAGCAAGATAATTGTGATGACTTGGGAGTCATTAGGGGGAGACTACTGTAGCTTGACACCGGGGGTGTTACAGACAGGCAGCAGAGGTTACCGGTGCTCGGGACGGGACCTCATGGTGGATGTGCTTTCGGTTAGCGGCAACGGCGGCGATGTAGGTCCCCGACGGTGGCGACCTCCATGTCTTAGATCCGCTAGGGGAGATGCTTTTTGCAACAATGGCATGTTGCAGTTGCAACGAAGGTCTTGTTTCGATGGCGGATGGACACCACCGCGAGTCGGGGATGCTTTTGAAATAAGGGTGATGTCGCAGTTGCAACAAGGTTCTTGTTGGAAAAAAAATCATTTGTACAGCCTCACAAAAAAATGTTTTGCAATACCCAATTGCAATTGCAACAAGGTTCTCGTTGCAAAAAAAGTCATATGTGCAACCTCAATACTATTTTCTTTTTACAATAAATGGTCTTTTTTTTGCAAGGGGCAACAAAGGTCTTGTTGCAATGATAAAAAGTTACGATGAGCACGGATCGCGAGGTGGTGGGTCTTTAAAAGATCCATCGGCTGACGCGTAACATCCCCATAAATAAAATATGCGGTTAGTCTAAAATAAAACATAGGTACAATTTTTTTTGCAGGGTTCGTACGCACACTATTAAAGTTGTACTCCTTTTGTCCGAAAATACTTGCGGAGGTCAGCTTTAGAGGAAACATTGGGGAGGAGGGGAGGTGGAGGAGATGTGCGGCGTGGCTTCTGTGGAATAAAGGAGGCCGGAGAGCGGCGTTGGGGCCATGGCGTGCGGAGCGGCAGCGGCCAGAGCTCAGTTCGATCGGTCCCATGGCTCCTGTTTGGATAAGGCCTGGATGGGTGGGGTGACTGAGAGCCCAAGACTATTGATGCAAATGTGAAACGAATGGCGGTTGTCTTTTTGTAAAACAACCGTTTCGTACGTGTAAGATGCTTGTAAAACAGCCGTTTCGTACGTGTAAGATGCAGATCAGATGGTCTAAAACAAGCACATCATCATCATCAACTCAGGTTTTTTTATAGGACTAGAGATAGTGGAGGTAGAGGGACAACACAGATATGCAACCCCAGTAAAAAGCCACCAGGCTCTAAAGTCTTTAAGTTCCTACCGGGCCAAATCTTGCGAGTCATATTTGGAGATGAACCAGCGGTGATTTGCTATCTTGGTAATTTTCAGATACTGAAAAGGAATTCTTTAAGTGATTTGCAAGTCATATTTGAAGATGAACCAGTGGTGATTTTACTATTTCAGGAAGCACAAACTACAACCTCTGTTCTGTGGCTAAAACATAGATTTCACTTCCTTATTTGAGAAGATTCACAGCATAGTGCAGCACCAGAAAACAGGCCTTAAGAAAGAAAGAAAAAATTCAAAATGAACTTGTATAAGTTCCAGGGAAACATACCATTCAAGCCAACTCTTGACCACTGCCTGTTGTCAAGAACTAAGAACCTGCTTGCTCATCTTTCCGTGCCCAGAGCCTAACTTTAACCGCGAGGTGGCTACAAGCTGCCACACATGCACATGAAAACGTTCTACTCCCCCCGTCCCATAATATAAGAGCGTTTTTGACACTGCGGAGGGAGTCGGTACTAAGATTGAACCACATGTCACAAACTGATTCTCTACTTCTTGGCCAAGTTAAAAGCATATTAATACCGAAACTAAGCAAACCACAGGTTAGTGCACTTGACAACTGAAAATCAGAATCGGCAACATCCCCATCAGGCATACCCAACAGCTAGAACAGCTAACTTAGTGTTCCTAAAAAAATTCAGTTACTCAGTTACCATAGTTCTTCCTGCTAAAAAGGATCGATAGACCTTGAAGGCTTGATGTCATGCCTTTGTTTTATTTGTCTTTTTACTCCTTTTGTAATAATTGCATGTGTGCAACCTCGATGTCTAGGCCAGCTCTTGACATTGTGTTGTTGCAGGGCGGTGTACTTGCTATCATCTTGATATTAATACATTACCCTCTAGCTAAAAAAAAGGTAGATAGAAAAAGAGCCTTCAAAAAGACATTTGCTGACAACCAGTAAAATCAATATCTACTCCATCAACAAGTATAACATAACCATATTATCCAATTTGCTGTTGGAAGAAGAAAGAGATACAGGCTGTAGTCACCAAGCAAAGAGAATAGAGATAAACAAACACTGATGCAATGGTTCCAATTAGATATCGGATAACCATGTGGCACAAAAGAATCATGTGTTGTAGATTCTCGACTCATATGATACGGTGCTGTCTGTTCTTGTATGCAGTTTGGGGTTCAAGCTGGAGCAAATCATGGTGATAGTTGGGTTCTAACTTGGTGGTCATTGTGATATTAGTGCCATAGACCTACTCGATGAGAATAGAGAGCTGCTTACCAGCACGTCAGACCCTGTGCACAAAGTGCATCTGTACTCAAAAGAGCCGATAGGGATCTCACTCGTTGGGTCAGCTCATTAGTGTAGTGGCGTAGTGCATGTCTACAGTCCTCATGCTTATATTTTAGTGCTCATAAAAAGAGACTTGCAAACTGGCAAGGCTATTCAGATGTATTCCTTGCTTGGACAAAGATCAATCAATAAAACTCTTGTTTAAACAAAAGGAAGCATGATCAAGTCGGCTGCAGACAGTGATGCAATCAATTTGGTGAAGAACGTAGATGCTAATACCATGGGAGTAACCAATGAAACTAGCTGCCAGAACTTTGTATTCAGATGCCAGTGCTCATATGCGAACAGATGGGCCAAATCCACTGGAGAAGGCAGAATGGATGAAGCCTAATACAATGACAAGCAAAAGAACCAAAACAGATTTTTTTTTTCAAATGTTTGAACGAAACAGGATTCCTCAATTGCCTAGGCTGAGTGTTATGAATTACTCCCTCCGATCCATAATAGGTGTCACAGTTCTGAACTAAGGTTGAACTAATCTTAGTGCAAAACTGCGGAACTTATTTTGGATCAGAGAAATACTATGTAATAATAACTGTAAGACAATCAATTTTGTAGATTGATGAATATAGGACGCACAAAAAAGGACAGTACAAACAAGTAAAACAATTTGGATGAAGGGTATTCTTCAACTGTAGGAGCAATCAAGCAACAAGTAAAACAATTTGGATGAAGGGTATTCTCCAAATGAATGGCACTGATTAGAAACAACAAGAAAAGCTTTAACAGCGGTAGGGCATAGCAACTTTGAGTGGATCAGGTCCTTCAGTTGAGCAGATTTGGGTGCATTTGCTGAAGCCAGCTGACGCAAAGCCAACAACCAGCATTTTCCACAAAACATGAAAAAGAAATAGTCGGTAAAAGCTCCTTATAGATATGAATAAAAAAGGAGATGAGAGGTTTCATCAAGCATGTCTTACTGCATTTGCACTCTTAACTATACATGCTTACCACATTGCCAGTACTGCGAAATGCCAGAGTGTTTCAAAACATATAATACCTACTAACATCTGCACGGAGCGTAATAATTATCCAGATCTTCCCAAGAATACCACAATGGATCAAATCAAGGAAGATTGAAAAAATCAATATATAGTTGATTAGCATGCCAAAGGATCAAGTAAACCAGAGCATGGTAAAGGGAGAACAGGAACATGCAAACTCAGGAAGAAAATATTACTATTGTCATTCATCACAGGGTTTACACTTCACAGCCAAGTGATTCTGCCTGCCAGACTACAAAATTTAGGAAGGACTCACTATCTAAATTGCAAGTTCGAGAAAGACAAACATAATTTCCATTCATCTTGTCTGCAGAAAGAAACAAACACTTTAAGTAATATTATACTCCCTCCGATCCGTATTAATTGACGCAGCCTTTATACAATGTAAGTAAGACATTGCATAGAGGCTGCGTCAATTAATTTGGATCGGAGGGAGTAGCATGTTTGCATTTAGGTGGGTGCATGTGGCTAAATCTTTATATCCTGTAATAAATCTGGACACAGCCATGTACTGCGTAGACAATGAAAATTGGAAACAAACCCAGAGAATCTTGCCTGTCAATAACAGGTTGTATGCAGCGAAATACCACTATTTCTGGGTACTAAAACTTTCAACTCAATAATTTGAACTTGCAGCATAAATTATAACATTTACAACTGGAATCTGAAATCTTTCAAACTCAGGAAAGTAAATGATTCAACAAAAAAAAGTAGGCTACATCCAGAATGCCACAGGAGTGGAGCATATCTCATTAAATTCATGTCCTTCAGTCATCTGGTAGGAGCGTGCCGTTTGCCGTGTCGTCCTGAGCTCTCCATTTTTATCATACTTGAGACCAAACTTGGTGACACGCAGCACACAGCGGCGCGGCCCATCAGGGGGTACAAAAGGCTGCTGATCCTTGTGCAGGCGAGACTCGATCAGGCAGTAGTCGCTGATGCCGCCCAGGTAGAGAAGGGTGGCTCCTAGGTGCCTGTCATCATCTGCATTGAAGAGCTGGTCCTTGCCGAGCTTCCAAGCCGGCATGATTGACATTGGAGCGTAATCAGCCAGGGGCGGGGCGTCGCAGGAGCAGACGTAGCCGCCGCCGCCTTTGTGGCAGCATAGTCCTATCCAGGCATCAAGCTCGTCATCAAAGTAGGCCTGACCTTTGAAAGGCATGACCCAGTTGCCTAGGGTCATCCAGGTGAAGCACTTGGTGTCCAGGCAGAAGGTTCTGGCTGCTTGGGAGACGAAAAGCAAACGGTCGTTGGGATGCACTGCAAAGGACACGACATCACCAGAGTTGAACGGAACTAAGATCTTTGGGCTTTTAATCCAAGACCACTGTTTGTCTTCATCATTTCGGGGGTTGCAGGGCATCGAGCACAATGGTGGAGGATCCCACTGTCAAGTAAAGCTCGCCAGCGACAGATGCGAACAAGGGCTTGGATGGTAGACTGCTGCCGCCAGGATGGGGGCAGAGTGTGAGCCCCAGCGTTTTTGTGTCGAATATGGGGAAGGCGCCTGTGGCATCACAGTGGACTGGCATGGCGAGTATGCTCGTGCCGTACGCGCCGAAGCGCAACAGGCGGCCGTAGAAGCGCACGACAGGGGGATCTGGTAGGGGCTCCGCCTCGTCATCGTCATCCAGGTGGGCGCCGGCGTCAGAGTACATGGCGTCGATGTCTATCTTGCGGACGCTGTATCCAGTTTCCCAGTCATCCACCACGAGATAGACATGCTGTCGCAACTGCTGCAGCTGCGACGGCGGCGGCCGCCGCCACTTGGCTGTGTGGCAACACGGCTGAAGCGTCAGCTGCCGCTTTGACATGCCGCCGAGTTGCTATGCTCCTCCTCTCCGGCGGTCCTGTGTTGCAAGCCGGCGAAGAGATCGAGCCCGTAGAGTAAGAAATCAAGACCGGCTGGACCATATAAATAGGCGAAAGAAGATGGTACCTGAATTCGAGTCAGATTTGCTCAGGCAAAATTCCCCCTGCGAACGAATCCGCCATCGGATTGGACTCAGGGAAACGCCTCCCGGCCAATCCGACTCCCAGCTGGCTGACTGGCCATAGGGGAACCAGCCTTGGGCGACGGTGGATCTCTCTCCCACGGCGGCGGCGGGGGAGGGATATTGGGGTCGGGGGGCCTGCGGCGTTGTAGCGTCCCTCTATACATTATTTGAGAACCCTAGGCCGCGCGTGAGCTTCACTGGGTTGGGCTTGGCCTGAGGGTTGTTTATTGGGCTCTTTGCAAGACTCGGACTCATCCGGTAGAATTTCTTTTTCATAAGTTCTCAAAAGAAAATCCGGTGGGAAATATTTACTCAACAAAAAAGATCCGGTGGAGACGTTGGGGACCGGTGAGCGTATGGACGGCGAGCGCGGAGTCAGGGATGGTGAGGCCGAGGTCGCGCATGGTGTCCGAGAGGGACTTGAGGCGACTGCAGTACACCGAGACGGATTGGTCGTCCTGGAAGGTGTTGTGTTAGTCTTGTTGGGCGTAGACATGGCGGTACATGTGATTGTCGAGGAAGACAACGCTGATGACGGTCCAAAGGGTGTACGCCGTGTGATCTCGCTTGATGACGATCTCCGGGACCTCCTTGCGGATCGTGGCATAGAGTCGAGAGGCGATGGAGAAGTCCGCCTTGGTCCAGAGACCATCGGCATGTCGGGTGTGCGGTGCGTCGGCGTGATCGACGATGCCGAACTGGCGGAACGTCACCATGTACAAGGTGCTCTAGGTGGTGTAGTTGGATTCCCCCATGTCTAGGATCATGGTGACCGGAGAGCGGGGGCGATGTAGGATGTTGGCAAAATCATAGGGAAGGGAGGAGGAACTGGCCGCAGCAGCGGAAGGGTTGTCCTCGGCGGCGGACTCGGCAGTGGTAGCCAGCCATTGCAAAGAGGAAGGTGCGAGTGGGAGCCGACCATCAAATTCAAAAAGTTCATCAAAATTCAAAAAGTTCATCGAATTTGAAGAAAAGTTCAACAATTTATAAAAAGTTCATCGAATTTGAAGAACGGTTTCAGGAATTAAAAAAACCACGAAATAAATAAAACAAAAAAGATAAGGAAAAGGGGAAAATAATAAACCGAGCTGAAGAACGAAAGAAAAAGATAAAAGTGATCTACCTTTACACTCGTGAGTGGTTAGCCTAGTGGCTAGAGCCGAGCCTTTACAACGGAATGGTTGCGAGTTTGATCCCCCGCCCAGCGCTCTTCTTTGACCTTTCCAAAAACAAGAAAAGCAAGAAGGAAAAAATAGAATGGGCCGGCCCAGTTTGGACTGCTGCATGCGCCCGTTTGCAAATTGCACTGTAACGGATGCCTGCAGCGCCAAAATAGGAAATGCCCTGGAGCAGCCTGTTCCTTTTTCCTTCTATATGAAGCTTGTATTTTTCTATTTTTGCAGATTGCTTTCTTTATCAATCATTTAAAATAATATAGCTCAATCACATGCGGTGCTGCTTGATAGACTAGACAAGACTCATTGGGTAAGTCCAATTTATTTGAGCAGCCCATAGCCCGTTTTGTTCTTTTTCATCGGCAGGGGACGCCGTGGGTGTTTTGGTTGTGTTCGTTTTTTTCTCAACACAATGTTTTTTGGTGTCACCTTTTTCCTTTTCGTAGTTTTTTCACTTCCTTCTTTTTGGAGGGAAAAGAGGAAGAGAGTGGTGAGACGAAAGGGCCCGACTTTCTTAGTTTTTTTCAAAAGAGAATTCTTTAACCTTTATTACTTTTTTTCCGAGTGCTTTAACCTTTATTACTACTCATAGGTGTTTTCCTTCGCATGTAACTTCACACGTTCTCAAAGTATGGGCAGTTACAACAGTCGCAATCGGCCGCAACTTTCCTAGGATCCAATTATTTTAATTATAGTTATAGTTTTTTACTTTTATTTTTCTCCATTACTTGTTTGGAAATATAGAGCATTTTTATATAAAAAAGTATATAATATGTATCATGAGACGCCCGAACTTTCCTAGGGTCCAACAATTTAAATTATAGTTGCGGTTTTTTACTATTATTTCTCTCTTACTTGTTTGAAAATATAGAGCATTTTTATTAGAAAAATATAATATAATATCATAATAGGCCTGGCAATTTTATATACGTACATGTTTTTTTGTTATTTTCAGCTGCCTTTTTGTATGTTTGTTTGTCTCCACTTATTTATTTATTTTTTATATTTTTTCCACCGTGTGTAGACAACCTATTAAACAAAGAACCTTATTAAATTTCTAGGGGTTGCAACTGCAAGTTTTCAAGGAGGTCGCCACTACAAGTGTGGTAATCTGATTGTAACTGCACATATCAAAATCTGAGTGTAACTTCGTCTTGTGTGACAATGAAACTTCCATCCCTAGGGTGACGGTTTGTTTTCTTCCTTTGGCGATAGACAGGGCGACCTAGGGTTTTCCTCGCCGCCGCTTCTTTTGTTTCTGCCGCCCTCAGCCCTCGAGGCCGTCGTGGGATTCCTTTAGTCGCCCTTTTCCTGTTTCCTGGTTAACCTTCCTCCATAAGCCTTTCGCGAGTGCTAGGGATCGTGATCGTACACCACCGCTCCTCCTAGTTGGGATCTGGCCTGTGTGTGCTTTGCCAGGGGATGGAGAAGATGGAGGGGCTCCTGTAGAACTTGAAGCTGCCGGAGAAGGAGAAGAAGTGCATCAAGATCGGTTGGGTGGGATTGGGTAAGATGGGTGTTGTGGAGCCGCAAGACTTAGCCAAGATGTTGTCGAAAAAACCAGTTTTCATGGAGGCCATGGCGGAAACCCTGGGGCGGATCTGGTGTCCCATCAGAGGGGTGGACTATAAGGAGGTGGAGGAGAATATCTTCTTGTTCACCTTTGGGCAGGAATCAGGGAAGAGGATGGCGTTGGACGGAGGTCCATGGGAATCCGGGAAGGAGTTTCTTGTCTTTGAAGATTTTGATGAAACCAAGCGGATCGAAGACTATGCCTTCGAGACTATTCCAATCTGGGTACGTGTGAAGAGGCTGCCTCTCGGAATGATGTGTAGGGAGGCGGGGAAGAGATCGGGAAGGAAATTGGAGAGGTTCTAGAAGTGGGCGCATGAGGCGGACGACAAAGGCTGAGGCAAATACCTAAGAATTAAAGTGAGAATGAACATCAAAGTGCCTTTGACGAGGGTTTTACTTTGGATGATGGAAAGGAGGACAAGAGTCGGGGAAAGGAATAGTTGCTGATCCAACACAGAAGGAAGATGACGAGAAAACTGGTGCCCTTTCGAGTATGAATACCTGTCCGAATTTTGCTATACTTGTGGAATCATTGGGCATACTGACATTTTATGCTCGGTTAAGCTCAATAAAGGGGAACCGGCTCAGTTTGGCCCCTCGGTTACGTGTGTTCATTCAGCGTCGAGGAATAGGAGAGAACATGCTGAAATGGAATGACATCAGGCGAGCTCGAGTGGGCGTAATTCAGGAAATAGATCTTTTGGTGCATGGAAGGAGGGTGTCCTCGGGAGTGATGCTCCGTCGTGGCGGAAGGATAGGAAGAGCTGGGCAGATCGTTTGGAGGAAGAGAAGAAGGCGGAAAAGTCGCTAGTCCGACAAAAAGAGGAGGACCGACAGGAAGTGGTCTCATTGGATTGGAAAAACGCCTTACTGGTCCGCCGTCAGAGAAAATAGAAGAGTACAAAGGACAAGTCAGTGTCAAGCAGAGGAGGTTAATAAATCCGAGGCTGCAGTGCACGTGGTCCTGCAGCGTACGTCCATGCAGATCGACGTGCATGCGGGGCTGGTAGTCTCGGAAGGTAACAAGAATGTGGTTCAGAAGGGGAGCAATGGGGGAGGTAAGTTTGGAAGGACCGCTGGTACATATAAGAAGAAAGGCAGGGACGCCAAGCAAGGAGGGAAGGGGATGACACAGTTCGTGGTTTAGGAAGGAGAGTGGCCAAAAGCGGTCTGAGAGGGCATGGATCTTGATCTGGGGATGGAACAAAGAAACAGAAAATTGACGAGAGTCGGATAACGGGAAGATGTGGTAAAGGAAGTCACACCATAGGAAGCGGGGCTGCCGGGTCAACCCTGTGAGGGCCAATGAAGCTGATTGCATGGAAGTGTTGGGGTTTGGGGCAAAGGCCGGCAGTTCGGGGTCTTCTGGAACTCTAGAAGAGGGAGGAGCCTGGCATTCTTTTCTTGTCTGAAACCAAGCTGGATAAGTGGAGGATGAATAAGTTTAGGGATTTTTAGGTTTGCATATATGTCGATCGAGAATAATAAAGGGAAGAGTGGGGTCTTGCACTTTTACGGCGGAAAGGAATAAATGTATTTGTGAGATGAATGGGTCGTATGCATATTGATGCAATTTTGGAGGAAGATGATTGTTTCAAGTGGAGATTGACGGGCATCTATGGTGAATCTCACACGGATAAAAGGTAGAAACTTGGAGACTCCTCCGTACTCTGCACAACCAAGTTCAACTTCCATGGGTCTGTCTAGGTGATTTCAATGAAATTTTGTTTAGTCATGAGAAGCAAGGAGGTGTCCCCCGAGCGCATAGGTTCATGCAAAATTTTAGAGATGCTCTTGACCATTGTAATTTGAATGACCTCGGTTTTGAGGGTGATGTTTTTACTTGGAGGAATAAAAATTATCGAGTTGATGGTTATATCCGGGAACGTTTGGATAGGGTGGTAGCTTCGCCTGAGTGGTGTACATGTTTCCCTGCCTACAAAACCATAAATGGGGAACCCCAACATTCTAACCACCGCCCCGTAATCTTGCTAAGAGATGGGTGCCCCCATATCATAGACAAGAACGGGGCGAACGACTTTTGCGCTTTGAGGCAAAGTGGTTGATGGAGGATGGGTGTGATGACAATGTGCATGAGGCATGTGAAGGGGTGCTTGCTACTACAGTGCGTGCTAAGCTTGAGGGAGTGATGAAGGCCCTGAACACATGGAGTCGGGAGGTACTTGGTGACTTGAGGAAAAGGATTAAGAAGTTAAAACTACAGTTGGAGGTTGTGAGGAGGGAACCGCTGTCTGACGGTCAGGTCCGGAAGGAGCAAACAACCAATTTCAAGCTTGAGAGGCTGGAGGAGCAAGAGGACCTTGTGTGGCGGCAAAGAGCACATGCTAATTTGCTGATTAAGGGGGATAGAAATACCCTCTATTTTCAAGCGTTTTCCTCAGAAAGGAAGAAGATGAATACTATCTGAGAAGTTGAAAAGGGAGGACGGTGTGGTGGTGCAAGACGAGGATGGCATCAAGAACCTTATTACAAACTATTTCTCTTCTTTGTTTACCCCTGTGGTTGGTGCAGATGTGAGCAACATTCTTAATCATATAGCCCCGAAGGTGTTAGCACAAATGAATGCTTTCCTTACAGCCGAGTTCACATTGGAGGAGGTCAAATCTTCCCTTGATAGTATTGGAGATCTTAAGGCTCCGGGGATGGATGGTCTTCCGGCAACATTCTATAAGCGATATTGGAATCTGGTTGGTGATGATATAATACGTGAGGTGTTGCATGTGTTGCGAGGCGGCAGTATACTAGAGGGATGGAACGACACTCTTGTAGTGCTTATCCCAAAGGTGCAGAACCCAGAGACGTTGAAGGATCTACACCCTATTAGCCTCTGCAATGTGGTGTATAAACTCGTGTCCAAAGTCATTGCCAACAGATTAAAGTGTATCCTGGGAGAAGTTATATCACCGAACCAAAGTGCCTTTGTGCCGGGGAGGCTTATTTCTGACAACACTATTTTGGCGTATGAAATGACGCATTTTCTGAAGAGGAAGAGATCGGGAGGTACCAACTATGCTGCCCTCAAGTTAGATATGAGTAAGGCATATGATCGCGTGGAATGGGGCTTTCTTGAAAAGGTCATGCTACGGTTGGGGTTTGCACAGAGCTTTGTGGAGCTGATTAGTAAATGTATTCGCACTGTGAGATTCGGATTTAAAGTAAACGGTTCGAATTAGGGGGATGAGAAGCACCATTTTTGGTGGGAAAATCAGGAGGAGGAGAAGCACCACTGGGTGAGATGGGAAAGAATGATGCTACCCAAGGAAGAGGGTGGCCTTGGGTTTAGGGATCTACACTCTTTCAACATCGCTATGTTGGCTCGGCAGGTCTGGCGGTTGGTTCAGGCGCCTGATTCGTTATGTGCTCGCGTACTATAGGCTAAATATTTTCCAGAGGGGGATGTGCTTAAGGCAGTAGCCCAGCCTAGGATGAGCTACGTGTGGCGTAGTCTGTTGCAAGGAATTGAGGTGATCAAGGTGGGTATGATATGGCGAGTCGGTACGGGGGAACACATAAACATCTGGTCTGACCCTTGGCTACCTTCGAACTGTTGGAAATATGCCCTAGAGGCAATAACAAATTAGTTATTATTATATTTCCTTGTTCATGATAATTGTCTATTATTCATGCTATAATTGTATTAACCGGAAACAGTAATACATGGGTGAATACATAGACCACAACATGTCCCTAGTAATCCTCTAGTTGACTAGCTCGTTGATCAATAGATGGTTATGGTTTCCTGACCATGGACATTGGATGTTGTTGATAACGGGATCACATCATTAGGAAAATGATGTGATGGACAAGACCCAATCCTAAGCATAGCACAAGATCGTGTAGTTCGTTTGCTAAGAGCTTTTCTAATGTCAAGTATCATTTCCTTAGACCATGAGATTGTGCAACTCCCGGGTACCGTAGGAATGCTCTGGGTGTACCAAACGTCACAACATAACTGGGTGGCTATAAATGTGTACTACAGGTATCTCCGAAAGTGTCTGTTGGGTTGGCACGCATCGAGACTGGGATTTGTCACTCCGTATGATGGAGAGTTATCTCTGGGCCCACTCGATAATGCATCATCATAATGAGCTCAATGTGACTAAGGAGTTAGTCACGGGATCATGCGTTACGGAACGAGTAAAGAGACTTGCCGGTAATGAGATTGAACAAGGTATAGGGATACCATGTAAGGTGCGGAAGCGATGGATTAGATGACGGTAACCGATACCATGTAAGAGGCAAGGATGAGGTTCGAATGTTGCACAGTTCTATTCATCTCATACGGTTACATATATATATCGGGAGTGCTAAAACTCAGCTAGCTGAGATATAATTCGGTCTTATTCAGATTGTTAATTGTCGGATCAAACACACTGAGATTCGTGGAGGACTACTGTCGAATACTGGTTTCAATTATGCAGCGATGCACGCGGCCGTTTTCGTTATTTTTATGGCCTGGTGTCGCGTCGTATGGTCTAAGCCCACGCATGCAGTGCCTGGAGCAGGGGAGCTCCTATACGGCACTGCAGGCGCACGTTCGTGCTCCTGGCGCCTGCAGCGCCCCGCGCTGGGCCGGCCCATGAAATGCGAAGCCTGGCGAATGCAAAAGCTCGCAAAAAAGTGAAAAAAAATTGCTATATTCAGGTTTAGGACTCACCACGTCGAGTTCGCATACAGTTACCACCAACCACAAGAGCTACTTGCTTCCTATGATTAGTAACAGAGGCAAATGCTTAATAACAATGCTGCAACGTTGTTTCATTGCAAAAATCTATTGCACCACTTAATTTTTTTAATAAAGAATACATCAATTTGAAAAGGCATTCGTGTAATCCATGAACTGAAAGGATATGTTCACAAAAATGGAAAAAGTTTGTGAATTCATTTGAAAAAAGTGCGTGCATTTGAAAAAAAAAGTTCATTGAATTTGAAGAAAGTTCATAGAACTTGAAAAAAGTTCATCAACTTTGAAAAAGTTCATAGAATTCTAAAAAAAATGTGCATTGAATTTCAGGAAAAGTTCATCAAATTTGAAAAAGTTCATCAAAATTCAAAAAAGTTCATCAAATTTGAAAAAAGTTCAGCAATTTATAAAAAACTTCATCGATTTTCAAAAAAGTTCAAAATTTAAAGAAAAATTTCAGGAATTAAAAAAAGTGCGCAATAAATAAAACAAAAAAGATGAGGAAAAGGGATAAATAATAAACCGAGCTGAAGAACGAAAGAAAAAGATAAAAGTGATCTACCTTTACACTCGTGAGTGGATAGCCTAGTGGCGGAGCCGAGCCTTTACAGCGGAAAGGTTGCGAGTTTGATCCCTCACCCAGCGCTCTTCTTTCGCGAATCCTATATGCCGCCCGCAGGCGTCATAGAGGCTAGGCTTCGCAGAAGGCGATCCACCCAACGCCCCAGTTTGGGCCGGCCCACGGGCGGCTTCACCGTTTCTTTCTCTTTTATGGCCGCAACTAGTTGGCGAGCGCTTCTTTGGAAGCCTCCCAACGAGCACTACTTAGCGTGCTCTCAGTCGCCCCCACGTGTCGTCCTCTGGCGCTCCCTCTAGATTTTTTTTTCAGCATACTTTAAAACTGTTTCTTTTTACTTTTTATTTTTCACAGGTCTTCCTTAGCTTTTGGACCAAAAGAAATTCTGATTTTTATTTTTTTGCACAAAAAAAACACTTTACCCTTCCGCAAGAGGCAAGATTTTGCTTTCGCGAAAGGCACGGCCATGCCTCTCAGAAATAAAAAAATGCATTTTTGGTTTTTTTTCCTTCTGCGAGAGGCACGGTTTTGCTTTCGCGAGTGGCATGGTCGTGCCTCTCAAAAACGAAAAAAACACATTTTTTATTTTTTTCTTTTCTTCCGCGAGAGGCACGGCCGTGCCTCTACAAAACGTAAAAAACGTGTTTTCTGATTTATTTTTTCTTCTACGGTAGGCACGGTATTGCTTCTGCGAGAGGCACGACCATGCCCATCGAAAAAAACGCGTTTTCTCTTTTTTTTTTCTTCCGCGAGAGGCACGGTCGTGCCTTTTTCGAAAAGGAAAAAAGTGCTTCCGGTTTGGTTTTTTCATCCGGTTTTTTCTGTAGAAAAAAGTTCGTCAAACTTATGAACATGGGAACTAGTTTTGAAGATCTCGATGCGAGGAATCCAACGGTAAAAACGGTTCGAGATTTGGACGCACGGTTTAAAAGATGAGACATTTTGAATAAACGAATGTACGAAAAAAAAGGAAAACTCCAGGTTGCGACAAATGACGTGCATACAGTGCGTTACTTGTCGCAACCTGAGTAGGTAGGAGTGATCTTTCAAATGAGTACTCTTTAATGAGTGATTTTGCTCTTTTGTTTTTTCTTTTCTTTGTTCTTTTTTACCTTTTCATGTTTCTATTTTCTTTCTTTTTTTGTGTATTATGAAAAAAAATCAATTTTCTATTACAAATGTTCATCGTATACAAACAAAATGTTCACGTATAATACAAAAAGGTTCACCGTGTATTATAGAATGCTTATCGTATATTAAGAATTTGTTCAATGGATACTACAAATATTAACTGTGTATTTGAATTATTGTCAGCACATATTACAAAAAAAATGTTCAATGTGTGTTGGAAAATTGTTCAATGTACATTACATGAATGTTCAATGCGTTTTCGAAATTGTTCAATGTACATTACAAAATGTTCAATGCATATTTGAAAATTGTTCAACACACATTAAAAGATGTTCGATGTGTATTGAATTTTTTTCAGCGTATATATTCATATGTTCAAGATATTCGAAAATAGAACTGAGCAAAAAAACGTGGCGCTACAGTGAAGCGGATGGTACAGAACCGTCCCACTACAGTGTTCAAGCATTATTTTCTTATTGGAACTGCAATTGGGCCGGCCCAGTTGGATGGACCCTTGTGAAGCCAGAGCTTCTTGACGCACATGGGCGTCCGACAGGGAGTCTCCTCTTCTTTGACCTTTCCAAAAACAAGAAAAGCAAGAAGGAAAAAGTAGAATGGGCCGGCCCAGTTTGGACTGCTGCAGGCGCCCGTTTGCAAATTGCACTGTAACGGGCGCCTGCAGCGTCAAATAGGAAATGCCCTGGAGCAGCCTGTTCTGTTGATATAGTTTTTCTTTTTTTTAGTCATCAGGCTGGGCTTTGTTCGTAACGTTTATGCTACATGCCTCGTTACTTCACTGTTGCTTACTTTTTTTCTTACTTTTTTTGATAGTTGTTAGTTTTGTTTGACCATGATCCTTTTTTGTATGGAACTTGACACTTTAGAGGCACACAGCTTTTTCCTGTAAAAAAAGGTGCAAACATTGTTTAAACTGTTTCTTTATATGGTATATCATTAGTTTTCCATTTTTTGTTTTATTGTTTGAAAAATCTAGCTTCTTCCTTCTATATGATGCTTGTATTTTTCTATTTTTGCAGGTTGCTTTCTTTATCAATCATTTAAAAATACTGTAGCTCAATCACATGCGGTGCTGCTTGATAGACTAGACAAGACTCGCATTCATTGGGTAAGTCCAACTCATTTGTGCAGCCCATAGCCCGTTTTGTTCTTTTTCATTGGTGCACTCATTGTGTAAATTAAAATAATCTCTTTAATCAATTTAGCAATTCTCCTTGTCTCAAGATTAACCTCACATCAATTTGAGTGGAACTTTGCTAATAGCACATCAACAAAGTGTATTTCCATTTCATATATTTCTTGATCATTCATCTTATCAAATTCATCTGTAAGGCATATATGCCTCTCTCACATGCCTTCCTCAAGAGTCAATTTTTGTGGTGTGAATTCTTCCAGTGAGCCCAACAACCAAAGCTCCTTTCCCTGACGTGAATTTGTGTATAAAGCTCCATGTCCTATTTCCTGAACATACCTACAAAATAACAGTTAGTGGAGTATTCGCAAAAGAGAACATAATGCTTTTTTTTTATCTTGGGCTTTCCTAGAAGAGTGAGTTTCTAGTAGTTCCACATAAAACCAAATACCATAGAAAGAGAATAAATATTGCAGTGTCACAGTTTCAGGCTACTTGTTGAATATTGAGTAAATAGTCCTTTGGATAGGCATTGAGAGCAAGATCCAGTCCTCGGTTTTTGCAGAAAGTAACACCACCCTCAAGTTTGTGTTCAGATAGATGAATTTTCCTGAAGCAGAGTGACAAAATATAAGTACATAATTTATGTGAGTGCTAGAAAAAAAAAGGTTAAAATATGGTCTTTCCTAGCATTTCATATTGCATCGAAGACATGAAGGTCAGTTATCCAGGGAAATGGCATGAAAATTGGTTTATTCAGAGTTTCAGGCATGCTTTTTTATGGATATTTGCAAAATCCTTATGGAGGTCAAAAATCTCGCTCGTTTGCGGATTTGCTCTCGAGACGTGATGAACTTGTATGCATTACAAGTTTAATACATGCATTGGATGTTCTCGAGCCTCTAACATGATGGGAATTGGGTTTAGGTACGAGTTTCGTGGACAATTTGTTGTTATTTCTAACGGATTTGATTTCAGGTTGTGTTCTTCGTCTCATGGGAGTGGTTTCCGCCGCTTACATCGATTTGTTATTTTCCTGTGAAGATAGGTGGCGGATTTGCTTACATTAGTGAGATTGAAGCCTTCCTACATTGTTAATTTGGTCGGGCGGGCCCATACACTCTGAAATCGGGCGATTGGATCTCGTTCCACCCGTTGTTTCTTCGATCAGACAGTATGGTGGCACATCGTTTTGATGTTAGCGGGAAGTAGGATATCATTCGAGATTGCGGCTGACAAGTTGTAGTCACCCAAATGATTAAATCTGGAAACCAAATTCGATCGTGGGTATTTTTCCAATCATTTTACAGTCTGTTTTACAAGTTGGACTTCTATATCTTTTTTGTTAGAACTTCTGTCGTTTTATGCATGTTTTTAGGTGATGCGGAAATACGATCTGTTCGGTTGCTGTTGTTTTAAGGTGGAGCTGGTCGATAGACACACGCATCCTCTTTATCTTTAATCTATCTATGTGGATAGTTTTTTGGATCATCCATGGTCTGTAGTAGAAGTTGGACTTCTTTGTTACTCATGGTTGAACTTATGGTTTTCCACATTGCAAGGCGATGCAGCATTGTGCTCTATATTTCTTTGTTTGTTTTTTTGTAATTTTCATTCTTGAATTGGTTTTTATTTTTGTCCCGTGAGCAACCATGGGATTGTTCCAAGTATGCACGCATTCTTTTTATTTTTTTGTAACATGTTTTCACACTTCGAATAGTGGTAAAACTTCGTTACGTCTTTAACCTAAACTTACAAGATTTTGCTATGTATAATTTGCTTTTTTTGACATGTTCATCTGATGTTTTTTTAAACCCCGAACTTCTGTGTCTTTACAATTTGAGCTTCTTCAATAAATTTTGATAATTTTTTTTGGATTTAATTATTTAATCATTGAAACCCGCATTGCGCCTGTCAACCTAGCACGCACCAATGCGGTAGTGCGAGGCCGACCCGGGGGCGGGTCGGGACCCCCCTCCCTGCGAGTCCGAGAGGCGAGGCAGGCGGGCGAGGCGACGGCGTGGCGTGTCGGCGTCGTCGCGCATGCTGAGGAAGTCTGTCACATCCGTGACCCCACTATCTATCTCTGGGGTGTGGCTCTGGGGTGCGTGCGGTGAGGGTGTAAACAGAATAACCGCATTGCGCTTGTCAACCTAGCGCGCACCAATGTGGTAGTGTGAGGCCGAGCCGGGGGGATGGGGGTGGGACCCTCCCTCCCCGCGAGGCCGAGACAGGAACGAGCCGGAGCAGGCGACGATGCAGAGTGCCGCATCATCACATGCGGAGGAGAGTCCGTCACATTCGTGACCCCACTATCTATCTTAGGGGTGTGGCTCTGGGACGCTTGCAGTGGGGGTGGAAACAGAATAACCTCATTGCGCCTGTCAACCTAGCATGCACCAATGCGTTAGCGCGAGGCTGAGCCGGGGGCCCCGCGGCGAGCGGATGTGAGTCCGCGGGGACCCCCGGTGAGGCCGAGACGAAACGAGCCGAGACAGCGATGGCGCGGCATGTCAGCGTCGTCGCATGCGGAGGCGAGCCTATTACATGTGTACTTTGTGTGTAGGTGAATTTTGACTTCATATGCCTTACTTCATATGTGTATTTTGAATGCCTCTAAGTTGTGTATTTTAGTTAGATATGGACTTCATATGTTATAGTATTTGAACTTCTTCTTTCGTTTCGTAGTGTTTTATTTATTCATATGCCTTACTTCGCTAATTAGTGTACTTGAACTTCTGTTCTTTATTTTTTGAACTTCTTCTTTGTTTGTAAGTGCTTATTTGTGTATGTATTTTCTTCCCTTGGTAGTCTGCTTGACCTTCTGTTTGCCATCAATTTTTGGTTTTAAGGGATACCAGCAGATTTGTTATTTGATCTTATCTTTTTAAAATAGATGCATTCAAATGGTGCATTCATTTTTCAACAGATGCATTTGCTTTTTTACATGTTGGGGGGTAAAACTGTAATTACCCCGGCGCTCCAATACCTGCTACAGAGAGCCATTAATTGGCCATCTCGCTAGCAACCACCTGTAAGAAATCCCCTCCCCCTGTTGCTCGCTCTCTTCTCCCTTTCTGACGCTCCGCTCCCTTCCTCCAACCTCCCCCGACTTCTCCACCAGTGCTACAGGCGGCGGTGGAGGCCGTAGAAGTGCACGACAGGGGGATCCGGTAGGCGCTCCGCCTCTTCATCGTCATCCAGGTCGGGCCGGCGTCAGAGTACATAGCGTTGATGTCTATCTTGAGGACGCTGTATCCACTTTCCTAGTCATCCACCATGAGATAGACATCTTGTTGCAAGCTAACTGCAGTTGGCGTAGCGGCGCCCGCCACTTGGCTGTGTGGCAACACGGCTGAAGCGTCGCTACCGCTTTGACATGCCGTCGAGTTGCTATGCTCCCCCTCTCCGGCGGTCCTATGTTGCAAGCCGACGAAGAGATTGAGCCCGTAGAGTAAGAGATCAAGACCGGATGGACCGTATAAATAGGCGAAAGAAGATGGTACCTGAATTCGACTTAGATTAGCTCAGGCAAAAATTCCCCCTGCGAACGAATCCGCCATCAGATTGGATCAGGGAAACGCCTCCCCGCCAATCCAACTCCCAACTAGCTGACTGGCCATAAGGGAACCAGCCCTGGGCGACGGTGGATCTCTCTCTCTCTCGGTGGCGGCGAGGTTTTAGTCTTGGCGGCGGGGGAGGAGATTGGGGTCGAGGGGGCACGTGGCGTTGTAGCGTTCCTCTATACATTTGAGAACCCTAGGCCACCCGTGAGCTTCACTGGGTTGGGCTTGGCCTGAGGGTTGTTTATTGGGCTCATTGCAAGATTCGGACTCATTCGGTAGAAAATATTTTTAGTAAGTTCTCAAAGAAAATCCGGTGGGAAATATTTACTCAACAAAAAAAAATCCGATGGAGACGTTGGGGACCGGTGAGCGTCTGGACGACGAGCGCGGGGTCGGGGATGGTGAGGCCGAGGTCGCGCATGGTGTCCGAGAGGGACTTGAGGCGACTGATGTACACCGAGACGGATTGGTTAGTCTGGAAGGTGTTGTGTTAGTCCTGCTGGGCGTAGACATGGTGGTACATGCGATTGTCGAGGAAGACGGCGCTGATGGCGGTCTAGAGGGTGCACGCCGTGTGATGTTGCTTGATGACGATCTCCAGGACCTCCTTGCAGATCGTGGCATAGAGCCAGGAGACGATGAAGAAGTTTGCCTTGGTCGAGAGATCATCAGCACGTCGGGTGTGCCGGTGCCGTCGACGTGATCGATGATGTCGAACTGGCGGAAAGTCACCATGTACAAGGTGCTCTAGGTGGTGTAGTTGGATTCCTCCATGTCTAGGATCATGGTGACTGGAGAACGGGGGTGATGTAGGATGTTGGCAGAATCATAGGGAAGGGAGGATGAACTGGCCGGAGCAGCGAAAGGGTTGTCCTCGGCGGCGGACTCGGCAGTGGAGCCAGAGTGGGAGCCAGCCATTGCAAAGAGGAAGGTGCGGAAGCGATGGATTGGATGATGGTAACTGATACCATGTAAGAGGCAAGAATGAGGTTCGAATGTTGCACAGTTCTATTCATCTCATATGGTTACATATATATCGGGATTGCTAAAACTCAGCTAGCTGAGATATAATTCGCTCTTATCCAGATTGTTAACCGTCGGATCAAACACGCCGAGATTCGTGGGGGACTACTGTGGAATACTGGTTTCAGTTGTGCAGCGACGCACGCGGCCCGTTTTCGCTATTTTTATGGCCTGGTGTCGCGTCGTATGGTCTGAGGCCCACGCATACAGTGCCTGGAGCAGGGGAGCTCCTATACGGTGCTACAGGAGCCCGTTCGTGCTCCTGGCGTATGCAGCGCCCGCGCTGAGCCGGCCCATGAAATGCGAAGCCTGATGAATGCAAAAGCTCGCAAAAAAACGAAAATTTTGCTATATACATGTTTCGAATTCACCATGTCGAGTTCGCGTACAGTTACCACCAACCACACGAGCTACTTGCTTTCTATGATTAGTAACAGAGGCAAATGCTTAATAACAATGCTGCAACGCTGTTTCATTGCAAAAATCTATCGCACCACTTAATTTTTTTGAATAAAAAATACATCAATTTGGAAAGACATTTGTATAATCCATGAACTGAAAGGATAAGTTCACAAAAATGGAAAAAGTTTGTGAATTCAAAAAAAGTTCATTGGATTAGAAAAAAGTTCATCAAATTCGAAAAAAGTGCGTGAATTTGAAAAAAAAGTTCATCGAATTTGTAGAAAGTTCATAGATCTTGAAAAAAGTTCATAGAATTTTAAAAAATGTTTATTGAATTTCAGAAAAAGTTCATCAAATTTGAAAAAATTCATCAAAATTCAAAAAAGCTCATCGAATTTGAAGAAAATTTAAGCAATTTATAAAAAAGTTCATCGATTTTCAAAAACGTTCACAAATTTAAAGAAAAATTTCAGGAATTAAACAAAGCGTGCAATAAATAAAACAAAAAAGACGAGGAAAAGGGATAAAAATAAACCGAGCTGAAGAACGAAAGAAAAAGAGAAAAGTGATCTACCTTTACACTCGTGAGTAGATAGCCTAGTGGCTAGAGCCGAGCCTTTACAACGGAATGGTTGCGAGTTTGATCCCCCGCCCAGCGCTCTTCTTTGACCTTTCCAAAAACAAGAAAAGCAAGAAGTTAAAAATAGAATGGGCCGGCCCAGTTTGGACTGCTGCAGGCGCCCGTTTGCAAATTGCACTGTAACAGGTGCCTGCAGCGCCAAATAGGAAATGCCCTGGAGCAGCCTGTTCTGTTGATAGTTTTTCTTTTTTCCTTTTTAGTCATCAGGCCTCGTTACTTTGCTATTGCTTACTTTTTTTGGATAGTTGTTTGTTTTATTTGACCATGTATAATATTTGTATTTTATAGATCTTTTTTTGTATGGAACTTGACACTTCAGAGGCACACAGCCTTTTCTTGTAAAAAAAAGGTGCAAAAATTGTTTAAACTGTTTTTTTATATGGTATATCATTAGTTTTCCATTTTTGTTTTATTGTTTGAAAAATCTAGCTTTTTCCTTCTATATGAAGCTTGCATTTTTCTATTTTTGCAAATTGCTTTCTTTATCAATCATTTAAAATAATGTAGCTCAATCACATGCGGTGCTGCTTGATAGACTAGACAAGACTCGCACTCATTGGGTAAGTCCAACTCATCTGTGCAGCCCATAGCCCGTTTTGTTCTTTTTCATCGGCAGGGGTAATGGGGACGCCGTGGGTGTTTTGGTTGTGTTTTTTTTTTCTCAACACAATGTTTTTTTATGTCACCTTTTTCCTTTTCGTAGTTTTTTCACTTTCTTCTTTTTGGAGGGAAAAGAGGAAGAGAGTGGTGAGACGAAAGGGTCCGACTTTCTCAGTTTTTTTCAAAAGAGAATTCTTTAACCTTTATTATTTTTTTCCGAGTGCTTTAACCTTTATTACTACTCATAGGTGTTGTCCTTCGCATGTAACTTCACACATTCTCAAAGTATGGGCAGTTACAACAGTCGCAATACGGCCGCAACTTTCCTAAGATCCAACTATTTTAATTATAGTTATAGCTTTTTACTTTTGTTTTTCTCCATTACTTGTTTGGAAATATAGAGCATTTTTATATAAAAAAAGTATATAATATGTATCATGAGACGCCCGAACTTTCCTAGGGTCCAACAATTTAAATTATAGTTGCGGTTTTTTACTATTATTTCTCTCTTACTTGTTTGAAAATATAGAGCATTTTTATTAGAAAAATATAATATAATATCATAATAGGCCTAGCAATTTTATATTCGTACATGTTTTTTTGTTATTTTCAGCTGCCTTTTTGTATGTTTGTTTGTCTCCACTTATTTATTTATTTTTTATATTTTTTTCCACCGTGTGTAGACAACCTATTAAAGAGATAACCTTATTAAATTTCTAGGGGTTGCAACTGCAAGTTTTCAAGGAGGTCGCCACTACAAGCGTGGTAATCTGATTGTAGTTGCACATATCAAAAATTCAAAATACGAGTGTAACTGGAGATGGGAGGGGTTTGTCGGGCCAGCCACATGTCCATCACTAGACACAAGGTTGTCAGAATCGTGATTTTGAATCAGATCGGATCTTCTATGGTAGGATTGCAAATCGTAGAATCTTCACTATCAGGATCGTGAAAACGTAGATTCTAAGGACTAAAATCGTAGAATCAGAAGGGTTAGTTTGAATCGTAAAGTCGTAGAATCGTATAACAAAATCGCGATTCTTATGCAACTTCAAGTGTTGTAATCTAACTATAACTCCATGTGAGACAAATCAACTGCATTTGTAGTCGGAGAGGGGTTTGTCGGGGCCAATTGCATGTCCACAACTAGACATGCAACTGCAAGTGTTGTAACCGGACTGCAATTGCATGAACACAAAAGTGACTCCAACTGGGGTCGGGAGGGGGTTGTCGGGTTTGCTTCATGTCCACCACTGGACATACAACTACAAGCGTTATAGCCCAACCGCAATCGCATGAGAACAAAGCGACTACTGGCAGGGTCAAGAGGGGTTGCCGGACCGGTTGCATGTTCACCGATGAGACATGCAAGCGCAAGCGTTCTAACTCGACTACAACTGCACGGACCACTATGTGAGTGCAACCGGGGTTGGAGGAGGTTGTTGCATGTCCGTCGCTAGACAAGAAAGTCCAAGCATTGTTACTCGACTACAACTGCATGGTGCATAAAGTGACTGCAACTTGGGCTGGGAAGGGTCGTGTCATCTTGGTTAGTTGCATGTCCACAACTAGACATGCAAATGCAATCACTACAAATTGACTGCAACTGCATGAGCACAAAGCGTCTGCAACTAGGGTCATCGGGGTTAGTAGCCTAACCCGAGTCCCTGAGCCATTCAAGACATTGGGCCGGCTGCGCCCCATAAACATCCAGAATGAAGCGCCGCCTCTTGGTGGCCGGTTGGCTCAAGAGGCCGGCTGCCGGAAGGCGGCCAAGCCCCAGAAGACGGCTCCAAGACGGGCCGACTCCTAGCAGGCTGCCTCCAGAGAGGCCGGCTCCTAGCAGACGGCCGCGGCGCCCTCAAAGTATGCGCCCCCATTAAGAAGACAAGATAAGATGTGGCTATAATGTAGTCCATCACCCCCGAGTCCAGGGCAAGGCACCGTACAGGTGGAGATCTCCGCACGGCGCGGCACTGTCGCGACTCCACCCATGACGTCACTCCTGTCAGGCAGAGCCCTGCTCCCACGACGCCTGTCGGTATGGCCTGCAGGCGACGGGCCCTATCAGGCAGCGAGAGCCCGAAAGATGGCGGAAGCTTGACCAGTCGGACCCGAGGAAGGCCGGCCTCTGGCAGGCGGCCCACTCCTCCCTCGGGGCCCGCGCGCCATGAACCAGATGAGACACGTTGAGGCTACAGTGATCTCCCACCAGGCAACGGGACTGTAGCCACACTCCCCTGACCAAGCATGCATCATTAGCATTGCGGCTCTGATGGTCACCGACGACCAGGACCCGCCCGGTAGTGAGGCTGACTGTCGGCTCCATACCAGACCAGTCGGTGGGCCCACAAGGCGGCGGACCCCAGCAGCCGGCGGAGAAGCCGGTGACCAGAGTCACTGACAGCTGGGTCCTACACCCGGCCAGATTACCATTGTACCGCTGGAGGGTAGGCCTATATAAACTCCCAGGGCACCCATGCAAAGGGTTCCCAACCTGTTAGAACTAGACTCATACATAGAGGGAGAAGGGAGCAAGCCTTGCCTTCTTCTACCTCTAGCATACAGCTCGAGGAGCACATTTGTACTCACTAGTGCCTTAGTGCTCATGCGGAGACCCCGCAGAGCTGGACTAGGGGTGTTATCTCCTAGGAGAGCCCCGAACCTGGGTAAAGTGCGCTGGCATTCGTGTCTACGCCTCATCTCGCTTCCAGGCACCGGCGACGTTCTACTCACTCCCACCATGATAAGCCATCCTTTGGCATATGTCGCACCCAACCCCCGACATTTGGCGCCCACCGTGGGGCGAGGTGCACCGTCTCTCGGAGACCTGTTCTGGATGGGAACCTTGTTCCTTCTGGCGAGCGCAACCGGCTGGCACGCTGACGGCGTCTGCGCCGACGTCTTTGCCTGTGTGAAGGTCACTGTCTTGCGGCGAGCTGCCTCGCCGATCTTGTTGGCAAGATTCGCCTCTCCGACGAGCCCGCATCTGACACGGGCACAGAAGGCCCCGAGAGCCGCCTCGTCAGCCTCCTCGGCCAGCTCCACGTTGCCAGCGAGCCTGCTGTGGACTTGAAGTCGGTTGGTTCCACCGACCCGATGCTTGTCGACTCCGACACAGCGTCGCTTGACGCGTTCCCCACCAACATTGTGGTCTACGACGAACCGCTTCCTCGCGCGGACAGCGGTGGCAGCACCATCACGGAGGTTCTCGTCATCAGCCACGACGAGCACTCTAGAGGAGGTGCTCGAGACCCGCTCGAGGCGGCGCTGCAAGACCTGACTGCGCCCATTCCAGAAGGTGCTGACGCCGAGACGCTGGAGGCGCGCCGCATCCAGCTTGTCAAAAGCGCCAACAGGCTGGCCAACATGAGACGCCTTTCGGAGGCCTACCAGCGTGAGATGGGCCGTGCCGTCGGCAGCACGCCGGCTCCTGGTGGGCCTAGCTGCATTGGTCTGATCCTGCAGCGTGGCGCGACCATTGCGAGCATGTTCGGGACAGATCGTCCCGTCTACGCCACGCCCGCGGAGAACATACGAGCTGCCCAGGCGGCAGCAGACGAGCTAGACAAGCTCGAGGGCGACGAGCGTCGTCACATGACGGAGCGCGTCCAACAGCTCCTTGACGCTGCCGCCGAAAGAAGAAGAGGTCGCCGCTACTGAAGCGCCCAACCGGCGGAATGACGATCAGCCTCCTCACCGAGATCAAGGCGCGACATCCCGGACGCCGACTGGTGGCGTCCATGATTGAAGAGACAAGGAGCCGGCTGGCAGCCGCATCCGGACTCGCATCACCATCGAGCGCAACCAGGACGGCCGCCCAAGAGCAGTGGAACGACGGGACGACTGTCCGCCTCCTCCTCCCCCCCCCCCCGCATGGAGAGGTGAGCTTCCTCGCCGCCTGTTGACCACCCGACACTCGGCGACCGCCTTGGTCGCCGGGAAGGAGTCGGAGAAAATGACGCCCGCCACCGGATTGACCGCCTCAACCGATCCCTAGTACTAGAAGAAGAAGACGAGTTGGGCCCGCCCTGTTTTGGCCCTCGCATTCGTGATGATCCCTTTCCCAAAGGGTTCACGCTCCCAAGAGATACGCCCAAGTACACCGGTCCGTGAAGCCGTAAGACTGGCTGGTTGACTACTCCACGACCGTCCGCATAGCAAACGGTAACAAGCGTGTTGCTGTGAAGTACGTCCCGCTCATGCTCCAGGGCACAGCCCGGACATGGCTGAACAGCCTGAAGCCCCGCAGCATCAACAGCTGGGTTGATTTCACCGAAGCCTTCATCCGCAACTTCACCAGCACGTACAAGCGACCACCAAATCCTCGCCAGCTCTCCTTGTGCGTCCAAGGCCCCAACGAGTCAACTCGCGACTACCTCACGCGCTGGGCCGAGCTGCACAACTCTTGTGAAGGTGTGCACGAGGTACAGGCCATCGAGTACTTCACTGCCAGGTGCCGAGAAGGCACCCTCCTCAAGCACAAGCTTCTCTGTGATGAGCCGACAACCCTCGATGAACTACTAGTCATAGCAGACAAGTACGCCACGGCCGACTCCTCCATGAAGGAAGAGATCCAAGTTGATGCATCTGGCAAAGTGGCTCCTCCAGCTCCTCAGACTCCGGCTGGTGATACCAGTCTGCGTCAGCATCAGAATGACAACAAGCGCAAGGCCACGCAGCCGGCTTCCACAAGCCGGCAGGTGGCGACAGTCGAAGACCAGCAGCCGGAAGGGCAGCCTCTACCCAAGCGTCAGAAGGGCGGCAAGCCCAACTGGCTACCCGCCTTCTCGTATGAGCAGAATCTTGATGCACCCTGCAAGTTTCACAGGGGCGTGAAGCCTTCCAACCACACCACTCGGAAATGCCATTGGCTCACCAGAATCGCCAAGGGTGACAGACTCCTGCCTCCTCCGCCTGCCGGCCCGCCGCCTCCTCCTCCCCATCAGCCAGCGGTTCGGCCAGTTTGTGAAATACAAGATGAGTATCCTGAAGCGCATGGAGCCTATGTCGTGTTCACCAGCGTGGCCGACGACAAGCACAACAGACGACAACGGTAGCAGGAAGTACATGCAGTAGCATCAGAGACCCCAGAGTTCATGCATTGGTCTGAGAAGCCTATCAGTTGGAGCAGAGCTGACCACCCTGAGGTGATGCCCTCTCCTGGTTCTTATGCCTTGGTTTTAGATGCCACCTTGTATAGAGGCGGGCTGCTCGCTTCTCCCGACTCCCCGATAGATGGCGGCAGCAGCATCAACATCCTATAACGAGACACTATGGAGAAGTTGGGAATCAAGCAGAGGCAGCTTTAGCCCAGTCAAACTGTGTTCCATGGTATAGTTCCTGGCCCTTCCTGCTCACCAATCGGCAAGATCCAGATAAATGTCCTCTTCGGAGACAAAGATCACTTCCGCTGAGAGTCGGTCTGGTTTGAGGTGGTGGACCTTGAGAGCCCCTATCATGCGCTACTTGGCCGGCCTGCTCTGGCCAAGTTCATGGTGGTCCCCCACTATGCCTACCTCAAGATGAAGATGCCAAGCACCAAGGGAATCCTAACCATAGTCGGGGACTACAAGAAGTCGTCTGCCTGTGCGGCAGACAGCAGCCGGCTAGCCGAGACCCTCGTGATTGCAGCAGAGAAGCCGCTCCTTGACCGGGTCGTGGCGATGGCAGGCAAGCAGTCAGAAATGTCACCAAACCCCAAGGAGTCGGAAGCTGAGGGCTCGTTCAAGCCGGCGAAGGAAACAAAGAAAATACCCTTGGACCCGGAGCACCCGGAGAGGCACGCTATCATAGGTGCAAACCTTGACAGCAAATAGGAAAGTGAGCTCATTGATTTCCTCCGTGAGAATCGGGACATCTTTGCATGGTCTCCCAAGGACATGCCGGGTGCTCCGACGGATTTCGCCGAGCACAAGCTACATGTCCAACCTGATGCCAAGCTGGTCAGGCAGCCCTTGCGCCGCCTGTCAGAAGAGAAGAGTCGTTGGAGAAGAGATAGCCCGGCTTCTAGCAATCGGCTTCATCATGGAAGTGTTCTTCCCAGAATGGTTAGCCAACCCAGCCCTTGTGCTAAAGAAGAATAAGCAGTGGCACATGTGCATCGATTATACCAGCCTCAACAAAGCTTGCCCCAAAGATCCCTTTGCTTTGCCAAGAATAGATCAAGTGATAGACTCCACAGCTGGATGCGAGCTGCTGAGTTTTTTGGATGCATACTCAGGGTATCATTAGATCAAGGTGAACCCGGCTGCCAGGCTGAAGACCGCCTTCATCACACCATTCGGAGCCTTCTGGTACCTGACCATGACGTTCGGCTTGAGGAATGCCGGCGCCACGTTTCAGCATTGCATGCAGAAGTGTCTCCTCAAGCAACTCGGCAGAAACGCCCATGTCTAAGTGGATGACGTTGTGGTGAAGACGGAGAAGCGTGGCACGCTGCTAGAAGACCTCAAGGAAACCTTTGAAAACTTGTGCCGATTTCAAATCAAGCTCAACCCGAAGAAATGCGTCTTTGGAGTACCAGCCGGCCAGCGTCTCGGCTTCCTGGTCTCAGAGCGCGGCATAGAGTGCAACCCTGTGAAGATCAAGGCCATCGAGAGGATGGAAGTACCCACCCGACTGCTGGACGTACAAAAATTCACTGGCTGCTTGGCATCCATCAGCCGTTTCATCAGCCGGCTGGGCGAGAAGGCTCTTCCCCTGTACCAGCTCATGAAGAAGACCACTTTTTTGAGTGGAATGACAAGGCGGACGAAGCTTTTCTCCAGCTCAAAAAGATGTTGACCACTCTGCCTGTCCTACCGGCTCCGACTGCTAAGGAGCCCATGCTTCTCTACATCGCCGCCACCAGTTGGGTGGTCACCACAGTTATAGTTGTGGAACACAAGGAAGAAGGCAAAGCACTACCAGTCCAGAGGCCAATGTATTACCTGAGTGAAGTGTTGTCCGCCTCCAAGCAGAACTACCCCCACTATCAGAAGATGTGCTACGGCGTGCATTTTGCCACCAAGAAGCTGAAGCCGTACTTTCAAGAGCACCCAATCACTGTTGTCTGCACTGCTCCGCTTGCCGAGATCATTGGAAGCCGAGATGCTTCGGGCCGAGTGGCCAAATGGGCCATAGATTTGCCCCCCTACACCATCTACTACCAGCCTCGCACCGGCATCAAGTCACAAGTGCTGGTCGACTTCCTCGTCGACTGGGCCAAGACCCAGTACCCGCCGCCAGCGCCGGACTCCACCAATTGACGGATGCACTTCGATGGTTCCAAGATGCGCACCGGTTTGGGAGCCGGCTCGTCCTCATCTCTCCCAGAGGCCACAAGCTCAGATATGTGCTGCAAATTCACTTTGCCGCCTCCAACAACGTAGCTGAATACGAAGCACTCATACACGGGCTCCGGCTTGCCAAGGAACTCGACATTTGCCGGATCCTGTGCTATGGTGATTCTGAGTTGGTGGTCCAGCAGTCGTCGGGCGACTGGGACACCAAGGATTCAAACATGGAAAACTACCGCTTCCTCGTACAGCAACTCAGTGGATACTTAGAAGGGTGCGAGTTCCTCCATGTGCCAAGAAATGACAATGAGCAAGCAGATGCCTTGGCACGGATCGGCTCCACCCGGCAAGCGATACCAGCCGGCGTCGCCCAGCAATGCCTCCTCAAACTGTCTGTCAAGCCGTCACCAGAATTAGACTCCATCTTCGTACCGGCTCCTCCTGAAGCAGTCGAATCTGACTTGAGGACCCCAGCAGCCGGCGCGGGGACTTCGACAGGCGGCTCGGGGACTGCAGTAGTCGCACCCGACCCGGGGACTACAGCAGTCGGCCCAGGGACTTCACCGACTTAGCAAGCGGCATCCGACTCCAACCCGCCGCCTCCCAGCCCAACCGCCCTCGTGCAAGTAGCAGTCCTAGCAGTCGAAGAAATAGCAGCACCTTTATGGGCTCAACCCATCCTCAACTTTCTGGTGAACAAAGAGCTGCCGATTGTTGAGATCTCGGCCTGACAAGTGCAACGTCGAGCAGCAGCATACACCATTGTCAACTGAGAACTTGTGAGGCGCAGTGTAACTGGTGTGTACCAGCGCTGCGTAGAGCCGGAGAAGGGACAAGCAATCCTCAAAGATATCCACCAAGGCGAGTGAGGTCACCACGCAGCTTCAAGATCACTTGTTGCCAAAGCTTTCTGCCATGGTTTTTTTTCTGGCCGACTGCTCTAGAAGATGCCAAATACTTGGTCCAGAAGTGTAAAGGGTGCCAGAAGTTCCGCTCCAAGCCACATTAGCGGCCTTTTGCGCTCAAGACCATCCCGATTGCCTGTCCCTTTGCCGTCTGGGGGCTGGACATGGTGGGACCATTCAAGCCAGCACGCGGCGACATGACTCATTTGCTTGTCGCCGTGGACAAATTCACCAAGTGGATAGAAGCAAAGCCAATCAAGAAGTTGAATGGTCCGATTGCTGTGACTTTCATCGCTGACATCACCATTCGGTATGGCATACCACACAGCATCATCACCGACAACGGCACAAACTTTGCCAAAGGCGCCTTGGCTCGTTTCTGCGCGACGCAGGGCATCCGACTGGACTTAGCGTCCGTTGCCCATCCGCAGTCAAACGGCCAAGTGGAGCGAGCAAACGGCCTCATTTTTTCCGGCATCAAGCCCCGGCTGGTCGAACCTCTGGAGCGTTCGGCTGGCTGCTGGCTCGACGAACTGCCGGCCGTCCTCTGGAGCCTGCGCACAACTCCGAACAAGTCAACCGGCTTCACGCCTTTCTTCCTCGTCTACGGTGCCGAAGCCGTCATCCCGACGGACATATAATTCGACTCCCCTCGAGTCACCATGTACATCGAGGAGGAGGCCAAAGAAGCACGAGAAGACGATGTCAATCTACTGGAAGAGGGCCGGCTGTTGGCACTCAGCCGGTCCACCATCTACCAGCAGAGTCTACGCCGGTACTACAACCGGAAGTTCAAGACAAGATCCTTCCAAGAGGGAGACCTTGTGCTTTGGCTGATCCAGCGATCAGCCGGCCAGCACAAGCTCTCGGCACCTTGGGAAGGCCCCTTCATCATCAGCAAAGTTTTGGGCAACGACTCCTACTACCTGATCGATGCTCAGAAATCCAGAGCACGCAAAAGAGACGACTCCGGCAAGGAGACAGAGCGGCCATGGAATGCAAACCTACTTCGAAGATTTTATAGTTGATGCAGTACGTACCATGCTACCTTTCGTATTAAGTACAAAGACTTTGGGTCCCCCGAGAAGAGCTCGGGGACTACCCTCTTTTATCTATATGATAAGTATTTATGCCTATGAATGTGTTATTTCATATCCGCCTGGCACCGGGTTCGACCAATCGGCCTGGGGCTCGCCGCCTTGAGCTATGTGGTGCTTCCAGCAGCCGGACAAGTAGTGTGTTGGCACCTAAGCCCTCTCCTGCCAGAAGCCGCAGCTTGCAGAGCGACTGCCCGATGGGCAGGAGTCAAAGGCAGAAAGGGTGTCCACATGAAAAATGGCTAAGGACACAAAGCATGTACATAGCTCAAGCCGGCTTCCCGCCTCACCGACCGGCTGCTCAGCAGCCGGTCGGCCGGCTTCTACTTAACTTGCTAGCATCTAGTCGGCTAAGTACTTGCCCTCTGAAAGTAGCTAAGTACTTGACCCAGCCACAGTCTGCAGAGCGGCTGTCTGGCTGGCAAGATGGCAGCTAAGAAAGGGCCGCAAAGGAAAAAAGCCAAGGAGCAGAAAGCAAGGAAAGTTAGAACTCGGCGAAAGCACAGATTGTGCGGAAAAATATTTACATGTCAAAGGCCCATTGGCCAGCATTCAACAGAGTTTGAAATACACCCCACGGGTGGAATTGTGCAAATTTAACAAAGTTTGTCGAGACTGATAAAGCAGGAAAAATAAAGTCGACGACCTAGGGAGTAACAGAGGGGTCCGGCTGGGTGGCGGAGTCGGTGGTGCCGGTTGGCGGAGTGGACAGCTGGTCAGTCTCCACTTGGTCGCCTCCAGCAGCAGTCGGCGTGCTCGAGCGCGGCTCGTTGCTCGAGGCACGGTCAAGCTGAGGCTGGTCGTCCGCTCCGACCTCTGGCGCATCTTCTCCGCTTTCCTCGTCCTCCTCGCCTTCTCCCTCATCGCTGGAGTCGATCACCTCGGCCGAGTCCTCGTCGTCCTCCGGGTTCAGCCCAAACCAATCCGGTGGCGCCTCGGCACCATTCTCAGTCAGCTCCGGGATGAAGATGCTGGTGTTGGTGTACTCGGCGATCGCCGCCGCCCGCTTGACAAGATCACGCTCCACCGCCATCAACTCCTCCTGGGCTTCCTGCCTAAACGTGGTCAACTGGGCTATTTAGCCCAGGGTACCACGACTTGACGAACTCCAGGGCCCGGCGTGCTCCAGCCCGAGCCGAGGAACCCTTCCAAGCCTCAAGGCGTCCAACCGCTAACTCCAGCCAGTCAGCAGTCCAACTGGGAGTGCGCGGAGTTGGCGCGTCTGGCCAAAGGCGGAGATCGCCTGGGCTTCGACACACTGAAGACGGCGCAGCACCCGGTGAGCCGGCCGAAGGCAGGTCTGGATGCTGAGAAGCTGCTCGCTAAGGGTCTGGGGGGCATCAGCAGCAATCTGCGTTCCTTGCGCCCTTCGTTCCTCGCGATAAGCCTGAATAGCCTGGTTGGCGGCGCCAGAGTGGCCAGGGAAGAAGTCTGCACGAGCGGAAAGCAAGAAAGACAGAAGTCAGAAGCTAGAGGGCGGCTTGGTCAACAGCCGGCGGCTCAAAGAAAAAAAGAAGAAACTTACCATGCATCAACCATGTCTTCAATACTACCGAAGCTGGCAGTCAGTAGCGTCTCTTTGTCGTCCCAGGCGGAGCATTCGGTCTCGAACTCGGCGAGGAGATTGGACTCTTTCACCTCCGCCTCCTTCTGAGCCTTCTGGAGAAGCTTCGCTTACTCTGCCATCTGCGTGGCCAGCCGGTCACGCTCCTCGACCAGCTTGCTGCACTCTGCCTCTTTGGCGCGCAACACGGTGTTGGCTTCGCCCAGCTGCTGCTGCAGGAAGGCATTGGCCTCTGCAAAAGTAGAAGAAGAAAAGGACATCAACGATCAGCAAGGAAGAAGTACAGTGGCCGGGGAGATCCGGCCCGACTGCTCAGCAGTCGGCCCGAATCTCGGGGACTACAGCCCACGGGTGGCTGTCGCACCCCCACAGAGAAAGAAGTTATCAACAATCAGCAAAGAAGAAATGCAGTTGCCGGAGAGATCCGGCCCGACTGCTCAGCAGTCGGCCCGAATCCCGGGGACTACAGCCCGCGGGTGCGCCAGCGCGCCCCCACAGAGAAAGAAAACAAAGACTTACTCCGGCTTTCCGACAAGTCGGCGGTCCGTTGGTCCAGCTCCCAGACATTGGAATTGAAGGAGGCTGCGTGAAGGTTGTGATAATCCTACAACGGGGATATCAGACAAAGTTAGCACTCAGAGCCTGCAGGTTAAAGTTCCGAGCCACCTGCTCGGCAACCGGCCCGAAACTCAGGGGCTACACCCAGTGGGTGCGCTGGCGCGCCCCCACAGAGAAGTACAAGAATTAGAGATAGAGAAGTAAGAAACATACTCGAATGGCCGCTCGCGAATCCAAGAACGCCTTGTTGCACTGCTTAAGAGCATCGGCCTCAGCTTGGAGCTTGGCCTAGACATCTAGGATTGCCTTGTTTAAGGCTCCCGTCCCGCCTCCCCGCACCCAGTCAGCGGGCGCGACGCTGGTCGCTTCGGCATCTGGGGCCGATGAGCTCGCGGCGCCGGATTCCAGCGGTCGTGGCGCTGAGGCCGCCTTCGCAAGGCGAAGGCGCGTTGGCATGAGGGCCTCAGGAGTCGGGCCCGTCACCACCTCGTTTCCGGCTGGTGGCGCCGGCAGGGCTGCCGGCTGCTTGTCTCGTGCCCCTTCAGATGGCGGTGGCGGAGGCACGATCACGTTCGGCATGGCGACATCGCCGCCTTCCCTCTCCATGATCGGGTGCTCATTGCCGGCTCCCCTAGTCGGTGCCATGAACTCTGGTGGAGTCGGCGCGGAGTTCAAGGGAACAACGAATATCGGCTCCTGGTGACGCGCGGCTTCTTCAAGCCGCTTCTTCGCTGCGGCATCAGCCTCAGCCTCCGCCAGCTTCTTTAGGGCGGCGGCCTCCACCTTGTCCGCCTCCGCCTTCTCCAAGCGGGCGGCTTCCTGCTCCTCGCGCGCCTCCCGCGCGTCTCACTCCTGCGCCTCCCGGAGGTCGGCCGCCGGATCAATTCGCCGGGTGGTGGTGGAGGTCTCCGCCGATCCTATGACGGAGGCGGCAGTCGACTTCTCAAGAAAGAGCGGGGCCCTGAATCAAGGAAAATAAGGCAAGCAAGCTTAGAAAAAATCAACGGGAAATAAAAAGCACAAGGAAAGATACTTACGCCGACACCATGGGAGGCGCCTTCGGGAGCTTCTGAAACTTGGCCGCCTTCGCAGCGGCCTCCTTCCGCCTGGTCGCAGCGGTCGGGTTCTTGGCCTTCTTCGGCATGCTGCCAAACAAGACGACGCCTTGTTTATGCTTACGCGTGGTGCCTCGAGCAGTCGGCTCGGCGGAGGGGCCCGCGTCCGCCTTGCCGGCACCCCGCGTTGGGCGTGGCTCGTCTTCCTCATCGTCATCATCGGGTCAAGTCTCGATGCCGCCTCCTTCTTCGGAGCCGCCTGCTCCGTCACCGCCGCCTATGGCATCGTCCTCCAGGGCGGCTGCCTCCAAGTTGGGGTCGTCCACATCGCTCACCTCCCGATCCGGCTGGTAGTCTCCACCCGGCCCTACGATGGCAGCCGTTACCGGAGACATATAGATCTACGGTGGAAAGACCGACAGTTCAAAACCAAGACAAGTAGTAAAAAGAAAGAGTTGAAGAACTTACGGCAGGCGGCGGGTTGGCGCGGCAGTATGGCCGCTTGCCAAACCGCCATGACCCCTCCGACAGCTTGAGGTCGACGATCTCGTTCACCATCCGGGCCACCTCGGCAGTCGGTATGTCCCTCGTGCACATCCGGCTCGGGTCGCGGTGCCCGCTCATCCAAGAGATCAGATGAGGCCGGCCTTGGAGCGGGAGAACCCGACGCTCGATGAAGGCGACCAGCAGGTCGGACGCCACGTGGCCCTCTGCCTCCGCCCGACACTGAGTCGGTTGATAGCGGCGGCGGCGTCGGCCGATATGGGCTTCGGCTTGTAGCCCCAGTTGGCCCGAGGCTCAGCCGGAGGGCCGGCTTCGTAGGGCGGCAAGTTGATGAAGTCGATTGCCGGGTCAACGTTCTCCATGTAAAAATATGATTTTTGCCACAGTTTCATCGACTATGACAGCTTGATAGCGGGGAAGACGTTCTTCGGCGACGGCCGGCGCACCGCGACGAAGGCACCACACTAGGCCGCCTTCTCCTTGGCGGAGGTGCCCAGATTGGTGTTGAAGAAGGTTCCCCACAACTCGATGGTGGGGAGGATGCTGAGGTAGCCCTCGCACGCCGTGACGAAGGCGGACAGCAGCGTCACGGTGTTGGGCGTCAGGTGGTGCGGCTGAAGATGGTAGAATTCCATGAAGGAGCAGAGGAATCCTCTCGCCGGCAGGCCGAAGCCGCAGAGGAAGTGCGAGCGGTAGATGACCCGCTCGCCTCCTTGCGGCACACGCGAGATCTCCTCCTTCGGCGGCACGCGCACCTTGACAAAACCCTCGCCGGGCAACCGCCGTGTGGTGCGGAGGAAGGAGAGATGGTCGTCGATGACGAGCGAGCCATCCCAGTCCCCTCCCCTCTCGCGCGCCATGAAGACTGAGCGGGGTCGAGCAGAAAGCTTGGGGCAGAAAGAGCTGTGGCGGTGCCTCAACGGAGCGCGGAGGGGCGGCAGCAGCAAGAGGAGGAAGAAGATGGAAATGGCGAAGGAGGAAGAGGGCGCGCGTGCTCCGCCGCTCCCCCTCCTCCCCCTACTTATAGCCCTCAGGCTACAAAGCCGAGGGGGCGGGGTGTGGGATCATGGGATTAACTGCGCCCACGTCCCCACGACCCCGAGTTTATGCTGCGTGACACGCCGTTTCTAAAGATCAGGCGGCATCAGCAAGCAAGGAGCTGGCTTAAAAAGCTCCGGCCTGAGGGCTTTGAGTAAACGGTACAACCCCGACGAGCACGCGGCGAGCGGCATGGTACTGAGATTGTCCACACGCGAAACAATGAGCTTGATTACCTCTGTGGGGAGCGAATTCCAGCCACTCCTTTGTAACACCCCAAAATTTTTAGCCTTGTTTTATTAATTAAAATTTTGCCAGGAACTTAAAATTTTGTTTTCTGGATTTCCTGTTGATTTCAGAACCTTTCTTCTTTCTATTATTATGGAGTTTTTACCACTAGTGAAAACTTTTCAATCATTTTTGGACTCATTTGCCCTCTCAAATAAAACAATTCTTTTATCAGTAGGAGTATTTATAAAATTATTTTCCCCTGAGCTTTATTTCTCTAATTTGGTTTTTCATAAGTTTAGGGTCCCATTTGCACTGCAACCCCTTTGACTAATTTATTCAAAAATTCCACCAAAATTTGGGGATGTCATGTGATGTTTTTAAATCACTTTTATGCAAAAAGATATTTCATTCTTTGGATATTTTGAGTTCTACACCTCTTTTTCAAATCTGGTCCAGTGGGCAGTTTTGCACTACAACCTATCTAAATATTTCTTTAAAACTTATACCAAAATTTTGGGATGTCAGTAGGAGCATATTATTCAACTTTATGCAAAAACCCAGCTATGTTCTTTGAAACATTTGAGTGAATCATCCTCATCTTCATTCTGGTGCAACTTAGTGTTTTGTACTGCAACCATCTTCTAACTTTCTCCTCTACCCATGAGCTTTCTCCTGCTTGTAGCACACCTTGCCAAACCCTTAAGACCAGGAGCATGAGCCCATTGGAATATTTTTGGCCCATGAAATGACAACCTCTAGTTTCTGCCAAAAACTGTTTTCTCAAATAATTGCACTGACAAGTTTCTACATTTGGCAAACTAACCTCACCACCCTCTCTTTCATCTAAAGAGACCCCACTCTGGAAGATTTTGCCACCCCAAGTAATGCCTAGGTGCCCCTGACATTATGACAAACACCTTGAGTGCATGAACATCTTTGACATGACTTTTGTCATTGCACTGTGACCTTGCACCTCTGGGAAAACTAACCTGTCCACTAAGCCTCTAGATGAATTTAACCTAGGTCTGTTAAACCCCAACCTCACCCGAGACCTCTAGCATGCCCTGGCATTTTGTCGAGCATGTCCCGTGCGTGCTCTGGGCGCGAGCAGAGCACGCGTTTTGCACGTGCCGCGCCCGAGCCGCCGCGTCGCGCCCCTGGTTTTGCCCACACTGCAGAGCCGCGCCACACACTCTCCCTCTCACCAGAACACGCCAAGCAGCCCCTCGCCACGTCTTCGGCAAGCCAAGAGCTAGCCGCCGCGGCCGCCCGAGCCTCTCCCGCTCGCCACCTGCCCCTGGGGCAGCTCAGACTCATCCACAAGCGCGTCCTCTAGCGCTCGTCGCCGCCACGTCCTCCTGCAACAACAGAGAGGCGGTTCGCCGACGATCCTATCCGCAGCCACCGCGAACCGACATGGCCACGCTATATAAGAGGCCCCCGAGCACGTCCCGTTCCCCAGGCATCCTCAAAACACTCCCCTAGTTCCCCCGTGGCAGCCAATCGACCCGGGGAGGTCTTCTTCCCCATCTCCGGCAACCGCAGCCGCCGCCACTGTCCCGGCCATTCCGACGCCACCAGGGACTCCCCCTCTCCACTCACTGCATCAACAACATCCTGCAGCACCCACGAGTCCATCCCCATGCCCGATTTTGGTCAGAAACCGCCGGAGTCAAAAGCCCACTCTGTCCGACGACCACCGTCCGCTACGGAGCTCGCCGCCGGCAGCTCCGTCCACCCCAGAGACCAAAGCGACCACCAGAGGGACCGCCTCGACCCCCTGAGCCCGCGGGTGACCTCTATTTCTCGAACGGCGCAGCCGTTCGCCGGCGAGCATCGCCGGAGTTCCGCCCCCTCTCGGGCAGAGGAAGGGGAGGGAGGGTCGATTGGTCAAACCTGACCAGTGGGCCCAAGGGACCCACTGTCAGTGACCAGCGCCGGTCCACGGAGGCGTAAGTGGAAACGAATTTCCAGAGTACGTCTTCGACGTGTATCGTTTCCTTTTCTTTTCTGTTTTATTAAAAAAACAGTATATTGACTAAACTTTGACTGTCTATAACTTTTTAAATATAACTCCAAATGAATTGATTCTTTTTCCTACCTCTCTCAAATTTAATCTAGTTTATTTTAAGATTTATTTGAAAAAATTTCAAACAACTTTTTGTGCTGTTTTGAAATTGTGTGTTAATTCAAATTTATTTAAAATAGGACTTTGGAGAGAGAGAAGCAAACTTTCAAAAGTTTTGGAGAGCACCTCACCCCTCCACAACTTGAAGGCAAGCATTCTGAACCCTGGCATAATACTTTGCATGCGTTGTTTGACACGATTATGACACCACCTCAGTACTTAGAACTCGTTATTTTATGTGGTGATATGATCATTTGCATGAATGCTTATTGGAAATTTCCTTGCTGTTGGAAATGGACATGCTTGTGATAATGATCATCCTCGTATGCCTTTCATGCCTCTTAGGAAGGAAAATGGGAAAGTCTCTGTCTTGGGTAGACCCGAGCTTGTCCCTAGTTCCTCGTCGAGACGAGTGTGTCCGGCATGGCATGAGGGGTATGATGAGTGGTGATTACATGCATTGGATGAAATATATTCGTTATGCTAATCATGCAGGGAATACTTAAACCTCCTGAGTCAACAATAGATCGAGTCTTGTTCCAGTAACCCCCATACTTATTTCGTACTACCACTTGTCTCTACAACAAGTAGGGTAAGGTTCAGTAAGTCGTCAACCCCTTTCTAGCACACACCGTACAGAGAGGCCATGGTGGAAGATACCGGTTGTAGCTGGTAGGCAGGCCACCTGGTCCGGGGCATGGGTGTTTCCGGTTGAGACCGAGAGGGGAGGCCACCCCTTAGAGCGCGCGATATAAATTTGATCCCATGCTACGCGAGGTTGTAGCCTCCCCACTTAGAGTTTTGCTTAACAAGTGTCGTGGGTGATTCCAGACACCGGTAAGTTAAGCTGGTGTGTGTGTAAGTTAGGTGTGTTTTCAACTAAAAGACCGTAGACAGAATTAGTCCCGATGGACTAAAGGAATCCGTTACTCGTGGGTAAAGAGTACACCCTCTCCAGAGAATAAACCTATTCGAATAGCCGTGTCCATGTTTAAGGATTACAGTCTTGGATGGGTCAAGTGTCGGTCTTAGTGTCGGTCTTCGGAGGAGAAACTGTTAAACCAAACTTGGATTCCGACTTGTGACTTGTGAGGACCATGATTTCTAGTTTGTTATGGACTAACCCGTATTATGATTTGATTTATCGAGTATCCCTGGGATGGTGCTACCTCCTGGATATTCACTGTGATTATTTATAAGCCCTTTGCGTCGCTGAGATGCCCGACTGTGGCATGCTTGTTACTTATTTATTTTATAAGCCCTTTATGTGGTGTCGCTGAGACGCCCGACTGTGGCATGCTTGTCATTTATTTACTTTATAAGCCCTTTATGTGGTGTCGCTGAGACGCCCAACTGTGGCATGCTTGTCATTTATTTACTTTATAAGCCCTTTATGTGGTGTCGCTCAGACGCCCGACTGAGGCATGCTTGTTATTTACCATTAATTTGAGATGTCGCTTCAGACATCCGAATGGTGCATTTTATTCCCACTCTGTTATTACATATTCATTGTTACATATTAATAACCTGCTCGCATGCATCAAGTCTTTTATTTTTATGACTGACGCTGTGATCATAGAATATTTTCAGAGCATGATTATCGGTTGTTATATTGTACCTGTGTTCATAATGTTTGCGAGTACATTCAAAGTACTCACTGGCTTGTCCCTGGCTATTGTCTTGGCCAAATTTCTTGCATGGAGAGGAGCATTGCGATGACCGCCCCGGAACCTACGCAATGGTGATAGCAGCCTCGCGAAGATAGGAGTTATCCTGGTCAGCTGTTCATGTGGGGAATGGAGTCCCATAGACGTTGATGATCCACAAACCGCTTCCGCATCAACCACTAGAAACCATTTGTTGTACTCACAGGCCAGAATGGTCTTGTACTACATATTTTGTATTTTGCTTGGAATTTCTGTATCAAGTTGGTGCCTCATCAGCTAACCGTAATCCTAGGGCTAGTGAGCACAACGGCCATTTTTTGGAATTTAATACCCGAAAAACCGGTCATGACAAACTTGGTATCAGAGCCAGGCTGACCATTGGCTAATCCTATCTTAGCCGGGTCAATAAACCTAGGTAAGCCAAACCACCAGACCTTAACCTAAACCCAGCCAAGCTTCTCGTACAAGATAGCCACACAGTGACCCCGACACTTTTGGCAGTCGGTGCCCAACCTATCAACCTAGCCTGTCGATCACGCGCCAGTGACCGACGCCTATAATGCCTCTTTCGCAAGCGTGTGAAGGAAGACTTAGTCCCCTTTTTCTATAAAAAGGGCACGCTCGCCTCAACACGGCACAACACAGCCTCTACCCCAAACCGAGCCATAATGCCTGGCCCCGTCGTGCACAATGAGACCACAACAACCAACCTTGGAGGTTTTGTGACCATACTCGCAAACCTCACCCGTCGTGCCTATGCGTTAGAAGAGCCCCCAGAATATGTTGTGTACCAAGGGTCCATGAGCGGTGAGAGCCGTCAATTCTGGGCCACTGTGCACATCTATGGTAGGGGTTTATCTCCGGAACGCCCCTACAAGTTCACCGGAAGGACAACTTCCTTCAAGCCACAAGCCATCCAGCTAGCTGCTCAAGAGGCTATAATTCAACTCCGGCAGTTGTCGCCCAGAGTTAACTGTCGCTCGTTCTACTACTACCCCAGACGTGAAGGGTATGGTAGATCACCCCAAGTTGCCAGCGGAGATCACGAGACGGATCCTGCATTGTTGCACCTAGTGCGCTATGTAGGTGCACTAGAGGAACTGTTCAATCAAATCACCATTGATCTGATCGCAGCTCGTGGAGACCTGGTTCGTCGAGCCCCGGCGAGAGGAGAAGATGAGCCCAACACCGAAAACCCAGTCGTGCTGTTCGGACAACCGATCGAGTCCTTGAGGTCACCCCCAGCCATCAGCCAAGGTGCTTTGATGACCCCAGAAGTGCTTCGTCGCCTTTTGGGAGCACACTTCAACGGGATTGTGGCCAAAAATCCCCGCGATAGTCATCATCGCCACCCCGACCCTGTAGTCCCTCAACCACCTCCAGCTAATCCCGACAGTGAGACCCATGGAGAAGCCTCGACATCCACAAGGCAAGCCCTCTTGGATATAAACAAGGTAGACTGAATCACTCGAATAGTACCGAGTCTCAGTGTATCCACGCCTTATAATCGTGTGATCTTGTAAATTAACGCAGCCTGTTGTTGTGCCTCTGTTTTAAATAGTAACCTTGCATAATTATGTCAGCACGCAGTTGCATATTTTCCGGGCACAGCTACCAAAACCATCCCGACAACCCCCACAGTGATACGTCACTTTGGTGAGATATGTATCTGTGTCTTTCACCCCGACCCTTGAAGCTGAGCTGGCAAATTAATTACCCTTCACTACGGTAAAATGACCCAGCTCCAGTGCTATAAGAAGGCCACCTCGTGACCTTGCCAAGCACCCCTCACCTTGTGCACCATCCTCACAACCATATCTTGCCATGCCGAGCCCTAGTATTTATCTGAGAACCCCAGATGCAACCCCGGGTAGCTTTGTCAAAATATTGTGGGACTTTACCAGCAGTATCATGGGTTCTACCCAGCCACCCCAGTACGAGCTGTTCAAATCGAGAATCACCCCATCCACCTCGAAATATTGGGCAGTAGTACACATTCCTCTCGTAAATCCAAACCAAGACCCAACGGAAGTTTGCTTCGTGGGGAAATCTATGCCAGCTCCACTAATGGCCATAGAAGCGGCTGCACACGAAGCACTTGCCCGCCTTCGATTCGCGGTACCCTATGCCAGTGAAAGAGGATATTATTACTTTCCGAGCCGTGCAGCACCCGAAGGAGTAACATCTTTTCCAGGTGGACAGATTGAGAGACACCCAGTACTGGCCAACCTGGTCCAGTACGTCATCGCTCAAGAACATTTGGCCCAGCGAATAATGGGGTATCTCCAGAGTCTCGCAGATTTAAATCCTCAGATCGCCATCGGCAGACCACTGAGGCCCGACCAGGAGAGACACATTCATCGGCTGGTCAATACGCTTTCCCCGATAGAAGAGGAGTGCATCCCAGTACCAGAGACGTTTTCTCGGGACCCGTCCAGTTACCGTTTGCATTATAGACGTCGCTGCTGTGTTTATTATCGCAACATTTATTTATGCATTGTAACTTATGCGTGGTACCCCGAGTTTGTGCGGCGAGTAAATCATTTAGTTTCTATTAATGTGAATAGTTCTGTTGCGGTTTGACTCTAATATATTACTATTGTTCTCTCGCGAAAAGTCCTGGAGTGAGATTTCTTTTCCTTGAGTTGCTGCATCGTATATCTTCTCACGACATGGATTATTTTTATTCACGCAACACCACAACCGCTCAAACACATACACTGCTTGCAAAAACTCGTAACCGTGGAGTATTTGTTTTTCAAAACAACTCTTAACAAATCTCGAGGATGAGATTTTTTTAAGGGGGGTAGTGTTGTAACACCCCAAAATTTTTAGCCTTGTTTTATTAATTAAAATTTTGCCAGGAACTTAAAATTTTGTTTTCTGGATTTCCTGTTGATTTCAGAACCTTTCTTCTTTCTATTATTATGGAGTTTTTACCACTAGTGAAAACTTTTCAATCATTTTTGGACTCATTTGCCCTCTCAAATAAAACAATTCTTTTATCAGTAGGAGTATTTATAAAATTATTTTCCCCTGAGCTTTATTTCTCTAATTTGGTTTTCATAAGTTTAGGGTCCCATTTGAACTGCAACCCCTTTGACTAATTTATTCAAAAATTCCACCAAAATTTGGGGATGTCATGTGATGTTTTTAAATCACTTTTATGCAAAAAAATATTTCATTCTTTGGATATTTTGAGTTCTACACCTCTTTTTCAAATCTGGTCCAGTGGGCAGTTTTGCACTACAACCTATCTAAATATTTCTTTAAAACTTCTACCAAAATTTTGGGATGTCAGTAGGAGCATATTATTCAACTTTATGCAAAACCCAGCTATGTTCTTTGAAAAATTTGAGTGAATCATCCTCATCTTCATTCTGGTGCAACTTAGTGTTTTGTACTGCAACCATCTTCTAACTTTCTCCTCTACCCATGAGCTTTCTCTTGCTTGTAGCACACCTTGCCAAACCCTTAAGACCAGGAGCATGAGCCCATTGGAATATTTTTGGCCCATGAAATGACAACCTCTAGTTTCTGCCAAAAACTGTTTTTCTCAAATAATTGCACTAACAAGTTTCTACATTTGGCAAACTAACCTCACCACCCTCTCTTTCATCTAAAGAGACCCCACTCTGGAAGATTTGGCCACCCCAAGTAATGCCTAGGTGCCCCTGACATTATGACAAACACCTTGAGTGCATGAACATCTTTGACATGACTTTTGTCACTGGGAAAACTAACCTGTCCACTAAGCCTCTAGATGAATTTAACCTAGGTCTGTTAAACCCCAACCTCACCCGAGACCTCTAGCATGCCCTGGCATTTTGTCGAGCACGTCCCGTGCGTGCTCTGGGCGAGATCAGAGCACGCGTTTTGCACGTGCCGCGCCCGAGCCGCAGCGTCGCGCCCCTGGTTTTGCCCACACTTCAGAGCCGCGCCACACACTCTCCCTCTCACCAGAACACGCCAAGCAGCCCCTCGCCACGTCTCCGGCAAGCCAGGAGCTAGCCGCCACGGCCGCCCGACAGCCCCTGCTCAGGTCGGCGCCGCCCGAGCCTCTCCCGCTCGCCACCTGCCCCTGGGGCAGCTCAGACTCATCCACAAGCGCGTCCTCTAGCGGTCGTCGCCGCCACGTCCTCCTGCAGCAATAGAGAGGCGGTTCGTCGACGATCCTATCCGCGGCCGCCGCGAACCGACATGGCCACGCTATATAAGAGGCCCCCGAGCACGTCCCGTTCCCCAGGCAGCCTCAAAACACTCCCCTAGTTCCCCCGTGGCAGCCAATCAACCCGGGGAGGTCTTCTTCCCCATCTCCGGTAACCGCAGTCGTCGCCACTGTCCCGGCCATTCCGACGCCACCAGGGACTCCCCCTCTCCACTCCCTGCACCAACAACATCCTGCAGCACCCACGAGTCCATCCCCATGCCCAATTTTGGTCAGAAACCGCCGGAGTCAAAAGCCCACTCCGCCCGACAACCACCGTCCGCTACGGAGCTCGCCGCCGGCGGCTCCGTCCACCCTAGAGACCAAAGCGACCACCAGAGGGACCGCCTCGACCCCCTGAGCCCGCGGGTGACCTCTGTTTCTCGAAAGGCGCCGCCGTTCGCCGGCGAGCATCGCCGGAGTTCCGCCCCCTCTCGGGCAGAGGAAGGGGAGGGAGGGTCGACTGGTCAAACCTGACCAGTGGGCCCAAGGGACCCACTGTCAGTGACCAGCGTCGGTCCACGGAGCCGTAAGTGGAAACGTATTTCCAGAGTACGTCTTCGACGTGTATCGTTTCCTTTTCTTTTCTGTTTTATTAAAAAAACAGTATATTGACTAAACTTTGACTAGCTATAACTTTTTCAATATAACTCCAAATGAATTGATTCTTTTTCATACCTCTCTCAAATTTAATCTAATTTATTTGAAAAATTTTCAAACAACTTTTTTGTGCTGTTTTGAAATTGTGTGTTAATTCAAATTTATTTAAAATAGGACTTTGGAGAGAGAGAATCAAACTATAAAAGTTTTGGAGAGCACCTCACCCCTCCACAACTTGAAGGCAAGCATTCTGAACCCTGGCATAATACTTTGCATGCGTTGTTTGACACGATTATGACACCACCTCAGTACTTAGAACTCGTTATTTTATGTGGTGATATGATCATTTGCATGAATGCTTATTGGAAATTTCCTTGCTGTTGGAAATGGACATGCTTGTGATAATGATCATCCTCGTATGCCTTTCGTGCCTACTGGAAGGAAAACGGGAAAGTCTCTGTCTTGGGTAGACCCGAGCTTGTCCCTAGTTCCTCGTCGAGACGAGTGTGTCCGGCATGGCATGAGGGGTATGATGAGTGGTGATTACATGCATTGGATGAAATATATTACGTTATGCTAATCATGCAGGGAATACTTAAACCTCCTGAGTCAACAATAGATAGAGTCTTGTTCCAAAGAACCCCCATACTTGTTTCGTACTACCACTTGTCTCTACAACAAGTAGGGTAAGGTTCAGTAAGTCGTCAACCCCTTTATAGCACACACCATACAGAGAGGCCATTGTGGAAGATACCGGTTGTAGCTTGTAGGCAGGCCACCTGGTCCGGGGGCATGGGTGTTTCCGGTTGAGGCCGAGAGGGGAGGCCACCCCTTAGAGCGCGCGATATAAATTTGATCCCATGCTACGCGAGGTTGTCGCCTCCCCACTTAGAGTTTTGCTTAACAAGTGTCGTGGGTGATTCCAGACACCGGTAAGTTAAGCTGGTGTGTGTAAGTTAGGTGTGTTTTCAACTAAAAGACCGTAGACGGAATTTGTCCCGATGGACTAAAGGAATCCGTTACTCGTGGGTAAAGAGCACACCCTCTACAGAGAATAAACCTATTCGAATAGCCGTGTCCGTGGTTAAGGATTACAGTCTTGGATGGGTCAAGTGTCGGTCTTAGTGTCCGTCTTCGGAGGAGAAACTATTAAACCAAACTTGGATTCCGACTTGTGACTTGTGAGGACCATGATTTCTAGTTTTTTATGGACTAACCCGTATTATGATTTGATTTATCGAGTACCCCTGGGATGGTGCTACCTCCTGGATATTCACTGTGATTATTTATAAGCCCTTTGCATCGCTGAGACGCCCGACTGTGGCATGCTTGTTACTTATTTATTTTATAAGCCCTTTATGTGGTGTCGCTGAGACGCCCGACTGTGGCATGCTTGTCATTTATTTACTTTATAAGCCCTTTATGTGGTGTCGCTGAGACGCCCGACTGTGGCATGCTTGTCATTTATTTACTTTATAAGCCCTTTATGTGGTGTCGCTCAGACGCCCGACTGAGGCATGCTTGTTATTTACCATTAATTCGAGACGTCACTTCAGACATCCGAATGGTGCATTTTATTCCCACTCTGTTATTACATATTCATTGTTACATATTAATAACCTGCTCGCATGCATCAAGGATTTTATTTTTATGACTGACGCTGTGATCATAGAATATTTTCAGAGCATGATTATCGGTTGTTATATTGTACCTGTGTTCATAATGTTTGCGAGTACATTCAAAGTACTCACTGGCTTGTCGCTGGCTATTGTCTTGGCCAGATTTCTTGCATGGAGAGGAGCGTTGCGATGACCGCCCCGGAACCTACGCAATGGTGATAGCAGCCTCGCGAAGATAGGAGTTATCCTGGTCAGCTGTTCCTATGGGAAATGGAGTCCCATAGACGTTGATGATCCATAAACCGCTTCCGCATCAACCACAAGAAACCATTTGTTGTACTCACATGCCAGAATGGTCTTGTACTACATATTTTGTATTTTGCTTGGAATTTCTGTATCAAGTTGGTGCCTCATCAGCTAACAGTAATCCTGGGGCTGGTGAGCACAACGGCCATTTTCTGGAATTTAATACCCGAAAAACCGGTCGTGACATCTTTCGGCGGACGCTGCTCGCTTCTGCTATTGTTAGTGCTTGGGTTTCAGACGAGGGGGGAGGCGCCTTAGCGGGGATGGAAGATTGGACGAGATTATGTGCGGACAAAGATGGAGAAGCGAATATGTGCTGCGGGAAGTGGACATGTGATGACGAATACAACACGCCGCTTGACTTACGAGACAGATACAAGCAGCGTAGGGTCATGTCGATGCCAGACAACTTGCTTGAGTGATCACAGTACTGGTACTCCCTACAGTGCTATGCCCTAACTTGCTTGAGTAGAGTAGTAGAGTAGAACTCTGCTCTACTACTAGCACCGAGGAGTAGTATATTCTAATCTAAAATAGTTACAAACTTCAATGCCCGGCGTGGAACGACTACGAACCGTGCTCAAAGACCGTGGTTCACGTGGTGTTTGGACTTATATGCAAAAAAATAGCAAGATGCCCGTGCATTGCACGGCACACCATCATCACCAACTCGGTTTTTTCTCTACTCCTACTCCTATAAAAGAATCAGTTGGTAATGATGGAGGCGAGGAGGCGTGTTCAGCCGGGCGTGCAGCGGACGGCGCAACACTATTCGATTTGTTATAAAAAAACAAAGAAGAGTAGTAGATATAGAGACACAGGGAGGAGCACGAGGCTGTTGAAATTTGGGGAGAGCACTCTCGCGACTGCTGGCAGCCACGACTTCACCGATGACGACTTCTTCCCCGACCTCGGCAACCTCTTCCTCAACGACATGGGCGACAACCTCAACGCCAACGGTGCTGCTCCCGTTGCACCGTATGTGTTTCTGTCCTTCCTGTTCGAAATCGTGGTAGAATTCATGTTTCTACTTTGTATCCTACTACTATGCTAGTCCACATGATTAGTTTCATCTCTGTTATAGCCGTCATGATTTATTTTGTGCTTATTCGGATTAAATCTCGCAGTAACTTGCTCATATAGTCAACTGAAGCCACGTCCCCTACAGTCCCTCCCCTTTCATGGACGACCTGGTCGACGCCTCCAAGGAGCCCTTCGTCCATTACTATGAGTGCCCGATGCAGTTTTGTGGCTCGCCGGCGGACATGGTGCATCACCTCACGGATGCGTGTAGCGGTCACTGCTGGCCCTTGGCGGAGAACATCAAGTACGAGACGTGCTACCCGTTCACCATGCCGGAGTCGCTGGAGGATCACCGCCGCCTGCTAGTCTCGGAGGAGGACGACAGCGTCTTCCTCTTGATCGTGGGCACCGGCGAGGCCCGCGCAGGCCGCCGCCCCGTCTCTGTAATGTGCGTCAGGGGCGACGCCGCTGACGCTGACACTGACACGAGGCCGATGTATGGGTGCGTGGTCAGTGTTACTACCCCTCCGCGTCGCGTGGGCGGCGACACCGGCCTCATCGAACGGACTTGGACTCTGGGGAGCTGGGACTATCCTGCCAATGTGGACTTGGAAAACCCATGGCATCCTTTACTCGCCGACGCGGTGCACGGGGACTCCAAGGAGGTTCACCTGGACATATGCATTATATCAAGTTAGATGTTGATCATTAGTCTTCGCTCAATGTAATCCACTGTCTAAGCATGTGGAGACTTCCATGCAGGATCTTGCTCTATTGGAGTATCGCGCATGAATAGAAGTGTATCCTTTTATGGTTTAGTCTAGAATATCCCATGTATGAATTTTTACTACAGTACTGGTTAAAGACTTACGATGAACCATTTCTTACATCTCCTCTGCCCGCTTGCAAGTCATCCTGATTTAATCCCTCCGTCTAGGTGTATAAGGGCATGGTTAATATTACTTAATAGTATAGCCAACTGTTGACTATAAGAAAGTGCCATGTCATCTGTAGCCAACATGTGTAACAATCGATACTCAAAAACTAATTCTTAAAGATCATTTCTTGCAAAGCACAATAAGTGTTATTTCTTCACAAGTTTTGGATGCAGGTTGAACAGTTGAACGCTTTTGTTTGCAAAAGATACCTTTTTATCTATTTCACCCGGATGTTTGTGAGCTCTAGAGATGAAATAATATCCGAAGAAACCTATCGATACCCGTTACACATGAGTTGACCCCCACATCCTTTGTCAAAATAAACAACTCCCTGATTAATGCATTTCACTCTTGATTGCAGCATACGGGCACCTTACTACTATAGATTAGTACGACCAAAAATTGAACTAACATTATATATAGTATGATAAATGCTGATGCATATCACCTAAAATTATATCATTCAAAACTATGTTCAAATACAAACCCAACGATATAGTTTTTGTTGACATGCACTAACATTTTGTCAGTTAAATCTTCAGTCAAATTCAATGGGGGACTAATAAACAACGACCGATGTAGTACAAGGGTACTGGGCGGCGCTGCACGGGAGTCTCACCTCTCACCCCGCTCATGGCGCGGCAGTAAAGCCGTCATATCACAAAAATCAACCACTCCCAGTAATAAGTGGCCTGGTAAAATAAACGGACAAGCAACCATCGCATCGCTCCGTCTTTTTTGCATTTCATCTCTCTGCATTTACTTTCTCCGGTTCATCTCGCACACTCGATCCCTAGCTACTACTCCTAGGGCCAGTTCTTTTGGCGGCTTCCCCAGCTTTTCCCACAAGACTAGTCACAATGGAGAGTAACAATAAGGCGCCTCACTCATTTATTTGGGCTTCTAAACTACTACTCCGTCCTGGTTTATTCCTCACCATTGTAATTTGTGCTAAATTTTGACCAAAGATTTAATGGGTTTATTCCTCACCATTGTAATCCCTCCGTCTAGGTGTGTAAGTCATCTTACGAAAATCAAATAATCCCAAAACACTTAGGCGCGGTGCATTAACTTCTACCTCGTTTCTTGTTTCTTGACATATCAACCAATAAGAGATAAAGATTGTGCATGCTTTTAATGACTTGAGATATCAAACATGACATGCAGTGGTTAGTTCATTGCATGCAATACTATTAATTAGCAAATAAACATTAACGTTTCTCGTTTTGTCCTCCTCCTTGGTCACGGTGCACAGCCTAAGATGACTTACTCACCTAGACGGATGGAGTAGTGCATGTGACATGCACTAACATTTCATTAGTTAAATTTATGATCAAAATTTGACACAGATTACAATGGGGACCAATAAACCAGGACGGAGGTAGTAGTTATGGGATTACTAATCTAGAAGCCTAAAAGAACTGGCCCATGGTACTCCTACTAGTAGTAGTACTCAAGTTGGAATTCCAATTGCATGGCACAACTTGTTAGGCAAAAAATTCGATACAGGGTGTAGGAAGCGGTTTGGGAATTTGCATGCCTTTCAAACCAGTGAGATACTCCGTACAAAGTACGACAGAGAAATAACCACAGAGAAGGAAGCTAAAAATAAACAATCAAACAAGCATTTTTGCATTTGTTTTGCATTGAATCGTTTCACAAGCTTGACTAGTGCTGTTTTCCTACTTTTACAAAAACCGCATTGTAATGTTAAAACGTGCATTTGCATGTACATAAGTAATAGTAGTACTCCCTCCGTCTAGGTGTATAAGTCATCCCTCCTTCTTGGTCACGGTGCACAACCAAAGATGACTTATTGACCTGGACGGAGGGATTAGCACAGTCTGCAAGCATATAGTGCGATAGTATATAGTAAAGTTTGTGCTATATGCACGTACTTGCAAAATGCATACGAATACACAAGGTTTCCAAACTTTCCCTTTTACATACTTAATTAAGGACGCTAAAAATTCCTGAACGCTTCCCAAAACTAATGAGATCGCCTTACGAAACAAAAATTATACTCCTCCTAAAAGCCACGGCGCTCGCAGGAGCGCTTGCGGCGCGCCACGAGTGCCCTGGTGCGCGGCCGTTTCCCAGCGCGCCGACACAACGCCTCTTCCTCAGCCTCGCAACTCGTGAGGTGCTGATTGGCGGCTTGCCGGCGGGCGAGCGCGATCTCACCGGTGTGGTGATCCGGCGCCAACAGGTACTCCTCCTTGCTGGAAGCGTGCACCCGGTCCACGTACCGCCAAGCGTAGATGAGGCGCTTGGGCCCGACTGCACTCAGGGCGTCGACACGGGCGTCCTCCGCCACCCTCACGGCCCTCGCACGAGCCTTCTGCCAAAGAGCCAATTGCCTGACTCTCTCGGACGCGACATAGGCCTCCCAGGCAGCTTGTTCCGCGGTGCGCTTCTCTTCCTCGGCCTTCTTCTCCGCCTCTATTTTGGAAAATCTAGCTTTTTCCTTCTATATGATGCTTGTATTTTTCTATTTTTGCAGATTGCTTTCTTTATCAATCATTTAAAAATACTATAGCTCAATCACATGCGGTGCTGTTTGATAGACTAGACAAGACTCACATTCATTGGGTAAGTCCAACTCATTTGTGCAGCCCATAGCCAGTTTTGTTCTTTTTCATTGGTGCACTCATTGTGTAAATTAAAATAATCTCTTTAATCAATTTAGTAATTCTCCTTGTCTCAAGATTAACCTCACATCAATTTGAGTGTGTAACTTTGCTAATAGCACATCAACAAAGTGTATTTCTATTTCATATATTTCTTGATCATTCATCTTATCAAATTCATCTGTAAGGCATATATGCCTCTCTCACATGCCTTCCTCAAGAGTCAATTTTTGTGGTGTGAATTCTTCCAGTGAGCCCAACAACCAAAGCTCCTTCCCCTGACGTGAATTTGTGTATAAAACTCCATGGCCTATTTCCTGAACATACCTACAAAATAACAGTTAGTGGAGTATTCGCAAAAGAGAACATAGTGCTTTTTTTATATCTTGGGATTTCCTAGAAGAGTGAGTTTCTAGTAGTTCCACATAAAACCAAATACCATAGAAAGAGAATAAATATTGCAGTGTCACAGTTTCAGGCTACTTGTTGAATATTGAGTAAATAGTCCTTTGGATAGGCATTGAGAGCAAGATCCAATCCTCGGTTTTTGAAGAAAGTAACACCACCCTCAAGTTTGTGTTTAGATAGATGAATTTTCCTGAAGCAGAGTGACAAAATATAAGTACATAATTTATGTGAGTGCTAGAAAAAAACATGGTTAAAATATGGTCTTTCCTAGCATTTCATATTGCATCGAAGACATGAAGGTCAGTTATCCAGGGAAATGGCATGAAAATTGGTTTATTCAGTGTTTCAGGCATGCTTTTTGATGGATATTTGCAAAATCCTTATGGAGTCAAAAATCTCGCTCGTTTGCGGATTTGCTCTCGAGACGTGATGAACTTGTGTCTGTTACAAGTTTAATACATGCATTGGATGTTCTCGAGCCTCTAACATGATGGGAATTGGGTTTAGGTACGAGTTTCGTGGACAATTTGTTGTTATTTCTAACGGATTTGATTTCAGGTTGTGTTCTTCGTCCGCGGGAGTGGTTTCCGCCGCTTCTGTCGATTTGTTATTTTCCTGTGAAGATAGGTGGCGGATTTGCTTACATTAGTGAGATTGAAGCCTTCCTACATTGTTAATTTGGTCGGGCGGGCCCATACACTCTGAAATCGGGCGATTGGATCTCGTTCCACCCGTTGTTTCTTCGATCAGACAGTATGGTGGCACATCGTTTTGATGTTAGCGGGAAGTAGGACATTGTTCGAGATTGCGGCTGACAAGTTGTAGTCACCCAAATGATTAAATCTGGAAACCAAATTCGATCGTGGGTATTTTTACAATCATTTTACGGTCTTTTTTACAAGTTTGACTTCTATATCTTTTGTGTTAGAACTTCTATCATTTTATGCATGTTTTTAGGTGATGCGGCAATACGATCTGTTCGGTTGCTGTTGTTTTAAGGTGGAGCTGGTCGATAGACACACGCATCCTCTTTATCTTTAATCTATCTATGTGGATAGTTTTTTGGATCATCCACGGTCTGTAGTAGAAGTTGGACTTCTTCTATACCTACTAATAAAGCAAGGTGCGTTTCTCCGCTTTTTTCATCCGTTCACCAACGAAGAGATTTTTCTTTTACCCGAGGTGGTAATAAATTTTTGTGTTTTCGTGTGCTAGAAAAGAAAAACGGGTTGTCCAGATTTCGTACCTGGGCCGGGCGTTGAGGCCCAGTGCAGCAAGGCCACTTATTTTCCTGCGCACACAGCTGGCAGAACCCTATTTACCACACAGAGCGTCAAATACTCAAAGATTCGCACAGGTCACCCGACACTAGGCCGGCCCATTTTCGTTTTATCCTGTCTTCTGTCTTTTTCTCTTTCTTTCTATTTTTCTTTCCTAATTATTTCTATGCTTTACCATTCCAAGTTTAATTTAGTTTTTTTCTAATAAATTCGAAATTTTCAAAAGAAACTCAGAATTTCAATTTTTGGTTCAAGTTTTCGACCAATATTCCAAATTCTGAATTTTTTTAAAACAATTCAGAACTTTGTTTTTTTCTTCTGAAATTTGTTCAAAATAAAAAACATTCCCAATTTTTAAAAAAATATTTTATGTTTTCGGCACTTACTCACAATTACCAATGTTTCTTTTTGCATTTAGAAAAATGTTTCAAATTTGAAAATGTTGTTTTTTGTGAAATGTTTACGAAATTAAAATAATTTCCTTAATTGAATAAACATTTTCAAAAAATTCTGAATGTACAAAACATGTTACCATTTTAAAAAATTTTTCTCTAATTCAAAAATGTTCAGGTTATTATTAAAAGGTTGATGCTTTCAGAATTGCTTTGTGAATTTTAAAAAATATTCTAATTTAAAATTTTGCTCATGTCTTTTGGAAATATTCATAATTTTCAAAAAACTATTTGAAATTTCAAGTTCATTTTTCAAAGAATATACACAAATTCATTCTTATTTTCTAGGATAAGTTTGAAAAAAAATATGTTTCAAATCTGATGCTGCATTATGTTTTAAATATCCACGGTTGCCATTGGTCAATAGAACGGCCGTGATAGGAGACGCTGACCAACCCCACCACTATCAAGATCTCGTCGGCCAAACATGACCCATGAGAAGATCGTGGCTCCTAGCTCTGTTGGCCACCGCTACGGAGACTATTTTCGGAGGACACATCATTTTTTTTCCGTTGCTTCTCATAATAAATATCTCCCGTTACAATGCACGGGCATATGCGCTAGTTGTTACTCATGGTTGAACTTCTGGTTTTCCACATTGCAAGGCGATGCAGCATTGTGCTCTATATTTTTTTTTTTCTAATTTTCATTCTTGAATTGGTTTTCTATTTTTGTCCCGTGAGCAACCATGGGATTGTCCCAAGTATGCACGCATTCTTTTTATTTTTTTAACATTTTTTCACACTTCGAGCAGTGGTAAAACTTTGTTACGTCTTTAACCTAAACTTACAAGATTTTGCTCTGTATAATTTGCCTTTTTTGACATGTTCATCTGATGTTTTTTTTCGAAACCCCGAACTTCTGTGTCTTACAATTTGAGCTTCTTCAATAAATTTTGATAACTTTTTTTGGATTTAATCATTGAAACCCGCATTGCGCTTGTCAACCTAGCACGCACCAATGCGGTAGTGCGAGGCCGACCCGGGGGGCGGGTCGGGACCCCCCTCCCCTCCCCCTGCGAGGCCGAGACAGGAACGAGCCGGAGCAGGCGACGACGTGGCGTGCCGCGTCGTCGCATGCGGAGGCGAGTCTGTCACATCCGTGACCCCACTATCTATCTTAGGGGTGTGGCTCTGGGGTGCGTGCGGTGGGGGTGGAAACAGAATAACCGCATTGCGCTTGTCAACCTAGCGCGCACCAATGTGGTAGTGTGAGGCCGAGCCAGGGGATGGGGGGTTGGGACCCTCCCTCCTTCGCGAGGCCGAGACAGGAACGAGCCGGAGCAGGCCACGATGCAGAGTGCCGCATCATCACATGCGGAGGAGAGTCTGTCACATTCGTGACCCCACTTTCTATCTTTTGGGTGTGGCTATGGGGGTCGTGCAGTGGGGGTGGAAGCAGAATAACCGCATTGCGCCTGTCAACCTAGCATGCACCAATGAGGTAGCGTGAGGCCGAGCCGGGGGCCCCGCGGCGTGCGGATGTCAGTCCACGGGGACCCCCGGTGAGGCCGAGACAGGAACGAGCCGAGTAGCGATGACGCTGCATGCCGTCGTCGCATGCGGAGGCGAGCCTGTTGCATGTGTACTTTGTGTGTAGGTGAATTTTGACTTCATATGCCTTACTTCATATGTGTATTTTGAATGCCTCTAAGTTGTGTATTTTAGTTAGATATGGACTTCATATGTTATAGTATTTGAACTTCTTCTTTCGTTTCTTAGAGTTTATTTATTCATATGCCTTACTTCGCTAATTAGTGTACTTGAACTTCTGTTCTTTATTTTTTGAACTTCTTGTTTGTAAGTGCTTATTTGTGTATGTATTTTTCTTCCCTTGGTAGTGTGCTTGACCTTCTGTTTGCCATCAATTTTTGGTTTTAAGGGATACCAGCAGATTTGTCATTTGATCTTATCTTTTTAAAATAGATGCATTCAAATGGTGCATTCATTTTTCAACAGATGCATTTGCTTTTTTACATGTTGTGGGGTAAAACTGTAATTACCTCGGCGCTCCAATACCTGCTACAGAGAGCCATTAATTGGCCATCTCGCTAGCAACCACCTGTAAGAAATCCCCTCCCCGTGTTTCTCGCTCTCTTCTCCCTTTCCAACCTCCCTCGACTTCTCCACCAGTGCGAGAGGCGGCAGTGGCGGCCGTAGAAGTGCACGACAGGGGGATCTGGTAGGGGCTCCGCCTCGTCATCGTCATCCAGGTCGGGCCGGCGTCAGAGTACATGGCGTTGATGTCTATCTTGAGGACGTTGTATCCACTTTCCCAGTCATCCACCACGAGATAGACATGTTGTCGCAGAATCGCTGCGGCGCTGGCGCCCGCCACTTGGTTGTGTGGCAACACGGTCAAGCGTCGCTACCGCCGCTTTGACATGCCGTCGAGTTGCTATGCTCCCCCTCTCCGGCGGTCCTGTGTTGCAAGCCGACGAAGAGATTGAGCCCGTAGAGTAAGAGATCAAGACCGGATGGACCGTATAAATAGGCGAAAGAAGATGGTACCTGAATTCGACTCAAATTAGCTTAGGTAAAAACTCCCCCCGCGAACGAATCCGCCATTGGATTGGACTCAGGGAAACTCCTCCCCGCCAATCCGACTCCCAATTGGCTGATTGGCCATAGGGGAACCAGCATCGGGCGACAGTGGATCTCCTCGGCGACGGCGAGGGTTTCGTGCGGCGGCGGGGGGAGGGAGATTCGGGTCAGGGGCCTGCGGCGTTGTAGCGTTCCTCTATACATTTGAGAACCCTAGGCCACCCGTGAGCTTCACTGGGTTGGGCTTGGCCTGAGGGTTGTTTATTGGGCTCTTTGCAAGACTCGGACTCATCCGGTAGAAAATATTTTTAATAAGTTCTCAAAAGAAAATCCGGTGGGAAATATTTACTCAACAAAAAAAATCCGGTGGAGACGTTGGGGACCGGTGAGCGTCTGGACGACGAGCGCGGAGTCGGGGATGGTGAAGCCGAGGTCGCGCATGGTGTCCGAGAGGGACTTGAGGCGACTGATGTACACCGAGACGGATTGGTCGTCCTGGAAGGTGTTGTGTTAGTCCTGCTGGGCGTAGACATGGCGGTACATGCGATTGTCGAGGAAGACGGCGCTGATGGCGGTCTAGAGGGTGCACGCCGTGTGATGTCGCTTGATGACGATCTCCAGGACCTCCCTGTCGCTTGTCGACGTGATCGATGACGTCGAACTGGCGGAAAGTCACCATGTACACGGTGCTCTAGGTGGTGTAGTTGGATTCCTCCATGTCTAGGATCATGGTGACCGGAGAACGGGGGTGATGTAGGATGTTGGCAGAATCATAGGGAAGGGAGGATGAACTGGCCGGAGCAGAGAAAGGGTTGTCCTCGGCGGCGGACTCGGCAGTGGAGCCAGAGTGGGACCCAGCCATTGCAAAGAGGAATTTGCAGAAGCGATGCATTGGATGATGGTAACTGATACCATGTAAGAGGCAAGAATGAGGTTCGAATGTTGCACAGTTCTATTCATCTCATACGGTTACATATATATCAGGATTGCTAAAACTCAGCTAGCTGAGATATAATTCGCTCTTATTCAGATTGTTAACCGTCCGATCAAACACGCCGAGATTCATGGGGATTACTGTGGAATACTGGTTTCAGTTGTGCAGCGATGCAAGCGGCCTGTTTTCGCTATTTTTATGGCCTGGTGTCGCGTCGTATGGTCTGAGGCCCACGCATACAGTGCCTGGAGCAGGGGAGCTCCTATACGGTGCTACAGGCGCCCGTTCATGCTCCTGGCGTATGCAGCACCCGCGCTGGGCCGGCCCATGAAATGCGAAGCCTGACGAATGCAAAAGCTCGCAAAAAAACCGAAATTTTTGCTATATACATGTTTCGAACTCACCATGTCGAGTTCGCGTACAGTTACCACCAACCACACGAGCTACTTGCTTTCTATGATTAGTAACAGAGGCAAATGCTTAATAACAATGCTGCAACGCTATTTCATTGCAAAAATCTATCACACCACTTAATTTTTTTGAATAAAAAATACATCAATTTTAAAAGACATTTGTATAGTCCATGAACTGAAATGATAAGTTCACAAATATGGAAAAAGTTTGTGAATTCAAAAAAAGTTCATCGGATTAAAAAAAGTTCATCAAATTTGAAAAAAGTGCGTGGATTTGAAAAAAAAGTTCATCGAATTTGAAGAAAGTTCATAGATCTTGAAAAAACTTCATAGATCTTGAAAAAACTTCATAGAATTTTTTAAAAAAAGTTCATTGAATTTCAGAAAAAGTTCATCGAATTTGAAGAAGTTCATCAAAATTCAAAAAAGTTCATCGAATTTGAAGAAAAGTTCAGCAATTTATAAAAAAGTTCATCGATTTTCAAAAACGTTCACAAATTTAAAGAAAAATTTCAGGAATTAAACAAAGCGCGCAATAAATAAAACAAGAAAGACGAGGAAAAGGGATAAAAATAAACCGAGCTGAAGAACGAAAGAAAAAGAGAAAAGTGATCTACCTTTACACTCGTGAGTGGATAGCCTAGTGGCTAGAGCCGAGCCTTTACAACGGAATGGTTGCGAGTTCGATCCCCCGCCCAGCGCTCTTCTTTGACCTTTCCAAAAACAAGAAAAGCAAGAAGTTAAAAATAGAATGGGCCGGCCCAGTTTGGACTGCTGCAGGCGCCCGTTTGCAAATTGCACTATAACGGGCGCCTGCAGCGCCAAATAGGAAATGCCCTGGAGCAGCCTGTTCTTTTGATAGTTTTTCTTTTTTCCTTTTTAGTCATCAGGCTGGGCTTTGTTCGTAACGTTTATGCTACAGGCCTCGTTACTTCGCTGTTGCTTACTTTTTTTCTTACTTTTTTTGGATAGTTGTTTGTTTTGTTTGACCATGTATAATATTTGTATTTTATAGATCCTTTTTTGTATGGAACTTGACACTTCAGAGGCACACAGCCTTTTCCTGTAAAAAAAGGTGCAAAAATTGTTTAAACTGTTTCTTTATATGGTATATCATTAGTTTTCCATTTTTTGTTTTATTGTTTGAAAAATCTAGCTTTTTCCTTCTATATGAAGCTTGCATTTTTCTATTTTTGCAAATTGCTTTCTTTATCAATCATTTAAAAATAATGTAGCTCAATCACATGCGGTGCTGCTTGATAAACTAGACAAGACTCGCACTCATTGGGTAAGTCCAACTCATTTGTGCAGCCCATAGCCCGTTTTGTTCTTTTTCATCAGCAGGGGTTATGGGGACGCCGTGGGTGTTTTGGTTGTGTTTGTTTTTTTTCTCAACACAATGTTTTTTTGTGTCACCTTTTACCTTTTCGTAGTTTTTTCACTTCCTTCTTTTTGGAGGGAAAAGAGGAAGAGAGTGGTGAGAAGAAAGGGTCCGACTTTCTCAATTTTTTTCAAAAGAGAATTCTTTAACCTTTATTATTTTTTCCGAGTGCTTTAACCTTTATTACTACTCATAGGTGTTGTCCTTCGCATGTAACTTCACACGTTCTCAAAGTATGGGCAGTTACAACAGTCGCAATACGGCCGCAACTTTCCTAGGATCCAACTATTTTAATTATAGTTATAGCTTTTTACTTTTGTTTTTCTCCATTACTTGTTTGGAAATATAGAGCATTTTTATATAAAAAAAGTATATAATATGTATCATGAGACGCCCGAACTTTCCTAGGGTCCAGCAATTTAAATTATAGTTGCGGTTTTTTACTATTATTTCTCTCTTACTAGTTTGAAAATATAGAGCATTTTTATTAGAAAAATATAATATAATATCATAATAGGCCTGGCAATTTTGTATTCGTACATGTTTTTTTGTTATTTTCAATTGCCTTTTTGTATGTTTGTTTGTCTCCACTTATTTACTTATTTTTTATATTTTTTTCCACCGTGTGTAGACAACCTATTAAAGAGAGAACCTTATTAAATTTCTAGGGGTTGCAACTGCTAGTTTTCAAGGAGGTCGCCACTACAAGCGTGGTAATCTGAATGTAATTGCACATATAAAAAATTCAAAATACGAGTGTAACTGGATATGGGATGGTTTTGTCGGGCCAGCCACATGTCCATCACTAGACACAAGGTTGTCAGAATCGTGATTTTGAATCGGATCGGATCTTCGATGGTAGGATCGCAAATCGTAGAATCTTCACTATCAGGATCGTGGAAACGTAGATTCTAAGAACTAAAATTGTTGAATCAGAAGGGTTAGTTTGAATCGTAAAGTCGTAGAATCGTATAACAAAATCGCGATTCTCATGCAACTTAAAGTGTTGTAATCTAATTATAACTTCAGCACCAATTGCATGTCCACAACTAGACATGCAACCGCAAGCGTTGTAACCGGGCTGCAATTGCATGAACACAAAAGTGACTCCAACTAGGGTCGGGAGGGGGTTATCGGGTTTGCTTCATGTCCACCACTGGACATACAACTACAAGCGTTATAACCTAACTGCAACTGCATGAGAACAAAGCGACTACAACTGGGGTCAAGAGGGGGTTGCCAGACCAGTTGCATGTTCACCAGTAGACATGCAACTGCAAGCGTTCTAACCTGACTACAACTGCACGGACCACTATGTGAGTGCAACCGGGGTGGGAGGAGGTTGTTGCATGTCCGTCGCTAGACAAGAAAGTCCAAGCATTGTTACTCGACTACAACTGCATGGTGCATAAAGTGACTGCAACTTGGGCTGGGAAGGGTCGTGTCATCGGGGTTAGTTGCATGTCCACAACTAGACATGCAAGTGCAATAACTACAAATTGACTGCAACTGCATGAGCACAAAGCGTCTGCAACTAGGGTCGGGAGTGTTCTCAGGCCAGTTGCATGTCCACCACTTTACGTGCAACTGCAAGTTTGTGACCTGACTACACCTACATTAGCACAAAGCAACTGCAACTAGGATCAAGAGGGTGTGGCAGGTTAGTTGCATGAACACCACTAGACATGCAACTTCAATATTGTAACCTGACTTCAACTGCATGAGCGGCATTGCAAGTGCAACTTGGGGTGGTAGGAGGTTGTCGGCCTAGTCGCATGACCACCGCTAGACATGCAACTCCATGCGTTATAATTGAACTGCAATCGTATGGGGGCATAAACCGACTGCAACTGGGGCCAGGTGTCGGAGTAATGGGCCACGGGTAGCCTAACCCGAGTCCCTGAGCCTTTCAAGACATTGGACCGGCTGCGCCCCATAAACATCCAGAATGAAGCGCCGCCTCCTGGTGGCCGGTTGGCTCAAGAGGCCGGCTACCGGAAGGCGGCCAAGCCCCAGAAGACGGCTCCAAGACGGGCCGACTCCTAGCAGGCAGCCTCCAGAGAGGCCGGCTCCTAGCAGATGGCCCGCGGCGCCCTCAAAGTCTGCGCCCCCATTAAGAATACAAGACATGATGTGGCTATAGTGTAGTCCATCACCCCCGAGTCCAGGGCAAGGCGCGCCCAAAGTGCCCTGTACAGGCGGAGATCTCCGCACGGCGCGGCACTCTCGCGACTCCACCCTTGACGTCACTCCTCTCAGGCGGAGCCCTGCTCCTATGACGGCCTGTCGGTATGGCCTGCAGGCGACGGGCCCTATCAGGCAGCGAGAGCCCGAAAGATGGCGGAAGCTTGACCAGTCGGACCCGAGGGAGGCTGGCCTCTGGCAGGCGGCCCACTCCTCCCTCGGGGCCCGCGCGCCACTAACCAGATGAGACACGGTGAGGCTACAGTGATCTCCCACCAGGCGACGGGACTGTAGCCACACTCCCCTAACCAAGCATGCATCATTAGCATTGCGGCTACAGTAGTCAGCCGCCGACCAGACCCGCCAGCGGCGTAGGCGGCCTGTCGGCTCCGTACCAGACCAGTCGGCGGGGCCCACAAGGCGGCGGGCCCCAGCAGCCGACGGAGAAGCCGGCGACCAGAGTCACTAACAGCCGGGTCCTACACCCCGCCAGATTAACACTGTACCCCTGGGGGGTAGGCCTATATAAACCCCCCAGGGCACCCATGCAAAGGGTTCCCAACCTGTTAAAACTAGACTCATACATAGAGGGAGAAGGGAGCAAGCCTTGCCTTCTTCTACCTATAGCATACAGCTCGAGGAGCACATTTGTACTCACTATTGCCTTAGTGCTCATGCGGAGACCCCGCAGAGCTGGTCTAGGGGTGTTATCTCCTAGGAGAGCCCCGAACCTGGGTAAAGTGCACCGGCGTTCGTGTCTATGCCTCATCCCGCTTCCAGGCACCGGTGACGTTCTACTCACTCCCACCATGATAAGCCATCCTTTGGCATATGTCGCACCCAACCCCCGACATTTGGCGCCCACCGTGGGGCGAGGTGTACCGTCTCTCCGAGACCTGTTCTGGATGGGAACCTTGTTCCTTCCTGGCGAGCGCAACCAGCCTGGCACGCTTGACGGCGTCTGCGCCGACGTGCTGCACGGCTCAGAGGTCGCCTGCGCGGCGAGCTGCCTCGCCGATCTTGTTGGCAAGATTCGCCTCTCCGACGAGCCCGCATCTGACACGGGCACAGAAGGCCCCGAGAGCCGCCTCGTCAGCCTCCTCGGCCAGCTCCACGTCGCCAGCGAGCCTGCTGTGGACTTGGAGTCGGTTGGTTCCACCGACCTGATGCTTGTCGACTCCGACACAGCGTCGCTTGACGCGTTCCCCACCAACATGGTGGTCTACGACGAACCGCTTCCTCGCGTGGACAGCGGTGGCAGCACCGTCACGGAGGTGCTCGTCATCAGCCACGACGAGCACTCTGGAGGAGGTGCTCGAGACCCGCTCGAGGCGGCGCTGCAAGACCTGACTGCGCCCATTCCAGAAGACGCTGACGCCGAGACGCTGGAGGCGCGCCGCGTCCAGCTCGTCGAAAGCGCCAACAGGCTGGCCAGCATGAGACGCCTTTCGGAGGCCTACCAGTGTGAGTTGGGCCGTACCGTCGGTAGCACGCCGGCTCCTGGTGGGCCTAGCTGCATTGGTCTGATCCGGCAGCGTGGCGCGACCATTGCGAGCATGTTCGGGACAGATCGTCCCGTCTACACCACGCCCGCGGAGAACATACGAGCTGCCCAGGCGGCAGCAGACGAGCTAGACAAGCTCGAGGGCGACGAGCGTCGCCACATGACGGAGCGCGTCCAACAGCTCCTTGACACGGCTGCTGAGCAGCAAGAGGCCGGTTGCCGCACTGAAGCGCCCAACCGGCGGAACGACGATCCGCCTCCTCGCCAAGATCAAGGCGCGACATCCCGGACTCCGACTGGTGGCGTCCACGATTGAAGACACAAGGAGCCGGCTGCCAGCCGTAGCCGGACTCGCATCGCCATCGAGCGCAACCACGACGGCCGCCCAAGAGCAGTGGAACGACGGGGCGACTGTCCGCCACCCCCCCCCCCCCCCCCGCAGGGAGAGGCGAGCTTCCCCGCCTCCTGTTGACCACCCGACACTCGGCGACCGCCTTGGCCGCCGGGAAGGAGTCAGAGAAAACGACGCCCGCCACCGGATTGACCGCCTCAACCGATCCCTGGTACTAGAAGAAGAAGACGAGTTGGGCCCGCCCTGTTTCGGCCCTCGCATTCGTGATGATCCCTTTCCCAAAGGGTTCACGCTCCCAAGAGATACGCCCAAGTACACCGGTCCGTGAAGCCGTAAGACTGGCTGGTTGACTACTCCACGGCCGTCCCCATAGCGAACGGTAACAAGCGTGTTGCTATGAAGTACGTCCCGCTCATGCTCCAGGGCACAGCCCGGACATGGCTGAACAGCCTGAAGCCCCGCATCATCAACAGCTGGGTTGATTTCACTGAAGCCTTCATCCGCAACTTCACCAGCACGTACAAGCAACCGCCAAAGCCTCGCCAGCTCTCCTTGTGCGTCCAAGGCCCCAACGAGTCGACTCGCGACTACCTCACGCGCTGGGCCGAGCTGCGCAACTCTTGTGAAGGCGTGCACGAGGTACAGGCCATCGAGTACTTCACTGCCGGGTGCCGAGAAGGCACCCTCCTCAAGCACAAAGCCGGCAACCCTCGACGAACTACTAGTCATAGCAGACAAGTACGCCACGGCCGAATCCTCCATGAAGCAGAGATCCAAGTTGATGCATCTGGCAAAGTGGCTCCTCCAGCTCCTCAGACTCCGGCTGGTGATACTAGTCTGCGTCAGCATCAGAATGACAACAAGCGCCAAGGCCACGCAGCCGGCTTCCACAAGCCGGGCAGGTGGCGGCGATAAGAACCAGCAGCCGGAAGGGCAGCCTCTACCCAAGCGTCAGAAGGGCGGCAAGCCCAACTGGCTACCAGCCTTCTCGTACGAGCAGACTCTTGATGCACCCTGCAAGTTTCACAGGGGCGCGAAGCCTTCTAACCACACCACTCGGAAATGCCATTGGCTCACCAAGGGTGACAGACTCCTGCCTCCTCCGCCTGCCGGCCCGCCGCCTCCTCCTCCCTAGCAGCCGGCGGTTCGGCCAGTCGGTGCAATACAAGATGAGTATCCTGAAGCGCATGGAGCCTATGTCGTGTTCACCAAATACGTATTTAAAAAGCACAATGCATTTACAACGGTAGCAAGAAGTACATGCAGTAGCATCAGAGACCCCAGAGTTCATGCATTGGTCTGAGAAGCCTATCAGTTGGAGCAGAGCTGACCACCCTGAGGTGATGCCCTCTCCTGGTTCTTATGCCTTGGTTTTAGATGCCACCTTCGCAACAGGGAGGCGGGCTGCTCGCTTCTCCCGACTCCTGATAGATGGCGGCAGCAGCATCAACATCCTATATGGGGACACTATGGAGAAGTTGGGAATCAAGCAGAGCAGCTTTAGCCCAGTCGAACTGTGTTCCATGGCATAGTTCCTGGCCCTTCCTGCTCACCAATCGGCAAGATCCAGATAAATGTCCTCTTCGGAGACAAAGATCACTTCCGCCGAGAGCAGGTCTGGTTTGAGGTGGTGGACATTGAGAGCCCCTATCATGCGCTACTTGGCCGGCATGCTCTGGCCAAGTTCATGGTGGTCCCCTGCTATGCCTACCTCAAGATGAAGATGCCAAGCACCAAGGGAATCCTAACCATAGTCGGGGACTACAAGAAGTCGTCCGCCTGTGTGGCAGACAGCAGCCGGCTAGCCGAGCCCCTCGTGATTGCAACAAAGAAGCCGCTCCTTGACCGGGTCGTAGCAATGGCAGGCAAGCAGCCAGAAATGTCACGAAACCACAAGGAGTCGGAAGCTGAGGGCTCGTTCAAGCCGCCGAAGGAAACAAAGAAAATACCCTTGGACCTGGAGCACCTGGAGAGGCACGCTGTCATAGGTGCAAACCTTGATAGCAAATAGGAAAGCGAGCTCATCGATTTCCTCCGTGAGAATCGGGACATCTTTGCATGGTCTCCGAAGGACATGCCAGGTGTTCCGACGGATTTTGCCGAGCACAAGCTACATGTCCGACCTGATGCCAAGCTGGTCAGGCAGCCCTTGCGCCGCCTGTCATAAGAGAAGAGTCGTTGGAGAAGAGATAGCCCGGCTTCTAGCAACCGGCTTCATCATGGAAGTGTTCTTCCCAGAATGGTTAGCCAACCCAGCCCTTGTGCTAAAGAAGAATAAGCAGTGGCGCATGTGCATCGATTATACCAGCCTCAACAAAGCTTTCCCCAAAGATCCCTTTGCTTTGCCAAGAATAAATGAAGTGATAGACTCCACAGCTGGATGCGAGCTGCTGAGTTTTTTGGATGCATACTCAGGGTATCATCAGATCAAGCTGAACCCGGCCGACAGGCTGAAGACCGCCTTCATCACACCATTCAGAGCCTTTTGCTACCCGACCATGACGTTTGGCTTGAGGAATGCCGACGCCACGTTTCATCATTGCATGCAGAAGTGTCTCCTCAAGCAACTCGACAGAAAGGCCCATGTCTAAGTGCACGACGTTGTGGTGAAGACGGAGAAGCGTGGCACGCTGCTAGAAGACCTCAAGGAAACCTTTGAAAACTTGCGCCGATTTCAAATCAAGCTCAACCCGGAGAAATGCGTCTTTGGAGTACCAGCCGGCCAGCGTCTTGGCTTCCTGGTCTCAGAGCGCGGCATAGAGTGCAATCCTGTGAAGATCAAGGCCATCGAGAGGATGGAAGTGCCCACCCGACTGCTGGACGTACAAAAATTCACCGGCTGCTTGGCATCCATCAGCCATTTCATCAGCCGGCTGGGCGAGAAGGCTCCTCCCCTGTACCAGCTCATGAAGAAGACCACTTTTTTCGAGTGGAATGACAATGCGGATGATGCTTTTCTCCAGCTCAAAGAGATGTTGACCACTCCGCCTGTCCTGCCGGCTCCGACTGCTAAGGTGCCCATGCTTCTCTACATCGCCGCCAGCAGTCGGGTGGTCAACATAGTTATAGTTGTGGAACACAAGGAAGAAGGCAAAGCACTACCAGTCCAGAGGCCAGTGTATTACCTGAGTGAAGTGTGGTCCGCCTCCAAGCAGAACTACCCCCACTATCAGAAGATGTGCTACGGCGTGCATTTTGCCACCAAGAAGCTGTAGCCGTACTTTCAAGAGCACCCAATCACTGTTGTCTGCACTGCTCCACTTGCCGAGATCATTAGAAGCCGAGATGCTTCGGGCCGAGTGGCCAAATGGGCCATAGATTTGGCCCCCTACACCATCTACTACCAGCCTCGCACCGCCATCAAGTCACAAGAGCTGGCTTACTTCCTCGTCGACTGGGCCGAGACCCAGTACCTGCCGCTAGGGCCGGACTCCACCAATTAACGGACTCACTTCGATGGTTCCAAGATGCGCACCTGTTTGGGAGCCGGCATCGTCCTCATCTCTCCCAGAGGCGACAAGCTCAGATATGTGCTGCAAATTCACTTTGCCGCCTCCAACAACGTAGCTGAATACGAAGCACTCATACACGGGCTCCGACTTGCCAAGGAACTCGGCATTCGCCGGATCCTGTGCTATGGTGATTCCGAGTTGGTGGTCCAGCAGTCGTCGGGCGACTGGGACACCAATGATGCAAACATGGCAAGCTACCGCTTCCTCGTACAGCAACTCAGTGGATACTTAGAAGGGTGCAAGTTCCTCCATGTGTCAAGAAATGATAATGAGCAAGCAGATGCCTTGGCACGGATCGGCTCCACCCGGCAAGCGATACCGGCCGATAAGCCAACGCGCCTCCTCAAACCGTCATCAAGCCGTCGCCAGAATTAGACTCCATCTTCGTGCTTTGGATCCTCCTGAAGCGATCGGATCCAACTTGAGGACCCGGCGGCGGCGAGGACTTTGGCGAGCGGCTCGGGATCGCAGCCGACACAACTCGGGACTGCAGTGATCGGCCCAAGGACTTCACCGACTCAGCAGGCGGCAGTCGACTCCAACCCGCCGCCTCCCAGCCCAACAGCCCTGGTGCAAGTAGCAGTCCTAGCAGTCGAAGAAATAGCAGCACCTTTATGGGGTCAGCCCATCCTCAACTTTGTGGTGAACAAAGAGCTGCCGACTGTTGAGATCTCGGCCCGACAAGTGCAACGTCGGGCAGCAGCATACACCATTGTCAACAGAGAACTTGTGAGGCGCCGTGTCACTGGTGTGTACCAGCGATGCGTAGAGCCGGAGAAGGGACAAGCAATCCTCAAAGATATCCACCAAGGCGAGTGAGGTCACCATGCAGCTTCAAGATCACTTGTTGCCAAAGCTTTCCGCCATGGTTTTTTCTGGCCGACTGCTCTAGAAGATGCCAAAGACTTGGTCCAGAAGTGTAAAGGGTGCCAGAAGTTCTGCTCCAAGCCACATTAGCCGGCTTCTGCGCTCAAGACCATCCCGATTGCCTGGCCCTTTGCCGTCTGGGGGCTGGACATGGTGGGACCATTCAAGACAGCATGCGGCGACATGACTCATTTGCTTGTCGCCGTGGACAAATTCACCAAGTGGATAGAAGCAAAGCCAATCAAGAAGTTGAATGGTCCACTGTTGTGACTTTCATCGCTGCCATCACCATTCGGTATGGCATACCACACAACATCATCATCGACAACGGCACAAACTTTGCCAAAGGCGCCTTGGCTCGTTTCTTCGCAACCCAGGGCATCCGACTGGACTTAGCGTCCGTTGCCCATCCGTAGTCAAACAACCAAGTGGAGCGAGAAAACGACCTCATTTTTTTCGGCATCAAGCCCCGGCTGGTCGAACCTCTGGAGCGTTTGGCTTGCTGCTGGCTCGACGAACTACCGGCCGTCCTCTGGAGCCTGCTCACAACTCTGAACAAGTCAACCGGCTTCACGCCTTTCTTCCTCGTCTATGGTGCCGAAGCCGTCATCCCGACGGACATAGAATTTGACTCCCCTCGAGTCACCACGTACATCTAGGAGGAGGCCAAAGAAGCACGAGAAGACAATGTCAATCTGCTGGAAGAGGGCCGGCTGTTGGCACTCAGCCGGTCCACCATCTACCAGCAGAGTCTATGCCGGTACTACAACCGGAAGGTCAAGACAAGATCCTTCAAAGAGGGAGACATTGTGCTCTAGCTGATCCAGCGAACAGCCGGCTAGCACAAGATCTCGGCACCTTGGGAAGGCCCCTTCATCATCAGCAAAGTTCTGGGCAACGACTCCTACTACCTGATCGATGCTCAGAAACCCAGAGCATGCAAAAGAGACGACTCCGGCAAGGAGACAGATCGGCCATGGAATGCAAACCTCCTTCGAAGATTTTATATTTGATGCAGGATTCATTTTTTTGTGCGTAATAAGGAGGCACTTCCTTGCGTGCGAACATATAGCTGGTGGGTTTGAGCTGTCAGCGGCGGTAACGTTTTTTTCATGAAATACAGACGCCCTTTCGGTGAGTCCCTGATGTCAGGTGGAGGAATCATTATTTTGCGCGTAATAAGGAGGCATTTCATTGCGTGTGGCCATGGATCCAGCTGTCAGCCTCTCCACGTACAGTGCACTTCAGATGCATGTCGGTCATTGACCATGTTGACCAGGCCGCGCCGAGAGCACCAGGGCGGTGGACGACGATGAGGCCTAAGAAGGGAACGACACGGAGGCAGGGAAGACTCGGTAGTTGTTTCCCACGCGGAAGGGAGTACGACTGTACGAGGGTTTACTGGTTCGTCTGCCGTCGTCGGAGAATAACAACCGGTGTGGGTGAGTAGAAGGATGGCTAGGCCAGCAATGGGAGTATGGTGGGGCGGTGAGGCCTGCGCGGCAGCACAGCCGGCCGCGGGGAGGAGGGAGCAGGCAGTCCCGCCGGCACTTGTTTGAGCGGCTGGAGCAGGAAGAGCAGAGATTGAAGAAGCACGACGGCCGTTGGATGGACATCCAACAGTCACTGCTTGTGCGTCAACCTTTTTTTAGGAAAGCCTCAAATATGTGGAAAACAACATACAACCCATCTGCCATTATTTCTAATAATTTACAGCCCATTTGCTAATTCTTAAGGTTTTTTTTGGAGCCCATATTCTTTTTGTTAGCACTACAGCCCATATTGTGGCCACGGTTAAAAAATTATATGAAATTTTGCATATTTTGGTGCGGTCCGAACTGTTTTTAATCCCGAAATTTTGAGTCACATTCAAACTGATTTAAAAAATAAATGTATATCAATATAAAATCCAACAAATTTTCCATGCATAAAAATTAATGTAATATAAAATCTCGAAATGAAAAAAAAAAGAAATTTGAAACTAATTGCCGGTTTGATGTGTTTTAAAAATGTATAGCCCATTTCTCATTACTGATAGGCCATTTTCTCGGCCAGCCGAATGAAAGCTCTCCTCGTCTTGAAAGATTTGCAGCCCAACAGGCCTGACAAAGCGACTTACTTGGCAAATCACAAAAAAACTGGGCTGTGGTCATGGACCCAGCTGTCAGCCTATCCACGTACAGTACTCTTCCGATGGAAGTCGGTCGTTGACCACATTGACCACACCCTGCCGAGAGCACCAAGGCGGTTGACGATGGTGAGGCCTTGGAAGGGGACGACGCGGAGCCGGGGAAGACGCGGCAGTGGATGCCCACGCGAAGAGTACGAGGGTTCACTGGTTCGGCTGCGGTGTGATGCTGCCGTCGCCCCAGGGCCTGGCTAGCGTGGGAGAAGTAGGAGGCGATGAGGCCTCAACGGCAGCACAACCGGCCGCTGGAGGCAGGAGCAGGCGGTCTCGCCGGCGCTGGTTTCGGCGGCTGCTGCAAGAAGAGCAGCGATTGAAGAAGCACCAGGACCATTCAATTCAAATCCAACAGTTACTGCTGCTAGAATCATTTGTTCACTAAGTTGACAAGCCCTGCGTACGCGTCAACTTAGTAGGCCCACAGGTCAGCCTCCCAACCGGTGCGCCCCAGATGTCAGAGGAATCATTTTTTTTCGCGTAATAAGGAGGCAGTTGATTGCGTGCGGCCAGGCCAGCGGAGGGAGTAGGGTGGGCCGGGGAAGCCTGCGCGACATCACATCGGGCCACAAGAGGAGGGAGTAGGCAGTCCCGCCGGCGCTAGTTTAGGAAGCTGGAGCAGGAAGATCAGAGATTGAAGAGGCTCGTCGGCCGTTGGATGGACATCCAATAGTCACTGCTGCTAGAATCGTGTGTTGGCTGACAAAGCCTTGCATAAACAAGTCAGCCTCGAAATCTGTAGCGTGCACAACCCATTTGCTATTATTTTTATAATTTTTACTCATTTTCTATTTCATATGGAATTTATTGCAGTCCGTTTTCCATTTTTAGAATTGCTGCCTATTTTTTGGCCAGTACCAGGGTTAAAAAATTAACTAAATATGTGGGAATTTTTGAAAATTCGCAAATTTTGGCTGGGGAACAAAATATTCTTAATCCAAAAATTAGTAGCCATACTAAAACAAATTTAAAAATAAACTAGTACTATGTCATGTTAAATCCAACTATGTTGACAGGGTCGGACGGCGGCGCCGTGGCGGGCGCACCAAGGCGGAGGATAAAGTGCTGGGCTGGGTTGGACATTCTTATTGAAAAAGAAAAATGGACCAGATCTATTTACGATGTTGACTATGATTTGCATGGGTCCGCTGGTTACAGGAAGAAAATGCTGGGAGAAAGAAGACTGGTCGCTATCTTTGCCGAAGAATAATATCGACTGAATGTAACGACACTATCATAGGAAATAACATCCTTCTATTAAATCATGAATTTAAAGAACTGGTGCATGAGAATTTAGCTTCATTTATTTATTTACTTATTTATGTTTAGGGGACCCTGAGCATGTACCTGGGCCGGATTCATGTGAGAGCCTCCCTTCCAGTTAATTATGGGCTTCTCTATTGGGCCTTAATCAGTGGGCTGCATGTTATCAACAAGTGGAAAATGTGTTCCGTACGAAAAATAGTATGCGCTACGTACGGTACGGGGCACTAAAGGATCAAACCGTGCAACGACTTCCAAAACATTGTGTTTGTCGATCTAACAACACATTCATTCAACCAACAGACGAAATATACTACTGATTGTACATTGAAAACAGCAGCAGCAGCAACCAGGGATGGGGAGTGCAACGGAAGCAGTAAGCAGGCCAGAAGAGTGAAGACGCAACTCTCTCTTCCAAACCAAACATCAGCCATCATTACAAAAGGGCTACCAAAAAAGAACAAGTGTATGCATCAAACTAAATAAATATCCTACTACACCAAGTGTACGCATCTAACTAACTGGCTCAGTTAGACGTTACTATTTACCAAGCTGCGGAGATTGGCTGATGGCTTGAACCAGATGGGTGCAGTACAAAAAAAAAGACACATCCGTTACATTTTGGGCCAAACGAATTTTTTTTCCTGTCATACATATGACACTTCTATGACGATAATTGTGAAAAACCCCGGTATCATCATAGATGTGGTGGGCTCCTACTTCTATGACAAAAAATCATGACAGAAAATGGGCTTTTCGTCCTGGGCGGGGCGGAGACGCAGCTGCATGACATTCTTTGGGCTGTCCATACCGAAAAAACCGTGGTAGAAGCGAGGGCGAGGAAAATTTCGGGGAGTTCCCGGTTACGGTGGGAGGTCAGGGGCCGAGCGATGCGCGTTTCTCTCATACACGTACGCGCGTGTGTGCGAGGCGTTGACTCTAACTCAACCCGTGCGAGGCGTTGGGCTCTAACTGAACACGAGTGATTGCACTGCAGGCTACGCGTTACTAAAGCCGAGCGAGCGATCGATCGATGGCTGTTAACTAAACCCGATCGAGCGATTCCTTCGCTACTGCTTCTAACTGAAGCCGATCGATTGGATGAACAGTGAGCGTTGGGGGGTTGGATGAAGGAGCGGTGGCGTTGCCTCTGGATGAACAGGACCCCGTGGTGTGGTGGAGGGCTGGATGAACAGTAGACGGTGGAGGGGTGCCCATGGAGGGTGGTTGAACAGGACCCGTGGTGTGGAGGGCTGGATGAGCAGTGAAGCGGTGGAGGGGTGCCCGTGGAGGGGTGGTTGAACAGTAGCCGGTGGAGTAGCGCGCGATGGAGGCTGGATGAACAGGAGCCCGTGGAGGCTGGAGGAGGTCGACGGTAGCCCGTGGAGGCTGGAGGAGGTTGACGGTGGAGATGGACAGTATCCCGTGGAGTCCCGTTTTGCGGTATGCCACACCCTTCCCGATGAACGGGACCCCCGTTTCGACCGTAGGAGGTCCGTTTCGTCCGTTTTGCGGTACACCACACCCCTCCCGATCAACAGGACCCTCGTTTCGACCGTAGAAGGTCCGTTTCCTCCGTTTTGCGGTACGCCAGACCCCTCCCGATCAACAAGACCCTGTTCCGAATGTAGGAGGTCCGTTTCCTCCGTTGTGCGGTACGCCAGGCCTCGTTTCCATTGCCTGTTCCATCCAAGCCCTGCCGATGAACATGACCACGCATTCCGTTCCGACCCAGCCGGTTGGCTCCCACGTGTACCGTTGCCTCCCGATGAACACGATGCATTCCATTGCCTCCCCATGAACACGACGCATTCCGTTGCCTCCCCATGAACACGACGACGACATTGTTTCTCCGTTCCGACCCAGCCATGTACACGAGCCCTGGCCGTACGTATGCGCGAGTAGGCGTTCGAGACCCCGCCCGTATGTACACATACGTGGCCGTATTTTCTTTCTTGCACCCTGGCCGCTGTACGTACGTGTACATGCTACGTGCGCGCCTCTACTACGACACGTGCGCGCCTCTACATCCACCAGTATATATGTATGTACACGTTCGCGACCAGAATGACAACGCTACGTACGCTTCGACCAGGTGGGTCCCGACTGTCAGGCACTTCCTTGCCTGCGAAGATGTAGCTGGTGGGTCCCAGCAGTCAGGGGGGCGAATCATTTTTTTTGCCCGGACGCACTTCCTTGCGTGCGAAGATGTAGCTGGTGGGTCCCAGCAGTCAGGGGCAAACATTTTTTCGCGAAATACGGTGGCCCGTCCGGTGGGTCCCCGCTGTCAGGTGGAGGAATAATTATTTTGCACGTAATAAGGAGGCACTTCCTTGCTGCGGCCGTGGACCCAGCTGTCAGCCTCTCCACGTACAGTCCACGTCCGATGGAAGCCGTTCCTTGACCACGTTGACCACGCCGCGCCGAGAGCACCAGGGCGGTGGACGACGGTGAGGCCTAGGAAGGGGACGACACGGAGCCGGGGAAGACGCGGCAGTGGATGCCCACGCGTAGAGGAGTACGAGGGTTCACTGGTTCGCTGCGGTGTGAGGCTGCCGTTGCCGCAGAATAACAGGGGGTGTGGGTGAGTAGAGGGATGGCCTGGCCAGCGGTGGGAGTAGTAGGGGGCGGTGAGGCCTCCACCGCATCGCAACCGGCCACGGGAGGCAGGAGCACGAGGCACGACCGACACTGGTTTGGGCGGCTAGAGCAAGAAGACCAGAGGTTGAAGAAGCACTACGGCCGTTGGATGGACATCGTACGGTCACTGGATCTAGAATCATGCATATTGAGTAAGTTGACAAAGCCCTTCGTCCACGTCAACTTAGTAGGCCCGCAAGTCAGCCTGCCACTATAATGGGTACCAGCTAACAGGGGGAGTATTCATTTTTTTGTGCGTAATAAGGAGGCACTTCCTTGCGTGCGAAGATATAGCTGGTGGGTCCGAGCTGTCAGCGGCGGTAACGTTTCTTTCGCGAAATATAGAGGCCCTTTCGGTGGGTCCCTGATGTCAGGTGGAGGAATCATTATTTTGCGCGTAATAAGGAGGCATTTCCTTGCACGGCCGTGGACCCAGCTGTCGGCCTCTCCACGTACAGTCCACTTCAGATGCATGTCGGTCGTTGACCACGTTGACCAGGCCGCGCCGAGAGCACCAGGGCGGTGGACGACGGCGAGGCCTAGGAAGGGAACGACACGGAGGCAGGGAAGACTCGGCAGTTGTTTCCCACACGGAGGGGAGTACGACTGTACGAGGGTTTACTGGTTCGTCTGCCGTCGCCGGAGAATAACAGCAGGTGTGGGTGAGTAGAGGGATGGCTAGGCCAGCGATGGGAGTACGGTGGGACGGTGAGGCCTGCGCGGCAGCAGAGCCAGCTGCAGGGAGGAGGGAGCAGGCAGTCCCGCCGGCGCTTGTTTGAGTGGCTGGATCAGGAAGAGCAGAGATTGAAGAAGCACGACGGCCGTTGGATGGCCATCCAACATTCACTGCTTGTGCGTCAACCTTTTTTTAGGAAAGCCTCAAATCTATGGAAAACAGCATACAACCCATCTGCCATTATTTCTAATATATTACAACCCATTTACTAATTATTAAGGTTTTTTTGGAGCCCATATTATTTTTGTTAGCATTACAGCCCATATTGTGGCCATGGTTAAAAATTATACAAAATTTTGCATATTTCGGTGCGGTCCGAACTGTTTTAATCCCGAAATTTCGACTCACATTCAAACTAATTTTAAAAATAAATGTATATCAATATAAAATCCAACAAATTCTCCATGCATAAAAATTAATGTAATTTGAAATCTCCTAATGAAAAAAAGATATTTGAAACTAATTGCCGATTTGATGTGCTTTAAAAATGTACAACTCATTTCTCATTATTGATGGGCCATTTTATCAGCCAGCAAAATGAAAGCTCTCCTCGTCTTGAAAGATTTGCAGCCTAACAGGCCTGACAAAACGACTTACTTGGTAAATCACAAAAAAACTGGGCTGTGGCCGTGGACCCAGCTGTCAGCCTCTCCACGTACAGTACTCTATCGATGGAATGTCGTTGACCACGTTGACCACGCCGCGCTGAGAGCACCAAGGCGGTGGACGACGGCGAGGCCTAGGAAGGGGACGATGCGGAGCCGGGGAAGACGCGGCAGTGGATGCCCACGCGGAGAGGAGTACAAGTACAAGGGTTCACTGGTTCGGCTGCGGTGTGAGGCTGCCGTCGCCGCAGGGCCTGGCTAGCGGTGGGAGTAGTAGGGGGCGATGAGGCCTCAACGGTAGCACAGCCGGCCACTGGAGGCAGGAGCAGGCGGTCTCCCCGGCGCTGGTTTGGGCGGCTGGTGCAAGAAGAGCAGCGATCGAAGAAGCAGCAGGACCGTTCGATTCAAATCCAACAGTTACTGTTGCTAGAATCGTTTGTTGACTAAGTTGACAAGCCCTGCGTACGCGTCAACTTAGTAGGCCCACAGGTCAGCCTCCCAACCGGTGCGCCCCAGATGTCAGTGGGAGGAATCATTTTTTTCGCGTAATAAGGAGGCAGTTGATTGCGTGCGGCCAGGCCAGCGGAGGGAGTAGGGTGGGCCGGGGAAGCCTGTGCGGCATCACAGCGGGCCACAAGAGGAGGGAGCAGGCAGTCCTGCCGGCGCTAGTTTAGGCGGCTGGAGCAGGAAGATCAGAGATTGAAGAAGCACGTCGGCCGTTGAATGGACATCCAACAGTCACTGCTGCTAGAATCGTGTGTTCACTGACAAAGTCTTGCGTAAACAAGTCAGCCTCGAAATCTGTGACGTGTACATCCCATTTGCTATTATTTTTATAATTTTTACTCATTTTCTAATTCATATGGAATTTATTGCAGCCCGTTTTCCATTTTTAGAATTGCTGGCCATTTTTTGGTCAGTACCAGGGTCTAAAAATTAACTTAATATGTGGGAAATTTTGAAAATTCGCAGATTTTTGCTGGGGAATGAAATATTCTTAATCCAAATATTAATATCCATACTAAAACAAATTTAAAAATAAATTAGTACTATGTCATGTTAAATCCAATAAGATATGTATAAGATATCAGTGAAGAACAAAAAAAAAAGAAACTTATATCCCATTTGCTATAATTTTTTTGGAATTTTCAACCCCTTTTGATATTAATCCAGGCCGGAATGCATCCCTCCTCGTCTTTAAAGATTTGTAGCTCAGTAATTCGGAGAAAACAAATAGGCCTAGCTTGGGTATTCTTCAAAAAGAAAATTCTGGGCTACCTATTTTCCCAAAGAACTGGTGCATGAGCATTTAGCTTTATTTATTTATTTACTTATTTATGTTTAGGGGACCATGAGCATGTACCTGGGCCAGATTCATGTGAGAGCCTCCCTTCCAGTTAATTATGGGCTTCTCTATTGGGCCTTCATCAGTGGGCTGCATGTTATCAACAAGTGGAAAATGTGTTCCGTACGAAAAATAGTATGCGCTACGTACGGTACGGGGCACTAAAGGATCGAACCGTGCAATGACTTCCAAAACATTGTGTTTGTCGTTCTAACAACACATTTATTCAACCAACAGACGAAATATACTACTGATTGTACATTGAAAATAGCAGCAGCAGCAACCAGGGCTGGGGGTGCAACAGAAGCAGTAAGCAGGCCAGAAGAGTGAAGACACAGCTCTCTCTCCCAAACCAAACATCAACCATCAAGGGCTACCAAAAAAGAACAAGTGTATGCATCAAACTAAATAAAGATCCTACTACACCAAGTGTACCCATCTAATTAACTGGCTCAGTTAGACGGTACTATTTATTAAGCTGTGGAGATTGGCTGACGGCTTGAACCAGATGGGTGCCTGACGGAGGAAACTCCAGCCAGCAGGTCGAAGTCTGATACTTGTGACCCTCTCTCCTACTTTGGACTGCAGAGCGTGGCGGCACATATCAGGGTATGGTGCATGCAGAGACGCATGGTACGCTATGTACACACAGTTTTGCCTGATGAACAAAACCGCGCTGCCATCATGATCCTTGCCGTCGGTTATCTCCTGGTTAATCGGATAATTCAGTCCGACAAACAGAGAGCGTGTACCAAGGCTACTTACCAGCCTCCAGTCAAAAATTCCTGAAGGCCCAGAGAAGCTGGGATCCTGCTCAAAGACCTTGCAGTGACTGTGATTGTATTCCGCGAAACAACACGTCCGGTACGTGCGAACGATCATCAATCTTTCGCCGTCGTCTGATCGAGCCAGGAACCACCTGCAACTGCCATGCCGCTTTTCTTTGAAAGGTTCTGGGATTAGGAAGGGTAGGGACACCAGGCGGCCTACAACATCATATCAAGTTGGAGTCAAATAAAAAAGGGCTCTTGATTTAGTCAATCTTAAGAACAACATGTTATGAGCATGAATATTTTTCAGCAAATGTTGACAGTAATATAAGCAAGCCATCATGATATCATAGGAAAGTAACATACTGCTGTAACAACCATTTGTAGCGATGACTGGAGTAGGCCAGCAATACGTCCAGCCATAGAAGGAGTCGACAGCGTAAATGAAGCCCTTGTGTTCAATGGCATCAGAGAACCATGGAGGATGTATGATCCTGCGATGGACGTGCAGATTTATCCACTTACCGCAGTGACCTGTCAGATAGGCGAGACCGCGGTTGAAGAATGCAATTAGCCTGAAGTCTTTATAATTCGCAGATCTTGTGGGCACTTGGAAGATTACAACCTTGAGCAAATCAAACTTGGTATCATGTTGGCTACTGTAAGATTCCGATTATTCTGGGCAGTGGTGCCAAAGCAGTGCAGTGTTAATCGAAGGAAGGGGATCAATCGCCGGGTGTAGACCTCCACGAGCATCCAGCTGTCGCGGCCGTCGACGAGCACCATCCAAGACGTGTTCATGCCGACCCAGTACATACCGTTAACATAGTTGAGGCTGACGGGGATCGGATCGCAGTCAAGGGGGTTAATGCTCGCCACCCCATGATCGTTATGCTGCGTGACACGCCGTTTCTAAAGATCAGGCAGCATCAGCAAGCAAGGAGCTGGCTTAAAAAGCTCCGGCCTGAGGGCTTTGAGTAAACGGTACAACCCCGACGAGCACGCGGTGAGAGGCTTGGTACTGAGATTGTCCACACGCCAAACAATGAGCTTGATTACCTCTATGGGGAGCGAATTCCAGCCACTCTTTCGGCAGACGCTGCTCGGTTCTGCCATTGTTAGTGCTTGGGTTTCAGACGAGGGGGGAGGCACCTTAGCGGGGATGGAAGATTGGATGAGATTATGTGCGGACAAAGATGGAGAAGCGAATATGTGCTGCGGGAAGTGGACATGTGACGATGACTACAACACGCCGCTTGACATACGAGACACATACCGGCAGCGTAGGGTCATGTCGATGCCAGACAACTTGCTTGAGTGATCATAGTACTGGTACTCCCTATGGTGCTATGCCCTAACTTGCTTGAGTAGAGTAGTAGAGTAGGACTCTGCTCTACTACTAGCACCGGAGGAGTAGTATATTCTAATCTAAAATAGTTACAAACTTCAACACTCGAGCATGGAACGACTACGAACCATGCTCAAAGACCGTGTCTACGTGGTGTTTGGACTTATATGCAAAAAAATAGCAAGATGCCCGTGCATTGCACGGCACACCATCATCACCGACTCGGTTTTTTCTCTACTCCTACTCCTATAAAAGACTCAGTTGGTAATGATGGAGGCAAGGAGGCGTGTTCAGCCGGGCGTACAGCGGACGCGCAACACTATTCGATTTGTTATAAAAAACAAAGAAGAGTAGTAGAGATAGAGACATAGGGAGGAGCACGAGGCTGTTGAAATTTGGGGAGCGCACTCTCGGCACTGCTGGTGGCCACGACTTCACCGACGACGACTTCTTCCCCGACCTCGACAACCTCTTCCTCAACGACATGGGCGACAACCTCAACGCCAACGGTGCTGCTCCCGTTGCACCGTATGTGTTTCTGTCCTTCCTGTTCGAAATCATGGTAGAATTCATGTTTCTACTTTGTATCCTACTTGTATGCTAGTCCACATGATTAGTTTCATCTCTGTTATAGCCGTCATGATTTATTTTGTCCTTATTCGGATTAAATCTCACAATAACTTGCTCATATATTCAACTGAAGCAACGTCCCCTACAGCCACTCCCATTTCATGGACGGCCTGGTCGATGCCTCCAAGGAGCCCTTCATCCACTGCTATGAGTGCCCAATGCCGTTTTGTGGCTCGCCAGCAGACATGGTGCATCACCTCACGGATGCGTGCAGCGGTCACTGCTGGCCCTTGGCGGAGAACATCAAGTACGAGACGTGCTACCCGTTCACCATGCCGGAGTCGCTGGAGGATCACCGCCGCCTGCTAGTCTCGGAGGAGGACGACAACGTCTTCCTCTTGATCGTGGGCACCGGCGAGGCCCGCGCAGGCCGCCGCCCCGTCTCTGTAATGTGCGTCAGGGGCGACGCCGCTGACGCTGACACTGACACGAGGCCGATGTACGGGTGCGTGGTCAGTGTTACTACCCCTCCGCGTCGCGTGGGCGGCGACACCGGCCTCATCGAACGGACTTGGACTCTGGGGAGCTGGGACTATCCCGCCAATGTGGACTTGGAAAACCCATGGCATCCTTTACCCGCCGACGCGGTGCACGGGGACTCCAAGGAGGTTCACCTGCACATATGCATTATCAAGTTAAATGTTGATCATTAGTCTTCGCTCAATGTAATCCGTTGTCTAAGCATGTGGAGACTTGCATGCAGGATCTTGCTCTATTGGAGTATCGCGCATGAATAAAAGTGTATCCATTTATGGTTTAGTCTAGAATCTTCCATGTATGAATTTTTACTACAGTACTGGTGAAAGACTTACGATGAACCATTTCTTACATCTCCTCTGCCCGCTTGCAAGTCATCCTGATTTAATCCCTCCGTCTAGGTGTATAAGGGCATGGTTAATATTACTTAATAGTATAGCCAACTGTTGACTATAAGAAAGTGCCATGTCATCTGTAGCAAACATGTATAACAATCGATACTCAAAAACTAATTCTTAAAGATCATTTCTTGCAAAGCACAATAAGTGTTATTTCTTCACAAGTTTGGATGCAGGTTGAACAGTTGAACGCTTTTGTTTGCAAAAGATACCTTTTTATCTATTTCACCCGGATGTTTGTGAGCTCTAGAGATGAAATAATATCCGAAGAAACCTATCGATACCGTTACACATGAGATGACCCCACATCCTTTGTCAAAATAAACAACTCCCGATCAATGCATTTCACTCTTGATTGCAACGCACGGGCACCTTACTACTATAGGTTAGTACGACCAAAAATTGAACTAACATTATATATAGTACGATAAGTGCTGATGCATGTCACCTAAAATTATATCATTCAAAACTATGTTCAAATACGAACCCAACGATATAGTTTTTGTTGACATGCACTAACATTTTGTCAGTTAAATCTCCAGTGAAATTCAATGGGGGACTAATAAACCACGAGCGATTTAGTACAAGTGTAGGGGGCGGCGCTGCACGGGAGTCTCACCTCTCACCCCGCTCATGGCGCGACAGTAAAGCCGTCATATCACAAAACCCAACCACTCCCAGTAATAAGTGGTCTGGTAAAATAAACGGACAAGCAACCATCACATCCCTCCGTCCTTTTTTGCATTTCATCTCTCCGCATTTACTTTCTCCGGTTCATCTCGCACACTCGATCCCTAGCTACTACTCCTAGGGCCAGTTCTTTTGGCGGCTTCCCCAGCTTTTCCCACAAGACTAGTCACAGTGGAGAGTAACAATAAGGCGCCTCACTCATTTATTTGGGCTTCTAAACTACTAATCCGTCCTGGTTTATTCCTCACCATTGTAATTTGTGCTAAATTTTGACCAAAGATTTAATGGGTTTATTCCTCACCATTGTAATCCCTCCGTCTAGGTGTGTAAGTCATCTTACGAAAACCAAATAATCCCAAAACACTTAGGCGCGGTGCATTAACTTCTACCTTGTTTCTTGTTTCTTGACATATCAACCAATAAGAGATAAAGAGTGTGCATGCTTTTAGTGACTTGAGATATCAAACACGACATGCAGTGGTTAGTTCATTGCATGCAATACTATTAATTAGCAAATAAACATTAACGTTTCTCATTTTCTCCTCCTCCTTGGTCACGGTGCACAGCCTAAGATGACTTACTCACCTAGACGGATGGAGTAGTGCATGTGACATGCACTAACATTTCATTAGTTAAATTTATGATCAAAATTTGACACAGATTACAATGGGGACCAATAAACCAGGACGGAGGTAGTAGTTATGGGATTACTAATCTAGAAGCCTAAAAGAACTGGCCCCTGGTACTCCTACTAGTAGTAGTACTCAAGTTGGAATTCCAATTGCACGCACAACTTGTTAGGCAAAAAATTCGATACAGGGTGTAGGAAGCGGTTTGGGAATTTGCATGCCTTTCTAACCAGTGAGATACTCCGTACAAAGTACGACAGAGAAATAACCACATAGAAGGAAGCTAAAAGTAAACAATCAAACGAGCATTTTTGCATTTGTTTTGCATTAAATCGTTTCACAAGCTTGACTAGTGCTGTTTTTCTACTTTTACAAAAACCGCATCGTAATGTTAAAACGTGCATTTGCATGTACATAAGTAATAGTAGTACTCCCTCCGTCTAGGTGTATAAGTCATACCTCCTTCTTGGTCACGGTGCACAACCAAAGATGACTTATTGACCTGGACGGAGGGAGTAGCACAGTCTGCAAACATATATCGAGAGAGACGTGTAGTGTGATAGTATATAGTAAAGTTTGTGCTATATGCACGTACTTGCAAAATGCATACGAATACACAAGGTTTCCAAACTTTCCCTTTTACATACTTAATTAAGGACGCTAAAAATTCCTGAACGTTCGGGATTTATCATTTGCGTCCCAAAACTAATGAGATCGCCTTACGAAACAAAAATTATACTCCTCCTAAAAGCCATGGCACTCGCAGGAGCGCTTGCGGCGCGCCACGAGTGCCCTGGTGCGCGTCCGTTTCCTAGCGCGCCGACACAACGCCTCTTCCTAAGCCTCGCAACTCGCGAGGTGCTGATTGGCGGCTTGCCGGCGGGCGAGCGCGATCTCACCGGTGTGGTGATCCGGCGCCAACAGGTACTCCTCCTTGCTGGAAGCGTGCACCCGGTCCACGTACCGCCAAGCGTAGATGAGGCGCTTGGGCCCGACTGCACTCAGGGCGTCAGCACGGGCGTCCTCCGCCACCCTCACGGCCCTCGCACGAGCCTTCTGCCAAAGAGCCAATTGCCTGACTCTCTCGGACGCTACATAGGCCTCCCAGGCAGCTTGTTCCGCGGTGCGCCTCTCTTCCCCGGCCTTCTTATCCGCCTCTATTTTGGAAAATCTAGCTTTTTCCTTCTATATGATGCTTGCATTTTTCTATTTTTGCAGATTGCTTTCTTTATCAATCATTTAAAAATACTATAGCTCAATCACATGCGGTGCTGCTTGATAGACTAGACAAGACTCGCATTCATTGGGTAAGTCCAACTCATTTGTGCAGCCCATAGCCAGTTTTGTTCTTTTTCATTGGTGCACTCATTGTGTAAATTAAAATAATCTCTTTAATCAATTTAGCAATTCTCCTTTTCTCAAGATTAACCTCACATCAATTTGAGTGGAACTTTGCTAATAGCACATCAACAAAGTGTATTTCTATTTCATATATTTCTTGATCATTCATCTTATCAAATTCATCTATAAGGCATATATGCCTCTCTCACATTCCTTCGTCAAGAGTAAATTTTTGTGGTGTGAATTCTTCCAGTGAGCCCAACAACCAAAGCTCCTTCCCCTGACGTGAATTTGTGTATAAAACTCCATGGCCTATTTCCTGAACATACCTACAAAATAACAGTTAGTGGAGTATTCGCAAAAGAGAAAATAGTGCTTTTTTTTAATCTTGGGCTTTCCTAGAAGAGTGAGTTTCGAGTAGTTCCACATAAAACCAAATACCATAGAAAGAGAATAAATATTGCAGTGTCACAGTTTCAGGCTACTTGTTGAATATTAAGTAAATAGTCCTTTGGATAGGCATTGAGAGCAAGATCCAATCCTTGGTTTTTGGAGAAAGTAACACCACCCTCAAGTTTGTGTTCAGATAGATGAATTTTCCTGAAGCAGAGTGACAAAATATAAGTACATAATTTATGTGAGTGCTAGAAAAAAACATGGTTAAAATATGGTCTTTCCTAGCATTTCATATTGCATCGAAGACATGAAGGTCAGTTATCCAGGGAAATTGCATGAAAATTGGTTTATTCAGAGTTTCATGTATGCTTTTTGATGGATATTTGCAAAATCCTTATGGAGGTCAAAAATCTCGCTCGTTTGCGGATTTGCTCTCGAGAGGTGATGAACTTGTGTCTGTTACAAGTTTAATACATGCATTGGATGTTCTCGAGCCTCTAACATGATGGGAATTGGGTTTAGGTACGACTTTCATGGACAATTTGTTGTTATTTCTAACGGATTTGATTTCAGGTTGTGTTCTTCGTCCGCGGGAGTGGTTTCCGCCGCTTCTGTCGATTTGTTATTTTCCTGTGAAGATAGGTGGCGGATTTGCTTACATTAGTGAGATTGAAGCCTTCCTACATTGCTAATTTCGTCGGGTAGGCCCATACACTCTGAAATCGGGCGATTGGATCTCGTTCCACCCGTTGTTTCTTCGATCAGACAGTATGGTGGCACATCGTTTTGATGTTAGCGGGAAGTAGGACATTGTTCGAGATTGCGGCTGACAAGTTGTAGTCACCCAAATGATTAAATCTGGAAACCAAATTCGATCGTGGGTATTTTTCCAATCATTTTACGGTCTGTTTTACAAGTTGGACTTCTATATCTTTTGTGTTAGAACTTCTGTCGTTTTATGCATGTTTTTAGGTGATGCGGCAATACGATCTGTTCGGTTGCTGTTGTTTTAAGGTGGAGCTGGTCGATAGACACACACATCCTCTTTATCTTTAATCTATCTATGTGGATAGTTTTTTGGATCATCCATGGTCTGTAGTAGAAGTTGGACTTCTTCTATACCTACTAATAAATCAAGGTGCGTTTCTCCGCTTTTTTCATCCGTTCACCAACGAAGAGATTTTTCTTTTACCCGAGGTGGTATAAATTTTTGTGTTTTTGTGTGCTAGAAAAGAAAAACGGGTTGTCCAGATTTCGTACCTGGGCCGGGCGTTGAGGCCCAGTGCAGCAAGGCCACTTATTTTCCTGCGCACACAGCTGGCAGAACCCTATTTACCACACAGAGCGTCAAATACTCAAAGATTCGCACAGGTCACCCGACACTAGGCCGTCCCATTTTCGTTTTATCATGTCTTCTGTCTTTTTCTCTTTCTTTTTCTTTTTCATTCCTAATTATTTCTACGTTTTACCCTTCCAAGTTTAATTTAGTTTTTTTCTAGTAAATTCGAAATTTTCAAAAGAAACTCAGAATTTCAATTTTTGGTTCAAGTTTTCGACCAATATTCCAAATTCTAAAAAAATTGTTTTAAAACAATTCGGAACTTTGTTTTTTCTTCTGAAATTTCTTCAAAATAAAAAAACATTCCCAATTTTTCAAAAAAATATTTATATTTTCGGCACTTATTCACAATTACCAATGTTTCTTTTTGCATTTAGAAAAATGTTTCAAATTTGAAAATGTTGTTTTTGTGAAATATTTACGAAATTAAAATAATTTCTTTAATTGAATAAACATTTTCAAAAAATTCTGAATGTACAAAACATGTTACCATTTTAAAAAATTGTTCACTAATTCAACAAATGTTCAGGTTATTATTAAAAGGTTCATGCTTTCAGTATTGCTTTGTGAATTTGAAAAAAATATTCTAATTTAAAATTTTGCTCATGTCTTTTGGAAATATTCATAATTTTCAAAAAACTATTTGAAATTTCAAGTTCATTTTTCAAAGAATATACGCAAATTCATTCTTATTTTCTAGGATAAGTTTGAAAAAATATGTTTCAAATATGATGCTGCATTATGTTCTTAAATATCCGCGCTTGCCATTGGTCAATAGAACGGCCGTGATAGGAGACGCTGACCAATCCCACCACTATCAAGATCTCGTCCGCCAAACATGACCCATGAGAAGATCGCGACTCCTAGCTCTGTTTGCCACCGCTACGGAGACTATTTTCGGTGGACACATCATTTTTTTCCCGTTGCTTCTCGTAATAAATATCTCCCATTGCAACGCACGGTCATATGCGCTAGTTGTTACTCATGGTTGAACTTCTGGTTTTCCACATTGCAAGGCGATGCATCATTGTGCTCTATATTTCTTTGTTTGTTTTTTTGTAATTTTCATTCTTGAATTGGTTTTTATTTTTGTCCCGTGAGCAACCATGGGATTGTCCCAAATATGCACGCATTCTTTTTATTTTTTTGTAACATGTTTTCACACTTCGAGCAGTGGTAAAACTTTGTTACGTCTTTAACCTAAACTTACAAGATTTTTGTCTGTATAATTTGCTTTTTTGACATGTTCATCTGATGTTTTTTTTTCAAAACCCCAAACTTCTGTGTCTTTACAATTTGAGCTTCTTCAATAAATTTTGATATTTTTTTTGGATTTAATTATTTAATCATTGAAACCCGCATTGCGCCTGTCAACCTAGCACACACCAATGCGGTAGTGCGAGGCTGACCCGGGGGCGGGTCGGGACCCCCCTCCCCTCCGCCTGCGAGGCCGAGACAGGAACGAGCCGGCAGCGACGACGCGTGGCGGCCGCTGCCGTCATGCGGAGGCGAGTCTGTCACATCTGTGACCCCACTATCTATCTTAGGGGTGTTCCTCTGGGGTGCGTGCGGTGGGGGTGGAAACAGAATAACCGCATTGCGCTTGTCAACCTAGCGCGCACCAATGTGGTAGTGTGAGGCCGACCCGGGGGGATGGGGGGTCGGGACACCCTCCCCTCCCCCTGCGAGGCCGAGACAGGAACGAGCCGGAGCAGGCGACGATGCAGAGTGCCGCATCATCACATGCGGAGGAGAGTCTATCACATTCGTGACCCCACTATCTATCTTAGGGGTGTGGCTCTGGGGTGCGTGCAGTGGGGGTGGAAACAAAATAACCGCATTGCGCCTGTCAACCTAGCATGCACCAATGCGGTAGCGAGGCGAGGCGAGCCGGGCCCCTTGAGCGGATGTGAGTCCGCGGGGACCCCCGGTGAGGCCGAGACAGGAACGAGCCGGAGCAGGCGATGACGCGGCATGCCGCGTCGTCGCATGCGGAGGCGAGCCTGTTGCATGTGTACTTTGTGTGTAGGTGAATTTTGACTTCATATGCCTTACTTCATATGTGTATTTTGAATGCCTCTAAGTTGTGTATTTTAGTTAGATATGGACTTCATATGTTATAGTATTTGAACTTCTTCTTTCGTTTCTTAGTGTTTATTTATTCATATGCCTTACTTTGCTAATTAGTGTACTTGAACTTATGTTCTTTATTTTTTGAACTTCTTCTTTGTTTGTAAGTGCTTATTTGTGTATGTATTTTTCTTCCCTTGGTAGTGTGCTTGACCTTTTGTTTGACATCAATTTTTGGTATTAAGGGATACCAGCAGATTTGTTATTTGATCTTATCTTTTTAAAATAGATGCATTCAAATGGTTCATTCATTTTTCAACAGATGCATTTTGTTTTTTACATGTTGTGGGGTAAAACTGTAATTACCCCGATGCTCCAATACCTGTTACAGAGAGCCATTAATTGGCCATCTCGCTAGCAACCACCTGTAAGAAATCCCCTCCCCCTGTTGCTCGCTCTCTTCTCCCTTCGACGCTCGCTCCCTTCCTCCAACCTCCCCGACTTCTCCACGATTACTTTCTGAGGCGGCGGTGGCGGCCGAGAAGTGCTGACAGGGGGGGATCCGGTAGGCGCTCCGCCTCTTCATCGTCATCCAGGTCGGGCCGGCGTCAGAGTACATAGCGTTGATGTCTATCTTGAGGACGCTGTATCCACTTTCCTAGTCATCCACCATGAGATAGAGATGCTGTCGCAACTGCTGCAGCTGCGGCGGTGGCGGCGCCCGCCACTTGGCTGTGTGGCACACGGCTGAAGCGTCAGCTGCCGCTTTGACATGCCGTCGAGTTGCTATGCTCCCCCTCTCCGGCAGTCCTGTGTAGCAAGCCGACGAAGAGATTGAGCCCGTAGAGTAAGAGATCAAGACCGGATGGACCGTATAAATAGGCGAAAGAAGATGGTACCTGAACTCGACTCAGATTAGCTCAGGCAAAAATTCCTCCCGTGAACGAATCCGCCACCGGATTGGACTCAGGGAAACACCTCCCCGCCAATCCGACTCCCAACTGTCTGACTGGCGATAGGGGAACCAGCCCTGGGCTATGGTGGATCTCTCTCCCTCGGTGGCAGCGAGGGTTTCATGCGGCGGCGGGGGGAGGGAGATTGGGGTCGGGGGCCTGCGGCATTCTAGCGTTCCTCTATACATTTGAGAACCCTAGGCCACCCGTGAGCTTCACTGGGTTGGGCTTGGACTGAGTGTTGTTTATTGGGCTCTTTGCAAGACTCGGACTCATCTGGTAGAAAATATTTTTAATAAGTTCACAAAAGAAAATCCGGTGGGAAATATTTACTCAACAAAAAAAATCCGGTGGAGACGTTGGGGACCGGTGAGCGTCTGGACGACGAGCGCTGAGTTGGGGATGGTGAGGCCGAGGTCACGCATGGTGTCCGAAAGGGACTTGAGGCGACTGATGTACACCGAGACGGATTGGTTGTCCTGGAAGGTGTTGTGTTAGTCCTGCTGGGCGTAGACATGGCGGTACATGCGATTGTCGAGGAAGACGGTGCTGATGGCGGTCTTGAGGGTGCACGCCGTGTGATGTCGCTTGATGACGATCTCCGGGACCTCCTTGCAGATCATGGCATAGAGCCAGGAGACGATGAAGAAGTCTTCCTTGGTCGAGAGACCATCAGCACGTCGGGTGTACCGGTGCCATCGACGTGATCGATGATGTCGAACTGGCGGAAAGTCACCATGTACAAGGTGCTCTAGGTGGTGTAGTTGGATTCCTCCATGTCTAGGATCATGGTGACCGGAGAACGGGGGTGATGTAGGATGTTGGCAGAATCATAGGGAAGGGAGGATGAACTGGCCGGAGCAGCGAAAGGGTTGTCCTCGGCAGTGGACTCGGCAGTGGAGCCAGAGTGGGAGCCAGCCATTGCAAAGAGGAATTTGCGGAAGCGATGGATTGGATGATGGTAACTGATACCATGTAAGAGGCAAGAATGAGGTTCGAATGTTGCACAGTTCTATTCATCTCATACGGTTACATATATATCAGGATTGCTAAAACTCAGCTAGCTGAGATATAATTCGCTCTTATTCAGATTGTTAACCGTCGGATCAAACACGTCGAGATTCGTGGGGGACTACTGTGGAATACTGGTTTCAGTTGTGCAGCGACGCACGCGGTCCGTTTTCGCAATTTTATGGCCTGGTGTCGCGTCGTATGGTCTGAGGCCCACGCATACAGTGCCTGGAGCAGGGGAGCTCCTATACGGCGCTACATGCGCCCGTTCATGCTCCTGGCGTATGCAGCGCTCGCGCTGGGCTGGCCCATGAAATGCGAAGCCTGACGAATGCAAAAGCTCGCAAAAAAACAAACATTTTGCTATATACATGTTTCGAACTCACCATGTCGAGTTCGCATACAGTTACCACCAACCACACGAGCTACTTGCTTTCTATGATTAGTAACAGAGGCAAATGCTTAATAACAATGCTGCAACGCTGTTTCATTGCAAAAATCTATCGCACCACTTAATTTTTTTGAATAAAAAATACATCAATTTGAAAAGACATTTGTATAGTCCATGAACTGAAAGGATAAGTTCAGAAATATGGAAAAAGTTCATGAATTCAAAAAAAGTTCATCGGATTAGAAAAAAGTTCATCAAATTTGAAAAAAGTGCGTGAATTTGAAAAAAAAGTTCATCGAATTTGAAGAAAGTTCATAGATCTTGAAAAAAGTTCATAGAATTTTAAAAAAATGTTCATTGAATTTCAGAAAAAGTTCATCAAATTTGAAAAAGTTCATCAAAATTCAAAAAAGTTCATCGAATTTGAAGAAAAGTTCAGCAATTTGTAAAAAAGTTCATCGATTTTCAAAAACGTTCACAAATTTAAAGAAACATTTCAGGAATTAAACAAAGCATGCAATCAATAAAACAAAAAAGACGAGGAAAAGGGATAAAAATAAACCGAGCTGAAGAACGGAAGAAAAAGAGAAAAGTGATCTACCTTTACACTCGTGAGTTGATAGCCTATTGGCTAGAGCCGAGCCTTTACAAAAGAATGGTTGCGAGTTCGATCCCCCGCCCAGCACTCTTCTTTGACCTTTCCAAAAACAAGAAAAAGCAAGAAGTTAAAAATAGAATGGGCCGGCCCAGTTTGGACTGCTGCAGGCGCCCGTTTGCAAATTGCACTGTAACGGGCGCCTGCAGCGCCAAATAGGAAATGCCCTGGAGCAGCCTGTTCTGTTGATAGTTTTTCTTTTTTTCTTTTTAGTCATCAGGCTTGGCTTTGTTCGTAACGTTTATGCTACAGGCCTCGTTACTTCGCTGTTGCTTACTTTTTTTCTTACCTTTTTTGGATAGTTGTTTGTTTTGTTTGACCATGTATAATATTTGTATTTTATAGATCCTTTTTTTGTATGGAACTTGACACTTCAGAGGCACACAGCCTTTTCCTGTAAAAAAAGGTGCAAAAATTGTTTAAACTATTTCTTTATATGGTATATCATTAGTTTTCCTTTTTTGTTTTATTGTTTGAAAAATCTAGCTTTTTCCTTCTATATGAAGCTTGCATTTTTCTATTTTTGCAAATTGCTTTCTTTATCAATAATTTAAGAATAATGTAGCTCAATCACATGTGGTGCTGCTTGATAGACTAGACAAGACTCGCACTCATTGGGTTAGTCCAACTCATTTGTGCAACCCATAGCCCGTTTTGTTCTTTTTCATCGGCAGGGGTAATGGGAACGCCGTGGGTGTTTTGGTTGTGTTCGTTTTTTTTCTCAACACAATGTTTTTTTGTGTCACCTTTTTCCTTTTCGTAGTTTTTTCACTTCCTTCTTTTTGGAGGGAAAAGAGGAAGAGAGTGGTGAGAAGAAAGGGTCCGACTTTCTCAATTTTTTTCAAAAGAGAATTCTTTAACCTTTATTATTTTTTTCCGAGTGCTTTAACCTTTATTACTACTCATAGGTGTTGTCCTTCGCATGTAACTTCACACGTTCTCAAAGTATGGGCAGTTACAACAGTCGCAATACGGCCGCAACTTTCCTAAGATCCAACTATTTTAATTATAGTTATAGCTTTTTACTTTTGTTTTTCTCCATTACTTGTTTGGAAATATAGAGCATTTTTATATAAAAAAGTATATAATATGTATCATCAGACGCCCGAACTTTCCTAGGGTCCAACAATTTAAATTATAGTTGCGGTTTTTTACTATTATTTCTCTCTTACTTGTTTGAAAATATAGAGCATTTTTATTAGAAAAATATAATATAATATCATAATAGGCCTGGCAATTTTATATTCGTACATGTCTTTTTGTTATTTTCAGTTGCCTTTTTGTATGTTTGTTTGTCTCCACTTATTTATTTATTTTTTATATTTTTTCCACTATGTCTAGACAACCTATTAAAGAGAGAACCTTATTAAATTTCTAGGGGTTGCAACTGCAAGTTTTCAAGGAGGTCGCCACTACAAGCGTGGTAATGTGAATGTAATTGCACATATAAAAAATTCAAAATACGAGTGTAACTGGAGATGGGAGGGTTTTGTCGGGCCAGCCACATGTCCATCACTAGACACAAGGTTGTCAGAATCGTGATTTTGAATCGGATCGGATCTTCGATGGTAGGATCGCAAATCGTAGAATCTTCACTATCAGGATCGTGGAAACGTAGATTCTAAGAACTAAAATCGTTGAATCAGAAGGGTTAGTTTGAATCGTAAAGTCGTAGAATCGTATAACAAAATCGCGATTCTCATGCAACTTCAAGTGTTGTAATCTAACTATAACTTCATGTGAGACAAAGAAACTGCATTTGTAGTCGGAGAGGGGTTTGTCGGGGCCAATTGCATGTCCACAACTAGACATGCAACCGCAAGTGTTGTAACCGGGCTGCAATTGCATGAACACAAAAGTGACTCCAACTGGGGTCGGGAGGGGGTTATCGGGTTTGCTTCATGTCCACCACTGGAGATACAACTACAAGCATTATAACCCAACTGCAACTGCATGAGAACAAAGCGACTACAACTGGGGTCAAGAGGGGGTTGCCAGACCAGTTGCATGTTCACCAGTAGACATGCAACTGCAAGCGTTCTAACCTGACTACAACTGCACGGACCACTATCTGAGTGCAACCGGGGTGGGAGGAGGTTGTTGCATGTCCGTCGCTAGACAAGAAAGTCCAAGCATTGTTACTCTACTACATCTGCATGGTGCATAAAGTGACTGCAACTTGGGCTGGGAAGGGTCGTGTCATCGGGGTTAGTTGCATGTCCACAACTAGACATGCAAATGCAGTCACTACAAATTGACTGCAACTGCATGAGCACAAAGCGTCTGCAACTAGGGTCGGGAGTGTTCTCAGGCTAGTTGCATGTCCACCACTTTACGTGCAACTGCAAGTTTGTGACCTGACTACACCTACATGAGCACAAAGCGACTGCAACTAGGATCAAGAGGGGTGTGGCAGGTTAGTTGCATGAACACCACTAGACATGCAACTTCAATATTGTAACCTGACTTCAACTGCATGAGCGGCATTGCGAGTGCAACTTGGGGTGGTAGGAGGTTGTCGGCCTAGTCGCATGACCACCGCTAGACAGGCAACTCCATGCGTTATAATTGAACTGCAATCGCATGGGGCATAAACCGACTGCAACTGGGGCCAGGTGTCGGAGTAATGGGCCACGGGTAGCCTAACCCGAGTCCCTGAGCCTTTCAAGACATCGGGCCGGCTGCGCCCCATAAACATCCAGAATGAAGCGCCGCTTCCTGGTGGCCGGTTGACTCAAGAGGCTGGCTACCGGAAGGCGGCCAAGCCGCAGAAGACGGCTCCAAGATGGGCCGACTCCTAGCAGGCGGCCTCCAGAGAGGCTGGCTCCTAGCAGACGGCCTGCGGCGCCCTCAAAGTCTGCGCCCCCATTAAGAAGACAAGACATGATGTGGCTATAGTGTATTCCATCACCCCCGAGTCCAGGGCAAGGGGCGGCCACAGTGCCCTGTACAGGCAGAGATCTCCGCACGGCGCGACACTCTCGCGACTCCACCCTTGACGTCACTCCTGATAGGCGGAGCCCTGCTCCCACGACGGCCTGTCGGTACGTCCTGCAGGCGACGGGCCCTATCAGGCAGCGAGAGCCCGAAAGATGGCGGAAGCTTGACCAGTCGGACCCGAGGGAGGCCAGCCTCTGGCAGGCGGCCCATTCCTTCCTTGGGGCCCGCGCGCCACCAACTAGATGAGACACGGTGAGGCTACAGTGATCTTCCACCAGGCGACGGGACTGTAGCCACACTCCCCTGACCAAGCATGCATCATTAGCGTTGCGGCTAGAGTAGTCAGCCGCCGACCAGACCCGCCAGCGGCGTAGGCGGCCTGTCGGCTCCGTACCAGACCAGTCGGCGGGGCCCACAAGGCGGCGGGCCCCAGCAGCCGACGGAGAAGCCGGCGACCGGAGTCACTGACAACTGGGTCCTACACCTGGCCAGATTACCATTGTACCCCTGGGGGTTAGGCCTATATAAACCCCCCAGGGCACCCATACAAAGGGTTCCCAACCTGTTAGAACTTAGCCTCATACATAGAGGGAGAAGGAAGGAAGCCTTGCCTTCTTCTACCTCTAGCATACAGCTCGAGGAGCACATTTGTACTCACTAGTGCCTTAGTGCTCATGCGGAGACCCCGCAGAGCTGGACTAGGGGTGTTATCTCCTAGGAGAGCCCCGAACCTGGGTAAAGTGCGCCGGTGTTCGTGTCTACGCCTCATCCCGCTTCCAGGCACCGGCGACGTTCTACTCACTCCCACCATGATAAGCCATCCTTTGGCATATGTCGCACCCAACCCCCGACATTTGGCGCCCACCGTGGGGCGAGGTGCACCGTCTCTCCGAGACCTGTTCTGGACGGGAACCTTGTTCCTTCCTGGCGAGCGCAGCCAGCCTGGCACGCTTGACGGCGTCTGCGCCGACGTGCTGCACGTTGCAGAGGTCGCCTGCGTGGCGAGCTGCCTCGCCGATCTTGTTGGCAAGATTCGCCTCTCCGACGAGCCCGCATCTGACACGGGCACAGAAGGCCCCGAGAGCCACCTCGTCAGACTCCTCGGCCAGCTCCACGTTGCCGAGCCCGCTGTGGACTTGGAGTCGGTTGGTTCCACCGACCTGATGCTTGTCGACTCGACACAGGCGCCGCTTGACGTTCCCCTCACCAACATGGTGGTCTATGACGAACCTCTTCCTCGCGCAGACAGCGGTGGCAGCACCGTCACGGAGGTGCTCGTCATCAGCCACGACGAGCACTCTAGAGGAGGTGCTCGAGACCCGCTCGAGGTGGCGCTGCAAGACCTGACTGCGCCCATTCCAGAAGACGCTGACGCCGAGACGCTAGAGGCGCGCCGCGTCCAGCTCGTCGAAAGCGCCAACAGGCTGGCCAGCATGAGACGCCTTTTGGAGGCCTACCAGCGTGAGATGGGCCGTGCCGTCGGCAGCGCTCCGGCTCCTAGTGGGCCTAGCTGCATTGGTCTGATCCGGTAGCATGGCATGACCATTGCGAGCATGTTCGGGGACAAATTTTCCCGTCTACGCCACGCCCGCGGAGAACATACGAGCTGCCCAGGCGGCAGCAGACGATCTAGACAAGCTCAAGGGCGATGAGCGTCGCCACATGACGGAGCGCGTCCAACAGCTCCTTGACACAGCTGCTTAGCAGCAAGAGGCCGGTTGCCGCGCTGAAGCGCCCAACCGGTAGAACGACGATCCGCCTCCTCGCCGAGATCAAGGCGCGACATCCCGGACTCCGACTGGTGGCGTCCACGATTGAAAAGACAAGGAGCCGGCTGCCAGCCGCAGCCGGACTAGCATCACCATCGAGCGCAACCAGGACGACCGCCCAAGAGCAGTAGAACGACGGGACGACTGCCAGCCTCCTCCTCCCCCCCCCCCGCAGGGAGAGGCGAGCTTCCCCGCCGCCTGTTGATCACCCGACACTCAGCGACCGCCTTGGCCGCCGGGAAGGAGTCGGAGAAAACGACGCCCGCCACCGGATTGACCGCCTCATCCGATCCCTGGTACTAGAAGAAGAAGACGAGTTGGGCCCGCCCTGTTTCGGCCCTCGCATTCGTGATGAGCCCTTTCCCAAAGGGTTCACGCTCCCAAGAGATACGCCCAAGTACACCGGTCCATGAAGCCGGAAGACTGGCTGGTCGACTACTCCTCGGCCGTCAGCATAGCGAACGGTAACAAGCGTGTTGCTGTGAAGTACGTCCCGCTCCTGCTCCAGGGCATAGCCCGGACATGGTTGAATAGCCTGAAGCCCCGCAGCATCAACAGCTGGGTTGATTTCACCGAAGCCTTCATCCGCAACTTCACCAGCACGTACAAGCGACCGCCAAAGCCTCGCCAGCTCTCCTTGTGCGTCCAAGGCCCCAACGAGTCCACTCGCGACTACCTCAAGCGCTGGGCCGAGCTGTGCAACTCTTGTGAAGGCATGCACGAGGTACAGGCCATCGAGTACTTCACTGCCGGGTGCCGAGAAGGCACCCTCCTCAAGCACAAGCTTCTCTGCGATGAGCCGGCAACCCTCGACGAACTACTAGTCATAGCAGACAAGTACGCCACGGCCGACTCCTCCATGAATGCAGAGATCCAAGTTGATGCATCTGGCAAAGTGGCTCCTCCAGCTCCTCAGACTCCGGCTGGTGATACCAGTCTCTGTCAGCATCAGAATGACAACAAGCGCAAGGCCACGCAGCCGGCTTCCACAAGCCGGCAGGTGGCGACAGTTGAAGACCAGCAGCCGGAAGGGCAGCCTCTACCCAAGCGTCAGAAGGGCGGCAAGCCCAACTGGCTACCCGCCTTCTCGTACGAGCAGACTCTTGATGCACCCTGCAAGTTTCACAGGGGCGCGAAGCCTTCCAACCACACCACTCGGAAATGCCATTGGCTCACCGGAATTGCCAAGGGTGACGGACTCCTGCCTCCTTCGCCTGCCGGCTCGCCGCCTCCTCCTCCCTAGCAGCCGGCGGTTCGGCCAGTCGGTGCAATACAAGATGAGTAACCTGAAGCGCATGGAGCCTATGTCGTGTTCACCAGCGTGGCCGACGAATAGCACAACAAACTGCAACGGCAGCAAGAAGTACATGCAGTAGCATCAGAGACCTCAGAGTTCATGCATTGGTCTGAGAAGCCTATCAGTTGGAGCAGAGCTAACCACCCTGAGATGATGCCCTCTCCTGGTTCTTATGCCTTGGTTTTAGATGCCACCTTCACAACAGGGAGGCGGGCTGCTCGCTTCTCCCGACTCCTGATAGATGGCGGCAGCAGCATCAACATCCTATACGGGGACACTATGGAGAAGTTGGGAATCAAGCAGAGGCAGCTTTAGCCCAGTCGAACTGTGTTCCATGGCATAGTTCCTGGCCCTTCCTGCTCACCAATCGGCAAGATCCAGATAAATGTCTTCTTCGGAGACAAAGATCACTTCCGCTGAGAGTCAGTCTGGTTTGAGGTGGTGGACCTTGAGAGCCCCTATCATGCGCTACTTGGCCGGCCTCCTCTGGTCAAGTTCATGGTGGTCCCCCACTATGCCTACCTCAAGATGAAGATGCCAAGCACCAAGGGAATCCTAACCATAGTCGGGGACTACAAGAAGTCGTCACTTTGTGTGGCGTGACAAAGCAGCTGCCAGCCGAGACCCTCGTGATTGCAGCAGAGAAGCCGCTCCTTGACCGGGTCGTGGCGATGGCAGGCAAGCAGCCAGAAATGTCACCAAACCCCAAGGAGTCGGAGAGGCACACTGTCATAGGTGCAAACCTTGACAGCAAATAGGGAAGCGAGCTCATCGATTTCCTCCGTGATAATCGAGACATCTTTGCATGGTCTCCCAAGGACATGCCGGGTGTTCGGACGGATTTTGCCGATCAAAAGCTACATGTCCGACCTGATGCCAAGCTAGTCAGGCAGCCCCTTGCGCCGCCTGTCAGAAGAGAAGAGTCGTTGGAGAAGAGATAGCCCGGCTTCTAGCAAACGGCTTCATCATGGAAGTGTTCTTCCCAGAATGGTTAGCCAACCCAACCCTTGTGCTAAAGAAGAATAAGCAGTGGCACATGTGCATCGATTATACTAGCCTCAACAAAGCTTGCCCCAAAGATCCCTTTGCTTTGCCAAGAATAGATCAAGTGATAGACTCCACAGCCGGATGCGAGCTGCTGAGTTTTTTGGATGCATACTCAGGGTATCATCAGATCAAGCTGAACCCGATCGACAGGCTGAAGACCGCCTTCATCACACCATTCGGAGCCTTCTGTTACCTGACCATGACGTTTGGCTTGAGGAATGTCGGCGCCATGTTTCAGCATTTCATGCAGAAGTATCTCCTCAAGCAACTCGGCAGAAACGCCCATGTCTAAGTGGACGACATTGTGGTGAAGACGGAGAAGCGTGGCACGCTGCTAGAAGACCTTAAGGAAACCTTTGAAAACTTGCGCCGATTTCAAATCAAGCTCAACCCGGAGAAATGCGTCTTTGGAGTACCAGCCGGCCAGCGTCTTGGCTTCCTGGTCTCAGCGCTGCATAGAGTGCAATCCTGTGAAGATCAAGGCCATCGAGAGGATGGAAGTGCCCACCCGACTGCTGGACGTACAAATATTCACCGGCTGCTTGGCATCCATCAGCCATTTCATCAGCCGGCTGGGCGAGAAGGCTCTTCCCCTGTACCAGCTCATGAAAAAGACCATTTTTTTCGAGTGGAATGACAAGGCGGATGAAGCTTTTCTCCAGCTCAAAAAGATGTTGACCACTCCGCCTGTCCTGTCGGCTCCGACTGCTAAGGAGCCCATGCTTCTCTACATCGCCGCCAGCAGTCGGCTGGTCAGCACAGTTATAGTTGTGGAACACAAGGAAGAAGGCAAAGCACTACCAGTCCAGAGGCCAGTGTATTACCTGAGTGAAGTGTTGTCCGCCTCCAAGCAGAACTACCCCCACTATCAGAAGATGTGCTACGGCGTGCATTTTGCCACCAAGAAGCCGGGTTGCATTTCAAGAGCACCCAATCACTGTTGTCTGCACTGCTCCGCTTGCCGAGATTATTAGAAGCCGAGATGCTTCAGGCCGAGTGGCCAAATGGGCCATAGATTTGTCCCCCTACACCATCTACTACCTGCCTCGCAACGCCATCAAGTCACAAGCGCTGGCCGACTTCCTCGTCGACTGGGCCGAGACCCAGTACCTGCCGCCAGCGCCGGACTCCACCAATTGACGGATGCACTTTGATGGTTCCAAGATGCGCACCGGTTTGGGAGCCGGCATCGTCCTCATCTCTCCTAGAGGCGACAAGCTCAGATATGTGCTGCAAATTCACTTTGCCGCCTCCAACAACATAGCTGAATACGAAGCACTCATACACGGGCTCCGACTTGGCAAGGAACTCGGCATTCACCGGATCCTGCGCTATGGTATTCCGAGTTGGTGGTCCAGCAGTCGTCGGGCGACTGGGACACCAAGGATGCAAACATGGCAAGCTACCGGTTCCTCATACAGCAACTCAGTGGATACTTAGAAGGGTGCGATTTCCTCCATGTGCCAAGAAATGACAATGAGCAAGCAGATGCCTTGGCACGGATTGGCTCCACCCGGCAAGCGATACCAGCCGGCGTCGCCCTGCAACGCCTCCTCAAACCATCTATCAAGCCATCGCCAGAATTAGGCTCCATCTTCGTGCCGGCTCCTCCTGAAGCAGTCGGATCCGACTTGATGACCCCAGCAGCCGGCGCAGGGACTTCGGCATGCGGCTCGGGGACTGCAGCAGTCGGCCGGAGGACTTCACCGACTCAGCAAGCGGCAGCCGACTCCAACCCGCCGCCTCCCAGCCCAACTGCCCTCGTGTAAGTAGCAGTCCTAGCAGTCGAAGAAATAGCAGCACCTTTATGGGCTCAGCCCATCCTCAACTTTCTGGTGAACAAAGGGCTGCCGACTGTTGAGATCTCGGCCCGACAAGTGCAACGTCAGGCAGCAGCATACACCATTGTCAACACAGAACTTGTGAGGCGCAGTGTCACTGGTGTGTACCAGCGCTACATAGAGCAGGAGAAGGGACAAGCAATCCTCAAAGATATCCACCAAGGCGAGTGAGGTCACCATGCAGCTTCAAGATAACATGTTGCCAAAGCTTTCCGCCATGGTTTTTTCTGGCCGACTGGTCTAGAAGATGCCAAAGACTTGGTCCAGAAGTGTAAAGGGTGCCAGAAGTTCCGCTCCAAGCCACATTAGCCGGCTTCTGCGCTCAAGACCATCCCGATTGCCTGGCCCTTTGCCGTCTGGGGGCTGGACATGGTGGGACCATTCAAGCCGACGCATGGCGACATGACTCATTTGCTTGTCGCCGTGGACAAATTCACCAAGTGGATAGAAGCAAAGCCAATCAAGAAGTTGAATGGTCCGACTGTTGTGACTTTCATCGCTGACATCACCATTCGGTATGGCATACCACACAACATCATCACCGAGAATGACACAAACTTTGCCAAAGGTGCCTTGGTTCGTTTCTGTGCAGCGCAGGGCATCCGACTGGACTTAGCGTCCGTTGCCCATCCGTAGTCAAACGGCCAAGTGAAGCGAGCAAACGACCTCATTTTTTTCGGCATCAAGCCCCGGCTAGTCGAACCTCTGGAGCGTTCGGCTGGCTGCTGGCTCAATGAACTGTCGGCCGTCCTCTGGAGCCTGCGCACAACTCCGAACAAGTCAACCGGCTTCATGCCTTTCTTCCTCGTCTATGGTACCGAAGCCGTCATCCCGACGGACATAGAATTCGACTCCCCTCGAGTCACCATGTACATCAAGGAGGAGGCCAAAGAAGCACGAGAAGACGATGTCAATCTGCTGGAAGAGGGCCGACTGTTAGCACTCAGCCGGTCCACCATCTACCAGCAGAGTCTACGCCGGTACTACAACCGGAAGGTCAAGACAAGATCCTTCCAAGAGGGAGACCTTGTGCTCTGTCTAATCCAGCGAACAGCCGGCCAGCAGAAGCTCTCGGCACCTTGGGAAGGCCCCTTCATCATCAGCAAAGTTCTGGGCAACGACTCCTACTACCTGATCGATGCTCAGAAACCCAGAGCCCGCAAAAGAGACGACTCCGGCAAGGAGACAGAGGGGCCATGGTATGCAAACCTCCTTCGAAGATTTTATAGTTGATGCAGTATGTACCACGCTACCTTTCGTATTAAGTACAAAGACTTCGGGTCCCCCGAGAAGAGCTCGGGGACTACCCTCTTTTATCTATATGATAAGTATTTATGCCTATGAATGTGTTATTTCATTTATCCGCCTGGCACCGGGTTCAACCAATCGGCCCAGGGCTCGCCGCCTTGAGCTATGTGGTGCTTCCAGCAGCCGGACAAGTAGTGTGTTGGCACCTAAGCCCTCTCCTGCCAGAAGCCGCAGCTTGCAGAGCGACTGCCCGGTGGGCAGGAGTCAAACGCAGAAAAGGTGTCCACATGAAAAATGGCTAAGGACACAAAGCATGTACTTAGCTCAAGTCGGCTTCCCGCCTCACCGACCGGCTACTCAGCAGCCGGTCGGCCGGCTTCTGCTTAGTTTGCTAGCATCTAGTCGGCTAAGTACTTGCCCTCCAAAAGTAGCTAAGTACTTTACCCAGCCACAGTCCGCAGAGCGGCCGTCTGGCTGGCAAGATGGCAGCTAAGAAAGGGCGGCAAAGGAAAAAAGGCATGGAGCAGAAAGGAAGGAAAGTCAGAACTCGGCGAAAGCACAGATTGTGCGGAAAAATATTTACATGTTAAAGGCCCATTGGCCAGCATTCAACAGAGTTTGAAATACACCCCGCGGGTGGAATTGTGCAAATTTAACAAAGTTTGTCGAGACTGATAAAGCAGGAAAAATAAAGTCGACGGCCTAGGGAGTAACAGAGGGGTCCGGCTGGGTGGCGGAGTTGGTGGTGCCGGTTGGCGGAGTGGACAGCTGGTCAGTCTCCGCTTGGTCGCCTCCAGCAGCAGTAGGCGCGCTCAAGCACGGCTCGTTGCTCGAGGCGCGATCAAGCTGAGGCTGGTCGTCCGCTTCGACCTCTGGCGCATCTTCTCCGCTTTCCTCGCCCTCCTCGCCTTCTCCCTCGTCGCTGGAGTCGATCACCTCAGCCGAGTCCTCGTCGTCCTCCGGGTTCAGCCCAAACCAATCCGGTGGCTCCTCGACACCATTCTCAGTAAGCTCCGGGATGAAGATGCTGGTGTTGGTGTACTCGGCGATCGCCGCCGCCCACTTGACAAGATCACGCTCCACCGCCACCAACTCCTCCTGGGCTTCCTGCCTAAACGTGGTCAACTGGGCTCTTTAGCCCAGGGTACCACGACTTGACGAACTCCAGGGCCCGGCGTGCTCTAGCTCGACCCGAGGAACCCTTCCAAGCCTCAAGGCGGCCGACCGCTACCTCCAGCCAGTCGGCAGTCCAACTGGGAGTGCACGGAGCCGGCGCGTCTAGCCAAAGGGCGGAGATCGCCTGGGCTTCGACACACTGTAGACGGCGCAGCATCAGGTGAGCCGGCCGAAGGCGGGCCTGGATGCTGAGAAGCTGCTCGCTAAGGGTCCGGGGGGCATCAGCAGTAATCTGCGTGCCTTCCGCCCTCCGTTCCTCGCGATAAGCCTCAATAGCCTGGTTGGCGGCGCCGGAGTGGCCAGGGAGAAGTCTGCACAAGAAAAAAGCAAGAAAGATAGAAGTCAGAAGCTAGAGGCCGGCTTGGTCAACAGCCGGCGGCTCAAAGAAAAAAGAAGAAACTTACCATCAACCATGTCTTCAATACTACCGAAGCCGGCAGTCAGTAGCGTCTCTTTGTCGGCCCAGGCGGAGCATTCGGTCTCGAACTCGGCGACGAGATTGGACTCTTTCACCTCCGCCTCCTTCTAAGCCTTCTGGAGAAGCTTCGCTTGCTCTGCCAGCTGCCTGGCCAGCCGGTCACGGTCCTCGACCAGCTTGCTGCACTCTGCCTCTTTGGCGCGCAACGCGGTGTTGGCTTCGCTCAGCTGCTGCTGCAGGAAGGCATTGGCCTCTGCAAAAGTAGAAGAAGAAAAGGACATCAACAGTCAGCAAGGAAGAAGTACAGTGGCCAGCAGTCGGCCCGAATCTCGGGGACTACAGCCCGCGGGTGCACTATCGCACCCCCGTAGAGAAAGAAGTTATCAACAATCAGCAAAAAAGAAATGCAGTTGCCGGAGAGATCCGGCCCGACTGCTCAGTAGTCGGCCCGAATCTCGGGGACTACAGCCCGCGGGTGCGCCAGCGCGCCCCCGCAGAGAAAGAAAACGAAGACTTACTCCGGCTTTCCGACAAGTCGGCGGTCCGTTGGTCCAGCTCCCGGACATTGGAGTTGAAGGAGGCCGCGTGAAGGTTGTGATAATCCTACAACGGGGATATCAGACGAAGTTAGCACTCGAAGCCTGCAGGCTAAAGTTCCGAGCCGCCTGCTCGACAGCCGGCCCGAAACTCGGGGGCTACACCCAGTGGGTGCGCTGGCGCGCCCCGACAGAGAAGTACAAGAATTAGAGATAGAGAAGTAAGAAACATACCCGAATGGCCGCTCGCGAATCCAAGAACGCCTTGTTGCACTGCTTAAGTGCGTCGGCCTCGGCTCGGAGCTTGGCCTGGACGTCTAGGATCGCCTTATTTAAGGCTCCCGTCCCGCCTCCCCGCACCCAGTCAGCGGGCGCGGCGCTGGTCGCTTCAGCATCTGAGGCCGATGAGCTCGCGGCGCCGGCTTCCAGCGGTCATGGTGCCGAGGCCGCCTTCGCAAGGCGAAGGCTCATTGGCGTGAGGGCCTCAGGAGTCGGGCCCGTCACCACCTAGTTTCCGGCTGGTGGCGCCGGCAGGGCTACCGGCTGCTTGTCTCGCGCCCCTCGAGATGGCGGTGGCGGAGGCACGACCACGTCCGGCATGGCTACGTCGCCGCCTTCCCTCTCCATGATCGGTTGCTCGTCGCCGGCTCCCCCAGTCGGCGCCGTGAACTCTGGTGTAGTCGGCATGGAGTCCAAGGGAACAACGAATAGCGGCTCCTGGTGACACGCGGCTTCTTCAAGCTTCTTCTTCGCTATGGCATCAGCCTCAGCCTCCGCCAGCTTCTTTAGCGCGGCGGCCTCCGCCTTGTCCGCCTCCGCCTTCTCCAAGCGTGCAGCTTCCTGCTCCTCGCGCGCCTCCCGCGCGTTTGGCTCCTGCGCCTCCCGGAGGTCGGCGGTCAGATCTATTCGCCAGGTGGTGGTGGAGGTCTCCGCCGACCCAATGACGGAGGCGGCGGTCGACTTCTCAAGAGAGAGCGGGGCCCTGAATCAAGGAAAATAAGGCAAGCAAGCTTAGAAAAAATCAACGGGAAAGAAAAAGCACAAGGAAAGATACTTACGCCGACACCACGGGAGGCGCCTTCGGGGGCTTCTGAAACTTGGCCGCCTTCGCAGCGGCCTTCTTCCGCCTGGTCGTAGAGGTCGGGTTCTTGGCCTTCTTTGGCGCGCTCCCAAATAAGACGACGCCCTGTTTACGCTTACGCGTGCCGCCTCGAGCAGTCGGCTCGGCGGAGGGGCCCGCGTCCGCCTTGCCGGCACCTCGCGCTGGGCGCGGCTCGTCTTCCTCATCGTCATCATCGGGCCAAGTCTTGATGCCGCCTCCTTCTTCGGAGCCGCCTGCTCCGTCAACGCCGCCTATGGCGTCGTCCTCCAGGGCGGCCGCCCCCAAGCCGGGGTCGTCCACATCGCTCACCTCCCGATCCGGCTGGTAGTCTCCACCCGGCCCTACAACGACAGCCGTTACCGGAGACATATAGATCTATGGTCGAAAGATCGACAGTTCAAAATCAAGATCAAGACCAAGACAAGTATTAAAAAAAGAGTTGAAGAACTTACGGCAGGCGGCGGGTTGGCGCGGGAGTATGGCCGCTTGCCAAACCGCCATGACCCCTCCGACAGCTTGAGGTCGGCGATCTAGTTCACCATCCGGGCCACCTCGGCAGTCGGTATGTCCCTCGTGCACATCCGGCTCGGGTTGCGGTGCCCGCTCATCCAACAGATCAGATGAGGCCGGCCTTGGAGCGGGAGAACCCGGCGCTCGATGAAGGCGACCAGCAGGTCGGACGCCACGTGGCCCTCTGCCTCCGCCAGCACCTGGAGTCGGTTGATAGCGGCGGCGGCGTCGGCCGATATGGGCTTCGGCTTGTAGCCCTAGTTGGCCCGAGGCTCAGCCGGAGGGCCGGCTTCGTAGGGCGGCAAGTTGATGAAGTCGATTGCCGGGTCGACGTTCTCCACGTAAAAATATGATTTCTGTCACAGTTTCACCGACTATGACAGCTTGATGGCGGGGAAGACGTTCTTCGGCGACGGCCGGCGGACCGCCATGAAGGCACCACACTAGGCCGCTTTCTCCTTGGCGGAGGTGCCCAGTTTGGTGTTGAAGAAGGCTCCCCACAACTCCATGGTGGGGAGGATGCCGAGGTAGCCCTCGCACGCCGTGACGAAGGCAGACAACAGCGTCACGGTGTTGGGCGTCAGGCGGTGCGGCTGTAGATGGTAGAATTCCATGAAGGAGCCAAGGAATCCGCTCGCCGGCAAGCCGAAGCCGCAGAGGAAGTGCGAGCGGAAGACGACTCGCTCGCCTCTTTGCGGCACCGGAGAGATCTCCTCCTTCGGCGGCACGCACACCTTGACAAAACCCTCGCCAGGCAACCGCCGTGTGGCGCGGAGGAAGGAGAGATGGTCGTCGATGACGAGCGAGCCATCCCAGTCCCCTCCCCTCTCGCGTGCCATGAAGACCGAGCGGGGTCGAGCAGAAAGCTTGGGGCAGAAAGAGCCTGACGGCGGCGAGCTGCGGCGGTGCCTCAACGGAGCGCGGAGGGGCGGCAGCAGCAAGAGGAGGAAGAAGGTGGAAATGGTGAAGGAGGAAGAGGGCGCGCGTGCTCCGCCGCTCCCCCTCCACCCCCTACTTATAGCCCTCAGGCTAGGAAGCCGAGGGGGTGGGGTGTGGGATCATGGGATTAACTGCGCCCACGTCCCCACGACCCCGAGTTTATTTCGCAAGTTACTGCGCAGTAACTCCCCTCGGAATCGCAACCGCTGGCCTCGGCCGCAGCGGATCCGCCCGCGCGCCGAGGCCCGACAGTGATGGGCCCAGCCCGCTGTCACGTCCCATCATGACCATGGGTTGGCAGGCTGGCCTGGCTGGCGGGTGCCGCATGGCGTACTTGCAGCGGGCGGCAGGCCAAGAAGCTTAGCGAGCACGCCACCTGGTTCCCACCTTGGTGTTTCGAAATCATCACACGAAGCCGCCTGGTCGCGTCCGACTCCCGACAGGCGGCACGCCGAGAGACGGACAAGGCACTCAGCAAGAGCACTCGGAGAAGGAAACTGCTGAGGCTTCTCAGCTTATTAGGCGCGATGCCTCACCAGCTTCGGGGACTACTGTCGGAGTAATGGGCCACGTGTAGTCTAACCTGAGTCCTTGAGCCTTTCAAGACATTGGGCCAGCTATGCCCCATAAACATCCAGAATGAAGCGCCGCCTCCTGGTGGCCGGTTGGCTCAAGAGGCCGGCTGCCGGAAGGCGGCCAAGCCCGAGAAGACAGCTTCAAAACGGGCCAACTCCTAGCAGGCGGCCTCCAAAGAGGCCGGCTCCTAGCAGATGGCCCGTGGCGCCCTCAAAGTCTGTGCCCCCATTAAGAAGACAAGACAGGATGTGGCTACAGTGGTCCATCACCTCCGAGTCCAGGGTAAGGCGCGGCCACATTGCCCTGTACAGGTGGAGATCTCCGCATGCCGCGGCACTGTCGCCACTCCACCCTTGACGTCACTCCTGTCAGGCGGAGCCCTGCTCCCACGACGACCTGTCGGTACGGCCTGTAGGCGGCGGGCCTTACCAGGCAGCGAGAGCCCGAAAGACAGCGGAAGCTTGACCAGTCAGACCCGAGGGAGGCCGGCCTCTGGCAGGCGGCCCACTCCTCCCTCGGGGCCTGCGCGCCATTAACCAGATGAGACACGGTGAGGCTACAATGATCTCCCACCAGGCGGCGGGACTGTAGCCACACTCCCCTGACCAAGCATGCGTCATTAGCATTGCGGCTACAGTAGTCAGCCGCCGACCAGACCTGCCAGTGGTGGAGGCGGCCTGTCGGCTCCGTACCAGACTAGTCGGCGGGGCCTAGTAGCCGGCGGAGAAGCCGGCGACCAGAGTCACTGACAACCGGGTCCTACACCCGGCCAGATTACCATTGTATCCCTGGGGGGTAGGCCTATATAAACCCCCCAGGGCACCCATGCAAAGGATTCCCAACCTGTTAGAACTAGACTCATACATGGAGGGAGAAAGGAGCAAGCCTTGCCTTCTTCTACCTCTAGCATACAGCTCGAGGATCACATTTGCACTCACTAGTGCCTTAGTGATCATGCGGAGACCCCGCAGAGCAGGATTAGCGGTGTTATCTCCTAGGAGAGCCCCGAACCTGGGTAAAGTGCGTCGGCGTTCGTGTCTACGCCTCATCCCGCTTCCAGGCACTGGCGATGTTCTACTCGCTCCCACCATGATAAGCCATCCTTTGGCATATGTCGCACCCAACCCCCGACACTAGGAAAAGCCAGGGTTGTCAGGGCCAGTTGCATGTTCACAACTAGACATGCAACTAGAAACATTGTAATGCGACTATAACTACATGGGCACAAAGCACTAGTGGAGAACCGGGCAATAACACCGGTTCGTAAGGCCCTTTAGTGCCGGTTCCATAACCGGCACTAAAGTGTGGGCACTAAAGCCCCCCCCCCCCTTTAGTACCGGTTCAGCACGAACCGGTGCTAAAGGGCAACCACGTGGCACGAGCCAGCTCCGGGGGCCTGGAACCCTTTAGTACCGGTTGGTAACACCAATCGGTACTATAAGGTTTGGGGGGGTTTTAGTTTTATGATTTCTTTTTCATTTAATTTTGGGTTTCCATTTTAATTCTTTTTCGTTTGCTGGTATTTTACGATACTACACATTGTACACGTTATGCATATATATATATATATATATATATATATATATATATATATATATATATATAGAATTTCTAGTAGAACCAATCATGCATATATATATCATCAATGTCTCACAAACCACCATATTAATTAATTCACACATACACACATGTATAGCTATATACAATTTCTCCTACATATGCATGTTGCCTTCGGAGCCAGTGGCATTAGCCTAATTGGTGCCTTCGGAGCACGATGACAATCGGAAGTGGTTCATGGGGGCGGTAGCGGGTAATAGTATTCTCCCTTCGGATTTATGACCTGGTCGAGCAAAAATCCCGCTATTTCCTCTTGAAGTGCTTCTACGCGCTCCGTTTGTAGGAGCTTGTCCCGCACCTCTGTGAACTGATAAGAAGGAGATCAATATGCATGTGTATTAGTTGTGTGACTAGATATCGATAATGGTGTAAAAATTGTGAATAGTGTTCTGACAAGCGTACCCATTCCTGTCTTTGAGATCTGCTCCTTTCGGACGCCATCATGCGAATGTTCTCGCAAATGCAGAATGCACACAGATCAGTCCCCTGCGCCTGCTTCAGGGCCTTTACGAGAATGGAATTTGATTAGATAATAATTAATCAAGCATGATAATTAAAGAGATGGCAGCTAGCTAGCTAGCTAGTACTACTTAATTACTTACCTTGGGTCGAAACCATTTAAGCTTTTTTTTCCATTCGCCTTCCGTGACGCCGATGAACCTTGCCCAAGCCCTGCCCGCCGACAAAGAAAATGAATAAAGGGGTTATTAAATAGTTCATATCATGAAATGACGAACTAAATAGGCCGAGATATATAGTTAATAATTATTGAAATTACCTATTGACTATCCCAAACAAGATGTTATAGTCAGTATTTGCTTTGAGTAGTGAGTCCAGTATTTCAACTGTTCAAGGCCAACTTTAATGATACACAAGATCCAGTGAAATCTGCATGCACACACGTTTGCATGTCTTAATTAAGCGGGCATATGTAAGCAAAAACATGTAGCTAGCTAGTAGGCAAAAACAGAGAATTTGTAGTACAAGACAGTGTGACTCACTGGAAGTTGTAAGGAAGTAGTATATCTTCATTGTATTTGAGGCGCTTCAACCAAGACACGAGCATAGCCCGCTGGAATCGGGTTGCAATGGAAGGTTGCCTCGGGGGGATTTGTAAAAGCAACGGCGTGCGCCACCTTCATGGATATGTTCTTCATTTTGACGTGTAGCTCGCAGTTAGTGTTCTCCGTGATGTCATCCACGGGTATCTATCCAGCATTGCGTCGTCCGGGCGGAACCCACGCTGCTTCTCGGCATGGATGGGGCGGTGCTATCCAATGTTGGATCATTCGCTAGCTGTTGCAGCTCTTTGAGACCCCCTTTGCTGGGTAAGTGAGTCGATCTGCTCCTGCTGCCGCTGGAATTTGACCGCCAATTCCGCTTGACTTGCTTCTAGGCCTTGAAGGCGTTCATAGTTCCCGCTCCTCCTCCATCTTCCTCTTCTTCTCCTCCGCAATCTTCTTTCTCGCACGGGTTACGTAGTCGGTGTTCGGTCTGAAAACCCCTCATACCACGGAATAGCGCCCTTGCCTCGTGTTCTTCCCGGGTGTTCAGGATTTCCCAGGGCACGCGTAAGCTCGTCGTTCTCTCTGTTGGGCTGGAACACCCCCGATCGTGCCTCTTCTATTGCAACAAGTATCGCATCATCGGCTCCCTTCAGACTTGCCCTCGTCGAAACATTGCCTGTCTTCGGGTCCAACTCCCCCCATGCGCATAGAACCAAGTCCTGCACCTGGGGGGCCAGCTCTTAGTAACCGGAGTGACACCTGCATCCTCCATCTCTTTCTCAGACTTATCCCACTTAGGCATTGCCACCGTGACAGCCACCGCCCCGACTTATGGAACTTATCCTTTTTTCGGCATTCTTCTTGTTTATTCTCGACCGTTCCTTAGCTAATTCCGAATCCTTGATTTTCACGAAATCGTCCCAATGAGCACGTTGGTTCTCTAGTGTTCCCTCGAATCTGGAGTCTTCCTTCCTCCCTTGACGTACTTGTCCCATTCACGATTCTTGTGGTTCTTGAATGCAACCGCCATCTTCCTAAGAGCAGCGTCCTTGACTTTCTGCACATCTGCTTCTGTGAAATGATCTAGTAGGGTGAAATGTTCCATGAGAGTATCCCAAAGCAGATCTTTTTGTCTTTTGTCGACAAAAGTAACATCTGGAGCAGCGTCCTTTTTGTCTTTTTGTCTTTTGTCTTTTGCTAGATCTCTCCATTCTTGAAGGGAGATCGGAGTTGGTCCTTCACAACAACTCAAGACCGTCGAACGAACTTGTCCGCAATCTTCTTAGGCGCTAATGGTTTGCCATTAGGTCTGATTTCCTCGATATTGTACTTTACGCCCTCCTTCAACTTTTTGTTCGGGCCTCGTTTTGTCCTTTTGCCTGAAGATTTGCTCGATCCGGATGGCTGAAAGAACAAAGATTGATTCGTTAATATATCTTCAAGTCATTTAAAACATGTGATGATCACCAGATGCCTGCTTATATAAATATATATACCTCACCGGTCTTTGTTGTTTCAAGATCAAGATCAACTTTTTCTTTGTCATCATCATAATCATAGTTCATGACTTCATCAATTTGGTCGTCGTGATCGAATATCATATCACCCTCTCCGGTGTTGTTTAGATATTCGGAGCCGTCATAATCTTCTTCATTCTAATCATCATCTGGCCCGTGAGGATGGCGTATCATATCGAACATGGCCTGTTCTCCCTCTCTGCCGGTATTGTCCGCCATAGCTTTTATTTAACTAATCCAAAAGAAATATAAAACAATTTAGTATTCAAATTACATCGTGTCGAATAATAGATATAATCTCGAATACATCGTCTCGAATAATAGATATAATCTCGAAAACGTCATCTCGAATAATAGATATAATCTCGAATACATCGTCTCGAATAATAGATATAATCTCGAATACATCGTCTCGAATAATAGATATAATATCTAATACATCACTGGCTAGGTAGCTAATAAAGATCGAATACTACAGAAGAATCTAGGACACTCGCGGTTCCGGTGGCGCGGGCGGTGGACACCCAAAGAGAAGGAACCCTCACAGGATCATAGCTGAAGTGAGATCCCTGAAGAAACTGCCAGGTATTGGAGAACCTGCCGCCCTCTAACGCAACCATGTAGCGATGGATGTGCTCGTCCTCCTCCCTGACACGGCGACGTACCACCTCCGGCTGGGCCGGCTCCCTCCGCGCCGAAACGGGCCCACGCGAACGCCACCAAATGAGATCAGGGTCGACGACGGGACCCGGGGCCGGGTTCCCCATCAAGCGGCGCGCCCCTCCAGGCAGCACCTCCCAGTGCCAGCCCGTGAGCCCAGTCCGGACATGAGTCAGCCGGACGTCGTCGGACGTGTCGACGGCGAGGATGCGGTCGGCATCGTCGAGAACAAATACTAGCTATATGCCCGCATAAAAAGTAACATTTTTTTAATGATTGGATTTTGATAACTAAAATTTATAACATTTCTATATAACTAACATTTCTATAACATTTCTAACAATGCTATATATAACTAACATTTCTATAACATTTCTAATATTTCTATAACTAGAAAACAGAAAAAAATTATAACATTTCTATATATATAACTAACATTTTTATAACTATTTCTATAACTAAAAAACAGAAAAATTTCTAACAATTCTAACTTTTTTATAACTATTTCTATAACTAAAAAACAGAAAAATTTCTAACAATTCTAACATCTCTAACTATTCTAACAATTCTAACATTTCTAACTATTCTAACAATTCTAACATTTCTAACTATTTCTGAAAAACAGAAAAATTTCTAACAATTTCTAAAAAACAGAAAAATTTCTAACTATTTGTATAACTAAAAAACAAAAAATGTATGTGTGTGTGTGTGTGTGTGCGCTCACCGGCGAGGCGAGGGACGACGGGGGGCGGCGACGGGGGCCGGGCGCGCGGCGACGGGGACGGCGACGGGCGCGGTGACAACGGGGATGACGACGACGGGGACAGGGACGGGGCGGCGACGGGGGCGAGACAGACGGGCCAGGCGGCGGCAGCGATGGGGACGACAGGCGGCGCCGACGACGGGACGGGACGACGCGGGACGGGCCGGGATGGGGCGGCGGTGACGACGGGGACGACGGGGCGGCGACGACGGGGACGGGGCGGCGACGGGGGCGGCGACGAGGGATGGAGACGTACTGGGGCGGCTGGCACCGGTGCAGAGGAGAAGAAGCCAGATGAGAAACTGAAATTTTCGTAAGTGTTGTTTATATAGGAGGGGCCTTTAGTACCGGTTTGTGCCACCAACCGGTACTAAAGGCCAATTTTGGCCAGCCCAAGCGGCGGGAAGCGACCCCCTTTAGTACCGGGTGGTGGCACAAACCTGTACTAAAGGCCCCCCCTTTAGTACCGGTTTGTGCCACGACCCGGTACTAAAGAAATCTTGGCGCAGTGCGGTGCGGCAAGTTTAGTCCCACCTCGCTAGCCGAGGCGACCGCACTGGTTTATAAACCCCGTGCGGTCGCTCTCTCGAGCTCCTCTCCAAAGCAGGCCCACTGGGCCTACGTGTTCTTTGTTGCCTGTCAGGGCCCACTTGGCCTTTATGGCCTGCATCCCAGCCCAACAACAGGTTGGGTTTCTAGTCGTATGCAGGCCGCTCTGGCCTAGTAGGCGAGCTTTTTTATATTTTATGCTTTATTTATTTTTGTGTTGTTTTTTTGTGTATTGAGAGTTTCTTTGTGAATATTTTTGCTTTAGGTACAAAAATTACAAACTTTCTGTTAGTGCCCGTAGTTTTCAAATTTGAATAGTTTAAATTTTGAATTATTTGAAATTAGTGTGAATCACTAGTTCATGAATAACTTAACTTTAAAAATCAGTAAAGGCATGAAAGAATTTGTTTGCACATAAAATTTCTTCACGTTTCAAATGCCAAAACACATAACTACCCTAACTATTACAGAGATTCCCTCCGGGTGTGAAACACAGAAGAAGCAAGTGATGATAGTGAAGCCGATCACATCCCAGATCTTTGGGTGTGAAACTTTTTCTTCGCGTGCGTCCCTTTCCGCCGTAACCATTGAAAATCTTCATCATTTAACGGGATGCTCGGGTCAATATTCACTGTGAATGGAGCAATTTCATCAAACTTTTCATAATCTTCTGACTTGTCTGTCTTGTCATCCACTCCCACGATGTTTCTCTTCCCAGAAAGAACTATGTGCCGCTTTGGCTCATCATACGATGCATTCGCTTCCTTATCTTTTCTTTTTCTTGGCTTGGTAGACATGTCCTTCACATAGAAAACCTGTGCCACATCATTGGCTAGGACGAATCGTTCGTCTGCATACGCAAGATTGTTGAGATCCACTGTTATTATTCCGTACTGCGGGTCTTCCATTACCCCGCCTCGTGTCATATTGACCCATTTGCACCGAAACAAAGGGACCTTTAAACCACGTCGATAGTCAAGTTCCCATATGTCCTGTATATAACCATAATATGTTTCCTTTCCGTCTTGGTTTACGCATCAAAGCGGACACCACTGTTTTGGTTGGTGCTCTTCTTATCTTGGGCGATTGTGTAAAATGTATTACCATTTATCTCGTACCCTTTGAAAGTCATTATATTCAAGATGGTAATCGGGACAACAAGTACAGGTCATCTTCAATAGTGGTGTCATGCATGGTACGTGTATGCAACCAATTGGCGAAACTCCTGGTTTGTTCACGTGTAATCCAGTCATCAGACCGCTCCGTGTGTTTGGAGCGTAGCAAATTCTTGTGTTCATCCATATACGGAGCCACCAAGGCGGAATTCTGTAGAACTGTGTAGTGTGCTTCAGTGAGAGAATGTCCGTCCATACATATTATTTGTTCCCCTCCTAGCGTGCCTTTTCCATCCAATCTGCCCTTATGCCGCGTTTCAGGAACACCAATCGGCTTAAGGTCAGGAATAAAGTCAATACAAAACTCAATGACCTCCTCATTTTGATGGCCCTTGGAGATTCTTCCTTCTGGCCTAGCACGGTTATGAACATATTTCTTTAAGACTCCCATGAACCTCTCAAAGGGGAACATATTGTGTAGAAATACAGGACCCAAAACGTTAATCTCTTCAAGATAGGTGAACTAGGACGTGCGTCATGATGTTGAAGAAGGACGGCGGGAACACCAACTCGAAACTGACAAGACATTGCAACAAATCATTCTGTAACCTTGGTATGATTTCTGGATCAATTACCTTCTGAGAGATTGCATTGGGAAATGCACATAGCTTCACAATGGCTAATCGAACGTTTTCCGGTAGAAGCCCCCTCAATGCAACCGGAAGCAGTTGCGTCATAATCACGTGGCAGTCATGAGACTTTAGGTTCTGGATCTTTTTCTCTTCCTTGTTTATTATTACCTTTATATTCGACGAGAAGCCAGACGGTACCTTAATATCGAGCAGGCATTCAAAGAAGATTTCCTTCTCTTCTTTGGTAAGAGCGTAGCTTGCATGACCACGATGTATGCCGTCTTCTCCGTGCATACGTTGCTGGTCCTCCGTGCCTCAGGTATATCTTTTGTCTTCCCATACACGCCCAAGAAGCCAAGCAGGGTCACGCAAAGATTCTTCGTCACGTGCATCACGTCGATTGCAGAGCGGACCTCTAGGTCTTTCCAATATGGCAGGTCCCAAAATATAGATTTCTTCTTCCACATGGGTGCGCGTCCGTCAGCGTCCTTCGTAACAGGTTGTCCGCGGGATAACTTTTCCAAATATCACCTTCAAATCCTTGACCATATCATGTACATCAGCACCCGATGCGGTGGCGAGGCTTCGTCCGGTGATCCGCCTCACCTGTGAAATGCTTGCCTTTCTTTCTTACGGGATCCCTACTCGGAAGAAATCGACGATGTCCCAGGTACACATTCTTCATACAACTATTCAAATATATACTGTCGGTATCATCCAAACAGTGCGTGCATCCGCGGTATCCCTTATTTGTCTGTCCTGAAAGGTTACTGAGAGCAGGCCAATCATTGATGGTCACGAACAACAACGCCTTTAGGTCAAATTCTCCCCCCATGTGCTCGTCCCACGCACGTACACATGTTCCATTCCACAGTTGTAAGAGTTCTTCAACTAATGGCCTTAGGTACACATCAATGTCGTTGCCGGGTTGCTTAGGGCCTTGGATGAGCAATGGCATCATAATGAACTTCCGCTTCATGCACAACCAAGGAGGAAGGTTATACAAACATAGAGTCACAGGCCAGGTGCTATGGTTGTTGCGCTGCTCCCCAAAAGGATTAATGCCATCTGCGCTTAGACCAAACCATACGCTCCTTGCATCACCTGCAAACTCCTTCCCGTACTTTCTTTCGATTTTTCTCCACTGCGACCCGTCTGGGTACTCTCAACTTTCCGTCTTTCTTACGGTCTTCTCTGTGCCATCGCATCGCCTTGGCATGCTCTTTGTTTTGGAACAAACGTTTCAACTGTGGTATTATAGGAGAATAACACATCACCTTGGCAGGAATCTTCTTACTAGGGCGCTCGCCCTCGACATCACCAGGGTCATCGCGGCTGATCTTATAGCGCAATGCACCACATACCGGGCAAGCGTTCAAATCCTCGTACTCACCGCGGTAGAGGATGCAATCATTAGGGCATGCATGTATCTTATGCACCTCTAACCCTAGAGGGCAGACAGCCTTCTTTGCTTCGTACGTACTCTCGGGCAATTCGTTGTCCTTTGGAAGCATATCCTTTATCATTACCAGCAACTTTCCAAATCCCTTGTCAGATACACCATTCTCTGCCTTCCATTGCAGCAATTCCAGTGTGGTGCCCATCTTTTTCTTGTCACCTACGCAATTCGGGTACAACAATTTTTTGTGATCCTCTAACATGCGCTGCAACTTCTTCTTCTCCAAACCACTTGTGCAGTTTCTCTTTGCATCGGCAATGGCCCGACCTAGATCATCAACGGGCTCATCTGATGCCTCTTATTCAGCTTCTTCCCGCATTGCCGGCTCAGCTTCTTCCCGCATTACCGGCTCAGCTTCTTCCCCATTGTTGTATCATCGTATTCAGGGAACCCATGGCCAGGATAGCTGTCGTCGTCCTCTTCTTCTTCATTGTCTTCCATCATAACCCCTCTTTCTCCGTGCTTGGTCCAAACATTATAGTGGGGCATGAAACCGGACTCAAACAGGTGGACGTGAATGGTTCTTGACGTAGAGTAATTGCGACCATTCTTACAGCCAGCACATGGACAAGGCATAAAACCATCTGCCCGCTTGTTTGCCTCAGCCACAAGCAGAAAAGTATGCACGCCCTCAACGAACTGGGGAGAACATCGGTCATTGTACATCCATTGCCGACTCATCTTCATTACACAACACCGAATAGACCAAATTAATACAAGTTCATACCTAAAGTTCATACAACACTTAAATGCAACAAACAAATAATTCTCTAGCTAAAGCATTTAAATGCAACAACAAATGCGATCAAGATCGCAACTAAGGTAACAATTGATCCAACAGCATAATGATACCAAGCCTCACTATCGATGGCATATTTTCTAATCTTTCTAATCTTCAAGCGCATTTTCTCCATCTTGATCTTGTGATCATCGGCATTTACATCGGCAACATGCAACTCCAATTCCATCTTCTCCCCCTCAATTCTTTTCAATTTTTCTTTCAAGTACTCGTTTTCTCTTTCAACTAAATTTAACCTCTCGACAATAGGGTCAGTTGGAATTTCTGGTTCACATACCTCCTAGATAAAAATATCTATGTCAACTTGATGGGCATAATTTGTCAGAAACACGAAATGCAACAAATAGTTTTAAAAGAGAATATACCACATCCAAATCATAACAAGGACGAGGGCCGACGGGGACGGATATCAAAACCATGGCACTATGTATAACAAACAACGTACAGGTAAGATAATTATACGAGTAACTATATATCCAAATCACACAAACATGTATTTTTTTATATAAAATTTCATGAACAAGAGGCTCACCACAAGGTGGTGCCGGCGACGGGACGGTGCGGGCGATCGACGGTGGTTACGATGGAGATTTAGAAGCACTAGTAGAAAACGGAGCTTTAAACCGGTTTGTAAGGGCCTTTAGTGCCGGTTATGGAATGGGCACTAAAGTGTGGGCACTAAAGGGCCACCCCTTTAGTACCGGTTCGGCACGAACCGGTACTAAAGTGCCACCACGTGGTGTGAGCTCGCGCCGTAATATGGGGGACCTTTAGTACCGGTTGGTGTTACCAACCGGTACTAAAGGTTTTTTTTTTTGAAAATTTAGGAAAAAAATTTGATTTTTTTTCGATTTTTAATTTTTCTGAATTATTTGATGATTTAGTCTCTAATCACCTCTCTTAACTGCTCAAGTGTGGATCACTCATTCCAAATCATCTAACTTCCCGACCGGTCACCCATCCCTCTCACTACTCCAGCCCGAGCACGCTTAACTTTTGGGTTCTATTCTCCTTCGTTTCCAAGTCTGCACTTGTTGTTTTCCTGACAATAGTAAGATGTCAATCCTATTAACCCTCAGGAGTTTAGCTTGAGCATGAAGTCACACATTTCACCGTTTGAGTTTAAAACCATTATTCTAAAAAAACAGTAATTATTTAGTAACGCTAATATTTATTGAATAAGTTTGACCATAGTATGACCATAGTTTGACCAAAATTCAAAAAAATGAAATAATTATTTAGTAACACTAATATTCTTGAATAATTATGTAGTAACATTAATACTTCTTGAATAAGTAGTTTAACCAAATTTAACCAATTTTTTTAAAAAAACTGAAATTTGACCATATCTTTATTTCCTTTTCGAATTTGAGGATTCTAAAAAATTCCAAACAGGCCGTATCAGATTTGACCATATGTTTGAAATTTCAAGTTCATTTTTCAAAGAATATACACAAATTCATTCTTATTTTCTAGGATAAGTTTGAAAAAAAATATGTTTCAAATCTGATGCTGCATTATGTTCTTAAATATCCACGGTTGCCATTGGTCAATAGAACGGCCGTGATTGGAGACACTGACCAACCCCACCACTATCAAGATCTCGTCGGCCAAACATGACCCATGAGAAGATCGTGGCTCCTAGCTCTGTTGGCCACCGCTACGGAGACTATTTACGGAGGACACATCATTTTTTTCCGTTGCTTCTCGTAATAAATATCTCCCGTTACAACACACGGGCATATGCGCTAGTTGTTACTCATGGTTGAACTTCTGGTTTTCCACATTGCAAGGCGATGCAGCATTGTGCTCTATATTTCTTTTTTTTGTAATTTTCATTCTTGAATTGGTTTTCTATTTTTGTCCCGTGAGCAACCATGGGATTGTCCCAAGAATGCACGCATTCTTTTTATTTTTTTGTAACATGTTTTCACACTTCGAGCAGTGGTAAAACTTTGTTACGTCTTTAACCTAAACTTACAAGATTTTGCTCTGTATAATTTGCTTTTTTTGACATGTTCATCTGATGTTTTTTTTCAAAACCCCGAACTTCCGTGTCTTACAATTTGAGCTTCTTCAATAATTTTTGATAATTTTTTTTGGATTTAATTATTTAATCATTGAAACCCGCATTGCGCCTGTCAGCCTAGCACGCACCAATGCGGTAGTGCGCGGCCGACCCGGGGGGCGGGTCAGGACCCCCCTCCCCTCCCCCTGCGAGGCCGAGACAGGAACGAGCCGGAGCAGGCGACAACGTGGCGTGCCGCGTCGTCGCATGCGGAGGCGAGCCTGTCACATCCGTGACCCCACTATCTATCTTAGGGGTGTGGCTCTGGGGTGTGTGCGGTGGGAGTGGAAATAGAATTACCGCATTGCGCTTGTCAACCTAGCGCGCACCAATGTGGTAGTGTGAGGCCGAGCCGGGGGGATGGGGGGTCGGGACCCCCTCCCCTCCCCCTGCGAGGCCGAGACAGGAACGAGCCGGAGCAGGCGACGATGCAGAGTGCCGCATCATCACATGCGGAGGAGAGTCTGTCACATTCGTGACCCCACTATCTATCTTATGGGTGTGGCTCTGGGGTGCGTGCAGTGGGGGTGGAAACAGAATAACCGCATTGCGCCTGTCAACCTAGCATGCACCAATGCGGTAGCGCGAGGCCGAGCCGGGGGCCCCGCGGCGAGCGGATGTGAGTCCGCGGGGACCCCCGGTGAGGCCGAGACAGGAACGAGCCGGAGCAGGCGATGACGCGGCATGCCGCGTCGTCGCATGCGGAGGCGAGCCTGTTGCATGTGTACTTTGTGTGTAGGTGAATTTTGACTTCATATGCCTTACTTCATATGTTTATTTTGAATGCCTCTAGGCTGTGTATTTCAGTTAGATATGGACTTCATATGTTATAGTATTTGAACTTCTTCTTTCGTTTCTTAGTGTTTATTTATTCATATGCCTTACTTCGCTAATTAATGTACTTGAACTTCTGTTCTTTATTTTTTGAACTTCTTCTTTGTTTGTAAGTGCTTATTTGTGTATGTATTTTTCTTCCCTTGGTAGTGTGCTTGACCTTCTGTTTGCCATCAATTTTTGGTTTTAAGGGATACCAGCAGATTTGTTATTTGATCTTATCTTTTTAAAATAGATGCATTCAAATGGTGCATTCATTTTTCAACAGATGCATTTGCTTTTTTACATGTTGTGGGGTAAAACAGTAATTATAACATGGATGAGGGCCGACGGGGACGGATATCAAAACCATGGCACTATGTATAACAAACAACGTACGGGTAAGATAATTATACGAGTAACTATATATCCAAATCACACAAACATCTATTTTTTATATAAAATTTCATGAACAAGAGGCTCACCACAAGGTGGTGCCGGCGACGGGACGGTGCGGCCGATCGACGGTGGTTACGACGGAGATTTAGAAGCACTAGTAGAAAACGGAGCTTTGAAACCGGTTTGTAAGGGCCTTTAGTGCCGGTTATGGAACCGGCACTAAAGCCCCCTTTAGTACCGGGTTCGGCACGAACCGGGCGCTAAAGTACCACCACGTGGCGTGAGCTCGCGCCCTAGTATGGGGACCTTTAGTACGGTTGGTGTTACCAACCGGTACTAAAGGTTTTTTTAAATTTTGGAAAAAATTGATTTTTTTATTTTTAATTTTTCTGAATTATTTGATGATTTAGTCTCTAATCACCTCTCTTAACTGCTCAAGTGTGGATCACTTATTCCAAATCATCTAACTTCCCGACCGGTCACCCATCCCTCTCACTACTCCAGCCCGAGCATGCTTAACTTTCGGGTTCTATTCTCCTTCGTTTCCGAGTCTACACTTGTTGTTTTCCTGACAATAGTAAGATGTCAATCCTATTAACCCTCAGGAGTTTAGCTTGAGCATGAAGTCACACATTTCACCGTTTGAGTTTGAAACTATTATTCTAAAAAAACAGTAATTATTTAGTAACGCTAATATTTCTTGAATAAGTTTGACCATAGTATGACCATAATTTGACCAAAATTCAAAAAATTGAAATAATTATTTAGTAACACTAATATTCTTGAATAATTATGTAGTAACATTAATACTTCTTGAAAAAGTAGTTTGACCAAATTTAACCAAAATTTAAAAAAAAACTGAAATTTGACCATATCTTTATTTCCTTTTCGAATTTGAGGATTCTAAAAAATTCCAAACAGGTCGTATCAGATTTGACCATATGTTTGAAATTTCAAGTTCATTTTTCAAAGAATATACACAAATTCATTCTTATTTTCTAGGATAAGTTTGAAAAAATATGTTTCAAATCTGATGCTGCATTATGTTCTTAAATATCCACGGTTGCCATTGGTCAATAGAACGGCCGTGATAGGAGACACTGACCAACCCCACCACTATCAAGATCTTGTCGGCCAAACATGACCCATGAGAAGATCGTGGCTCCTAGCTCTGTTGGCCACCGCTACGGAGACTATTTTCGGAGGACACATCATTTTTTTCCGTTGCTTCTCGTAATAAATATCTCCCGTTACAACGCACGGGCATATGCGCTAGTTGTTACTCATGGTTGAACTTCTGGTTTTCCACATTGCAAGGCGATGCAGCATTGTGCTCTATATTTTTTTTTTGTAATTTTCATTCTTGAATTGGTTTTCTATTTTTGTCCCGTGAGCAACCATGGGATTGTCCCAAGTATGCACGCATTCTTTTTATTTTTTTGTAACATGTTTTCACACTTCGAGCAGTGGTAAAACTTTGTTACGTCTTTAACCTAAACTTACAAGATTTTGCTCTGTATAATTTGCTTTTTTTGACATGTTCATCTGATTTTTTTTTTCAAAACCCCGAACTTCTGCGTCTTACAATTTGAGCTTCTTCAATAAACTTTGATATTTTTTTTGGATTTAATTATTTAATCATTGAAACCTGCATTGCGCCTGTCAACCTAGCACGCACAAATGCGGTAGTGCGAGGCCGACCCGGGGGGCGGGTCGGGATCCCCCTCCCCTCCCCCTGCGAGGCCGAGACAAGAACGAGCCGGAGCAGGCGACGACGTGGCGTGCCGCGTCGTCGCATGCGGAGGCGAGTCTGTCACATCCGTGATCCCACTATCTATCTTAGGGGTGTGGCTCTGGGGTGCGTGCGGTGGGGGTGGAAACAGAATAACTACATTGCACTTGTCAACCTAGCGCGCACCAATGCGGTAGCGCGAGGCCGAGCCGGGGGGAGGGGGTCGGGACCCCCTCCCCCCTGCGAGGCTAAGACAGGAACAAGCCGAAGCAGGCGACGATGCAGTGCCGCATCATCACATGCGGAGGAGAGTCTGTCACATTCGTGACCCCACTATCTATCTTATGGGTGTGGCTCTGGGGTGCGTGCAGTGGGGGTGGAAGCAGAATAACCGCATTGCGCCTGTCAACCTAGCATGCACCAATGAGGTAGCGTGAGGCCGAGCCGGGGGCCCCGCGGCGAGCGGATGTGAGTCCGCGGGGACCCCCGGTGAGGCCGAGACAGGAACGAGCCGGAGCAGGCGATGACGCGGCATGCCGCGTCGTCGCATGCGGAGGCGAGCCTGTTGCATGTGTACTTTGTGTGTAGGTGAATTTTTGAAGGAAATATGCCCTAGAGGCAATAATAAAGTTATTATTTATTTCCTTACATCATGATAAATGTTTATTATTCATGCTAGAATTGTATTAACCGGAAACATAATACATGTGTGAATATATAGACAAACAGAGTGTCACTAGTATGCCTCTACTTGACTAGCTCGTTAATCGAAGATGGTTATGTTTCCTAACCATAGACATGAGTTGTCATTTGATTAACGGGATCACATCATTAGGAGAATGATCTGATTGACATGACCCATTCCGTTAGCCTAGCACTTGATCGCTTAGTATGTTGCTATTGCTTTCTTCATGACTTATACATGTTCCTGTAACTATGAGATTATGCAACTCCCGTTTACGGAGGAACACTTTGGTGCTACCAAACGTCACAACGTAATCGGGTGATTATAAAGGAGTACTACAGGTGTTTCCAAAGGTACATGTTGGGTTGGCGTATTTCGAGATTAGGTTTTGTCACTCCGATTGTCGGAGAGGTATCTCTGAGCCCTCTCGGTAATGCACATCATTATAAGCCTTGCAAGCAATGTGACCAATGAGTTGGTTACGGGATGATGCATTACTGAGCGAGTAAAGAGACTTGCGGTGACGAGATTGAACTAGGTATTGGATACCGACGATCGAATCTCGGGCAAGTAACATACCGATGACAAAGGGAACAACGTATGTTGTTATGCGGTTTGACCGATAAAGATCTTCGTAGAATATGTAGGAGCCAATATGGGCATCCAGGTCCCGCTATTGGTTATTGACCGAGAATAGTTCTAGGTCATGTCTACATAGTTCTCGAACCCGTAGGGTCCGCACGCTTAAGGTTTCGATGACAGTTATATTATGAGTTTATGAGTTTTGATGTACCGAAGGAGTTCGGAGTCCCAGATGAGATCGGGGACATGACGAGGAGTCTCTAAATGGTCGAGACGTAAAGATCGATATATTGGACGACTATATTCGAAGTTCGGAAAGGTTCCGAATGATTCGGGTATTTATCGGAGTACCGGAGAGTTACGGAATTCGCCGGGGAGAAGTATTGGGCCTTATTGGGCCCTGCGGGAAAGAGAGAGGGGCTGCCTAGGGCAGGCCGCGCTTCCCCATGGCCTAGTCCGAATTGGACTAGGGGAGGCCGCACCCTCCTTCCTTCCTTCTCTCTTCCCTTCCTTGTCTCCTACTCCTAATACATGGAAGGACTCCTAGTTGGACTAGGAAAGGGGAATCCTACTCCGGTGGGAGTAGGACTCCCCATGGCGCCCTACTAGGACCGGCCTCCTCCTCCCTCCCTCCTTTATATCTGGGGCGGGGCACCCCATGGACACACAAGTTGATCTACGGATCGTTCCTTAGCCGTGTGCGGTGCCCCCCTCCACCATATTCCACTTCGGTCATATCGTTGCGGAGCTTAGGCGAAGCCCTGCGCCGGAGAAGTCATATCGTCGCGGAGCTTAGGCGAAGCCCTGCGTCGGTGGAGCATCATCATCGTCACCACGCCGTCGGTGCGTTGCTGGATCGAGTCCGGGGATCGTCATCGAGCTGAACGTGTGCAGAACTCGGAGGTGCCGTACGTTCGGTACTTGGATCGGTCGGATCGTGAAGACGTACGACTACATCAACCGCGTTGTTATAACGCTTCCGCTTACGGTCTCACGAGATGCGTGGACATACACTCTCCCCTCTCGTTGCTATGCATCACCATGATCTTGCGTGTGCGTAGGAAATTTTTGAAATTACTACGTTCCCCAACAGTGGCATCCGAGCCTAGGTTTTTATGGTTTGATGTTTTGCACGAGTAGAACACAAGTGAGTTGTGGGCGATACAAGTCATACTGCCTACCAGCATGTCATACTTTGGTTCAGCGGTATTGTGAGATGAAGCGGCCCGGACCGACATTACGCCAGACGCTTACGCGAGACTGGTTTCACTGCTACGAGCACTCGTGCTTAAAGGTGGCTGGCGGGTGTCTGTCTCTCTCACTTTAGTTGAACCGAGTGTGACTACGCCCGGTCCTTGCGAAGGTTAAAACGGAGTCTATTTGACAAACTATCGTTGTGGTTTTGATGCGTAGGTGAGAACGGTTCTTGCTAAGCCCGTAGCAGCCACGTAAAATTTGCAACAACAAAGTAGAGGGCGTCTAACTTGTTTTTGCAGGGCATGTTGTGATGTGATATGGTCAAGACGTGATGAGATATAAGTTGTTGTATAAGATGATCATGTTTTGTTGAAGTTATCGGCAATCTGGCAGAAGCCCTATGGTTGTCTCTTTGTTGCATAAGATGCAAGTGCCAAATAATTGCTTTACTTTCTCGCTATGCGATAGCAATAGTTGCAAGAGCAATAGTTGGCGAGACAACCGTGTGATGACACATTGATATAGATCAAGATGATGAAGATCATGGTGTCGTGCCGGTAACGATAGAGATCATGACAGTACTTTGGAGATGGAGATCACAAGCACAAGATGATGATGGCCATATCATATCACTTATATTGATTGCATGTGATGTTTATCCTTTATGCATCTTATCTTGCTTTGATTGACGGTAGCATTTTAAGATGATCTCTCACTAAAAATTATCAAGAAGTGTTCTCCCTGAGTATGCACCGTTGCGAAAGTTCTTCGTGCTGAGACACCACGTGATGATCGGGTGTGATAGGCTCTACGTTCAAATACAACGGGTGCAAAACAGTTGCACACGCGGAATACTCAGGTTAAACTTGACGAGCCTAGCATATAATAGATATGGCCTCGGAACACGGAGACCGAAAGGTCGGGCGTGAATCATATAGTAGATATGATCAACATATTGATGTTCACCGTTGAAACTACTCCATCTCACGTGACGATCGGACATGGTGTAGTTGATATGGATCACGTAATCACTTAGAGGATTAGAGGGATGTCTATCTAAGTGGGAGTTCTTAAGTAATATGATTAATTGAACTTTAATTTATCATGAACTTAGTCCTGGTAATATTTTGCAAATTATGTTGTAGATCAATAGCTCGCGTTGTTGCTTTCATATGTTTATTTTAATATGTTCCTAGAAAACTGTGTTGAAAGATGTTAGTAGCAATGATGCGGATTGGATCCGTGATCTGAGGTTTATCCTCATTGCTGCCTGTAAGAATTATGTCCTTAATGCACCGCTAGGTGACAGGCCTATTGCAGGAGCAGATGCGACGTTATGAACGTTTGGCTAGCTCAATATGATGACTACTCGATAGATTAGAGCACCACGCTTACCGGCTTAGAATCGGGACTTCAAAGGCGTTTTGAACGTCATGGACCATATGAGATGTTCCAGGAATTGAAGTTAATATTTCAAGCAAATACCCGAGTTGAGAGATATGAAGTCTCCAACAAGTTCTATAGCTAAAAGATGGAGGAGAATCGCTCAACTAGTGAGCATGTGCTCAGATTGTCCGAATACTTCAATCGCTTGAATCAAGTGGGAGTTAATCTTCCAGATAAGATAGTGATTGACAGAATTCTCTAGTCACCATCACTAAGTTACTAGAACTTCGTGATGAACTATAGTATGCAGGGGGATGACGAAAACGATTCCCGAGCTCTTCGTGATGTTGAAATCAACGAAGGTAGAAATCAAGAAAGAGCATCAAGTGTTGATGATTGACAAGACCACTAGTCTCAAGGAAAAGGGCAAAGGGAAGAAGGGAACTTCAAAAGGAACGGCAAGCAAGTTGCTGCTCGAGTGAAGAAGCCCAAGTCTGGACCTAAGCACGAGACTAAGTACTTTTGCTGCAATGGAACTGATCCTTTGGAAGCGGAACTACCCCTGAATATTTGGTGGATAAGAAGGATGGCAAAGTGAACAAAGGTATATTTGATATACAGATTATTGATGTGTATTTTACTAGTGTTCATAGCAACCCCTCGGTATTTGATCTTTGGTATAGTTGCTAAGAGTAGTAACTTGAAACGGGAGTTACAGAATGAACAGAAACTAGTTGAAGGGGAAGTGACGATGAGTGTTGGAAGTAGTTCCAAGATTGATATGATCATCATCGCACACTCCCTATACTTTCGGGATTAGTGTGGAACCTAAATAAGTGTTATTTGGTGTTGAGCATAAATATGATTTGATCATGTTTATTGCAATACGGTTATTCATTTAAGTAAGAGAATAAATTGTTGTTCTGTTTACATGAATAAAACCTTATATGGTTACACACCCAATGAAAATGGTTCATTGGATCTCGATCATAGTGATACACATATTCATAATATTGAAACCAAAAGATGCAAAGTTAATAATGATAGTGCAACTTATTTGTGGCACTGCCGTTTAGGTCATATTGGTGTAAAGCGCTTGAAGAAAACTCCATCTTGATGGACTTTTGGAATCACTTGACTATGAATCATTTGATGCTTGCGAACCGTGCCTTTTGGGCAAGATGACTAAAACTCCGTTCTTCGGAACAATGGAACAAGCTACTGACTTATTGGAAATAATACATACCGATGTATGCGATTCAATGAGTGTTGATGCTCGTGGCAAGTATCGTTATTTTCTGACCTTCACAAAATGATTTGAGCAGATATGGGTATATCTACTTGATGAAACATAAGTCTGAAATAATTGAAAAGTTCAAAGAATTTCAGAGTGAAGTGGAAAATCATCGTAACAAGAAAATAAAGTTTCTGCGATCTGATCGTGGAGATAAATATTTGAGTTACGAGTTTGGTCTTCATTTGAAACAATGTGAAATAGTTTCGCAACTCACGCCATATGGAACACCACAACATAATGGTGTGTCCGAAAGTCGTAACCGCACTTTATTGGATATGGTGCGATCTATGATGTCTCTTATCAATTTACCACTATCGTTTTGGGGTTATGCATTAGAGACAGCTGCATTCACGTTTAATAGGGCACCGTCTAAATCCGTTGAGGCGACACCGTATGAACTATGGTTTAACAGTAAACCTAAGCTGTCGTTTCTTAAAGTTTGGAAGTTGTGATGCTTATGTGAAAAAGTTTCATCCTGATAAGCTCAAACCCAAATCGGAGAAGTGCGTCTTCATAGAATACCCAAAGGAAATTGTTGGGTATACCTTCTATCACAGATCCGAAGGCAAAACATTCGTTGCTTATAAATGGATCCTTTCTAGAGAAGGAGTTTCTCTCGAAAGAAGTGAGTGGGAGGAAAGTGGAGCTTGATAAGGTAATTTGTACCTTCTCCCGAATTGGAAAGTATTTCATCACGGAAATCAGTTCCAGTGATTCCTACACCAATTAGTGAGGAAGCTAATGATGATGATCATGTAACTTCAGATCAAGTCACTACCGAATCCCGTAGGTAAACCAGAGTGAGATCCGCACCAAAGTGGTACGGCAATCCTGTTCGGAAGTCATGCTACTAGATCATGACGAACCTACAAACTATGAAGAAGCGATGGTGAGCCCAGATTCCGCTAAATGGCTAGAAGCCATGAAATCTGAGATGGGATCCATGTATGAAAACAAAGTGTGGACTTTGGTTGACTTGCCCGAGGGTCGGCAAGCAATAGAAAATAAATGGATCTTCAAGAGGAAGGCGGACGTTGATAGTAGTGTTACTATCTACAAAGCTCGACTTGTCGCAAAAAGGTTTTGACAAGTTCAAGGTGTTAACTACAATGAGATTTTCTCAACTGTAGCGATGCTTAAGTCTGTCCGAATCATGTTAGCAATTGCCACAATTTATGAAATTTGGCAAATGGATGTAAAAACTGCATTCTGAATGGGTTTACGGAGGAAGAGTTGTATATGATGCAACCAGAAGGTTTTATCGATCCAAAGGGAGCTAACAATGTGTGCAAGCTCCAGTGATCCATCTATGGACTGGTGCAAGCATCTCGGAGTTGGAATATACGCTTTGATAAGTTGATCAAAGCATATAGTTTATACAGACTTACAGTGAAGCCTGTATTTACTAGAAAGTGAGTGGGAGCACTACAGCATTTATGATAAGTATATGTGAATGACATATTGTAGATCGGAAATAATGTAGAATTATTCTGCAAAGCATAAAGGAGTGTTTGAAAGGAGTTTTTCAAACAAAGACCTCAGTGAAGCTGCTTACATATTGAGCATCAAGATCTATAGAGATAGATCAAGACGCTTGATAAGTTTTTCAATAAGTACATACCTTGACAAGATTTTGAAGTAGTTCAAAATGGAACAGCCAAAGAAAGAGTTCTTGCACGTGTTACAAGGTGTCAAATTGAGTAAGACTCAAAACCCGACCACGGCAGAAGATAGAAAGAGAATGAAAGTCATTCCCTATGCCTTGGCCATAGGTTCTATAAAGTATGCCATGCTGTGTACCAGATCTATTGTATACCCTACCTGAGTTTGGCAAGGGAGTACAATAGTGATCTAGGAGTAGATCACTGGACAGCGGTCAAAATTATCCTTAGTGGAATAAGGATATGTTTCTCGATTATGGAAGTGACAAAAGGTTCGTCGTAAAGGGTTACGTCGATGCAAGTTTTGACACCGATCTGGATGACTCTAAGTCTCGATCTAGATACATATTGAAAGTGGGAGCAATTAGCTAGAATAGCTCCTTGCGAACATTGTTGACATAGAAATTGCAAAATACTTACGGATCTGAATGTGACAGACCCGTTGACTAAAAATATCTCACAAGCAAAACATGATCACACCTTAGTACTCTTTGGGTGTTAATCACATAGCGATGTGAACTAGATTACTGACTCTAGTAAACCCTTTGGGTGTTGATCACATATCGATGTGAACTATGGGTGTTAATCACATGGTGATGTGAACTATTGCTGTTAAATCACATGGCGATGTGAACTAGATTATTGACTCTAGTGCAAGTGGGAGACTGAAGGAAATATGCCCTAGAGGCAATAAGAAAGTTATTATTTATTTCCTTACATCATGATAAATGTTTATTATTCATGCTAGAATTGTATTAACCGGAAACATAATACATGTGTGAATATATAGACAAACAGAGTGTCACTAGTATGCCTCTACTTGACTAGCTCGTTAATCGAAGATGGTTATGTTTCCTAACCATAGACATGAGTTGTCATTTGATTAACGGGATCACATCATTAGGAGAATGATCTGATTGACATGACCCATTCCGTTAGCCTAGCACTTGATCGTTTAGTATGTTGCTATTGCTTTCTTCATGACTTATACATGTTCCTGTAACTATGAGATTATGCAACTCCGTTTACGGAGGAACACTTTAGGTGCTACCAAGCGTCACAACGTAATCGGGTGATTATAAAGGAGTACTACAGGTGTCTCCAAAGGTACATGTTGGGTTGGCGTATTTCGAGATTAGGTTTTGTCACTCCGATTGTCGGAGAGGTATCTCTGGACCCTCTCGGTAATGCACATCATTATAAGCCTTGCAAGCAATGTGACCAATGAGTTGGTTACGGGATGATGCATTACTGAGCGAGTAAAGAGACTTGCGGTGACGAGATTGAACTAGGTATTGGATACCGACGATCGAATCTCGGGCAAGTAACATACCGATGACAAAGGGAACAACGTATGTTGTTATGCGGTTTGACCGATAAAGATCTTCGTAGAATATGTAGGAGCCAATATGGGCATCCAGGTCCCGCTATTGGTTATTGACCGAGAATAGTTCTAGGTCATGTCTACATAGTTCTCGAACCCGTAGGGTCCGCACGCTTAAGGTTTCGATAACAATTATATTATGAGTTTATGAGTTTTGATGTACCGAAGGAGTTCGGAGTCCCAGATGAGATCGGGGACATGACGAGGAGTCTCGAAATGGTCGAGATGTAAAGATCGATATATTGGACGACTATATTCGGAGTTCGGAAAGGTTTGAATGATTCGGTATTTTTCGGAGTACCGGAGAGTTACGGAATTCGCCGGGAGAAGTATTGGGCCTTATTGGGCCCTGCGGGAAAGAGAGAGGGCTGCCTAGGGCAGGCGCGCCCCATGGCCTAGTCCGAATTGGACTAGGGGAGGCCGCACCCCTCCTTCCTTCCTTCTCTCTTCCCCTTCCTTGTCTCCTACTCCTAATACATGGAAGGACTCCTAGTTGGACTAGGAAAGGGGAATCCTACTCGGTGGGAGTAGGACTCCCCATGGCGCGCCTACTAGGGCTGGCCTCCTCCTCCCTCCCTCCTTTATATCTGAGGGCAGGGGCACCCATGGACACACAAGTTGATCTACGGATCGTTCCTTAGCCTTGTTCGGTGCCCCCTCCACAATATTCCACTTATTTCATATCGTCGATGAGCTTAGGAGAAGCCCTGCGCCGGAGAAGTCATATCGTCACGGAGCTTAGGCGAAGCCCTGCGTCGGTGGAGCATCATCATCGCCACCACGCCCGTCGTCTTGTGGAACTCATCCCGACACTTTGCTGGATCGGAGTCCGGGGATCGTCATCGAGCTGAGCGTGTGCAGAACTCGGAGGTGCCGTCACGTTCGGTACTTGGATCGGTCGGATCGTGAAGGCGCACGACTACATCAACCGCGTTGTTATAACGCTTCCGCTTACGGTCTACGAGGGTACGTGGACATACACTCTCCCCTCTCGTTGCTATGCATCACCATGATCTTGCGTGTGCGTAGGAAATTTTTTGAAATTACTACGTTCCCCAACAATTTTGACTTCATATGCCTTACTTCATATGTGTATTTTAAATGCCTCTAAGTTGTGTATTTTAGTTAGATATGGACTTCATATGTTATAGTATTTGAACTTCTTATTTCGTTTCTTAGTGTTTATTTATTCATATGCCTTCCTTCGCTAATTAGTGTACTTGAACTTCTGTTCTTTATTTTTTGAACTTCTTCTTTGTTTGTAAGTGCTTATTTGTGTATGTAATTTTCTTCCCTTGGTAGTGTGCTTGACCTTCTGTTTGCCATCAATTTTTGGTTTTAAGGGATACCGGCAGATTTATTATTTGATCTTATCTTTTTAAAATAGATGCATTCAAATGGTGCATTCATTTTTCAACGGATGCATTTGCTTTTTTACATGTTGTGGGGTAAAACTGTAATTATAACATGGACGAGGGCCGACGGGGACGGATATCAAAACCATGGCACTATGTATAACAAACAACGTACGTGTAAGATAATTATACGATTAACTATATATCCAAATCACACAAACATCAATTTTTTATATAAAATTTCATGAACAAGAGGCTCACCACAAGGTGGTGCCGGCGACGGGACGGTGCGGGCGATCGACGGTGGTTACAACGGAGATTTAGAAGCACTAGTAGAAAACGGAGCTTTAAAACCGGTTTGTAAGGGCCTTTAGTGCCGGTTATGGAACCAGCACTAAAGTGTGGGCACTAAAGCCCCCCCCCCTTTAGTACCGGTTCGGCACGAACAGGCGCTAAAGTGCCACCGGTTTTTTTTTAAATTTTGGAAAAAAAATTTGATTTTTTTATTTTTATTTTTTCTGAATTATTTGATGATTTAGTCTCTAATCACCTCTCTTAACTGCTCAAGTGTGGATCACTCATTCCAAATCATCTAACTTCCCGACCGGTCACCCATCCCTCTCACTACTCCAGCCCGAGCACGCTTAACTTCCGGGTTCTATTCTCCTTCGTTTCCAGTCTGCACTTGTTGTTTTCACGACAATAGTACGATGACAATCCAATTAACCCTCAGGACTTTAGCTTGAGCAGGAAGTCACACATTTCACCGTTTGAGTTTGAAACTATTATTCTAAAAAACAGTAATTATTTAGTAACGCTAATATTTCTTGAATAAGTTTGACCATAGTTTGACCTAAATTCAAAAAATTTGAAATAATTATTTAGTAACACTAATATTCTTGAATAATTATGTAGTAACATTAATACTTCTTGAATAAGTAGTTTGACCAAATTTAACCAAATTTTTTTAAAAAAACTGAAATTTGACCATATCTTTAATTCCTTTTCGAATTTGAGGATTCTAAAAAATTCCAAACAGGCCATAGGCCATCTCCATCGGATGCGGATTTTCGTGCTGAATTTTTTGATATATTATACGTTTTATTCCGACATCGTATGCAAAAGTTATAGCCGTTTTACATTTTCCCTACACTTTTTGCAAAACATGTCCAAATTTAAGTTTTCAAATTTTCCTAAGTAGTAGATATAGTAATATAACTACCTCCTGAAGGATTTTATTTTTTGAAGTTTTTATCATTTTCTTTTGATTTTTTCAAAACTGAAATGGCGATACACGGGGGGGGGGGGATAGAGGTTGAAAATTGGCCCCGTTAGTACCGGTTCGTGGCACGAACCGGTACTAAAGGCTTGTCCCCTTTACTGTGGGTTCGTGGCACGAGCCGGTACTGTACGTTAGACCTTTAGTACCGGTTGGTAACACAAACCGGTACTAAAGGGGCTCGTGGGGACCCGGCTTGACGCCAGCCGGCCACTACCCCTTTAGTACCGGTTCGTGGCACGAACCGGTACTAAAGGCTCAACACGAACCAGTACTATTGATCGCCGCCACGAACCGGCACTATTGATCACATTAGTTCCGGTTTTTTTACAAACCGGCACTGATGTGCTTCACATTTGACCCTTTTTCTACTAGTGAAGGCACTAAGTAAAACACACCTACATATGCAAACTAAGTGTTAATTTGACCTCAAATTGCATATAAATCAAATACTACCACATATAATTCCTCCCAAATTACTAAAACCCACAACTAATCACTATATAAACCAATGCAAGAGCTAATCTAGCAATGAGAGATGAAAGGACAAAATTGCTAACCTTGGTGATCATTTGAATGGATGGGGGCCTGCAAATCTTGACAAATTTGGGGCAAATTTTGTGATGAACTCGAGAGGAAGAAGGGAAGAACAGAGGAGAGGGAGAGGGGAAAGGGGGAAGAACAGAGTGCGGATGGACGAAGGGTTTATATAGGACGACCTTTAGTACCGGTTCGTGCCACGAACCGGTACTAAAGGTGCTGGAAGGGCCCCACTCTGACAACACCCTGCCACCACTTTCTTTAGTACCGGTTCGTGGCACGAACCGGTGCTAAAGGTTCGCCACGAACCGGTACTAAAGAGCTCCTCCCGCCTAGCCGTTGGAACCGGCACTAATGAACACATTAGTGCCGGTTCTGTTACAAACCGGGACTAATGTGTCTCACATTTGACCCTTTTTCTACTAGTGAAGCGACTACAACTAGGGGCCAAAGAGGGTTGTCGGGCCAGTTGCATGTCCATCACTAGACATGCTACTGCAAACGTTTTAACCCTACTGCAACTACACGAGCACAAAACAATTGGAGTCGAGAGGGAGGTTGCGGTCGAGTTGCATGTCCATCACTAGATGTGCAACTGCAAGCGTTCTAACCAGATTGCAACTGCATGGGCTACAATATGAGTGCAAGTGGGGCGGGAGGAGGTTGTTGGGCTTGCTTGTCCACCGCTACACATGCAAGTTCAAGCCTTGTAACCTGACTATAATTACATGAGGACAAAGCAACCACAATTGAAGGCGGGAAGGGGTTGTCGGGCCAATTGCACTTTCTCCTTTCGCATGTCCACTTCTAGACACGCAACTGCAAACGTTATAATCCAACTACAACTTCATGGACCACAATATGACTACAACTGGTGGACGAGCATTTGCATGCCCATTTTTATTTTTATTTTTTTATGTTTCCCCACCAGTCACACGTACGCAAGTTGCACGCGATACACCCATAAACAATTGTAATGGTCGCAACACACACACAATTGGTGTAGGCCCGATTTCTTTTATTTTTAATTTCTCTACTAGTCGCAATGGGTGCAGGCCGTAGACAAATGTACTTCATTCTCATTTTCTTTTATTTTATTTCATCTTTTTTTCTCATTATCTCTTTCTAAGAAAGCAAATACATAGCCATCTTTTTTACTGAAATATAAATGCAAAAAAGTAAAATACCTTCTAATAATTTTTAGTCTGACACTAAATCAGGCACCAAGACTAACACCTACTCCCTCCGTTCTTAAATATTTGTCTTTTTAAAGATTTCAAATGGACTATCACATATGGATGTATATAGACATATTTTAGAGTGTAGATTCACTCATTTTGCTCCGTATGTAGTCATTTGTTGAAATCTCTAAAAAGATAAATATTTAAAAACGGAGGGAGTACTTTTTTTTTGAGGGGTAAAGCCACTTTATTCAAAATCCAGAGATAGTGGGATAATTGTTTGGTCATGCGGCTGGCCAAGCCATACATGACGCCCCTGAGCTAAAGACAAAGCAAATTTAGCTAACTTATGAGCTTCGAAATTACATCGACGACTTTCAAAGGTAAAGGTACAAGAAAGTGTTGACGATCTAGAGATAATTTCCGAGATGATGGCACCGTAGGGACCTTAGTTTCCTTTGGCAATGTCCCCAATCACCTGCTTGCAATCAGACGACAACGCAAAATGTTGGATATTGAGATCTTCTGCCAATGCGATGCCCTCACGACATGCCATCACCTCGAGAGTGGCTGGATCCCAAATTCTTGGAATGACGAGTGCCGAACTACCCAAGAACGAGCCCTGGCTGTCCCTGCACACGGCTACGGCTGCTCCTCCTCTGCGGGTGCGCACTCCTGCGTCCACATGGATTTTGGCATATGTTGCTGGAGCTGCCCTCGGCCTCTGTACCGATGTGCCTGTCCTCGCCAAAGGAGCCCGAGGAGGATGTGGGGCGCGGATAGCTTCCAGGTCTGCAATAAACCGAGTAATGAACATTTGTATTGCATGTGGTGTTTGGAAAATGGCCTCATGAATGGCCTTTCATCGAGATGTCCAAATTGCCCATAGGGTCACCGCCATTAAGACAAATTTCTCATGCGATAAGGTATCAAGCATGCTAAAGAGCCAGCTCTTGGCACTCGCTTCTGAGGAAGTCGCGAACGTGCAGCTCAGCTCTTCGTAGACCATTGCCCAAGTGCATCTTGATACAGTGCAATGTAGGAGGGAATGCCGCCATGAGTCCTCAGCCCCACAGAAGCCGCAGGTACTTGTTGTCGACATTTTACGGTGTGAACTGACATCCTCAGTAGGTAAGGATTGCTTTGACAACCTCCACAAGAACATGCACACTTTGGACAGGACATGCGTCTTCCACAGTGTTCTCCATGATGCTTCGTCGGACCAAGTGGACGACGATCCCGCAGACCCTTCAAGCCACGCTTCTCTTCTCTGTCTTGTCGCAACGAGCATGTTATAGGCCGAACGTACCGAGAACTGTCCACTTCGGTAATGTGCCCAGCTCCAGAAATCCTGCATATTCATGGTACAGAGTGGGATGCCTGAAATTACCGTTGCATCAAATGTCATGAAAGTTGCATTCAGTAGCGGTATGTTCCATGTGGCATCTGTTGCGTTGATTAGTTCAGAAACCATGACCGGGGGGTTGGCAGATATGCAAAACGGAGGGAGTACATAGTTGAAGGCCTATTTAGTCACAAATATTGACATGTGCAAAAAAGAAAAAACTCAAGCACATGGCAGTACGCAGACAGCAGCCCAATATCAGCCCAGGTTGCCATGACCACACAACCCACAACGCACAAAAGAAAAATTAAAAGAAAATGACACAGGAAACCCGGTTACAACTATACCTGCCTCCAGCGTGTACGTACTAACGTCAGCTGACTGAGGCCAATAAATCTTAGTCAGTTGAGGTCCAGCTCCCTACATATATACTACTCCCTCCATTTTTAAGTATAAATCTTTCTAGAGATTCCAACAAGTAACTACATACGGAGTAATGAGTGAATCTATAGTCTAAAATATGTCTACATACATCCGTATGTTGTAATTCATTTGAAATGTCTAAAAAGACTTATACTGTATTTAGAAACGGAGGGAGTACATACAAGGAGGCACGAACGTGCATGTCTATTCTGGCTAACTGAATCCCTGAAGTGTAGTTAGTGGCTAAAGAATAGCGATACGTGGGTTAGAGTACAACGGTGTCTAGGACTGAATCAACTCCTTTTACACCTTTAATAGAAAAACGGAGAGGAAGATCTCTTTATCAATAAAAAAACTATCCTGACAATGGCAATTTCCACCGGTTCAGTTTAAATGTGGAAGCTGGTTTCCCTTGGGTCTGTTCAAAATTCACTGCCAGGGTATTAATAGCCAGTCCGGTTCGTTCTTGAGAGTGAACTTCCTCCTTGGCGATCATCCTTCGCTGCCACCGAATGTACCAAAAAGTAACAGTGATAATTTCAGATAATACAATAGGATCCGCATAAGGCTTCTGATGTACAGAATCACAAAGCAGAAACTCGATCATCTTGGCTCCCGATCTATCAACCAGCACAGCCATATCCATAATGAATTTCATGCCAAACCTAGGGCTCTCCAAACCGCTCTAGCTCGCTCACACTTAAATAATGCATACGTGCGCAACATCTTGTGCACGCACCTTAGAGCAACTCCAATGGGGCGACCCATTTCGTCCGCCCTCGTCCGTTTGAGTCGGCGCGGACAAAAGTGACGGCCCAATAATGCGCCGATCCAAACGGACGCGCGTCCGGTTTTCGTCCACCGACCGGCCAAGTCTTTGGCCGGTCGCGTATGACGCGTTGGATCACATGCGATCCTGCGGCCAACGGCAGCACTTCCGATCCACACCACACCCCTTCTTCCTCATCTAAATCCTTTTCTATTTCTACTAAATCCAGCGCACACCACCTGCCGCGATCCCTCTCCGGATGATTCGAAGCAGCGACCATGGCCTATGAGCTCTAGGAGGGACGACGACCCACACGGTTGTATGCTACAACCACCGCGGCCACGTACTGCAACCTGCTGCGCGACCACTTGCTGGGAGCGGCGGCAATGGCGACCGCGGTGATGTGTGCCTGCGAACGACGAACCTGGAGCCAGCGGTGCAGAATGCTAGTAACGATGGCGCAGGATGTTGGAACCAGTGTCACCAGATGCTGGAGCCAGCGGTGTGCTGTGCTATCGAAGTTTGTAGCGGCGTTTTTTTTTTTGCTGGAACCAGTGATGTATTGTGCTACCGAAGTTTCTACCGGCGATTTTTTGCTAGAGCCAGTCAGTGTGGATGTTGGAACCTGCATCATGGATTGCTACAAACGGCAACAACCCATGGTGAGATGCTGCATCTGTGGTGCCCATGAGCTAGGACGGCGACGACCGTACGTTGCAACCGTCATCTCTGTTTACCAGAACCGGAGACTCGGAATCCTGGAAATGACGATTTTGGGTGCTAGAACGATTTTTAGGTGCTGAAACAACGATGTCGTTGTTGCTGGAACTAATCTCTAGAGGTGCTACAACCGCTCATGATCCTAGCGGAAAATGAGGTTGGGGACAGATTTAAGGCTAACCCATCCATCCCCATCAAAATAGCGCGTGGTACCCGAATTTGCGAACAAGTTTTGGAAAAATATGAATTTTTAAAAGGGAAATGCTACACTTACGGACTATTTTGGCACGAAAAGAGTTACGGACTGCTGTGAAAATCCATCATTGGTTAGTGGTGGGGCCCTCAACGAAATTCTAGGGGGATTAATAAGGAGTCAGACATGTTAGTCCGTAGCCTCTCTCCCGTGCCATATGCCCCGTAAGTGTAGGATTATTGTTTTTAAAAACCTGTTTTTTAAGTTAATGAACATTTTTTCAAAACATGGACATCATTTGAAATTTTGAACATTTTTAGGGAAATGAGCAGTTTTTTATTCCAAGATATTCGGAGTTTCTGAATATTTCTTGAACGTAAACAATTTTCGAAATTCTGAACTAATTTTTATGAAAAAATTAGCATTTTGAAATTGTGTTATATTTTTTAAAACATAAAAGAAAATTAAATTAAGAATATTTCCGAACATTTAAAAAAAATTCTTTAATTCTTAAAGGCACAAAAAAATGTTGGAACCCGTAAAAAGTTTAAACTATCGACTATTTTTTAAATATTGAATAAATTTTGAAATTATAAACATTTTCTTATTATTTTTGATATTTTTAGAAATCTGTAAACCTACTAAAAAAGAAAAACGAAAGAAAAGAATGAATAATGAAATTTTAAAAACACAAAAACTAATGAAAAGAAAAAAACCAATTCTGCAACATTGTAGAAACCTTTTTATGTGGTAAAACTTTCGATCTATTCAACTGTCAAGGTAGTACAAAGAACACTAGAAGTAAAATTTACATCTAGGTGCGTAGACTATCTAGCGACCACTACAAGCACTAGAGCGAGCGGAAGGCGCGCCCGCCGTCATCGCCCCTCCCTGGTCGAAGCCTGGCAAACATTATTTTAGTAGATAATCAAAAATTCGTCGTGCTAAGGCCCCAAAGGACCAATGCACCAGAACAATAACCGCCGCCGATGCAGAGAAGCATAGATCGGAATTTTCCAACCTATGAACACACAGACGATGACGAACGAAGACCAGATCCACTCGGATCAACCGAAGACAAATGCGGAACGGATCCCACGAGATCCGTCGAAGACAAACCTCCACACGCCTTCCGATGATGCTTGAAACTTCACCGGGATGTGGCTAGGAAGGGAGGACCTTCATCCATCTTCAAGAAGCCACAACCGCCTCGTCTTCTTGAGCATGGCACAAACCCTAACAAAACTCTAGAAAGCACTTAAAAACAGAGCCCTCCCACCGGCAAGTGTCGGGTTCCACCGCGCCTCCATGGTCCAGGAGAAGAGGCGGACCGACGGTAGCACTGGCGAGAGGCGGGAATGTTGGGGAACGTAGCATGCAATTTCAAAAAAAATTCTATGCTCATGCAAGATCTATCTAGGAGATGCATAGCAACGAGAGGGGGAGAGTGTGTCCACGTACCCTCGTAGACCGAAAGCGGAAGCGTTTAGCAACGCGGTTGATGTAGTTGAACTTCTTCTTGTTCTGACCGATCAAGTACCGAACGTATGTCACCTTCGAGTTCTGCACATGGCTCGATGACGTCCCACGAACCCTTGATCCAGCAAAGTGTCGAGGGAGTAGATGAGTTCCGTCAGCACGACGACGTGGCGACGATGATGGTGAAGTGATCCGCGCAGGGCTTTGCCTAAGCACTGCGAGAATATGACCGAAGGTGTAAACTGTGGAGGGGGGGGGGGGGGCGCCGCACACGGCTAGGAATAGTTGATGTGTGTACTAGGCGCCCCCTCCCCACGTATATAACGGAGGGAGGGGGAGGGAGCCAGCCCTAGGCACGCCCAAGTAGGAGGAATCCTACTTGGGATCCTAGTTGGATTCGGTCCCCCCTTTCCTTTTATCGGAAGAGGAAAGAAGGGAAGAGAGGGGGAGAAGGAAAGAGGGGGGCGCCACCCCTGATGGAGTCCTGGACTAGGGAGTCCTCGGGCGTCCGACCTATTCAATATGGGCCAGACTGATGGGCTGTAAGGATGAAGGAAGAAGACCACCTACCGTGTCCGGTTGGGACTCCTGTATGCGTAAATGGCAAGATTAGGTGTTCGGATATACTATTTCCTTTCTCTTAAACCGACTCTGTACAACCCTAGGCCCCTCCGATGTCTATATAAACCGGAGGGCTTAGACCGAAGGCAGAATCATAACATTCATAGGCTAGACGATCTAGGGTTTAGCCATTACGATCTCGAGGTAGATCAACTCTTGTAACCTCTATACCCATCGAATACAATCAAGCAGGACATAGGGTTTTACCTCCTTTAAGAGGGCCCGAACCCGGGTAAACATCGTGTCCCTTTGTCCATTGTTACCATTGATCCTCAGACGCACATCTTGGGTCCCCCTGATGACCCACAAGTGTATGGGGTCAATTGTAGCTCTTTTCGATAAGTAAGTGTGTCAAACCCAACGAGGAGCAGAAGGAAATGATTACTTGCAACATGATTTCTCCCGTGACCTCAAGAACGAAAGTAACTACTCACAAATTATAAACATGCTCAAGATCAGAGGGGTATTGGATAGCATAATGGATCTGAACATATAATCTTCCACCAAATAAACAATATAGTAAACAACTACAAGATGTAATCAACACTACTAGTCACCCACAGGCACCAATCTATAGTTTTGATACAAAGATTGAACGTAAGAGATGAACTAGGGTTTGAGAGGAGTTGGTGCTGTGAAGATGTTGATGAAGATAACCCTCCCCAAGATGGGAGAGTTGTTGGTGATGCTGATGACGATGATTTCCTCCTCCGGGAGGGAAGTTCCCCCTGGCGGAATCGCTCCACCGGAGGGCAAAAGCTCCTGCCCAAGTTCCGCCTCGAGGCGGCAGCGCTTCGTCCCGAATGTCCTCCCCTTATTTTTTCTAGGTCAAAATGACTTATATACCAGAAGATGGGCACCGGAGGTGGGCCGAGGAGGGCAGCACCCACCTGGTGGCCCTCCTCTGGTACTTATTTGCTCCAATATTCCTTAAATATTCCATAAAAAATCCTCGGGGAGTTTCAGCTCATTTGGAGTTGTGCAGAATAGGTATCTTGACGTAGCTTTTTCAGGTCCAGATTTCCAGTTGCCAGAATTCTCCCCCTTTGTGCATACCTTGCATATTATGAGAGATAAGGCATTAGAATTACTCCAAAAAGCATTATTATACAATAAAACAACATAAATAATAGTAGGAAAACATGATGCAAAATGGACGTATCAACTCTCCCAAGCTTAGACCTCGCTTGTCCTCAAGTGAAAACCGAAATCGAAAAACATGTCCACATGCTTTGAGAGAGAGGTCACTACAAAAAAAAGAGACATCCGTGACATTTTGGGCCGAACGAATTTTTTTCTGCCATACTTATGACACTTCTATGACAATAATTGTCACAAAAAAGGGTATCATCATAGAGGTGGTGGGGTCCTACTTCTATGACAAAAAATCATGAAAGAAAATGGGCTTTTCGTCCTGGGCGGGCCGGAGACGCAGCTGAATGACATTCTTTGGGCCGTCCATGACAGAAAAAACCGTGGTAGAAGCAAGGGCGAGGAAAATATCAGGGTGTTCCTGGTTACGGTGGGTGGTCGGGGCCGAGCGATGCGCGTTTCTCTCGTACACGCACACGCGTGGGTGCGAGGCGTTGGGCTCTAACTGAACCCGAGCGAGGCGTTGGGCTCTAACTGAACCCGAGCGATTGCACTGCAGGCTATGCGTCACTGAACCTGAGCGATCGATCGATGGCTGTTAACTGAAACCGATCGAGCGATTCCTTCACTACTGCTGCTAACTGAAGCCGATCGATGCTGCCTCTGGATGAACAGTGAGTGTTGGGGGTGGGGGGGTGGATGAACAGTTCCCAGTGGGGGTGAATGAACAGGACCCCGTGGTGTTGCTTCTGGATGAACAGTACCCCGATCGATCGAGCCGGTTGGGGCTAGATGAACAGGACCACGTGGAGGGCTGGATGAACAGGACCACCCCGTGGAGGGCAGGATGAACAGTTGAGGTGGAGGGCAGGATGAACAGTAGCACGTGGAGGGGTGGTTGAATAGGAGCTCGTGGAGAGGGCTGGTTGAACTGTAGCCGGTGGAGTAGCGCGCGGTGGAGGCTAGATGGATAGGAGCCCGTGGATGAACAATCGCAGGTGGAGGCTGGAGGAGGTCGACGGTGGATGAACAGTAGCCCGTGGAGGCTGGAGGGGGTCGACGGTGGAGATGAACAATATCCCGTGGAGTCCCGCTTTGCGGTACGCCACACCCCTCCCGATGAACAGGACCCCCATTTTGACCGTAGCGCTCCAACACAAGTCCGTTTCCTCCATTTTGGCGGTCGCCACACCCTCCCGATCAACAGGGACCACGTTTACGACCGTGGGAGGTCCGTTTCCTCCGCTTTTGCAAGACGCTGCACCTCCTCGATGAACAGGATCCCGTTTCGAACGTGGCCGGTCGAACACAAGGCCGTTTCCTTCGTTCTGCGGTACGCCAGGCCTCGTTTCCATCGGCTGTTCCGTCCAAGCCCTCCCGATGAACACGACGATGCATTTCGTTCCGACCCAGCCGGTTGGCTCCCCATGAACACGACGACCACACTGTTTCTCCGTTCCGACCCAACCATGTACACGAGCCCTGGCCGTACGTATGCACGAGTAGGCATTCGAGACCCTGCCCGTATGTACGTACGTGGCCGTATTTTTTCTTGCACACTGGCCGCTGTACGTACGTGAACATGCTACGTGCACGCCTCTACATCGACGCTAGCGGAGGGAGTAGGGTGGGCCGGGGAAGCCTGCGCGGCATCACAGCGGGCCACAAGAGGAGGGAGCAGGCAGTCCCGCCGGCGCTAGTTTAGGCGGCTGGAGCAGGAAGATCAGAGATTGAAGAAGCACGTCGGCCGTTGGATGGACATCCAACAGTCACTGCTGCTAGAATCGTGTGTTGACTGACAAAGCCTTGCGTAAACAAGTCAGCCTCGAAATCTGTGGCGTGTACAACCCATTTGCTATTATTTTTATAACTAGCGGGGACACCCGCGCATTTGCGCGGCTAGATTTGTATATTACTGTGTTAGTTGTTCATATTGTAAACATTTAAACCATAAAGCTTTGTACTTTTTTAAATTTGACGTGCATTTTTCCAATAATTTTTTGGTGTATATCTTTCCGTCAGAAACTAAATTTAAACATTAATGTCTAGCTCGTACCTACATATTGGCCATGTGTAGTTGTGCTTTTTTTTGTGCAATGTCACGCCTCGAAATATTTCCATGCATACTAACTTTTTAATTTCCACCATATATAGTTTGGACATCTAAACCATGTAACATACATATACTAACTGAAAATTTATATAATATTTTCTCTCGCTCACTGTTGACATAGTTCGGTTATTTTTTATCGTATCAAAATTGTTCTCCCGTTCGAATAAACTTACTATGCTTGACATCAAACTGTCATGAACACATGGATGTAAATTTACATGGACATGGGTAAAACACATGAATTACTAATTTTATAATATTTTTTCATAAGATTGAGCTCATGGTTAGTTTTGTTTATTTGAGAAGTTGTCGAGAAAAATGCCATCCTATAGAATTCCAGTGAAGGAAAATGTGTTACTGCTTCTAATAATATTTGGAATGGTTATCTTTGATTTTCCCAAATGAACCTTTTTTTGTCGCTTCCAACCGACGTAATAATATATGTTGATAAAAATATACATTTCAACATGATAATGCGAACTAAAATAGTAATTGTCTAGGACTTACAGCCCCAATTCCCATATAGTATTCCACATTGCTATATTTAGTCATGATTCATACTTCTTTCAGAATAAATTCATTTGCATATGAAGGATTATGGCGAGAAAAAATTAGACATATGTATATATTTTTAGATCTTGTCCATTAGTTTTTATGTTTGACAAAAAGGTAACAGTTTAAATAATTTAGCTATGTGGAAGAACATGACGTTTATTTGCCTAATATATTGTTGCTGTGGTCAAGTGATGACTACATGTTTAACTGTTGATTTGATCAAGTTATGATTTAAATATTGAATTGTTGGAGTTTAGTGGCTACAAATCATAGATCTAAACTCTGTGTTCTCTTGCCTTCTTGCCTCACCGCTGGATGTGTTTCATCCGCAATTTCATGATCATACAATAGAAGTCCTCCCAAATGTTCCGCATATGCTTCCAGATGCCCATGACATCAAAAGTTACTCTATATGCCCTGATATCCGAGGCTACATAACTATTGCCAGGTAGTATTATTAAAAAAAGGTATCTAACAATTTATCTTTCTTAATATTTGTGATAATTTATTTTTATCGTCCTTGTTATTTTATATGAAATTATATTCTAACCAAACTGAAACTTAAATGATGTTTTTTTATTTTTTATTTGATGCTCACTTCATCGGCTAAATCAAACTGTATTATCTATCAACCTATGAAGGGATGTATCACCAACGGAAGTAATATGTTTTTTACGTGCATTTATAGATAAATATATCAGGCAGCATGGTCCGATGGACATGCGCACACCCAATTGTGACGTGAGGCTGACTGTTGTGACATAAAGTGGAAACGCTTGTGCCAGGTGGCACGTTACATCCTCATGTTGTATTCACGGTGGGTGACAATGCTAGGTGCAGACCTTAGCGACCTCACATAATGACATAAATTAGCTTTCCAAACAAATTGATTTGTTTGTAAATGCATCGGTATACATGTCATTATTTCAATTTTGACACCCCAGGCTTCAATTGATAGGTTCAATGAGATAACTGTAGGTTTATATTACCTAATCATCAGCGTCACCTTTGCCGCCGCAGCCGTTTCTTCGGCGCCTGCGTCCACGCCGTCCATTGGATGGCTGCTTTTGCTCCGTCTGCCATACTCATACCTTTGCTACAGCCTGCTGTTTTCGGTGGTGAGACTCCCTGATCGGATTATATTCTTAGAGATGGAAGGGAAGCCTCTATTCAATTGGGAGATGATAGGTTCTTTTGCTCGAAGCCAAATCTGTTCCTCATCTATATTGACGCATTCAAGTCCTGCACGTCCTCACGCTGTAGTCACCGTGGGCGTTGATGCACTGTGAAAACTTTAGTGACCACACAGGAAATTAGCTTTGCAACAAAGATCGTCTATTTGTAAGTGCATATGTTTACATGACACTATATTTAAATTTTGAAATCTCAGGCTTCAGTTGCTAGCTTCAAGGAGATGGTTGTAGAGTTTCCTCATCGAGGGCCACCGTCACTGCTTCTTCGACGGCTAGGTTCATCTCGGCCATGGGATGGCATCTTCGAATCCCTCTGTCGTATTCATACCTTTGCTCCCATCCGCTGATTTCCGGACACGAAGACATCGTACCTGATCGGAACATCTTCCTATTGTTTGAAGGCAAGCCTCTATTCAATTGGGAGGTGACTGGTTCCTCCGCTCGGAGCCCAATTTCTTTCACGTCTACTGGTACCTGTTTCAATTGGATGATGACTGGTGCCTCTGCTCGGAGCCCGATTTCTTTCAGGTCTGCTGGTTCCTATGCTCGGAGCCCAATTTCGTTCACGTCTGTGTTTATGTTCGAGTTCATGAGCATGTTATGTTTCCTCCACCACGCACGTGCCATCCAGTTCGCATCTTTTTTTTATAAGAGACGTGTGGGCATACGTCTTCGTTACTAACTCCACCACGTACGTGCCATCTAGTTCGTGTATTTTTTTTCTCTTTTTCTGAAGAGACGTGTCTGCATAGGTCTTCCTTACTAATTAAATGGTAGTTGATTTTGTTAGGACTCCTATCTGGATACATGGGATTCAGCCGTGTCCAAAGTTAATATTTGATAAATCTCAACCGTTCAATATCTAAACTTCATAATATTGAATCTTAGCCGTTCGTTTTCTAATTCAAACTTCATAATAGAAGATAGATAGATAGATAGATAGATAGAAGATTTTTACTCATTTTCTAATTCATATGGAATTTATTGCAGTCCGTTTTCCATTTTTAGAATTGCTGCCTATTTTCTGGTCAGTACCAGGGTTAAAAAATTAACTAAATATGTAGGAAATTTTGAAAATCCGCAATTTTTTGCTGGGGAACAAAATATTCTTAATCCAAAAATTAGTAGCAATACTAAAACAAATTTAAAAATAAATTAGTACTATGTCATGTTAAATCCAACTATGTTGATAGGGTCGGACGGCGGCGCCGCGGCGAGCGCACCAAGGCGGAGGATAAAGTGCTAGGCTGGGTTGGACCTTCTTATTGAAAAATAAAAATGGACCAGATCTATTTACGACGTTTCTACGATTTGCATGGGTCCACTGGTTGCAGGAAGAAAATGCTGGGAGAAAGAAGACTGGTCGCTATCTTTGCCGAAGAATAATATCGACTGAATGTAACAACACTATCATAGGAAATAATATCCTCCTGTTAAATCGTGAATTTAAAGAACTGGTGCATGAGCATTTAGCTTTATTTATTTATTTACTTATTTATGTTTAGGGGACCCTGAGCATGTACCTAGGCCGGATTCATGTGAGAGCCTCCCTTCGATTAATTATGGGCTTCTCTATTGGGCCTTAATCAGTGGGCTGCATGTTATCAACAAGTGGAAAATGTGTTCCGTACGAAAAATAGTATGCGCTACGTACGGTACGGGGCACTAAAGGATCGAACCGTGCAACGACTTCCAAAATATTGTGTTTGTCGATCTAACAACACATTTATTCAACCAACAAACGAAATATACTACTGATTGTACATTAAAAACAGCAGCAGCAGCAACCAGGGATGGGGGTGCAACAGAAGCAGTAAGCAGGCTAGAAGAGTGAAGACGCAACTCTCTCTTCCAAACCAAACATCAGGCATCATTACAAAAGGGCTACCAAAAAAGAACAAGTGTATGCATCAAACTAAATAAAGGTCCTACTACACCAAGTGTACGCATCCAACTAACTGGCTCAGTTAGACGTTACTATTTATTACGCTGCGGAGATTGGCTGACGGCTTGAACCAGATGGGTGCAGTACAAAAAAAGACACATCCGTGACATTTTGGGCCGAACGAATTTTTTTTTGTCATACATATGACACTTCTATGACGATAATTGTGACAAAACCCGGTATCATCATAGATGTGGTGGGCTCCTACTTCTATGACAAAAAATCATGACAGAAAATGGGCTTTTCGTCCTAGGCGGGCCGGAGACGCAACTGCATGACATTCTTTAGGCCGTCCATGACGGAAAAAACCGTGGTAGAAGCGAGGGCGAGGAAAATTTCGGGGAGTTCCCGGTTACGGTGGGAGGTCGGGGGCCGAGCGATGCACATTTCTCTCGTACACGTACGCTGCTGTGTGCGTAGGCGTTGGCTCTAACTGAACCCGAAGCGAGGCATTGGGCTCTAATTGAACCCGGCGATTGCCCGCAGGCTCTGGCGTTATCGAACCCGAGCGATCGAACGATGGCTATTAACTGAACCCGATCGAGCGATTCCTTCGCTACTGCTTCTAACTGAAGCCGATCGATTGGATGAACAGTGAGTGTTGCGGGGGGATCTGGATGAAAAATGAGCGGTGGCGTTGCCTCCGGATGAACAAGACTCCGTGGTGTGGTGGAGGGCTAGATGAACAGTAACGGTGGAGGGTTTCCCGTGGAGGGGTGGTTGAACAGGACCCCGTGGTGTGGAGGGCTGGATGAACAGTAGATGGTGGAGGGGTGCCCGTGGAGGGGTGGTTGAACAGTAGCCGGTGGAGTAGCGCGCGGTGGAGGCTGGATGAACAGGAGCCCGTGAAGGCTGGAGGAGGTCGACGGTAGCCCGTGGAGGCTGGAGGAGGTCGACGGTGGAGATGAACAGTATCCCGTGGAGTCCCGTTTTGCGGTACGCCACACCCCTCCCGATGAACAGGACCCCCGTTTCGACCGTAGGAGGTCCGTTTCGTCCGTTTTGCGGTACGCCACGCCCCTCCCGATCAACAGGACCACCGTTTTGACCGTAGGAGGTCTGTTTCCTCCGTTTTGCGGTACGCCAGACCCCTCCCTGATCAACAAGACCCCGTTCCGAACGTAGGAGGTCTGTTTCCTCCATTGTGCGGTACGCCAGGCCTTGTTTCCATCGCCTGTTCCGTCCAAGACCTCCCGATGAACACGACCACACATTCCGTTCCAACCCAGCCGGTTGGCTCCAACGCGTTCCGTTGCCTCCCGATGAACACGACACATTCCATTTCCTCCCCATGAACACGACGCATTCCGTTGCCTCCCCATGAACACGATGACGACGCTGTTTCTCCGTTCCGACCCAGCCATGTACACGAGCCCCTGGCCATACGTATGCGCGAGTAGGCGTTCGAGACCCCGCCCGTATGTACACGTACGTGGCCGTATTTTCTTTCTTGCACCCTGGCCGTTGTACGTACGTGTACATGCTACGTGCGCGCCTCTACTACGACACGTACGCGCCTCTACATCCACCAGTATACTTGTACGTACACGTTCACGACCAGAATGACAATGCTACGTACGCTTCGACCAGGTGGGTCCCAACTGTCAGACACTTCCTTGCCTGCGAAGATGTAGCAGGTGGGTCCCAGCAGTCAGGGGGGCGAATCATTTTTTTGCCCGGACGCACTTCCTTGCGTGCGAAGATGTAGCTAGTGGGTCCCAGCAGTCAGGGGCAAACGTTTTTTCGCGAAATACGGTGGCCCGGCCGGTGGTTCCCCGCTGTCAGGTGGAGGAATAATTATTTTGCATGTAATAAGGAGGCACTTCCTTGCTGCGGCCGTGGACCCAGCTGTCAGCCTCTCCACGTACAGTCCACTTCCGATGGAAGCCGTTCCTTGACCACGTTGACCACGCCGCGCCGAGAGCACCAGGGCGGTGGACGACGGCGAGGCCTAGGAAGGGGATGACGCGGAGCTGGGGAAGACGCGGCATTGGATGCCCACGCGTAGAGGAGTACGAGGGTTCACTGGTTCACTGCGGTGTGAGGCTGCCGTCGCCGCAGAATAACAGGGGGTGTGGGTGATTAGAGGCATGGCCTGGCCAGCGGTGGGAGTGGTAGGAGGCAGTGAGGCCTCCGCCGCATCGCAGCCGGCCACGGGAGGCAGGAGCACGGGCACCACGACCGGCGCTGGTTTGGGCGGCCGGAGCAAGAAGACCAGAGGTTGAAGAAGCACTACGGCCATTGGATGGACATCGTACGGTCATTGGAGCTAGAATCGTGCATATTGACTAAGTTGACAAAGCCCTCCGTCCCCGTCAACTTAGTAGGCCCACAAGTCAGCCTGCCACTATAATGGGTTCCAGCTAACAGGGGGAGTATTCATTTTTTTTGTGCGTAATAAGGAGGCACTTCCTTGCATGCGAAGATATAGCTGGTGGGTCCGAGCTGTCAGCGGTGGTAACATTTATTTCGCAAAATACAGAGACCCTTTCGGTGGGTCCCTGATGTCGGGTGGAGGAATCATTATTTTGCGCGTAATAAGGAGGCATTTCCTTGTGTGCGGACGTGGACCCAGCCGTCGGCCTCTCCACGTACAGTCCACTTCAGATGCATGTCGGTCGTTGACCACGTTTACCAGGCCGCGCCGAGAGCACCAGGGCGGTGGACGACGGCGAGGCCTAGGAAGGGAACGACACAAAGGCAGGGAAGACTCGGCAGTTGTTTCCCACGCGGAGGGGAGTACGACTGTACGAGGGTTTACTGGTTCGTCTGCCGTCGCCGGAGAATAACAACAGGTGTGGGTGAGTAGAGGGATGGCTATGCTAGTGATGGGAGTACGGTGGGGCGGTGAGGCCTACGCGGCAGCAGAGCCGGCTGCGGGGAGGAGGGAGCAGGAAGTCCCGTCGACGCTTGTTTGAGCAGCTGGAGCAGGAAGAGCAGAGATTGAAGAAGCACGACGGTCGTTGGATGGCCATCCAACAATCACTGCTTGTGCGTCAACCTCTTTTTAGGAAAGCCTCAAATCTATGGAAAACAGCATACAGCCCATCTGCCATTATTTCTAATAATTTAGAGCCCATTTGCTAATTATTAAGGTTTTTTGGAGCCCATATTCTTTTTGTTAGCATTACAGCCCATATTGTGGCCACGGTTAAAAAATTATATGAAATTTTGCATATTTCAAAAGCGGTCCGAACTGTTTTTAATCCCGAAATTTCGACTCACATTCAAACTGATTTAAAAAATAATTGTATATCAATATAAAATCCAACAAATTCTCCACGCATAAAAATTAATGTAATTTAAAATCTAGAAATGAAAAAAAGATATTTGAAACTAATTGCCGATTTGATGTGTTTTAAAAATGTACGACCCATTTCTCATTACTGATGGGCCATTTACTTGGCCAGCCAAATGAGAACTCTCCTCGTCTTGAAAGATTTGCAGCCCAACAGGCCTGACAAAGCGACTTACTTGGCAAATCACAAAAAAACTGGGCTGTGGCCGTGGACCCAGCTGTCAGCCTCTCCACGTACAGTACTCTTCCGATGGAATGTCGTTGACCACGTTGACCACACCGCGCCGAGAGCACCAAGGTGGTGGACGATGGTGAGGCCTAGGAAGGGGACGAGACGGAGCCGGGGAAGACGCGGCAGTGGATGCCCGCGCGGAGAGGAGTATGAGGATTCACCGATTCGGCTGCGGTGCGAGGCTGCCGTCGCCGCAGGGCCTGGCTAGCGGTGGGAGTAGTAGAGGGCGATGAGGCATCAACGGCAGCACAACCGGCCACTGGAGACAGGAGCAGGCGGTCTCCCCGGCACTGGTTTGGGAGGCTGGTGCAAGAAAAGCAGCGATTGAAGAAGCAACAGGACCGTTCGATTCAAATCCAACGTTTACTGTTGCTAGAATCGTTTGTTAACTAAGTTGACAAGCCCTGCGTACGCGTCAACTTAGTAGGCCCACAGGTCAGCCTCCCAACCGGTGTGCCCCAGATGTCAGTGGGAGGAATCATTTTATTCGCGTAATAAGGAGGCAGTTGATTGCGTGCAGCCAGGCCAGCGGAGGGAGTAGGGTGGGCCGGTGAAGCCTGCGCGGCATCAGAGCGGGCCATAAGAGGGGGGAGCAGGCAGTCCTGCCGGCGCTGCTTTAGGCGGCTGGAGCAGGAAGATCAGAGATTGAAGAAGCACGTCGGCCGTTGAATGGACATCCAACAGTCACTGCTGCTAGAATCGTGTGTTCACTGACAAAGCCTTCCGTAAACAAGTCAGTCTCGAAATCTGTGGCGTGTACAACCCAGTTGCTATTATTTTTATAATTTTTACTCATTTTCTAATTCATATGGAATTTATTGCAGCCCGTTTTCCATTTGCTGGCCATTTTCTGGTCAGTACGAGGGTCAAAAAATTAACTAAATATGTGGGAAATTTTGAAAATTCACAAATTTTTGCTGGGGAATGAAATATTCTTAATCCAAAAATTAATAGCCATACTAAAACAAATTTAAAAATAAATTAGTACTATGTCATGTTAAATCCAATGAAATACCTATAAGATATCAGTGAAGAACAAAAACAAAAAAATAAACTTATAACCCATTTGCTATAATTTTTTTGGAATTTTCAACCCCTTTTGATATTACTTTTAACAGACATTGACCATACTCTTAAGCCAGGCCGGAATGCATCCCTCCTCGTCTTGAAAGATTTGCAGACCAATAATTTGGAGAAAACAAATAGGCCTGGCTTGGGTATTCTTCAAAAATAAATACTGGGCTACCTATTTTCCCAAAGAACTGGTGCATGAGCATTTAGCTTTATTTATTTATTTATTTATGTTTAGGGGACCATGAGCATGTACCTGAGCCGGATTCATGTGAGAGCCTCCCTTCCAGTTAATTATGGGTTTCTCTATTGGGCCTTCATCAGTGGGTTGCATGTTATCAACAAGTGGAAAATGTGTTCCGTACGAAAAATAGTATGCGCTACGTATGGTACGGGGCACTAAAGGATCGTACCGTGCAACGACTTCCGAAACATTGTGTTTGTCGTTCTAACAACACATTTATTCAACCAACAGACGAAATATACTACTGATTGTACATTGAAAACAGCAGCAACAGCAACCAGGGCTGGGGGTGCAACAGAAGCAGTAAGCAGGCCAGAAGAGTGAAGACGCAGCTCTCTCTTCCAAACCAAACATCAGCCATCATTACAAAGGGCTACCAAAAAAGAACAAGTGTATGCATCAAACTAAATAAAGATCCTACTACACCAAGTGTACGCATCTAACTAACTGGCTCAGTTAGATGTTACTATTTATTAAGCTGTGGAGATTGTCTGACGGCTTGAACCAGATGGGTGCCTGACGGGGGAAACTCCATCCAGCAGGTCGAAGTCTGATACTTGCGACCCTCTCTCCTACTTTGGGCTGCAGAGCGTGGTGGCAAATATCAGGGTATGGTGCATGCAAAGACGCATGGTACGCTGTGTACACACAATTTTGCCTGATGAACGAAATCGCGCTGCCATCATGATCCTTGCCATCGGTTATCTCCTGGTTAATCGGATAATTCAGTCCGACAAACAGAGAGCATGTACCAAGGCTACTTACCAGTCTCCAGTCAAAAATTCCTGAAGGCCCAAAGAAGCTGGGATCCTGCTCAAATACCTTGCAGTGACTGTGATTGTATTCCGCGAAACAACACGTCAGGTACGTGCGAACGATCATTAATCTTTCGCCATCGTCTAATCGAGCCAGGAACCATCTGCAACTGCCATGCCGCTTTTCTTTGAAAGGTTCTGGGATTAGGAAGGGTCGGGACACCAGGCGGTCTACAACATCATATCAAGTTGGAGTCAAATAAAAAAGGGCTCTTGATTTAGTCAATCTTAAGAACAACATGTTATGAGCATGAATATTTTTTAGTAAATGTTGTGATAATATAAGCAAGCCATCATGATATCATAGGAAAGTAACATACTGCTGTAACAGCCGTTTGTAGCGATATGATGGAGTAGGCCAGCAATACGTCCAGCCATAGAAGGAGTCGACAGCGTAAATGAAGACCTTACATTCAATGGCATCGAGAGAACCATGGAGGTTGTATGATCCTGCGATGGACGTGCAGATTTATCCACTTACCGCATTGACCTGTCAGATAGGCACGACCGCGGTTGAAGAACGCAATTAGCCTGAAGTCTTTATAATTCGCAGATCTTGTGGGCACTTGGCAGATTACAACCTTGAGCAAATCAAACTTGGTATCATGTTGGCTACTGTAAGATTCCGAGTATTCTGGGCCGTGGTGCCAAAGCAGTGCAGTGTTAATCGAAGGAAGGGGGATCAATCGCATAGTGTAGACCTCCACGAGAATCCAGCTGCCGCGACCGTCGACGAGCACGATCCAAGACGTGTTCATGCCGACCCAGTACATACCGTTAATGTAGTTGAGGCTGACGGGGATCGGATCGCAGTCAAGGGGGTTGATTCTCGCCACCCTACGATCATTATGTTGCGTGACACGCTGTTTCTGAAGATCAGGCAGCATCAGCAAGCAAGGAGCTGGCTTAAAAAGCTCCGGCCTAAGGGCTTTGAGTAAACGGTACAACCCCGACGAGCACGTGGCGAGCGGCGTGATACTGAGATTGTCCACACGTGAAACAATGAGCTTGATTACCTCAGTGGGGAGCGAATTCCAGCCACTCTTTCGGCGGACGCTGCTCGGTTCTACCATTGTTAGCCCTTGGGTTTCGGACGAGGGGGGAGGCGCCTTAGCGGGTGAGGGAGTCCTGGATTAGGGGGTGTCCGGATAGCCGAACTATCACCGTTGGCCGGACTCCTGGACTATGAAGATACAAGATTGAAGACTTCGTCCCGTGTCCGGATGGGACTTTCCTTGGCGTGGAAGGCAAGCTTGGCGTCTGGATATGTAGATCTCCTACCATTGTAACCGACTCTGTGTAACCCTAACCCTATTCGGTGTCTATATAAACCAAAAGGTTTTAGTCCGTAGGACGAACAACAATCATACCATAGGCTAGCTTCTAGGGTTTAGCCTCTACGATCTCGTGGTAGATCTACTCTTGTACTACCCATATCATCAATATTAATCAAGCAGGAGTAGGGTATTACCTCCATCGAGAGGGCCCGAACCTGGGTAAAAACATCGTGTCCCTTGTCTCCTGTTACCAACCGCCTAGGCGCAGTTCGGGACCCCCTACCCGAGATCCGGCGGTTTTGACACCGACATTGGTGCTTTCATTGAGAGTTCCTCTGTGTCGTCACCTATAGGCCCGATGGCTCCTTCAATCATCAGCAACGACGCAGTCCAGGGTGAGACTTTTCTCCCCGGACAGATCTTCGTATTCGACGGCTTTGCACTGCGGGCCAATTTGCTAGGCCATCTGGAGCAGATCGAAAGCTACGCCCCTGGCCATCAGGTCAGATTTGGGAGTTTGAACTACACGGCCAACATCCGCAGAGACTTGATCTTCGAAGGATTCGAGCCACAGCCAAGCGTGCCGCACTGTCTCGATGGGCACGATCTAGCTCTGCCGCCCGAGCGGTGTCACGGAGGCCGCACTAGCGTCCGCTCCGACCCTTAGCTCGGAGCCGACTCCGCCGATCGAGGACGAGTGGTTGGACACTGCCTCGGGGGCTACGATCTCTACGGCGATTGAGCCGAACTCCATCCCTGTCCTTTGCGAAGACCGTGACTCCAAGGCGCCGGACTCCTCTCCGGACTCTGAACCCTCCGCGCCCCTGCCAATCGAATCCGATTGAGTGCCGGTTATGGAGTTCACTGCCGCGGACATCTTTCAGCACTCGCCCTTTGGCGACATCCTGAATTCACTAAAGTCTCTCTCTTTATCGAGAGCCTGGCGGACTACGGTCGGGAAGGTTGCGATGCGGACGACGAAGAAACTCAACGCCCACCCACCACCCACTTTGTAGCCACTGCCGATGATTTAACCGACATGCTCGACTTCGACTCGAAGACATCAGCGGTATGGACGGCGATGCCGAGAAGACCAAGAACCAGCGCCTACAGGGCCTTTGGAAGGCCACCTCGTCATACGACATATACATGGTGGACATCCCAAAAGATGGGAACGGCGATGGAACAACGGAGGATGACCCCTCCAAGAAGCAGCCCAACTGCCGGCGTCAGCGGCGCCGCTCTAAATCCCGCCACAGCAAAAATGGTGATTCCGGCACGGGAGATAATAACACCCCAGACAGTGCCGAAGACAACCCCCTCCAGCAGGATTCAGCACATGAGGAGGGAGAAGCCAGCCCTCATGATAGAGCGGCAGAGGTGGAGGATGATAATTATATGCCTCCCTCCGAAGATGAGGCAAGCCTGAACGACGACGAATTTGTCGTGCCTGAGGATCCCGCCGAACAGGAGCGTTCCAAACGCAGGCTTATGGCCACGGCAAGCAGCCTCAAGAAAAAGCAGCAGCAGCTTAGAGCTGACCAAGACTTGCTAGGCAGCGGATGGACTGAAGTCCTTGCAGCCGAAGAGTATGAACTCGAACGCCCCTCCAAGAGATACCCAAAACGCAGGCTGCTGTCCCAATTAGAGGAAGCAGCACCCAAACCTACATCACCAGAGCATGATGCGGCCGACCGGCCACCCCGTGGCCGCGACAGAGAGGCCTCTAGACCCTCCATTCAAGCCGCACCCCGGCACCGCTCGACCAAGGCACGGGGAAACGCGCCAGACCTACGAAACATATTGGAGGACAAGGCAAGGCAAACAAGATCGATCTATGGATCGCGTGGGCGCCCCACGACACGCGATGATAACCGTCACGCCGGATCTGACAACTCCGGCCGGGCGAACACTGATGAGACAAAGCTCATTTGAGCTGGGTCGTGATATAGCCCAATCTGAGGCGCCAAGACACCCACTATGCTTCACAGATGAAGTGATGGATCATCAAATCCCCGAGAGTTTCAAACCCGTAAACATCGAATCATACGATGGCACAACAGATCCTGCGGTTTGGATCAAGGACTACCTCCTCCATATCCACATGGCCCGCGGTGATGATCTACACGCGATCAAATACCTCCCACTCAAGCTTAAAGGACCAGCTCGGCATTGGCTTAACAGCTTGTCAGCAGAATCAATTGGTTGTTGGGAGGACCTGGAAGCCGCATTACTTGATAACTTCCAGGGCACATATGTGCGACCACCAGACGCCGATGACCTTAGCCATATAATTCAGCAGCCAGAAGAATCGGCCAGACAATTCTGGACGCGGTTCCTAACAAAGAAAAATCAGATCGTCGACTGTCCGGATGCAGAGGCGCTAGCAGCCTTCAAACACAACATCATGACGAGTGGCTAGCCCGGCACCTAGGGCGGAAAAGCGAAATCCATGGCAGCCCTCACCACACTCATGACCCGCTTTTGCGCGGAGAGGACAGCTGGCTAGCTCAAAGCAACAACTTGGCCAAACACCACAGTAGTTCGGATACCAAGGACAGCAATGGCAGGTCGGCGTCGCAACAAGCATAAACGCCGCATTAACGGTGATAATGCTGAAGATCTGACGATAAATGCCGGATTCAGAGGCTCTAAACCCGGTCAGCGGAAGAAGCCATAGAAAGAAATACCCAGGGCCCGTCCAACTTGGACCGAATACTCGATCGCTTGTGCCAGATACATGGCACCCCCGAAAAACCAGCCAACCACACCAACAGGGATTGTTGGGTGTTCAAACAAGCAGGCAAGCTAAGCGTCGAAAACAACGACAAGGGGCTGCATAGCGATGACGAGGAAGAGCCCGGCCGCCCGAACAATAGAGGACGGAAGGGTTTTCCCCACAAGTGCGGACGGTGAACATGATATACGCAACCCATATACCCAAAAGGGAGGCGGAAGCGTGTGCTAAGGGGCGTATATGCGATGGAGCGATCGCCCCAAAGTTCAACCCATGGTCCTCCTGCCTGATCACCTTTGATCGAAGGGACCACCCCACTAGCATCCACCACGGCGGATTCGCCGCATTGGTTCTTGACCCAATCATTGACGGATTTCACCTCACTAGAGTCCTGATGGACGATGGTAGCAGCCTGAACCTGCTCTATCAGGATACAGTGCGCAAAATGGGCATAGACCCCTTAAGGATTAAACCCACAAAGACGACCTTTAAAGGCGCCATACCAGGTGTAGAGGCCAATTGTACAGGCTCAGTTACACTCGAAGTGGTCTTCGGATCCCGGATAACTTCGAAGCTAAGAGTTAATCTTCGACATAGTCCCGTTCCTTGGCGGCTATCACGCCTCGCTTGGGCGAACCGCATTTGCAAAGTTCAATGTGGTGCCGCTTTTCGCATACCTCAAGCTCAAGATGCCAGGCCCTCGAGGAGTAATCACGGTCAATGGAAACACCGAACGCTCTCTCCGAACGGAGGAGCACACGGCGGCCCTCGCGGCGGAGGTGCAAAGCAGCCTCTCACAACAATTCTCGAGTCCGTCCATTAAACGTCCGGCCACCGTCAGCGGCGCCGGAGTAACCTACAACAAGACCGCCTAGCACGATCAGAGCACGCGTAGCAATCCGGCCCCAAGCCCAGCCCTCGCGAAACTGCGAAGCCAGTACTACGCGTACATAACTACGCTCTGGAAATACCATGGGCCTAAGGGGAGGGGCACGACCGCAGATCGCCCAGAATGCGGCTCAACCGCACCAGGGACTCCCGATTGTGTCATTCTTTTTCTTTCTTCTTTTTTTCTTACTTTCAGGACTCTGTTTTCCAGAAGTCCTGTCCGTCACTAGAATTGCCGAACTCATGATGCAACAGCCAGGGAAGCAGAAAGCTATGTCGAGTGTCCAGGTGGTCTCTACTATGAGCATTATACCTGTTTTACATACCATCCCGCAGCTTACCCCTGGAGGGGGACATGTTAAATAGTCCCATCCCTTGCTTTTCGCACTATTTGTATCATTCTGCTTCCATTGCAGTACCTTTTTGAATAAACAATACATTGCTTTTGCCTATTATTGCACTCCTTTCTTTATCTATATATATGTTCATTTCATGACATGTTGCACCCGTACACTTTGGTACAGCCAATACACCAGGGGCTTAAGTACCCCAAAAGTATGGTGTGATAAGTCCGAACACTTTCACAAGTGCGGCACCCCGAACTTATAGCATTATATGCATCGGCTCCGAATCATGTCTTGGGTCAATTGTTGGGTTTGCCTGGCTCCCATGTTTTGGTACCTTACGTTCCGTTATATCGGCTAAGGTAGCCTAGGAGAACCACTGCGATTGTGCCCCGGTTGAGCTGGGTTGAGCACCTCAGTGGAGAAAGCTAAAACTGACCGTCATGATAGGGCGAGAGCCGGTCGTTGTTTGAGAGGTTTTTTCGGGTCCCTAAAGACTTATGCCGCTTAGAGCGAGGAGTCGGCATTGTCCGGCCAAGGCGTGGATAGCGCCCCGAACTCGGTCACCGGCGTCGTAGTCTTACCCTTCCTACGAAGGGTTCGCTTGCTGGACTTCGGAACCACTGAAGGTTCCGGTACGGAGTCCGGCACAGGGCCAGACTTAGAGCCCTCTGGGGTCTCGCCCCTTCGCGCCCGGAGTCCGGGAGGTCGCCTTGGGGCTCCTCGAGGACCACATCCTCCTGGCTGGGCCCCTCTTGGGACTCCACCGCTGTGTCGTCGGCGACACAAGGAGAGGAGGCGGTCGTAAGTGAAGTATTATTCCCATCCGACGAGCCCGAGGAGCCGCTCGAAGCGGCAAGCTCGTCCTTGGGCGGGCTACATGGTCATATTTGGCGTTAGAAGACACTGTCGACAAATAAAAAGTCATGAACTATTCCGAGTCCGGACACTTACGATCTCGCCAGGGCTTGGCCCTTGGTGGCCCTCCTTCTCGTCAGCCGGCGTTGGTGGAGAAGTCCGGAGGAAGGGTCCTTCCTTTCTTGGACCCTCCAGCCTCCCGATCGGGCGGCCTTCCTTTTCGTCTCTCCCCCCGCTGGGGGAGAGGCTTCGTTGTCCTCCTCCTCGTCCTCAGAGGAGGATTCCGCCTCAGGGTTGTCGGGCGATGAGTCCGACAGCACCTGGCGCCGGGAGCTCCTTCGAGGTCCCGTGGCCTTCTTCTTGGCCTTCTTCTCCGGCACCACGTGAGGTTCCGGAGCCAAGAGCCCCGCTAATCCAAGGCGCCGCTGGGTCTTCTGGCAAAGGGGCCGGAAAGACTGTCTCGGACGCTTCAGCCTCGATCTGCCAAAGGTTAGGGAGTTTTAGATCCCGCATAGAGTCAAACTATGAAAAAAGAGTCCCGTAAAGGGTAAAATAGCTTACCTCGCTGGCTTGATGCTGCGAGCTGAATCCGCGATCTTCGGAAGCGGATGCGGGAGCCTCGGCGCCCTTGAACAGCACCTTCCAGGCATCTTCGTACGTAGTGTCGAAGAGCCTCTTCAGAGTTGGGTGCTGCGCCGGATCGAACTCCCACAATTTGAAGGCCCGTTGTTGGCATGGGAGAATCGGGCGGATGAGCATCACCTGGATAACGTTGACAAGCCTGAGATTCTTGTCCACCAGGTTTTGGACGCAGGTTTGGCGTCTGGACAGCTTGTCCGAATCCCCCCACGTCAGGCCCGTCTCGTTCCATGATGTGAGCCGTGTGGGGAGGCTAGATCGGAATTCGGGGGCCGCCGCCCATTGAGAGCCGCGCGGCTCGGTGATGTAGAACCACCCCGATTGCCACCCCTTTATGGTCTCCACAAAGGAGCCCTCGAGCCATAGGACTTTGGCCATCTTGCCAACCATAGCACCTCTGCACTCCGCTTGGCGGCCGCCCACTACATTCGTCTTGACATTGAAGATCTTAAGCCATAAGCCGAACTGGGGCTGGATGCAGAGGAAGGCCTCGCACACGACGGTAAACGCCGAGATGTTGAGGATGAAGTTCGGGGCCAGATCATGGAAATCCAGGCCGTAGTAGAACATGAGCCCCCGGACAAATGGGCGAAGTGGAAAAACTAGTCCGTGGAGGAAGTGGGTGAGGAACACCACCCTCTCATGGGGCCTGGGGGGGGGGGAATGAGCTGCCCCTCGTCGGGGAGCCGGTGCGCGATGTCGCTGGACAAGTATCCGGCCTTCCGCAGCTTTTTGATGTGCCCCTCCGTGACGGAGGAGGCCATCCACCTGCCTCCCGCTTCGGACATAGTTGGATAAGGTTGAGGTGGGGTGTGCGGACTTGGGCGCTGGAGCTCGAGTCTTGGCGGAAATGGATGAGCAAAGGAGGAAGAAGGCGTGGGTGAAAAGGTGGATCCTTATCCCTTATATGAATGACGAAGCTATCGTCCCCGCCTTGACTGGTAAAACTTGCTTATCTCCCAAGCGCCCTAATCAATGGCGGCGGATGGAGTTACCCACGTCCGTATTGATGGGAATCCCGGAATAAGGGGCACGATCTCCGCTTTGATAAGGCGTGCCAAGGAAACCGCCTCGCTAAACGCAGCTAAGGTGGAACAGTAAAAAGCGATTCATATAAAGGTGCGGCCGTGGTGTGATGTCACGCCGCGGAATACGTCGGCAGATCTGTGCAAAGGTTATTCTCTCTACGGTAGTATGTGGAACTTGTTTTTGCAGAGCGGGCACTATCCTTGTGTTCAAAATCTTCTATGAAGTATTCGAGGAGGAACCCGCCTTGCAATGCGAAGACAATATCTTGTATTTGGACTCGTCGTCATTGAAGCCTGGTTCAGGGGAGTTCTTGAGGAGTCTGGATTAGGGGTGTCCGGATAGCGAACTATCACCGTTGGCCGGACTCCTGGACTATGAATATACAAGATTGAAGACTTCGTCCCGTGTCCGGATGGGACTTTCCTTGGCGTGGAAGGCAAGCTTGGCGATACGGATATGTAGATCTCCTACCATTGTAACCGACTCTGTGTAACCCTAACCCTATTCGGTGTCTATATAAAGCGAAGGGTTTTAGTCCGTGAGGCGAACAACAATCATACCATAGGCTAGCTTCTAGGGTTTAGCCTCTCGATCTCGTGGTAGATCTACTCTTGTACTACCCATATCATCAATATTAATCAAGCAGGTAGGGTATTACCTCCATCGAGAGGGCCCGAACCTGGGTAAAAACATCATGTCCCTTGTCTCCTGTTACCATCCGCCTAGACGCACAGTTCGGGACCCCCTACCCGAGATCCGCCGGTTTTGACACCGACAGCGGGGATGGAAGATTGGACGAGATTATGCGCGGACAAAGATGGAGAAGCGAATATGTGCTGCGGGAAGTGGACACGTGATGATGACTACAGCACGCCGCTTGACTTACGAGACACATACCAGCAGCGTAGGGTCATGTCGATGCCAGACAACTTGCTTGAGTGATCACAGTACTGGTACTCCCTATAGTGCTATGCCCTAACCTGCTTGAGTAGAGTAGTAGAGTAGGACTCCGCTCTACTACTAGCACTGGAGGAGTAGTATATTCTAATCTAAAATAGTTACAAACTTCAATGCCTGAGCGTGGAACAACTATGAACCGTGCTCAAAGACCGTGTCTACGTGGTGTTTGGACTTATATGCAAAAAAATAGCAAGATGCACGTGCATTGCACGACACACCATCATCACCAAGTCGGTTTTTTCTCTAGTCCTACTCCTATAAAAGACTCAGTTGGTGATGATGGAGGCGAGGAGGCGTGTTCAGCCGGGCGTGCAGCGGACGACACATCACTATTCGATTTGTTAGAAAAACAAAGAAGATTAGTAGAGATATATATAGACATAGGGAGGAGCACGAGGCTGTTGAAATTTGGGTAGCGCACTCTCGCGACTACTGTCAGCCACGACTTCACCGATGACGACTTTTCCCCCGACCTCGGCAACCTCTTCCTCAACGACATGGGCGACAACCTCAACACCAACGGTGCTGCTCCCATTGCACCTTATGTGTTTATGTCCTTCCTGTTTGAAATCATGGTAGAATTCATGTTTCTACTTTGTATCCTACTACTATGCTAGTCCACATGATTAGTTTCATCTCTGTTATCGCCGTCATGATTTATTTTGTGCTTATTCGGATTAAATCTCGCAGTAACTTGCTCATATATTCAATCGAAGCAACGTCCCCTACAGCCACTCCCGTTTCATGGACGGCCTGGTCGATGCCTCCAAGGAGCCCTTCGTCCAATGCTACGAGTGCCCGATGCCGTTTTGTGGCTCGCCGGCGGACATGGTGCATCACCTCACGGATGCGTGTAGTAGTCACTGCTGGCCCTTGGCGGAGAACATCAAGTACGAGACGTGCTACCCGTTCACCATGCTGGAGTCGCTGGAGGATCACCGCCGCCTGCTAGTATCGGAGGCGGACGATAGTGTCTTCCTCTTAATCGTGGGCACTGGCGAGGCCTGCGCAGGCCACCGCCCCTTCTTTGTAATGTGCGTCAGGAGCGAAGTCGCTTACGCTAACACAGACACGAGGCCGATGTACGGGTGCATGGTCAGTGTTACTACCCCTCCGCGTCGCGTGGGCGGCGACACCGGCCTCATCGAACGGACTTGGACTCTGGGGAGCTGGGACTATCCCGCCAATGTGGACTTGGAAAACCCATGGCATCCTTTACCCGCCGACGCGGTGCACGGGGACTCCAAGGAGGTTCACCTGGACATACGCATTATCAAGTTAAATGTTGATCATGTCGGATTTCGGGTTCCGGCAGACCCTTGAGGTTCGACACTGGGGTGCGCACGGAGATCTTTCCCCTACGAGCTCACGCGTGAATGGATTGCGAGGGATCTAAACAAGGAACGATGAACAACACAAGGGACACGAGGTTTATACTGGTTCGGGCCACCGTTGTGGTGTAATACCCTACTCCAGTGTGTGGCGTGATGGATTGCCTCAGGGGCTGTTGATGAACAATACAAAGGGAGAACAGCCTCACGAGGGGCTGTTCTTGGGCTGGTGCAATGAACTGCTTGGGTGAGTTCGATCGCCTCTCTCTCTCTCTCTCTCTCTCTCTCTCTCTGCTAGGGCTCTCTCCGATTGATTTCTTGTTCGTCCCCTCTCTTTGTGGTGGCTAGTCCTATTTATAGAGGGAGGCCCTGAGCCTCTTCCCAAATAATGAGCGGGAAGGGCGCCAACAATTGGCCACTTTGAAGGGGAACATCTAGTACACTTATCCTGACTAAAGTTGGTCTTCGGCTGCCAAAGGTTCTGACGGTGACGCCGTCCTGGGCTCCACGATGACCTCCATCCTGCCGTTCTGCTGGTCTTCGTCTTGTTGCACCGAAGCGGCAACCTTTGCCTGATGCCTTGGCCTATGCTTGCCTCCTTTGCACCAAAGGGGAAATGAGGACACTACGCAGGCTGGCGCCCACCTGGCCTTGATCGTGATGGCACGCGTCACGGGGCACCCTCGTGAGGTACCGTGCCATGACCTCTCCGCCTCCTCGTGAGCCTGCCTGACGAGGCTGCTCCTGAGGAAGGCTCCTGTCGTCCGCCCCGCGAGGCTTGGCCCCTCGCGAGGGTCTTGAGCTTGAGCTGATGAAGCTGGGCCGTGCTGGGCCCCCACTTGAGCCACGTCGCAGGCCGCAAGCAGGCAAGTCTGGGGACCCCCGTTCCCAGAACGCCGACAGTAGCCCCCGGGCCCAAGGCGTGCCCGGATTTGGCTTAGCAGGGAAGCGAAAGGGCAAATGCAAAGCGCCGCGGGCCCCAACAGCCTACGGCCTTGGGCGCCGTGTGGTGATTGATTGGTCGTGGGTGTCTCCACTTCCCCATGATGCCTCGGCAACCGCACGACTTGACAAGTCCCTGCATGCAGAAATGGGTCATGATTACCTGCGATTGTGGAGGCCGACGGTCGGCCTCCTCCGGCTATAAGTACGGAACGGCGCAAGCCCTTCCAGTCCATCTCCTCTTGCTGCTCCTTTCTCTCCATGGCTCCGTCGAAGAGGTTCTCGGCCGCGGAGAAGGGAAATGCTCGCCAGATGGGGCCTGACTCTCCCCCGGCCAAGCGCGGTCGAGGCCGTCCTCGCAAGCATCCTACGGCTCCCGCAGCGGCTTCCCGCGGACGTGAAGGTGATCTCCTGTGTGGCGACGGGCGCCAGGTTGTCGATGGAAGCGGCGTTGCGACTGCGCGGCCTCCTAGGCGCGCCTACACTCGGCGAAGGTGCTGCGGAGTTTTTCGTGTGGTCGGTGGAGCGGCGGCACAACTCCAGCTTCCCCGCTTATTTTTAGGTGAACTTCCGGCCGGCGCCCCGGGCGGCCTCTGGCTTCAGGCGGACGGTTGCTGCAGCCGGGCCTCCTGGGCTTCGCTGGAGGTCTTCGCCGCCGGGAGTGTGGCCCTGACCCACGACTAGCAAATGTTTGCCCGCGCGCGTGGCCTAAGCCGGCGGTGCACCCTGCACTTCAAGTTCGACGGCGATGCCACCCTCTACGTGAGGGTGTTTGGGGAAGACAGTCGCCACGTTGGGTGCTGCCCCGAAGATGACGACCGCGGTCGTGGACCCAGCCCCGGCGATGATCAGGATGAAGATGATAGCGCGCGCGTGGTCGGCGGCGCTCGGGGATCGTCGATCTTCGCCGGCTCTCCTTTGGACAGCAGCTCCTCCAGCGGTGGCTGCGACCAGCCTCCGTGCCGTCGCGCCCGCCTGGAGGGAGGTAGCGGGTCAGGCCCTGTCGGGCCCCGATGAAGCGCGAGAGGGAGTCTGCCTGAGCTCCGGAGGCAGTACAAGCCTTCACAGCGAGTTGGTGCCAAGCGAGTCGTGCCTATTTTGCTTTTCTCCTTTTCCTTCACAAAGAGACAGTTGTGTAGGGCCCCGCGGGGGCGTACTTGAACTGTTGCTGTTAATTATCGTGTTGTTTCCGCTACTTCTGTGCTACGCTTTTCTGCCACATGCCCGTGCGTAGAAATTACTTAGCTCGGGGGGGGGGGGGGGCTGTCGCGGTCTTTGCTTCCCGAGGCTGAGGCCTCGTCGAACGCTTCATGTCCCGCAAGGATTAGTCAGGAGGGGCAGCTTCCGGCCTCGGTTGTGGAGGCGACCGACCCAGGTCCGGTGTTCGCGTCGCGGTGCCCGTGGGGCACGGACTGGGAGGGGTGCTCCCGTAGTGGACCCGGCTAGGAAAGCCTCAAACAATAAGGGTAGAAAACACTCGCGAGGGTGCCCTCGCCGCTCCCTCGCGAGACTTGCGTGAGAGAAATCAAGGCAGGAGAGCGAAAAAGACAAAGAGTCACAAGCCAAAGGCGGCAACAACTTCAATAGAACTTCAAATAGGAATGAACAAGCCAACTGCAGAAAGCAAATGAAAAAGCTGCATCCGGCACCTAATCTAGTCTTCGACGTCTTACCACCAGCGCGGAGCTAAGTGCTACCACTAGGCGTGGGAGGGAGCCCCAGGGCCTAAGGCTGGCGCTCCTGAGACTCTGGGGCGTGTACAGCCCCAACTCATTGTTACGTGAGAGTGTCACGGGCGGCGAGCTTCACAGGCATTGGCCTTCTTCACAGGCTCCGGGCCTTTCTTAGAAAAATAGGCTTCACAGGCGTTTGCCTTCTTCACAGGCTCCGGGCCTTTCTCAGAAAAATACGCTTCACAGGCGTTTGCCTTCTTCACAGGCTCTGGGCCTTTCTTCAGGGGTAGAACTTCCGGAGATGCTGGATGTTCCACGCGTTCGGGATGGGCACCCCTTCCTGAGTCTCCAAGCGTGCAGAGCCGGGCCTGGAAACATGAACAACTTTGAACGGGCCCTCCCACATGGGAGAGAGCTTATGCAACCCTTCCCTGGAGAGGACCCGTCTGAGCATGAGGTCCCCTACCTACAGAGTATTGGGGCGGATGTTGCGGCAGTGGTATCGCCGCAGCGCCTGTTGATACCTTGCCGCTCACAGCGCGGCCTCTCGACGATGTTCCTCCCCCAGCACAATATCCGTCCCCCGCATGGCGTCCTTCTGCGCCGCGTCGAATGCCAGGACCAGTGCGGAGTGACGCCTGACCTCATGAGGGAGGACGGCTTCTGCTCCGTAGACGACGAAGAATGGGGTCTCGCTAGTCGGCTTGGCCGCGGACATGCGGATGGACCACAACCTGGTGGAGCTCGTCGTGCAGCCCTGCCGCAGGCCTCCAGCTTCTTCTTGAAGGTCCTGGTTTTGAGGCCCTTCGGGACCTCCGCGTTGGCTCGCTCGGCCTGGCCGTTGCTTCAGGGGTGCGCCACCGAAGCGTAGCATATCTGCATTCCAAGGTTAGCACAGTACATTTTGAAGAGATTGCTGGTGAACTGCGAACCGTTGTCGGTGATGATGCGGTTAGGCACCCCAAACCGGCTCACAAGGCCCCTGATGAACTTGACCGCAGAGCCTGCTGAGATGGTGCGGAGAAGGCATGCGCCACTGGGTCTGGCCCGAGCAGCTTGGGATAATGCAGCCCGAGGGGTGCCCCCAACAAGGTAAGTAAAGAACATAAGCATAACGGATACATGCTCCAGGGACAGACCCACGCAGCCTGGGAATGATGCAGCCCGAGGGGCGCTCCCAGCTGAAAACGAAACTTGGAAAGGTGTCACCTGATATGGTTGGAGATGGCGGGGTGTTGAGGTAGCGGATGACGCGTGACGAGGACGCCGACCCTCACGAGCCCTCCGGACCTGGAGCCTCGGGAGGCTCCGGGGGTACGGGGGGTTCCTCGAGAGCCATCTCCATCTCCGCCAGGACCGCGCGCTGCTTGACCTCCTGAGCCTCCAGGGCGCCCCTCAGTAGGCGCTGATGGGCGGCAACCGTGTTCGGCAGGCCGAAAGGCATGCGAACGTAGCTGTGAGGTGGACCCACGCAACGCCCCACGCGTGAGGGCCAGAGGCGCTCCTGAGACGCGGCTCGGTTGAGCCCTGGTATGCCGATGCAGATTCGCAGCCTAGCATCCTCGCCTGGATGTGGGGCCACGGCGGGCAAGCGGCGACATTCGCACATGACTCTTGACTCTTGTAGCTCCTGGGTGCTCCTTGCGATGAACTCCTGAGGGTTTGGCCCTCCTTGCTTCGTACCTTCCTGAGGGAAACGTGCCTTCAAGCACGCCTCCAAGTGGTGCCCGAGCGCCTCCCTCGTGACTCCGGCTAGGTCGGTGGCTCGCCATGAAAGAGCCCCCGAGCCCTGCCTGAGGAGGGCGCCGGGCACGCCTTCCTATGCGTCAAAGGGTGGCGCACCTTGAGCGGGCGTAGGTCCTGTTGCCATGCCTCCGGAGGTACCTACCCCACGGGGGCTTGGACCAGGTGAAGCCTTCTTCTTCTTGGGATCACCTCAGGAAGTCTCCCGCTCCTATGATCTGGGTCTTCGATTGCTGCAGCTTGAAAGACACGCTCAAGGGCGCACACTGCATCCCTTTCCTCACAAGGCACTGTGATGACTCCTCCGCTTCCTGGCATCTTGAGGACATTGTAGCCATGGTGAGTCACTGCCATGAACTTGGCCAGAGCTGGGTACCCGAGGATGACATTGTATGGCAGGCGAATGTGGGTGACATCAAAGTCGATGAGCTCGGTGCGGTAGTTGTTGCGCTATCCGAAGGTGACAGGAAGACAAACTTGGCCTATCGGGACGGTGGAGCCATCGATGAATCCTGAGAAAGGCTTGGTTGGCTGAAGCTGATTGTATGGCACATGGAGATCGTTGAATGTCTCGACAGATAGGACGTTGAGTCCTGCTCCGCCGTTGATGAGGGTCCTGGTGACTTGCACGTTCGCGATGGTGGTGAGGAAAGCATGGGGAGGACTCCGGCCGCTGTTGCCAAGACTTGAGCTGATCCGCCGAGCTGAGCGTGATAGCGCGCGATGACCACGAGAGGGCGTGTGGCCTCCGGCTTGGGGAGGACTGCGTTTACCTCATGAGCAAACTGCTTGAAGGCCTTGTTGAGAGGCTGGGGCCTGGCGCCACCGGATCTGGCGATGTGGCAGCGGCTCCTGGAAGCCCCCAGCCCCCTCGTCTTGATGATTGTCTTCGTACCTCCTTGGCGGCTGCGGCAGAGGTGGGAGCCCTGCGTTGCCTTGAAGGCGATCCTCACGAGGTTGGTCCCTCCAACCTCCCTCGCGAGGCTGGCCCTGCCAGCGGTCCTCGCGAGGTCTGTCACGCCATCCCTGGCAAGGGCCACGGTCTTCCCAGCGTCCTGCGCCTCTTCCTCTTCCTCGGCCGTAGCCTAGATCATTGCGGTCGGGGCGTCAGCCGATTCGCCCTTCTCGCACGGCCCTGAGCTCCTGACATTCATTGGTGTTGTGGGTGTGGAGGTCGTGGTACACGCAGTACCGACTGCCCTTGGATGACTCGGGCTGATCCCTGCCTTGCTTCGTGTCTGGTTCTGCCGCGAGCACGATAGCCCCCTTGCACTTCATGTCCTTGGCCTTGGACTTCTTCTCTTCTGGATCGGTAGCTGGAAGCTCGAGGAGGGAGAGAAGCCCTTCCTCGGCCCAGGCGCATTTGGTCGCCAAGTTGAACAGCTCCAGACATGTGAACGGGTCTTCATGCATTGCTAGCTCCTCCTTCATCTTGACGTCACGCACGCCATCGGAGAAGGCCGAGATGATGGCCTCCTCAGTCACCTTGGGAATCTTGAGGCGGGCGTTGTTGAAGCGCTGGATGTACTTCTGCAGGGTCTCTCCCGGCTGCTGCTTGATGTGGTGCATGTCGCTCACGGCCGGATGCCGGTCGCGAGTGCCTTGGAAGTTGGCGATGAAGCGGGTGCACATCTCGTCCCAGGAGGAGATCGTACCGGGAGCCAGGTTCAGGAGCCAGGTTTGGGCCCCATCCTTCAGCGCCATCGGGAACCAATTCGCCATGACCTTTTCGTCCCCGTTGGTGACTTAGATGCCCAGCTCGTAGAGCTGAAGGAACTCCGCGGGGTCGGCAGTGCCGTCATAGTGACGAGGCAGGTCTGGCTTGAACTTGTCGGGCCATGCGACGCTACGTAGCTCGGCGGTGAAGGCGCGGCAGCCTGCAGTGGCCACTGGAGCTGTCTGATGATGCGGGGCTTGATCTTGTGGATTCCAGCAGCGCCCGCTCGAGCAGTCGGGGTCTTGATCTTGGTGGCCTTTGGGCGTGGTCGCGGCGCTCCGGTGCTGGGAGCACGCGAGCACCTTCTTGGGGACGAGGGATCTCATGGCAGCTCCTTTCTTGGTGCGCGGGCGCCGGACGCGGAGGGTCTCGGCCTAGGACCACGCGCCTTGGAGCCAGGGTGCCTTCTTGGGAAGGAGGTGGCGGGGGCACCTCCGGCACCCTGCCTCCCGCGCGTGGCACGGGGCGAGGAGAGGGACAGCGCGGGGGAGCCCCCTGCGGCGCGGACGAGCTCGGCCACGTGGTTGAGCCACTCCTCGTAGACGTCGTCGACGGGGCGGTAGCGCAGGAGCTCATTCGCCGCGATGAGCGCGGCTCGAGCCTCCATGGGACCTTGGTGCTGTGGGACGAAGAACCCGATGAGGCGGCGAAGGAGTTGCGGTGCGGCCTTCTCGCCTCACCGATGGATGCAGGGACGAGGCCTGCTGCTCGTTCCCTGCCGGGCTGGTGGCGGTGTTGGTGGCAGGCGACGGGGAACGACGGGGGTGTCCGCCGACGGGATCCGTCTGGGCGACTCGAGCGGCGCGAGCTCGGCGAGCGTCAGCCATGGACGCAACGGAAGATCTCACACGACCAGCGGAAGAAAGATTCCGGTGCACCCCTACCTGGCACGCCAAATGTCGGATTTCGGGTTCCGGCTGACCCTTGAGGTTCGAACACTGGGGTGCGCACGGAGATCTTTCCCCTACCAGCTCACGCGTGAATGGATAGCGAGGGATCTAAACTAGGAACGATGAACAACACAAGGGACACGAGGTTTATACTGGTTCGAGCCACCGTTGTGGTGTAATACCCTACTCCAGTGTGTGGTGTGGTGGATTGCCTCAGGGGCTGTTGATGAACAATACAAAGGGAGAACAACCTCACGAGGGACTATTCTTGGGCGGGTGCGATGAACTGCTTGGGTGAGTTTGATCGCCTGCCTCTCTCTCTCTCTCTCTCTCTCTCTCTCTCTCTCTCTCTGTTAGGGCTCTCTCCGATTGATCTCTTATGCATCCCCTCTCTTTGTGGTGGCTAGTCCTATTTATAGAGGGAGGCCCTGGGCCTCTTCCCAAATAATGAGCGGGAAGGGCGCCAACAATTGACCATTTTGAAGGGGAACATCTAGTACACTTATCCTGACTAAAGTTGGTCTTCGGCTGCCAAAGGTTCTGACGGTGACGTCGTCCAGGGCTCCACGATGACCTCCATCCTGCCGTTCTGCTGGTCTTGGTATTGTTGCACTAAAGCGGCAACCTTTGCCTGATGCCTTGGCCTGTGCTTGCCTCCTTTGCACCAAAGGGGAAACGAGGACCTTCTTGTGAGTGGCGCCCGCCTGGCCTTTATCGTCATGGCTCGCGTCACGGGGCACCCTCGTGAGGTACCCTGCCTTGATCTCTCCGCCTCCTCGCGAGCCTGCCCGATGAGGCTGCTTCTGAGGAAGGCTCCTGTCGTCCGCCCCACGAGGCTTGGCCCCTCTCGAGGGTCTTGAGCTTGAGCTGATGAAGCTGGGCCGTGCTGGGCCCCCACTTGAGCCACGCCGCAGGCCGCAGGCAGGCAAGTCTGGGGACCCCCGTTCCCAGAACACCGACAGATAATTAGTCTTCGCTCAATGTAATCTGCTGTCTAAGCATGTGGTGACTTCCATGCAGTATCTTTCTCTATTGGAGTATCGCACATGAATAAAAGTGTATCCGTTAATGGTTTAGTCTAGAATCTTCCATGTATGAATTTTTACTACAGTACTGGCGAAAGACTTACGATGAACCATTTCTTACATCTCCTCTGCCCGCTTGCAAGTCATCCGTTAATATTACTTAATAGTATAGCCACCTGTTGACTATAAGAAAGTGTCATGTCATCTGTATCCAACATGTATAACAATCGATACTCAAAAACTAATTCTTAAAGATCATTTCTTGCAAAGCACAATAAGTGTTATTTCTTCACAAGTTTTGGATGCAGGTTGAACAGTTGAACGCTTTTGTTTGCAAAAGATACCTTTTTATCTATTTCACCTGGATGTTTGTGAGCTCTAGTGATGAAATAATATCCGAAGAAACCTATCGATACCCGTTACACATGAGATGACCCCCACATCCTTTGTCAAAATAAACAGCTCCCCGATCAATGCATTTCACTCTTGATTGCAGCATACGGGCACCTTACTACTATAGATTAGTACGACCAAAAATTGAACTAACATTATATACAGTATGATAAATGTTGATGCATGTCACCTAAAATTATATCATTCAAAACTATCTTCAAATACGAATCCAACGATATAGTTTTTGTGCATGCACTAACATTTTGTCAGTTAAATCTTCAGTCAAATTCAATGGGGGACTAATAAACCACGACCGATGTAGTACAAGTGTAGTGGGCGGCGCTGCACGGGAGTCTCACCTCTCACCTCGCTCGTGGCGCGGCGATTAAAAGCCGTCATATCAGAAAACCCAACCACTCCCGGTAATAAGTGGCCTGGTAAAATAAGCGGACAAGCAACCATCACATCCCTCCGTATTTTTTGCATTTCATCTCTGCATTTACTTTCTCCGGTTCATCTACTTTTCGATCCTTAGCTACTACTCCTAGGGCCGATTACATTGGCGGCTTCCCCAGCTTTTCCCACGAGACTAGTCACAGTGGAGAGTAACAATAAGGCGCCTCACTCATTTATTTTGGCTTCGAAACTACTACTCCATCCTGGTTTATTCCTCACCATTGTAATTTGTGCTAAATTTTGACCAAAGATTTAACTGGTTTATTCCTCACCATTGTAATCCCTCCGTCTAGGTGTGTAATTCCTCTTACGAAAACCAAATAATCCCAAAACACTTAGGCGCGGTGCATTAACTTCTACCTCGTTTCTTGTTTCTTGACATATCAACCAATAAGAGATAAAGAGTGTGCATGGTTTTAATGACTTGAGATATCAAACACGACATGCAGTGGTTAGTTCATTGCATGCAATACTATTAATTAGCAAATAAATATTAACGTTTCTCGTTTTCTCCTCCTCCTTGGTCACGGTGCATATCCTAAGATGACTTACTCACCTAGACGGATGGAGTAGTGCATGTGACATGCACTAACATTTCATTAGTTAAATTTATGATCAAAATTTGACATAGATTACAATGGGAACCAATAAACCAGGACATAGGTAGTAGTTATGGGATTACAAATCTAGAAGCCTAAAAGAACTGGCCCCTGGTACTCCTACTAGTAGTAGTACTCAAGTTGGAATTCCAATTGCACGACACAACTTGTTAGGCAACAAAATCAATACTGGGTGTAGGAAGCGTTTTGGGAATTTGCATGCCTTTCCAACCAGTGAGATACTCCGTACAAAGTACGACAGAGAAATAACCACAGAGAAGGAAGCTAAAAGTAAACAATCAAACGAGCATTTTTGCATTTGTTTTGCATTGAATCGTTTCACAAGCTTGACTAGTGCTGTTTTCTACTTTTACAAAAACCGCATCGTAATGTTAAAAGCGTGCATTTGCACGTACATAAGTAATAGTAGTACTCCTCCATCTAGGTGTATAAGTCTTCCCTCCTTCTTGGTCACGGTGCACAACCAAAGATGACTTATTGACCTGAAGCGGAGGAGTAACACAATCTGCAAGCATATATCGAGAGGCGTGCAGTAGCGGTAGTATATAGTAAAGTTTGTGCTATAATACGCATTACTTGCAATATGTGTACGAATACACAAGGTTTCCAAACTTTCCCTTTTACATACTTAATCAAGGATGCTAAAAATTCCTGAACGTTCGGGATTCATCATTTGCGTCCCAAAACTAATGAGATCGCCTTACGAAACAAAAATTATACACCTCCTAAAAGCCATAGCGCTCGGAGGAGCGCTTGCGGCGCGCCACGAGTGCCCTGGTGCGCGGCTGTTTCCCAGCGCGCCGACACTACGCCTCTTCCTCAGCCTCGCAACTCGCGAGGTGCTGATTGGCGGCTTGCCGGCGGGCGAGCTCGATCTCACCGGTGTGGTGATCCGGCGCCAACAGGTACTCCTCCTCGCTATAAGCGTGCACCCGGTCCATGTACCGCCAAGCGTAGATGAGGCGTTTGGGCCCGACTGCACTCAGGGCGTCGGCACGGGCGTCCTCCGCCACCCTCACGGCCCTCACACGAGCCTTCTGCCAAAGAGCCAATTGCCTGACTCTCTCGGACGCGGCATAGGCCTCCCAGGCAGCTTATTCCACGGTGCGCTTCTCTTCCTCGGCCTTCTTCTCCGCCTCTATTTTGGCGCGCTCTGCTGGAGGCAAAGCCTCCCATAAGGCGACATCCATTTCTTTCCAAAGCTCCCCAAGGCTGGGGGGCTCGGCGGGCGGCGCGACGTTCTCCTCGTAGCGGGGAGCCGACGCTTCCTCCAGCGCGCGTGCTAGCGAGATTGGGAACGCCGATGTGTCCACCTCGATGCATCGCGGCGAGGAGCGGAACACCAACGCGTCCTCCTCGACTAGTGGAGGCGAGGAACGGAACGGCAACGCGTCGCGTGGCGGAACGCCGACGCGTCCTCCTCGACTAGTGGCGGCGAGGAACGGAACAGCGACGCGTCGCATAGCAGCGAGGAGCGGAACACCGACGCGTCCTCCTCGACTAGTGGCGGCGTGGAACGGAACGTCGAGGTGTGACCGTCCGCGCGGTGCAGCGAGGGGCTCCTAGGGCTTGGGAGGGGCGATGCCATGGTGGTCGACGTGAGAGGGAGGGGGAGGAGATATCGATGAACGTGAACGTGAGGGGGAGGAGATAGCGATGTCGTGGGAGGCGCAGTATTTATAGCGAGCAATGGCACACCTACGTAAGATATGGACTGAGCTGCACTGACTTAACTGCAGGTCCAGTTGCATCACTGACATGTGGGCCAGACCCCTGTTGGGCCCATATGTCAGTGACCCAATGCACCTACAGTTAAGTAACAGCTACGTGGGCATATTTGTTGGAGTAAATTACGGGGGAGCGAAGGGGTGGAAATATTGCTGGTCTAGCGGATTGGACGAGCGTGGGGGGAGGAGAGTCATGCATGCAGATATTTTCACACGGGGTGGAGTGGTGGGACCGCCGGAGGGAGAAGGAGATTTTGGCATGCATATTGTTTCCACACATGGAGAGGAAAAGATTTGGAGACGAACGGGCTTCCTGGAGGTATGTGGAACGGTGCATAATAAGTCATCTTGCATGTCGGGCTAGGTATGGTCTCAAGTCATTAAAAACATACACGCCCCAAACATGTTCATATTTCAAGGTGAACTAAATTATTGCATGCGATGATTAAGGCTGGCCATAATGGTGGTATCTTAGCTGGTATCATGCACACTTTGGAATAGAAAACATCTTGATGTGGCAAAGAATTAAAGAAGAGGGGGGTTAGAGTAACTAGTGTTCATGCATGCATTGGTAAACACATTTTTTTGTGAAGAACGACATCACTAGTTGAGTACTTTTGCAGCCTTCAAAAACTATTCCACCGCCTCTACTATCTTGCTAAGAGTAGGTGAAATTTTTGAATCGATCCCTTTAAACTAGAAGGGAGGTAGTGGTACTCTAATAGCTAACCTGTTGTGATGACAAGATAGGACATGGCACGCACCTGGACGGAGGAACTAGTCTGCATTGTGCATTTAAGTTTTGTCTGAAGTCAATGTACCTCTACTTTCACCAGACTTATAGAAAAATGTGTCAACATTCACAATGTCAAATCAATATTTTTACACTCATTATAAAACGTAGTTCTTATACTCATTATAATCAGTATTGTAGATATTGATATTTTTAGTGTAAATTTGTTCGCGGGATTTCATTGATGCCTGTCAAAGCGTGGAGGAAGCGGAGCTTAGGGCTTGCATTGCCGGTCTCTACATAGGTATTTCTCTTCATAATCCTGTAATTTTAGAGACTGATTGCGCTTTTGTGGTAGCATCTCTTGCATCAGGGGACTATGAGAGGTCTGCTATGCGTGACCTGAAGATGAAAGCATTGAGCATCTCGAAGTTGATCAACAATCTTCAATTGTCAAAGATTAGCCGTTCGGCCAATAAGGTGGCACACTTAATAGATTAGATGGTATTCTTGTAAATAACGTACCGCCCTGTGTGGTGAATATTGTATCGAATGAGTGTACTGGTGTGGGTGGTTAATTAATATAAGGTGGTGTTCAAAAAAAGTATAAATTTGGTCAAACACTTTGCAAACGGTTGACGGGAGTAAAAAGGGCCAGAGGGAGTATCACGCATGCGGAGTAGGCAAAAAAAATTGCTTGTCTAAAAAAAGGCAAAAAAAAATTTGCTCATTTATAGCCAGTCGAAGTCTCAAAGGGCGCGACCACGCGAGGGAGGTGAAGGTCGTGGGAGGCGTGACGTTTGACGGAATTAAGTGAATTTACATCCACGCGCCGGCATGGCGTGCGAACAGGGAGAAGCTATACCGTCAGGCCTACGATATGGGTCTAGTACACATGACATCTAGTGGGTCCCGCATAGTTCTCGAGAACTCTTTGGGGGCTTGCAGCCGTTTATCCACCGGGCAAGCCAGCAACCCCATGCCGTTCGCACGCCCTACTCGTCCCCGTCTTCTACCTTACAACAGTTCGCTCCCAGTCGTCCCGTCCTTTCACATTAGTTCGCTCCTAGTTTTTTTTGCAGGGTACAACAATTCAACTTCTCCTAACCCTCCTCCAAAATCCATGGCCTCCCAAATCTCCATGGTCGCCGCTGAGTACCAGGTTAGAGCCATCACCGGCGATCAGTTCATCGTTATCTACACACGTGGATCATGACGGTGAAAGCATGGCTTGCTCGCTTTCTAGGCATGTTCAACAGTTCAACGGATGAGTGGGTCACTGGGCTAGATGTTGAGTACACCACAGTCCTGGGACGAGAGAAGGATCTAAAGGACAAAGAGAGGAAGAAGCCCGCCGTGATCCAGGTTTGCGTACATAACGTTTGCTTGATCTACCACATATGCCATGCCGACGTTGAGTGCTAGGATTTTAAGAACTTCCTTAAGGAAAAAAGAGTGAAATTTGTTACTGTAAGCTTTAAGAACGATAGGGATGTCCTGCATCGGATAGGTCTCGTTGTAGGCCAGCCCTTCGATCTCCAGAAGGCAAGCCTGGTGTCCTCCTCTCAACCTTCAATGTCGACCCTGGCAGCAGCCATGATTGATCCTTCGTACGCTAAACTGAAGAAACGTCATCACCAGTTTCATCATGCATGGGAGTCGAAGACATTAGATGAAGATCACATCCTGTACGCAGCAATGGATGCCTACCTTTGTTTAAATATCTACAAGGGTTGGATGAAGAAGCAGAGCCCAGTGTCCGGTTCAAGCAAAGAAGCGTCGGCGAAGAGGAAGAGGAAGAGGGACGAGGACAAAGTCGAGGATGTGGACTCGGACTCCGAGTAGGTGGCAGTGCCGTCGCTCATGCTGGTTCTACTGCAGTGTCAAGCGGACTAGTTGCTTAGTTTATTTTCAAGGGTGTGTTGTGCTGAGGCCCCAGCAAAACTATGTTTATGTTCTTTCTCGTTATTTGAACTCTTTAGTACGTACAGTAGTACTAGTACTATGTCTTACTACTGTTCTTCTTGCAGTTGGTACTACTGCTCGTATCTTCGTGTTCCTACTGTACTTAATAGGTTCGTACTAGTAGTATAATTTGGGTCAGTCGATTTTTGAAAGAAGTTCGACGGAGCGAAGGAAGAAGACGGCAGAAGAGGTGGAAGAAGCACTTCTAGCCATCCATGTTGCATCAAACGGCTCACATGTGTCGACTGACCCAAATTGCTCCTTCAGATTGCAGGATCCACGTGGCATTCAAGGTCTCGAAGGTAGATTCCGCGTCCGCACCCAGTTTGCGGGCTCGACGCGCGCGCGTGACCGGCTTCCGCCGCGACAGCCACCATGCGCGCCTCCTCCACGCGGGTGGAGTCGACAATGACATGCTAGTTCCTCCTCGCCGGCGTGCTGGAGCACGCGCTCGTCCTCCTCTTTGTACGATGCGTGCATAAACGCGGCTCCACCAGCTGCTCGCGTGCTTGGCAGTGTGGCGGCATCACGAGGAGGGACTGTAGACGATGTGAGAGGGCGAGCCTTCGGCTTCATGGCACAGGGATGGCGGCGACACGGCGGTGATGGGAGAGAAATTGTTGGCCGGAGCAGGCGGGCGCCGGCATGCGCAACGGAGGCTGCGGCGTATTGATGAGTGCGCGTGTGGGAGCTTACTTTAGTTTTATATATAAGGTTGGTCAAACTTAAAAGAAAACCGTACTAGTACACGTAAACATTAGACTTAGGTAGCGCTTTTATTAGTTAGTACCATAGCCACGATACGGAATCCTGTGCAAGCGCTTGAACCGCGGCCGCGCGGTCGATCAAATGGTGCGCCACCGTGTCGCGCTCGAAGGACATCCACCGAACCTTTTTGTGTGTGTGAAAACAATCCTCGAATATCACCCAACTTTTTTACCTGTGAAAGTTCTTGACGCTGCAATATTTCCATATATTTGAATTTAGCTCCAGTTCGTGTTTATTTGGATTTGGACGTTTTAGGTGCGCCCTAGTTTTTTTAATACTGATTTTGTGTGTGTGACTGAGAGAGAACGTGTGTATGTGTCCATATGTGTGTTGTGGCAGAAGGGCAATGTGGAGGCAGTGCTGGCGTGTGATCTGAACATAGAGAGGTGTGAATGTGCAAATGATCATGCTTGAGTGAGACATAGACAGATGTCGATACATTGTGTATACATGAGAGAACGGTCTTCTAGTTTACTTGTGTGTGTTTGTGAGAGAGAGAGAGAGAGAGAGAGAGGGAGAGAGTGAGACAGAGAGAGGAGCATCCATAACACAACAACCATCTCTCTCGATTCGTCCGTCCCTCGCACGGTTGCATGCAACACATGCATCAACGCGCACATTTTGACACCCTCACCCGGCCCCTGCCCACCTCAAGGCCCGCACAATCTCTTCGTGAATACCCATTTCTCTCCTTAGGTTTGTTTTCTCTCAATATCTGACACACACACACACACACTCCCCCGAGCACACAATTCATCCCCATCCAAGGTTATACGGCGACCACTCTCGCTTGTGCTTCTTTGCACCCCAACATGCACAACACCTCAATCTTCAAAGAGGGCATCGAGCAGATCGAAGACGACGACCACACTGCGCTAGAGAATGCTTTGGAAGCAGGGTGATGTGATGACGGCTGACTGACTCCTCCCCCCACCCTCTCTCTCTCTCTCTTGCACAAAATTACCAATCCCTCTCTCCCCCGAACAAAATTGTCAATCCCTGAACCCACGAGATCCTTCCCCTCTCGTCCATGTTTTTCCAGCTCTCTCATCAAACATGTTGTCTCTTCTCCTTCCACATATACAGAATCCAGATGCACACGCATCTCATGTATATTATATGTATCCGTCTTTCTCACATACCTAACTTCTTCCTCTGTCTTTCTCCCTCTATCTCTCTCTCTCTGTCTCGTTAGGTTTGTCTCCTACTCTCTCGTCCACATACATACAATCTTTCCCGCCCTATCTGCTCCATCTTCAAAAGCTCTCTCTGCACTGTTCATTCACACATTGGGATATGTCAAAATGTTGCTTCTATAATGGCTGATGTAGAGTTATGGTTGTTTTTGTTGCATCCTACAAAGTAATAACTATGAAATGCATTTAGATTCTCATTTGACTGGGATTATGTGAGTTTGAGCAAGTTGTGAAGTACTATAGACCTTGTATACATCTTGGGATTCGACAATGATTGTAACTATTGAATTGTATAGACCATTACATTCGAAGCCAATAGCCTAAGATATTTATTTCACAATTTCAACAAATGATTAGTTCACTACAAACTAAGAAAACAAATGTGTACTCCCTCTGTTTTTATTTAAGTCCGCGTATTAGCATTGGTCAAAGTCAAGTTTTGTGAACTCTCAGAAAGCTTATAACAAAAAATATTAACAAATACAATAACAAATAAATACCATTAGATTCACTAGTCAAGAACCCGTGCATCTGCACCTGCTAGTCATTTTGAGAAACCATAAACAGTCATGAAAAATTATTGAAGTATTGTTTATAATATTTGAACCACGGCATCAAATGCAGAAAAAACAATGATATATTGTTTTGCATTGCTACTAAAAAGCAATGTAATATGATTTTCCATGATAACTTCAGGGGTAAAACCAAAATATTATTTTAATATTATGCACTTTCCTTATATGCTCTTCTAAATTCATATATGTTTTTTAGCTGTATACCACACATCCCCTTCATTTTCTATGTGCTCCCTCACTGAGATTTGTTTTTGTATAATGTCTCTTGCTATAGATCAATGATTCGATACGTGATTTTCGCTTAGTTGAATAAGTGTTTTAGTTCATGCATTAGATTCTTTTAAACCTCATTTATTATTTAATTGTGTAAGTACCACTCAAACTAATATGATTGAAACTTCACACATTAGTTGGAAATCAATCTCCTACCATATTGTATTTTTAAAATATTTTTCACTGTTTAAACTGTCACATACATATTTAACCTTCACTTGGTTTCAACTGGTTAGGTTCTCCAGATTTAATTGAATACACGTGGGTATGTGTTTTTGTTGTAACACATGAGTAGGCTCTCGGATGATGCAATTATACTCAACGCGAAGTTTGTAAAACGTATGTATATGGAATTAAAGACATACATACTGGTTATAGTGTCTGCTAATTATAGAAAACACCACTTTAGGTGAACAATACGCTATGGACATCCACATACGACCAAAAGAATGATATTCTTATCATTGAATATGCACGTACAAAGTAGTTAAAAACGGTGGAAGAAAGCACGGTTATAGCTATTCCATATCATAAATTAGCGACCTACAAATTTGTAAAGAAATTTTAAAATTACGAAATAGGAATTTAACTTGACGGCAGATCTTTAGTTGTAGCGACCAGACCCGAATGGATCCAGTGCTCTATGCTCAGTGTCATCCCTGGATCAGTAATGCTGACACCACACAGTACTTCGAAGGATTTATAGCAGAGTAGCAATCACACACTTATTACATCGTTGTCCACAAGGGAACTTAATACAATAATATGGCTTAAGGCCATCTAATAATAACAGCGGAAGGCTTGGAAGACAAGTGAGTCCATCAACTCCATCGGCATCACTGAGTATAGAACCACGACCTAACACCTTACTCGTCGTCTGAAAAGTCTGCAACGTGAAAGTTGCAGCCCAAAAACGGGTCAGCACATGGAATATGCTGGCAATGTAACACATAGAGAACAATGAAGCAACAAGCCTATACTACATGCATATATGGCTGGTGGTAAGGCTCTACGGTTACATTTTTGCATAAAGCTGGTTTTTCCCTACATCAAAGGAATAATTTTATTTAACTATCATGGTGGTTGTTAAACATTGAGAATGGTTGACAGCATCCTCAATCCCAATTAAGAAGTACTCATTAAAACCCAATAACTTTATTATTAGAAGTAACATGTTGAGATTCACATGATATTCAAGTACTAGATACTCAAGATGTCCATAACCGGGGACACGGCTAATCATGATTAGTTTATACACTCTGCAGAGGTTTGCGCACTTTTCCCCACAAGACTCGATCGCCTCCGCTTGGTTCTCGCACTACATGGTGTTTGAGGAACGGATGACCGAGACATAGTCTTTCAGAAGCGCAAGCACCTTACATGTGGGTAGACCGTACCAACCTAAATCCCCTACATCAGCTAGCCTACCCATAAGAGTTCGCACAACTTAGTCAACTACGCCAGAGCCCATAATTGGCTTGTGGCTGCACACGGAAGTTTCCAGTTTGAATAATCTTATGATCCCTTAGAGCCTGGGTGGCGGTCCGAAGAAATACTGGCAAGTCCTGATAGAAACCAGGTGCCTCAATCCACCCAGATGTGTGTTTAGGTTGCCACCTTAGATAAACCATTAATTACAATCTCACATCTGTCATGGATATTCACTCACCCAATCCACGTCTACTAGCATAGCATAGCATAATAAGCAACGTGAAGTAACTCCCAAGGTTTCATAAGTAAAACAGGTAATAGGTACTACCTCAATCTACTTCCCTTCCCACAATTTAATTAGATCCTAAACATGCAAATGTTTGAGGGTTGATCTAATGCATAAAAACTGGGTAGTAGAAAAGGTATGATCAAGTGTTACTTGCCTTGCTGATGATCCGCGAGACCTAGAGATTCGAAGTTACAAGCGGCGCACTCCGTGATCTAACGCAGACAAACAACAAGCATACAATAAGTACTCATCTAATGCACGGAAATCTCGAATAAAAGATCTAACCAGATAGTTCAACTTAAGAACCCTGGTTGCAAAAGAATCGAATCAAATAAAGCATCGAAAGTCGGAACTCGAGAGAGAACGACTCGGTTTAGCAAATCTGAAACTAAGTCAAAATTTTACAGTAGCAAAACTCTGTGTAAGTAGGTTAGTCGAACGGCGGTTTCAGAATATGAAACTCCAGGCGCTTGAATCACCTGATTCCGATAAACGAGCAAGAAATAAAACAGATTTGAAAATCGGATCGGAAATCGAATCTGAAAAAAATAACGGATTAAATCCGATTAATAGAAAACGACGAACGGATTAAATAACGGATGTTCGTTAACAGAACTAATCCAACGAACACATTCATTGAAACGAACGTTTCGGTGAACGTTCGTTAATTAAGAAAACTGAAAAATTAAAAACCATCTGGGGTTTAAAAAAAACCGAACATCTCGAAAAAAACCCGGATTGGGTTTTCTTAGAGAAAACAGGATCGGGACGGGGCGGCGGCGGCTACCTCCGTGCCGCCCGGCGGGTGGTCCGGCGGGTCTGGTCGGCGGGTGGCGACGCCGGGCGGCGGCAGCCTTCGGCGGCGGCGGCGGCTCGGGTGAGGGCGGCGGCGGTGCTCGAGGTGAGGAGAGAGGGGGCGCCAGTATAAATAGAAGGGGCTTGGCGCCTTGGGGAAGGGCAGTGGCGGCGACCTCGTGTCCGACCCGGACACGGGCGGCGGCGGGCGGCGTGGCGGCGGGCGCCTCCCAGTGAGCGTCTTGTGAGGAGAGGAGGCGGGCGGGCGCTGGGCGGGCGGCTAGCTGGGCCGGCTAGGCCTTGTGAAGGAAATATGCCCTAGAGGCAATAATAAAGTTATTATTTATTTCCTTATATCATGATAAATGTTTATTATTCATGCTAGAATTGTATTAACCGGAAACATAATACATGTGTGAATACATAGACAAACAGATAGTCACTAGTAAGCCTCTACTAGACTAGCTCATTAATCAAAGATGGTTATGTTTCCTAACCATAGACATGTGTTGTCATTTGATTAATGGGATCACCTCATTAGAAGAATGATGTGATTGACATGACCCATTCCGTTAGCTTAGCACTTGATCGTTTAGTATATTGCTATTGCTTTCTTCATGACTTATACATGTTCATGTAACTATGAGATTATGCAACTCCCGTTTACCGGAGGAACACTTTGTGTACTACCAAACGTCCTAGCGTAATCGGGTGATTATAAAGGAGTACTACAGGTGTCTCCAAAGGTACTTGTTGGGTTGGCGTATTTGAGATTAGGTTTTGTCACTCCGATTATGGAGAGGTATCTCTTGGCCCTCTAGTTAATACACATCACATAAGCCTTGCAAGCATTACAACTAATGAGTTAGTTGTGAGATGATGTATTACGGAACGAGTAAAGAGACTTACCAGTAACTAGATTGAACTAGGTATTGGATACCGACGATCGAATCTCGGGTAAGTAACATACCGATGACAAAGGGAACAACGTATGTTGTTATGCGGTCTGACCGATAAAGATCTTCGTAGAAAATGTAGGAACCAATATGGGCATCCAGGTCCCGCTATTGGTTATTGACCGGAGATGTGTCTCGGTCATGTCTACATTGTTCTCGAACCGTAGGGTCCGCACGCTTAAGGTTTCGATGACGGTTATATTATCAGTTTGTGTATTTTGATGTACCGAAAGAGTTCGGAGTCCCGGATGTGATCACGGACATAACGAGGAGTCTCGAAATGATCGAGACATAAAGATTGATATATTGGACGGCTATATTCGGACACCGGAAAGGTTCCGGAAGTTTACGGAGAAAGACGGAGTGCCGGAGGGGTTACCGGAACCCCCCCGGGAAGTAATGGGCCTTATTGGGCCAAGAGGGGAGAGAGAGGGCTGCGCCAGGAGGTGGCGCGCCCCCCCCTGTTGGGTAACGTAGTAATTTCAAAAATTTTCCTACGATCACGCAAGATCATGGTGATGCATAGCAACGAGATGAGAGTGTTGTCTACGTACCCTCGTAGACCCACAGCGGAAGCGTTGACACAACGTAGAGGAAGTAGTCGTACTTCTTCACGATCCAACCGATCCAAGTACCGAGCGTGCGGCACCTCCGAGTTCTGCACACGTTCAGCTCGATGGCGTCCCTCGAACTCCGATCCAGCCGAGTGTTGAGGAGAGTTTCGTCAACCTGACGGCGTGGTGGCGATGATGATGTTCCACCGGCGCGAGGGCTTCGCCTAAGCTCGCTACGGTATTCTCGAGGTGTAATATGGTGGAAGGGGCACCGCACGGCTAAGGAAAGATCTCAAGGATCAACTTGTGTGTCATGGGGTGCCCTCTGCCTCGTATATAAAGGAGGGAAGGAGGAGGGGCTGGCCGGCCAAGGGAGGTGCGCCAGGGTGTCCTACTCCTACTAGGAGTAGGATTCCCCCAATCCTAGTCCAACTAGGTTTCCCCAAGTGGGAAGGGAGAGAGAGGGGGCGCCCCTTCTCCTAGTCCTAATAGGACTAGGGAAGGGGGAAGGTGCGACCAGCACTTGGGCCCCTTCTCTCCTTTCCACTAAGGCCCATGTTGGCCCATTAGTATTAGGGGGTTCGGTAACCTCCGGTACTTGGTAAAATTCCTAATTTCACCCGGAACACTTCCGATGTCCAAACATAGACTTCCAATATATGAATCTTTATGTCTCGACCATTTCGAGACTCCTCGTCACGTCCGTGATCTCATCCGGGACTCGAACAACCTTCGTACAGAAACATCATAACAACTCATAGTTAAGCATCGCCGAAGCGTTAAGCGTGCGGACCCTACGGGTTCGAGAACTATGTAGACATGACCGAGACACCTCTCTGGTCAATAACCAATAAGCGGGACCTGGATGCCCATATTGGCTCCTACATATTCTCTGAAGATCTTTATCGGTCAGACCGCATAACAACATACGTTGTTCCCTTTGTCATCGGTATGTTACTTGCCCGAGATTCGATCGTCGGTATCCAATACCTAGTTCAATCTCGTTACCGCAAGTCTCTTTACTCGTTTCGTAATACATCATCTCACAACTAACTCATTAGTTGCAATGCTTGCAAGGCTTATGTGATGTGCATTACCGAGAGGGCCCAGAGATACCTCTCCGACAATCGGAGTGACAAATCCTAATCTCGAAATATGCCAACCCAACATGTACCTTCGGAGACACCTGTAATGTACCTTTATAATCACCCAGTTACGTTGTGGCGTTTGGTAGCACCCAAAGTGTTCCTCAGGCAAACGGGAGTTGCATAATCTCATAGTCATAGGAACATGTATAAGTCATGAAGAAAAGCACTAGCAACAAACTATACGATCAGGTGCTATGCTAATGGAATGGGTCATGTCAATCAGATCATTCAACCAATGATGTGATCCCGTTAATCAAATAACAACTCCTTGTTCATGGTTAGGAAACACAACCATCTATGATTAACGAGCTAGTCAAGTAGAGGCATACTAGTGACACACAGAAGGTTTATGTATTCACACATGTATTATGTTTCCTGTTAATACAATTCTAGCATGAATAATAAACATTTATCATGATATAAGGAAATAAATAATAACTTTATTATTGCCTCTAGGGCATATTTCCTTCAGTCTCCCACTTGCACTAGAGTCAATAATCTAGATTACACGGTAATGATTCTAACACCCATGGAGTCTTGGTGCTGATCATGTTTTGCTCGTGGAAGAGGCTTAGTCAACGGGTCTGCAACATTCAGATCCGTATGTATCTTGCATATCTCTATGTCTCCCACTGGACCAAATCCGGATGGAGTTGAAGCGTCTTTTGATGTGCTTGGTTCTCTTGTGAAATCTGGATTCCTTTGCTAAGGCAATTGCACCAGTATTGTCACAAAAGATTTTCATTGGACCCGATACACTAGGTACAACACCTAGATCGGTTATGAACTCCTTCATCCAGACTCCTTCATTAGCTGCTTCCAAGCAGCTATGTACTCAACTTCACATGTAGATCCCGCCACGACGCTTTGTTTGGAACTGCACCAACCGACAGCTCCTCCGTTTAATGTAAATACGTATCCGGTTTGCGATTTAGAATCGTCCGGATCAGTGTCAAAGCTTCGTCGACGTAACCGTTCTGACGAAGTTCTTTGTCACCGCCATAAATGAGAAACATATCCTTAGTCCTTCTTAAGTACTTAAGGATGTTCTTGACCGCTGTCCGATGATCCACTCTGGATTACTTTGGTACCTGCCTCGCCAAACTTACAAAGAAGGCACACATCAGGTCTGGTACACAGCATTGCATACATGATAGAGCCTATGGCTGAAGCATAGGGAACATCTTTCATTTTCTCTCTATCTTCTGCGGTGGTCGGGCATTGAGTCTTACTCAACTTCACACCTTGTAGCACCGGCAAGAACCCTTTCTTTGCCTGATCCATTTTGAACTTTTTCAAAACTTTGTCAAGGTATGTGCTTTGTGAAAGTCCTATTAAGCGTCTTGATCTATCTCTATAGATCTTAATGCCCAATATGTAAGCAGCTTCACCGAGGTCTTTCATCGAAAAACTCTTATTCAAGTATCCCTTTATGCTATCCAGAAATTCTATATCATTTCCGATCAGTAATATGTCATCCACATATAATATCGTAAATGCTTTCTGAGCTCCCACTCACTTTCTTGTAAATACAGGCTTCTCCAAAAGTGCATATAAAACCAAATGCTTTGATCACACTGTCAAACGTTTATTCCAACTCCGAGAGGCTTGCACCAGTCCATAAATGGATCGCTGGAGCTTGCACACTTTGTTAGCTCCTTTTGGATCGACAAAACCTTCTGGTTGCATCATATACAACTCTTCTTCCAGAAATCCATTCAGGAATGCAGTTTTAACATCCATTTGCCAAATTTCATAATCATAAAATGCGGCAATTGCTAACATGATTCGGACGGACTTAAGCATCGCTACGGGTGAGAAGGTCTCATCGTAGTCAATCCCTTGAACTTGTCGAAAACCTTTTGCAACAAGTCGAGCTTTATAGACGATAACATTACCATCAGCGTCAGTCTTCTTCTTGAAGATCCATTTATTCTCAATTGCTTGCCGATCATCGGGCAAGTCAACCAAAGTCCACACTTTGTTCTCATACATGGATCCCATCTCAGATTTCATGGCCTCCAGCCATTTTGTGGAATCTGGGCTCACCATCGCTTCTTCATAGTTCGTAGGTTCATCATGTTCGGTAACATGACTTCCGAATAGGATTACCGTACCACTGCAGTGCGGATCTTGCTCTGGTTGATCTACGAAGTTCTGTAGAAACTTGATCTGAAGTTTCATGATCATCATCATTAGCTTCTTCCCTATTTGGTGTAGGTGTCACGGAAACTGTTTTCTGTGATGTACTACTTCTCAATAAGGGAGTAGATACAGTTATCTCATCAAGTTCTACTTTCCTCCCACTCACTTCTTTCGAGAGAAACTCCTTCTCCAAAAAGTTTCCGAATTTAGCAACAAAAATCTTGCCTTCGGATCTGTGATAGAAGGTGTACCCAACAGTCTCCTTTGGGTATCCTATGAAGACACATTTCTCCGATTTGGGTTCGAGCTTATCAGGTTGAAGCTTTTCACATAAGCATCGCAGCCCCAAACTTTCAGAAACGACAACTTTGGTTTCTTGCCAAACCACAGTTCATAAGGCGTCGTCTCAACGGATTTAGATGGTGCCCTATTTAAAGTGAATGTAGCCGTCTCTAAAGCATAACCCCAAAACGATAGCGGTAAATCAGTAAGAGACATCATAGATCGCACCATATCTAATAAAATGCGATTCTGACGTTCGGACACACCATTACGTTGTGGTGTTCGGTGGCGTAAGTTGCGAAACTATTCCGCATTGTTTCAAATGTAGGCCAAACTTCGTAACTCAAATATTCTCCTCCACGATCAGATCGTAGAAACTTTATTTTCTTGTTACGATGATTTTCCACTTCACTCTGAAATTCTTTGAACTTTTCAAATGTTTCAGATTTGTGTTTCATTAAGTAGATATACCCATATCTGCTCAAATCATCTGTGAAGGTGAGAAAATAACGATATCCGCCATTTAGCCTCAACATTCATTGGACCACATACATCGGTATGTATGATTTCCAATAAATCTGTTGCTCTCTCCATAGTTAGGAGAACGGTGTTTTAGTCATCTTGCCCATAAGGCACGGTTACTTAAGTGCCAAGTGATTCATAATCAAGTGACTCCAAAAGTCCATCAGTATGGAGTTTCTTCATGCGCTTTACACCGATATGACCTAAACGGCAGTGCCACAAATAAGTTGCACTATCATTATCAACTCTACATCTTTTGGCTTCAACGTTATGAATATGTGTATCACTACTATCGAGATTAAGTAAAAACAAACCATTCTTCAATGGTGCATGACCATAAAAGATATTATTCATATAAATAGAACAACCATTATTCTACGATTTAAATGAATAACCGTCTCGCATTAAACAAGATCCAGATATAATGTTCATGCTCAACGCTGGTACTAAATAACAATTATTTAGGTCTAATACTAATCCCGAAGGTAGATGTAGAGGTAGCGTGCCGACTGCGATCACATCGACTTTGGAACCATTTCCCACGCACATCGTCACCTCGTCCTTAGCCAATCTTCGCTTAATCTGTAGCCCCTGTTTCGAGTTGCAAATATTAGCAATGTAACCGATTATCAAATACCAGTGCTACTGCGAGTATTAGTAAGGTACACATCAATAACTTGTATATCACATATACCTTTGTTAACCTTGCCATCCTTCTTATCCGCCAAATACTTGGGGCAGTTCCGCTTCCGATGACCAGCCTGCTTGCAATAGAAGCACTTTTCAGTTTTGATCTTAGGACCAGACTTGGGTTTCTTCTCTTGATCAGCAACTTGCTTGCCGTTCTTTTTGAAGTTTCCCTTTTCTTTCCTTTGCCCTTTTCTTGAAACTAGTGGTTTTGTTAACCATCAACACTTGATGCTCCTTTTTGATTTCTACCTCCATGCTTTCAGCATCGCGAAGAGCTTCGGGCATTGTTTTGGTCATCCCTTGCATATTATAGTTCATCACGAAGCTCTTGTAGCTTGGTGGCAGTGATTGGAGAATTCTGTCAATGACGCAATCATCCGGAAGATTAACTCCCGGTTGAATCAAGTGATTGTTATATCGAGACATTACGAGTATATGCTCACCTTGTAACCGTTCTCCTCCATCTTACAGCTATAGAACTTATTGGAGACTTCATATCTCTCAATCCGGCATTCGCTTGGAATATTAACTTCAACTCCTGGAACATCTCATATGCTCCATGGTGTTCAAAACGACGTTGAAGTCCGGTTCTAAGCCGTAAAGCATGGCACACTGAACTATAGAGTAGTCATCAGCTTTGCTTTGCCAGACGTTCACAACATCTGGCGCAGCCCTTGCACCAGGCACGGCACCTAACGGTGCTTCCAGGACGTAATTCTTCCGTGCAGCAATAAGGATAATCCTCAAGTTACGGACCCAGTCCGTGTAATTGCTGCCATCATCTTTCAACTTTGCTTTCTCAAGGAACGCATTAAAATTCAACGGAACAACAGACGAGCCATCTATCTACACATCATAGACAAGCAAGATACTATCGGTACTAAGTTCATGATAAATTTAAGTTCAATTAATCATATTACTTAAGAACTCCCACTTAGAAAAATATCCTCCAATTCTCTAAGTGATTGCGTGATCCATATCAACTACACCATGACCGATCATCACGTGTGATGGAGTAGTTTCAATGGTGAACATCAATATGTTGATCATATCTACTATATGATTCACGCCGACCTTCGGTCTACGTGTTCGAGGTCATATCTTATATGCATAGCTCGTCAAGTATAACCTGAGTATTCCGCGTGTGCAACTGTTTTACACACGTTGTATTTGAACGTAGAGCCTATCACACCCGATCATCACGTGGTGTCTCAGCACGAAGAACTTTCACAACGGTGCATACTCAGGGAGAACACTTCTTGATAATTTAGTAAGGGATCATCTTATAATGCTACCGTCAATCAAAGCAAGATAAGATGCATAAAGGATTAACATCACATGCAATCAATATAAGTGATATGATATGGCCATCATCATCTTGTGCTTGTGATCTCCATCTCGAAGCACCGTCATGATCACCATCGTCACCGGTAGCGACACCTTGATCTCCATCGTAGCATCGTTGTCGTCTCGCCTAACTTATGATTCTACGACTATCGCTACCGCTTAGTGATAAAGTAAATCATTACAGGGCGATTGCATTGCATACAATAAAGCGACAACCATATGGCTCCTGCCGATTGCCGATAACTTCGGTTACAAAACATGATCATCTCATACAATAAAATATAGCATCACGTCTTGACCATATCACATCACAACATGCCCTGCAAAAACAAGTTAGACGTCCTCTACTTTGTTGTTGCAAGTTTTACGTGGCTGCTACGGGCTGAGCAAGAACCGTTCTTACCTACGCATCAAAACCACAACGATACTTCGTCAAATAGACTCCGTTTTAACCTTCTCAAGGACCGGCGTATGCACTCAGTTCAACTAAAGTTGGAGAGACAGTCTTCCACAAGCCATCTATGTGCAAAGCACGTCGAGGAACCGGTCTCGCGTGGAAATGCAGCGTAAGGTTGGTCTGGATCGTCTTTCCAACAATACCGCTGAACCAAAGTATGACATGCTTTGGTAGGCAGTATGACTTGTATCGTCCACAACTCACTTGTGTTCTACTCGTGCATATGACATCTACGCATAAAACCAGGCTCGGATGCCACTTTGTTGGGTAACGTAGTAATTTCAAAAATTTTCCTACGATCACGCCAAGATCATGGTGATGCATAGCAACGAGATGAGAGTGTTGTCTACGTGCCCTCGTAGACCCACAGTGAAGCGTTGACACAACGTAGAGGAAGTAGTCGTACTTCTTCACGATCCAACCGATCCAAGTACCGAGCGTCACGGCACCTCCGAGTTCTGCACGTTCAGCTCGATGGCGTCCCTCGAACTCCGATCCAGCCGAGTGTTGAGGGAGAGTTTCGTCAAGACGACGGCGTGGTGACGATGATGATGTTCCACCGTGGCGAGGCTTCGCCTAAGCTACGCTACGGTATTCTCGAGGTGTAATATGGTGGAAGGGGCACCGCTGCGGCTAAGGAAAGATCTCAAGGATCAACTTGTGTGTCATGGGGTGCCCTCTGCCCCCGTATATAAAGGAGGGAAGGAGGAGGGGCTGGCCGGCCAAGGGAGGTGCGCCAGGGGTGTCCTACTCCTACTAGGAGTAGGATTCCCCCCCCCCAATCCTAGTCCAACTAGGTTTCCCCAAGTGGGAAGGGAGAGAGGGGCGCCTTCTCCTAGTCCTAATAGGACTAGGGAAGGGGGAAGGTGACCAGCACTTGGGCCCCTTCTCTCCTTTCCACTAAGGCCCATGTTGGCCCATTAGTATTCCGGGGGTTCGGTAACCTCCGGTACTTGGTAAAATTCCTAATTTCACCGGAACACTTCCGATGTCCAAACATAGACTTCCAATATATGAATCTTTATGTCTCGACCATTTCGAGACTCCTCGTCACGTCCGTGATCTCATCCGGGACTCGAACAACCTTCGGTACAGAAACATCATAACAACTCATAGTTAACTGTCACATCGAAGCGTTAAGCGTGCGGACCCTACGGGTTCGAGAACTATGTAGACATGACCGAGACACCTCTCTGGTCAATAACCAATAAGCGGGACCTGGATGCCCATATTGGCTCCTACATATTCTACGAAGATCTTTATCGGTCGGACCGCATAACAACATACGTTGTTCCCTTTGTCATCGGTATGTTACTTGCCCGAGATTCGATCGTCGGTATCCAATACCTAGTTCAATCTCGTTACCGGCAAGTCTCTTTACTCGTTTCGTAATACATCATCTCACAACTAACTCATTAGTTGCAATGCTTGCAAGGCTTATGTGATGTGCATTACCGAGAGGGCCCAGAGATACCTCTCCGACAATCGGAGTGACAAATCCTAATCTCGAAATATGCCAACCCAACATGTACCTTCGAGACACCTGTAATGTACCTTTATAATCACCCGATTACGTTGTGACGTTTGGTAGCACCAAAAGTGTTCCTCGTGCAAACGGGAGTTGCATAATCTCATAGTCATAGGAACATGTATAAGTCATGAAGAAAAGCACTAGCAACAAACTATACGATCAGGTGCTATGCTAATGGAATGGGTCATGTCAATCAGATCATTCAACCAATGATGTGATCCCGTTAATCAAATAACAACTCCTTGTTCATGGTTAGGAAACACAACCATCTTTGATTAACGAGCTAGTCAAGTAGAGGCATACTAGTGACACTCAGAGGTTTATGTATTCACACATGTATTATGTTTCCTGTTAATACAATTCTAGCATGAATAATAAACATTTATCATGATATAAGGAAATAAATAATAACTTTATTATTGCCTCTAGGGCATATTTCCTTCACCCCATGGGGAGTCCGAATTGGACAAGGAGGGGGGCGCGACCCCCCGTTTCCTCTCCCTCTCCCTCTCTTTCCTTCCCCCTTCCTCCTTCCTAGGTGGACTAGGAAAGGGGAGTCCTACTCCCACTAGGAGGAGGACTCCCCCTCCTTGGCGCACCTCCTAGGGCTGGCCGGCCCTCCCCTTGCTCCTTTATATCACGGGGCAGGGGGCACCCTAGAACACAGTTGATCCTTGAGATCGTTCCTTAGCCGTGTGCGGTGCCCCCTCCACCATATTCCACCTCGGTCATATCATAGCAGTGCTTAGGCGAAGCCCTGCGTCGGTAGAACATCAAGATCGTCACCACGCCGTCGTGCTGACGGAACTCCCTCTCCCCGGAGCTTTGCTGGATCGGAGCCTGAGGAGCGTCATCGAGCTGAGCGTGTGCCAAGAACTCGGAGGCGCCGAATGCGGCGCTGGGATCGGCTGGATCGCGAGGAGAACGTCTGACTACTTCCTCTACGTTGTGATCGCTTCCGCTTTGGTCTCACGAGTGCGTAGACAATACTCTCCCCTCGTTGCTATGCATCACCATGATCTTGCGTGTGCGTAGGAAATTTTTTGAAATTACTGCGTTCCCCAACAGTGGCATCCGAGCCTGGTTTTATGCGTTGATGTCATTTGCACGAGTAGAACACAAGTGAGTTGTGGGCGATACAAGTCATCTTGCCTACCAGCATGTCATACTTTGGTTCAGCGGTATTGTGAGATGAAGCGGCCGGACCGACATTACGCGTGACGCTTACGCGAGATTAGTTTCACCGTTCTGAGCACTTTCGTGCTTAAAGGTGGCTGGCGGGTGTCTGTCTCTCTCACTTTAGTTGAACCGTGTAGCTACGCCCGGTCCTTGAGAAGGTTAAACGGAGTCTATTTGACGAAGTATCGTTGTGGTCTTGATGCGTAGGTGAGATTGGTTCTTGCTAAGCCCGTAGCAGCCACGTAAAATTTGCAACAACAAAGTAGAGGGCGTCTAACTTGTTTTTGCAGGGCATGTTGTGATGTGATATGGTCAAGACATGATGCTATATTTTATTGTATGAGATGATCATGTTTTGTAACCGAAGTTATCGGCAATCGGCTGGAGCCATATGGTTGTCGCTTTATTGTATGAAATGCAACGCCTGTAATTGCTTTACTTTATCTCTAAGCGGTAGCGATAGTCGAGAAGCAATAGATGGCGTGGCGACAACGATGCTACGATGGAGATCAAGGTGTCGCGCCGGTGGCGATGGTGATCACGACGGTGCTTGAGATGGAGATCACAAGCACGAGATGATGATGGCCATATCATATCACTTATATTGATTGCATGTGATGTTTATCCTTTATGCATCTTATTTTGCTTTGATTGACGGTAGCATTATAAGATGATCTCTCACTAAAATTATCAAGAAGTGTTCTCCACGAGTATGCACCGTTGCGAAAGTTCTTCGTCTGAGACACCACGTGATGATCGGGTGTGATAGGCTCTACGTTCAAATACAACGGGTGCAAAACAGTTGCGCACGCAGAATACTCAGGTTAAACTTGACGAGCCTAGCATATAACAGATATGGCCTCGGAACACGGAGACCGAAAGGTCGAACGTGAATCATATAGTAGATATGATCAACATAGTGATGTTCACCATTGAAACTACTCCATCTCACGTGATGATCGGACATGGTTTAGTTAATTTGGATCACGTAATCACTTAGATGACTAGAGAGATGTCTGTCTAAGTGGGAGTTTTTAATATGATTAATTAAAACTTAAATTTATCATGAACTTAGTACCTGATAGTATTTTGCTTGTCTATGTTTACTGTAGATAGATGGCTCGTCTTTGTTGCTCCGTTGAATTTTAATGCGTTCCTTGAGAAAGCAAAGTTGAAAGATGATGGTAGCAATTACGGACTGGGTCCGTAATTTGAGGATTATCCTCATTGCTGCCGGAAGAATTACGTCACGGAAGCACCGCTGGGTGCGAACTGCTGCAGAGAACAACGCGGAAGTTGTGAGCGTCTGGCGAGCAAAGCTGATGACTACTCGATAGTTCGATGTGCCATGCTTTACGGCTTAGAACCGGGTCTTCAACGACGTTTTGAGCGTCATGGAGCATGTGAGATGTTCCAGGAGTTGAAGTTAATATTTCAAGCAAATGCCGGATTGAGAGATATGAAGTCTCCAATAAGTTCTATAGCTGCAAAATGGAGGAGAATAGTTACGTCGGTGAACATATACTCAAAATGTCTGGGTATAATAACCACTTGATTCAAGCTGGGGTTACTCTTCCAGATGATAGTGTCATTGACAGAATTCTCCAATCACTGCCACCAAGCTACAAGAGCTTCGTGATTAACTATAATATGCAAGGGATGACCAAAACAATTCCCGAGCTCTTCGCAATGCTAAAAGCCGCGGAGGTAGAAATCAAGAAAGAGCATCAAGTGTTGATGGTCAACAAGACCACTAGTTTCAAGAAAAAGGGCAAAGGAAAGAAAAAGGGGAACTTCAAAAGGAACAGCAAGAAAGTTGCTGCTCAAGAGAAGAAACCCAAGTCTGGACCTAAGCCTGAATCGAGTGTTTTTCTGCAAGCAAACTGGACCTTTGAAGCGGAACTGCCCCAAGTATTTGGCGGATAAGAAGGATGGCAAGGTGATCAAAGGTATATGTGATATACATGTTATTGATGTGTACCTTACTAATACTCGCATGATAGTACACGGGTATTTGATCTGGTTACATTGCTAATATTTGCAACTCGAAGCAGGAACTACGGATTGCGAAGATTGGCTAAGGACGAGGTGACGATCTTGGCGTGGGAAATGGTTCCAAAGTCAATGTGATCGCGGTCGGCACGCTACCTCTACATCTACCATCGGGATTAGTTTTAGACCTAAATAATTGTTATTTGGTGCGGCGTTGAGCATGAACATTATATCTGGATCTTGTTTGATGCGAGACGGTTATTCATTTAAGACAGAGAATAATGGTTGTTCTATTTATATGAATAATATCTTTTATGGTCATGCACCCTTGAAGAGTGGTCTATTTTATTGAATCTCGATAGTAGTAATACACATATTCATAGTGTTGAAACCAAAAGATCTGAGTTGATAATGATAATGCAACTTATTTGTGGCTTTGCCGTTTGGGTCATATCGGTGTAAAACGCATGAAGAAACTCCATCTTGATGGGCTTCGGAATCACTTGATTATGAATCATTTGGTACTTGCGAACCATGCCTCATGGGCAAGATGACTAAAACGCCGTTCTCGGAACTATGGAGAAAGCAACTGATTTGTTGGAAATCATACATACCGATGTTTGTGGTCCAATGAATGTTGAGGCCTTGTAGTATCGTTATTTTCTCACCTTCACAGATGATTTGAGCAGATATGGGTATATCTACTTAATGAAACACAAATCTGAAACATTTGAAAAGTTCAAAGAATTTTAGAGTGAAGTGGAAAATCATCGTAACAAGAAAATAAAGTTTCTACGATCTGATCGTGGAGGAGAATATTTGAGTTACGAGTTTGGTTTACATTTGAAACAATGTGGAATAGTTTTGCAACTCACGCCACCCGGAACACCACGGAGAAATGGTGTGTCCGAACGTCGTGTCGTACTTTACTTGATATGGTGCGATCTATGATGTCTCTTACTGATTTACCGCTATCGTTTTGGGGATATGCTTTAGAGACAGCCGCATTCACATTAAATAGGGCACCATCTAAATCCGTTGAGACGACACCGTATGAACTGTGGTTTGGCAAGAAACCAAAGTTGTCGTTTCTTAAAGTTTGGGGCTGCGATGCTTATGTGAAGAAACTTCAACCAGATAAGCTCGAACCCAAATCAGAGAAATGTGTCTTCATAGGATACCCAAAGGAGACTATTGGGTACACCTTCTATCACAGATCTGAAGGCAAGATTTTCGTTGCTAAATTCGGATCCTTTCTAGAGAAGGAGTTTCTCTCGAAAAGAAGTGAGTGGGAGGAAAGTAGAACTTGATGAGATAATCTGTATCTGCTCCCTTATTGGAAAGTAGTTCATCACAAGAAAGCGGTTCCTGTGACAACTACACCAATTGGTGAGGAAACTAATGATGTTGATCATGAAACTTCAGATCAAGTTGCTGCTGAACTTCAGAGGGTCAAGCAGAATAAAATACGCACCCGAGTGGTACGGTAATCCTATTCGGAAGTCATGTTACTTGACCATGGCGAACCTACAAACTATGAAGAAGCGATGGTGAGCCCAGATTCCGCGAAATGGCTAGAAGCCATGAAATCTGAGATGGGATCCATGTATGAGAACAAAGTATGGACTTTGGTTGACTTGCCCAATGATCGGCAAGCCATTGAGAATAAATGGATCTTTAAGAAGAAGACCGACGCTGATGGTAATATAACTGTCTACAAAGCTCGACTTGTTGCAAAAGGTTTTCGACAAGTTCAAGGGGTTGACTATGATGAGACTTTCTCACCCGTAGCGATGCTTAAGTCTGTCCGAATCATGTTAGCAATTGCCGCATTTTATGATTATGAAATTTGGCAAATGGATGTGAAAACTGCATTCTTGAATGGATTTCTAGAAGAAGAGTTGTATATGATGCAACCAGAAGGTTTTGCTGATCCAAAAGGTGCTAACAAAGTGTGCAAGCTCCAGCGATCAATTTATGGTCTGGTGCAAGCCTCTCGGAGTTGGAATAAACGTTTTGATAGTGTAATCAAAGCATATGGTTTTATCTGAGACTTTTGGAGAAGCCTGTATTTACAAGAAAGTGAGTGGGAGCTCAGTAGCATTTACGATATTATATGTGGACGACATATTATTGATTGGAAATGATATAGAATTTCTGGATAGCATAAAAGGATACTTGAATAAAAGTTTTTCAATAAAAGACCTCGGTGAAGCTGCTTACATATTGGGCATCAAGATCTATAGAGATAGATCAAGACGCTTAATTGGACTTTCACAAAGCACATACCTTGATAAAGTTTTGAAGAAATTCAAAATGGATCGAGCAAAGAAAGGTTTTTTACTGTATTACAAGGTGTAAGATTGAGTCGGACTCAATGCCCGACCACAGCAGAAGATAGAGACAAAATGAAAGATGTTCCTATGCTTCAGCCATAGGCTCTATCATGTATGCAATGTCTGTGTACCAGACTGACGTATGCTTAGCTGTAAGCTTGGCAGGAAGATACCAAAGTAATCCAGAGTGGATCATCGGACAGCGGTCAAGAACATCTGAAATACCTGAAAAGGACTAAGGATATGTTTCTCATATATGGAGGTGACAAAGAGCTAGTCGTAAATGGTTACGTCGATGCAAGCTTTGACACTCGATCCGGACGATTCTAAATCGCAAAACCGGATCGTGTTTTTGTTAAGCGGTGGAGCTGTCGGTTGGTGCAGTTCTAAACAAAGCGTCGTGGCGGGATCTACATGTGAAGCGGAGTACATAGCTGCTTGGAAGCAGCAAATGAAGGAGTCTGGATGAAAGAGTTCATTTCCGATCTAGGTGTCATACCTAGTGCATCGGGACCAATGAAGATCTTCCGTGACAATCTTGGTGCAATTGCCTTGGCAAAGGAATCCAGATTTCACAAGAGGACCAAGCATATCAAAAAGACGCTTCAACTCCATTCGGGACCAAGTCCAAGTGGGAGACATAGAGATTTGCAAAATACATACGGATCTGAATGTTGCAGACCCATTGACTAAGCCTCTTCCACGAGCAAAACATGATCAGCACCAAGACTCCATGGGTATTAGAATCATTACTGTGTAATCTAGATTATTGACTCTAGTGCAAGTGGGAGACTGAAGGAAATATGCCCTAGAGGCAATAATAAAGTTATTATTTATTTCCTTATATCATGATAAATGTTTATTATTCATGCTAGAATTGTATTAACCGGAAACATAATACATGTGTGAATACATAGACAAACAGATAGTCACTAGTAAGCCTCTACTAGACTAGCTCATTAATCAAAGATGGTTATGTTTCCTAACCATAGACATGTGTTGTCATTTGATTAATGGGATCACCTCATTAGAAGAATGATGTGATTGACATGACCCATTCCGTTAGCTTAGCACTTGATCGTTTAGTATATTGCTATTGCTTTCTTCATGACTTATACATGTTCTTGTAACTATGAGATTATGCAACTCCCGTTTACCGGAGGAACACTTTGGGTACTACCAAACGTCACAACGTAATCGGGTGATTATAAAGGAGTACTACAGGTGTCTCCAAAGGTACTTGTTGGGTTGGCGTATTTGAGATTAGGTTTTGTCACTCCGATTGTCGGAGAGGTATCTCTGGGCCTTCTCGGTAATACACATCACATAAGCCTTGCAAGCATTACAACTAATGAGTTAGTTGTGAGATGATGTATTACGGAACGAGTAAAGAGACTTACGATGCGAGATTGAACTAGGTATTGGATACCGACGATCGAATCTCGGGTAAGTAACATACCGATGACAAAGGGAACAACGTATGTTATTATGCGGTCTGACCGATAAAGATCTTCGTAGAAAATGTAGGAACCAATATGGGCATCCAGGTCCCGCTATTGGTTATTGACCGGAGATGTGTCTCGGTCATGTCTACATTGTTCTCGAACCGTAGGGTCCGCAACTTAAGGTTTCGATGACGGTTATATTATGAGTTTGTGTATTTTGATGTACCGAAGGAGTTCGGAGTCCCGGATGTGATCACGGACATAACGAGGAGTCTCGAAATGATCGAGACATAAAGATTGATATATTGGACGGCTATATTCGGACACCGGAAAGGTTCGGAAGTTTCCGGAGAAAGACGGAGTCTTGGGAGGGTTACGGAACCCCCGGAAGTAATGGGCCTTATTGGGCCAAGAGGGGAGAGAGGGCTGCGCCAGGAGGTGGCGCCCCTCCCCACCATGGGGAGTCCAAATTGGACAAGGAGGCGCGGCCCCCCTTTCCCTCTCCCTCTCCCTCTCTTTCCTTCCCCCTTCCTCCTTCCTAGTTGGACTAGGAAAGGGGAGTCCTACTCCCACTAGGAGGAGGACTCCCCCCTCCCTTGGCGCACCTCCTAGGGCCGGCCGGCCCACCCCCATGCTCCTTTATATACGGGGGCAGGGGGGCACCCTAGACCCCACCAGTTGATCCTTGAGATCGTTCCTTAGCCGTGTGCGGTGCCCCCCTTCACCATATTCCACCTCGGTCATATCATAGCAGTGCTTAGGCGAAGCCTGCGTCGGTAGAACATCAAGATCGTCACCACGCCGTCGTCTTGTGGAACTCCCTCTCCCGGAGCTTTGCTTTGGATCGGAGCCCGAGGAGCGCCATCGAGCTGAGCGTGTGCCAAGAACTCGGAGGCGCCGGAGTATGCGCTGGGATCGGCTGGATCGCGAGGAGAACGTCGACTACTTCCTCTACGTTGTGATCGCTTCCGCTTTGGTCTCTGAGTGCGTAGACAATACTCTCCCCTCTCGTTGCTATGCATCACCATGATCTTGCGTGTGCGTAGGAAAAATTTTGAAATTACTGCGTTCCCCAACACCTTGGCCCAGGGGGGGGGGCGCGATTTTTTTTTTAACAAAACTAATCGAAATAAAAAAAATACCAAACGAACTCCGAATTTAATAAAATAAATTTTTCCCGACTCTTAAAAATGAGTCGAACAAAATGAACTTTAAAAACGGCAAACATGCATATTTTTTTAAAATGCTCATTTTGGCCTAAAGCAAATAAATCTTTCAAAACCAAATTTGATTTATTTATAAAATCTTCATTTTTCCTTAATATTGGGAAAGTCATATTATTACCTCTCTTAAGTTTTTTTATCGGAAAAACTTTATGAAGATAATTAAATAAATCCAATGATCCTATTTTCAAAATTTGAGAAATCCCAAATATGAAAATAATGAAACTTCCAACTCTCCGAGGGTCCTTGAGTTGCGTGAAATTTTCTAGGATCGGAAAAATGCGAGAAAATATGTTATGCATGATGACCTAATGTATAACATACCAAATTGAAAATTTGGGATGTTACAAACCTACCTCTTAAGATGAATCTACGCCCTCGAGATTCGGGTTGGCTAGAAAATAGGTGAGGGTGGTCCTTGAGCAAAACTTCCTCTCTTTCCTGGTGGCTTCATCCTCGGTGTGGTGGCTCCACTGAACTTTGCAAAACTTGATAACCTTGCTGCGGGTAACTCTGCTGGCATAATCGAGAATCTTAACGGTTTTTCCTCATATGTCAAGTCATCCTTCAACTGAATTGCTTCGGTGGCACCGTGTCTCTTAACGGTACCTCTGCTATCTCGGGGTGACATTTCTTCAACTGAGAAACATGGAATACATCATGAACTCCTGACAGTCCTTCTGGTAATTCCAACTTATAAGCAACTTCTCCCATGCGTTGCAAAATCTTATACGGTCCAACGAAACGTGGTGCTAACTTTCCTTTAACTCCAAAACGCTTAACTCCTCAAGTGGGGATACTCGAGATATACTCTGTCTCCAACTTCATACTCAATCGCTGCGCTTTGAATCGGCATAGCTCTTTTGTCCGGACTGGGCTACCTTGAGCCTGTCTCGAATCAACTTAACTCTCTGTTCGGACTCCTTAATCAAATCTGGTCCAAACAATCGACGATCTCGGTTTAGTCCCATAACAACGGTGTCCTGCACCTTCTTCCATCTGAGCCTCGAAAGGTGCCATCTTCAAGCTGGTTTGGTAACTGTTGTTGTAGGAAAATTTTGCATACGGCAAATTATCATCCCAGCTAGATCCATAATCTAGGGCACAAGCTCTCAGCATGTCCTCCAAAATCTGATTGACTCTCTCGGTCTGTCCATCGGTGCGTGGGTGGAAAGCTGTCTTGAATTCCAATCGGGTTCCCAATGTTTCGTGCAACTGGTTCCAAAATTTCGAGGTAAACCGGGTTCCTCTATCTAATACGATGCTCCTCGGAACTCCGTGTAAGCACACAATTCTGGTCATGTATATCTTTGCCAACTTAGCACTGCTATAGGTGGTCTTGACTGGAATGAAATGAGCTACCTTTGTTAGGCGGTCGACTATAACCCAAATCGAGTCATATCCTGAACGAGTCTTTGGCAATCCGGTGATAAAATCCATGCCTAGTTTATCCCACTTCCATTCGGTATCGGCAATGGTTGTAACAATCCTGGCGGCTTACGATGTTACGCCTTTACTTTACGACATACATCGCAAATCGCTACATACTCCATAATATCCTTCTTCATTCCGGTCCACCGAAAGTATTCTTCAAATCCAAGTACATCTTGGTATTTCTGGTGAATCGAATAGGGTGAATCATGAGCTTCTTGTAAAATCAACTTCGATCTACGGGTCATTGGGCACATAAACACGGTCTTCAAACCATAGGGTATCGTGCTCATCCTCACGAAATCCTTTAGCTTTTCCTTTGCTCATTTTCTCCTTTATAGAGGCAACTTCCTTATCTGCCTTTTGGGCTTCTCTGATTTTGTCCATCAGCGTTGACTGAATCTCCAATGCTGCTACATAGCCTCTCGGAACTATTTCCAAACATAGCTCTCGAAGGTCCTCGGCTAACTCATTGGGTATTCCTCCCATCATTAGAGTATTGACGTGGCTCTTACGGCTCAATGCGTCGCCTACGACATTAGCCTTTCCGGGTGATAATGCAATCTCATGTCATAATCCTTGATAAGCTCTAACCATCTCCTTTGTCCGAGATTCAATTTCATACGTGTGAAAATGTACTTCAAACTCTTGTGATCCGTATATACTTCACAATGATTTCCAATGAGAAAATGTCTCCACGTCTTCAAGGCATGCACAACGGCTGCTAGCTCCAAATCATGAGTGGCATAATTCAACTCATGGGGCTTAAGTTGTCGTGAAGCATACGAAACAACTCTTCCTTCCTGCATAAGCACTGCTCCAAGTCCTCGACGTGAAGCGTCGCAATACACCTCATAATCCTTAGTCTGATCTGGCAATATCAAGACTGGTGAGGTGGCCAATCTTTTCTTCAACTCCTGAAAACTTGCCTCATAGTCCTCAGTCCATATAAATTTGTTTTCCTTTTTCAACAATTCTGTCATAGGCTTAGCAATCCTTGAGAAATTCTCAATGAATCTTCGGTAGTATCCTGCGAGTCCAAGGAAACTCGAATCTCTCCAACTGTCGTTGGTGCTTCCCATTTGGTTCGGTCTCAACTTTTGTGGGGTCAACTGCTATTCCTTCTCCGGATATAACATGTCCGAGAAATCCAACTTCCTTTAGCCAAAACTCACATTTGCTTTGAACTTGGCATACTTTGGTGTTCCCTCGGTTTCTCCAAAACCAATTGCAAATGTTCCTTGTGTTCCTCTTCATTCTTCGAGAAAATCAAAATGTCATCAATGAACACCACGATTTAACTTATCCAAAAACTCCATAAACACTTTGTTCATCGGGTTCATGAAATAGGCTGGTGCGTTAGTCGATCCAAATGACATAACGGTATACTCGTATAGTCCATATCTCGTGGTAAATGCTGTCTTGGGTATGTCCTGCTCCCGAATCTTCAATGATGGTACCACGATCGCAAGTCGATCTTGGAAAACACCTTGGCTCCTTGCAAGCGATCAAACAGATCATTTATCATAGGTAGTGGGTACTTGTTCTTGATTGTTACTTCATTCAATCCACGATAATCAACAACCATTCTTAACGATCCATCCTTCTTCTCCACTAGCAAAACGGGTGATCCCCAAGGTGAAGAACTTGGGCGTATAAAACCTTTATCCAATAGTTCCTTAATCTGCTTCTTGATTTCCGCCAAATCCTGTCTTTGGCATCACAATACGTTAAACGCCGATATCGGGCCTGTTCACGGCAACAGCTCGATCAAAAACTCAATGTCTCTATCCGTGGCATTCACGGCAACTCTTAGGAAATACATCAGGATAATCCTTCACCATCGGTACTTCTTCCTGCACCACTCACGATAAGCAATTAACTTGCGCTCTTCTCGGCTCGTGCCGTGATACATACTTAATCCTTCTTCCTTCTGGTGTGGTGAGCAAAATTGACTTTGTGGTGCAATCTATGTTTCCTCCATACCTTGATAACCAATCCATACCTAATATCACATCCAATCCTTGGGATTCCAGAACTATTAGGTCTAGGGGGGAAAACATAGTGTCCAATCCTTAATGGCGATCGATCACACCATTTACTAGCCATGTACTCGCCTCCGGGTGAGGTTACTAGCATGGGTGACCTAAGGGCTTGGGTTGGTAACTTGTACTTATCCACAAATCCCCTTGATATGTATGAATGCGATGCACCAAGATGTCGAAAAGAACAAGCTGCGATAAATGACTTAACCAAAAACTTACCGACATCGCATCGGGCTGATCTTCAACCTCCTCCACTACAATGTGGTTCACCTGTCCCCTGTTGAAAGGGTTGGGTTTCTTTCGAGCTTCCATTGCCATTTCCATTCGGCCTATACGACAGTCATTGGCATAATGCCCGATCTTGCGGCACTTAAAGCAAGTAATATGACTCGAGGTCTACTTTGGATGGTGTTGACGGGTTGGTGCGATTACATCCATTGCTTCCTCCATTTCCGTTCCCATTCTTGGTGCCATTATGGTTATGCGAATTACCTCCTCCATGGGTATGCTGAAACTGAATTCCTGATTTAGGGGTATAACGAGGTTTCTTTGAGCTCGAGTTATACTTCCATTGCCCATACTTCCGCTTGCGGTTCTCAATTTGCTGCTGCTTTCCTTCTATCATGAGGGCTCGGTCTACTAACTCCTGGTAGTTATTGAAACTGGCTACCATCAACGGCATGTTGAACTCATCATTCAGTCCTTCTAGAAACTTCTCTGTTTAGCTGCATCGGTAACGCGTCATCTGTGGCATAACGTGCTAATTTACTAAAGTCATCCACGTACTGGCCAACAGTCCTTCCTCCTTGGCGTAGGTGGCGAAACTCACGCTTCTTCATGGCCATAGCTCCTGCTGAAACATGGGCAGTGCGGAAAGCTTGCTGAAATTGATCCCATGTGACAGTGTCTATAGGGTAAGTGGCTGTGAAATTCTCCCACCATGCTGCTGCGGGTCCTTCAAGCTGATGTGCTGCAAACTTCACTCTTTCTCCATCCGTGCATCCTGCAGTGGTCAGTTGCCTTCCTATCTTGCGGAGCCAGTCATCTGCTACAATTGGCTCGGTGCTACTGGAATACACCGGCGGGTTTAGTCTAAGGAAACGAGTCAGATGATCCGCAGGTGGTGGTGGTGGTGGGTTGTTATTGTTGTTACCCTGGTTCTGCACGAATGTTTGAATCAGGGTATTCTGCTGCTGGATCAGTTGGGTGATCTCTGGCGGGAAAACAAATTCGGGGTCGCGTCTCGGAGGCATCTGATGGGTTTAGAAAAGGTGAGAATTTAGAATAGAATGAGGTCTAAGGGGAATCACTACCCAAATGCACATGAGCAAATACACACAAAATCACTTCATTCAATCAAACAAGGGCTTACAACGATCTAACTATCGCAAAAGTGCGTGTACTATAATGTTTACATGGGGGGAAATACTACTAATATGTGGGGGACTTCTACTAATTTGAACCGGTGGAAGACTCCATAATGTTTGCTCGAGCCGTCTTCAAAGTCGGGTTCACTTGGATCCGAATCGGTGTCGTCGATGTTGATGTAGTTGCTTGGGCAATCGACATACTGGTCTTCATTTCTGAGCGCCAACTTCTTCTTGAGTTCTTCAATCTCGTACTTAAGATCGTTATTGTGTCTTGCTAGAGCTACGATCTCGTCCATATAGTCCTTGCGAGTTGTCTTTAGTTCTTCTTCAAGTTCGATGATCCTTCCTTTGCATTACGCAACTCCAACATATCATTGCACATCTGGTTCTCCTGGCGTCCGAATGTGCTGGTTTAGCTCTGGATGAACAGCTGCAATGGATCTATCCTTCTTGGTGCTGACGACGTCCCATTTGTTATCTCGGCGTCCGCAAATCTGGTAGATAGTGTCCTTGAGGTCTTCTTGATAAACTTCTCCAATGCGTCCCATGGTGATGTGAGCTGCCATGCTCTTTCCTGCACTCCAAGTTGGTGCAATCGAAAACACTATCTATAGGCTTCGTGATTGGGGCGAATGTCCTTCTGGAACGTGAGCTTGAATCTTCCAGCTCCTCTTCGAGCAGAGTGGCGTTGAAAGTTCGGTGAAGCTGGGTAGTCCAATGTTCGTGTACTTGGTAACTTCCTTCAAGTGAAATCCAAAAGGTGTGCCTTCATCCGGTTGGGTGTACTTGATCTTGGCGTCCGTCATCCTAAAGAGAGTAGAAAAGATGAGGAGTTAGAAAATGGGAAGAGAGTAGTGATCTATGGCTTTAACTTAGTGGTCGTGTCCTCACGATCGTGTGCTCGATACCATTCTCATGTAGCAGACCGAATGGATCCAGTGCTACGTGCTCGATGTCATCCTGGATCGAATGTCGACACCACAGATTACTTGAAGGATTTATAGCGAGTAGCAATCACACACTTATTACATCGTTGTCCACAAGGGAACTTAATACAATAATATGGCTTAAGGCCATCTAATAATAACAACGGAAGGCTTGGAAGACAAGTGAGTCCATCAACTCCATCGGCATCACTTGAGTATAGAACCACGACCTAACACCTTACTCGTAAATGCGAAAAGTCTGCAACGTGAAAGTTGTAGCCAGCAGGTCAAGACATGGAATATCTTTGGCAATGTAACACATAGAGAACAATGAAGCAACAAGCCTATACTACATGCATATATGGCTGGTGGTAAGGCTCTCTGATTACATTTTTGCATAAAGCTGGTTTTCCCTACATCAAAGGAATAATTTTATTTAACTATCATGGTGGTTGTTAAACATTGAGAATGGTTGACAGCATCCTCAATCCCAATTAAGAAGTACTCATTAAAACCCAATAACTTTATTATTAGAAGTAACATGTTGAGATTCACATGATATTCAAGTACTAGATACTCAAGATGTCCATAACCGGGGACACGGCTAATCATGATTAGTTTATACACTCTGCAGAGGTTTGCGCACTTTTCCCACAAGACTCGATCGCCTCCGCTTGGTTCTCGCACTACATGGTGTTTGAGGAACGGATGACCGAGACATAGTCTTTCAGAAGCGCTAGCACCTTACATGTGGGTAGACCGTACCAACCTAAATCCCCTACATCAGCTAGCCTACCCGTAAGAGTTTGCACAACTTAGTCAACTACGCCAGAGCCCATAATTGGCTTGTGGCTGCACACGGAAGTTTCAGTTTGAATAATCTTATGATCCCTTAGAGCACGGGTGGCGGTCCGAAGAAATCTGAGCAAGTCTGATAGAAACCAGGTGCCTCAATCCACCCGGATGTGTGTTTAGGTTGCCACCTTAGATAAACCATTAATTACAATCTCACATACATCATGGATATTCACTCACCCAATCCACGTCTACTAGCATAGCATAGCATAATAAGCAACGTAGAAGTAACTCCCAAGGTTTCATAAGTAAAACAGGTAATAGGTACTACCTCAATCTACTTCCCTTCCCACAATTTAATTAGATCCTAAACATGCAAATGTTTGAGGGTTGATCTAATGCATAAAAACTGGGTAGTAGAAAAGGTATGATCAAGTGTTACTTGCCTTGCTGATGATCCGCGAGACCTAGAGATACGAAGTAACAAGCGGCGCACTCCGGGTGATCTAACGCAGACAAACAACAGGCATACAATAAGTACTCATCTAATGCACGGGGAAATCTCGAATAAAAGATCTAACCAGATAGTTCAACTTAAGAACCCTGGTTGCAAAAGAATCGAATCAAATAAAGCATCGAAAGTCGGAACTCGAGAGAGAACGACTCGGTTTAGCAAATCTGAAACTAAGTCAAAATTTTACAGTAGCAAAACTCTGTGTAAGTAGGTTAGTCGAACGGCGGTTTCAGAATATGAAACTCCGGTAGCTTGAATCACCTGATTCCGATAAACGAGCAAGAAATAAAACAGATTTGAAAATCGGATCGGAAATCGAATCTGAAAAAATAACGGATTAAATCCGATTAATAGAAAAGCATTTAACGGATTAAATAACGGATGTTCGTTAACAGAACTAATCCAACGAACACATTCATTGAAACGAGCGGTTCGGTGAGCGTTCGTTAATTAAGAAAACCGAAAAATTAAAAACCATCTAGGGTTTAAAAACCGAACATCTCGAAAAAACCGGATCGGGTTTTCTTAGAGAAACCGGATCGGGCGGCGGCGGCTACCTCCGTGCCGCCGGGCGGGTGGTCAATGGGCCGGGCGGTCGGGCGGTGGCGACGTGGCGGCGGCGGGCGACGGCGGGCGGCGGCGGCGGCTCGGTGAGGGCGGCTGCTCGAGGTGAGGAGAGAGGGGGTATAAATAGAAGGGGGGGCTCGCGCCTTGGGAAGGCCAGGGGTGGCGGGCGACCTCGTGTCCGACCGGACACGGGCGGCGGCGGGCGGCGGGCGGCGGCGGGCGCCTCCAGGGCGGCGCGTGAGGGAGAGAGGAGGCGGGCCGGGCGTCAAGGCCGGTGGGCTGGCGGGCTGGGCCTTGGCCGAAGCGATTTTTTTTAACAAAATTAATCGAAATAAAAAAAATACCAAACGAACTCCGAATTTAATAAAATAAATTTTTCCCGACTCCTAAAAATGAGTCGAACAAAATGAACTTTAAAAACGGCAAACATGCATATTTTTTTTAAATGCTCATTTTTGCCTAAAGCAAATAAATCTTTCAAAACCAAATTTGATTTATTTATAAAATCTTCATTTTTCCTTAATATTGGGAAAGTCATATTATTCCCTCTCTTAAGTTTTTTTATCGGAAAAACTTTATGAAGATAATTAAATAAATCCAATGATCCCATTTTCAAAATTTGAGAAATCTCAAATATGAAAATAATGAAACTTCCAACTCTCTCCGAGGGTCCTTGAGTTGCGTGAAATTTTCTAGGATCGGAAAAATGCGAGAAAATATGTTATGCATGATGACCTAATGTATAACATACCAAATTGAAAATTTGGGATGTTACATTAGTGAAAGCTCAAACTAAAGTATGGTTGGAACCATATATACTACTAAAGTAGGACCATACGTCCAACAAAAATTAACATTGAAAAATATAGACACCATTCTAATTTTGTAATTATCTCAATGAAGTTTTTCCTTTGAAATGCATCAAAATTAAGTTGTCACTTTTTTTCACTTTACACGAAATTCTGTTTATCCGGCAGTATACATGTCTAATACAATTAATAGGATCCTCTCTATGCTATTCAATTGTGAAACGGAGGAGTAATACAATTTTTAAGTAAATGAAATATAACGAACTGGAGCCAAAACATTGTTGCTTTAATTAGAAGAAGTACCGATGCGACTATTGTTGTTCTCTAGAGTTTAGATGCATAAATAAAAATCTAGCAACGTGAATTATTGGCCTTGATTCCTCATGATATATTAACGGCGTATCTGAAGAAAAAGCAGTGGTTTGTTGCTAACTGAACAGTAATGTGACAAACAAAGACAAAGTGATATATTCAATTCAAGAAAATCAAGAACTTCATAAGAACTAAGACTAACGCATCATTATGTAAAGCTCTTTAGTTCCTATGCTTTTTATCATCCCATTGCATTTTTTGTGATAAACAAACTCGGAGATCAATAATGCATCGGACGATTTGGATATGGAAAGAAGGGCTAACAATTCCTCAAAGATTGCTTTTGGTGCTGCTGAAACTCAACTTTTTTCATGCACTATTTTCTTGCTTTAACGCAAAGATAGATATATAAAGACGCTAAGCAAAAACAGAACATAATAGATATATGTATGCTACTGGGACATGCCCTATCTGGCGTTGTTGTGCCTATTTGTAGCATCGTCCACCACCAGCCACTATTCCTCGCCACACCCTGCATGTCACTGTTTCGTCCTTGTTGCACCTCTCCCCTGCCCATCGCAGCACTGCTAGTCGCCATCTATTGCCCTGGTAGTAGCAGTCTGGTGCTCAGCTTTTCAAGTTGTGTGTCCGCATGTGTCCGCGTAGCATGCGTCGGTGTTGCGGCCACACGAACACTCTCGTACGTGGGCACCTGCTAATCAATTCCCTCATTAGCCCTTGTGGATGGTGCGGTTGATGGTGGACACCTCACGAACATGTCCACTTGCACCTTGACTTCCTCTGCACCCACCATCGTGACTTCTGAGATGGTTTCGTCTACAGGACGAAATTAGATGCTAGATTTTACCATGACCATAATATGGATGGGAGGAGACTCAATGCTACTATGCTAGGTTGTAGATGAAAGAATTAGGATACAAAGAGATGATGAATAAAATCGTACCATATTTTTCTAGATCAAATACTTTTGGACGGAACATTGAAGCTGAGATTGACTTCAAAGGAGAAGCTGCATCATGGTTTAGGGCTCAGATTCCAAGAAAAAGGGATGATCGAGGACAGATTAGATGGATACCTTTTTTAGATTAATTAATGCGGCTCGGTGGAGGAAGAGGTACATGAGGGAGATGTTTTTTTTCCTAAGAGACATGCACGTGGGACATCCAGTCAGGACTCTTTAATGGAAATCATTGTACGGCTGTAGATAGTTAATTAGGGGATCGGACGGTCAGTTTGATTAGTTTGTGAGAATTAACGTGATGACTCGGATGGTGCTTTCAATTAGTAAATATACTAGTCGTCAACCCGTGTAACTGCACGGGCTAATATTTTTCAAATTTAAGTTGTGAAAATTTGAAATGTCAAACAATAATATAAATATGTTGATATAGATTATTTTATAACAGATGCATGTGTACCTTGGTTGGACATAGTGTCCAACGAAGCTACATTGATTCGCCTATTTTGTGATTAGATTGTTTGCATCCAATAATATGAATATTCTGATGTAAATTATTATAATAATACATGCATGTGTTCCTTGGCAGGACATAGGTAGGGTCCAGCAAACATACATCGTCTCAAATATTTTAGCATATATCTTCCTTTGGTACCCTACCTAAAAATATATATATACATCTTCCTTTTGGCCATGGAAGCCCATAGAATTATACAGTTTGTTTCTCTAACAATAGTGGACACATGCTTGCCCGGGTTTCTATCAACATACGTGATACCATAGCAAATAATATACATATTACAAAAGATTGTCTTATATTCTCATTATACCATAGATTATTAAGATTAGAAGTTCTTGCTTGAACCAACAAAATCTTAAACAATTTCTTTTAGGATTCACATAGATATAATTTTTTAAAATATTCGTCATCCATAATTCGCATAGACAATTATGTGTTTACATTCGATCTTTGTGGCGGATGATACATCCAGTTTATTTTACAATACTAATATATATGTATTTTCAATTGTTTTAATGACCAATTATTTCTTTGTTACAAGGACAAAAAAAGACATGCATAGACATACTATATATGCAAATAAGTATTAAGAATCTGCACCTCCAATGAATCATGTGAAACCATGTAATTCGCGAATCGCATGCACATCAGTTAAAGCAGTATAACCCTAGAAAAGTACATAATACTAATCGACGCCCCAAATGATTCTACACAAATGCATCACGACACCACTACCTTGCACATGGCGACACTGGATGCGGATGAATCTGGTTCGCTCCTCTACAGCATAATTGCGTGAAGTGTGCTCATAAACATGCATGTATATATCAATTTTTCACATGATCGGGCACTTGATATCATGATATTTTGTTGGGATTCGCTCCTCTACAAATTTTAGGATAGGTTTTACTTGCATGGGACTTAAAGAACGGATGACGAACTCAATGACATCGAATAGACTGATCGCTGTGCTTGTCGTCCGATCTAGGTTCGCCGATGCACAGTGTATGAATTACCACTACAACACGATCTACTTTAGAGCACTATCAATACACCTCATCCTTTACTGCATCGACCATTATCGCCGTTAGATTGTAGTCTGCTCGAAACTTTAAGCTATGGAGAATTTTAGAGGATGGATTTGATAGTTGGCCTTTGTTAGATCAAAAACGTGGGTGTACTTTGAAGTTGGCTATGGATGTAGGGAGGAAGACGGGGAAATCCTGACAAAGAGGAAGATCAATCGACGCTTGTGGTCGCTCAGCGTCCCTTGCGGCACCAGGCTTTGGGCTCCTTTGTGGTGCACCGATAGCCATGCGGGTGGGAGAGCACACTTGATGGTAATGGGGATATATCCTTCGCTGAGAAAAACTGCCGCCAGCAGACATAGATAAGAGAGGATAATTGAAGGAGAGGAATCAGCGGCCATGTATACACGTTGCCCTTATTTTTTGTGTCATGGGCTCTTGTATTGTTTTGGTACACATGCATTTATGCAAAGGCAAGTTTCTATGTACACATGCGTGCATGAGTACTACTGTTTGTTCTATCACATTGGACTTTTTCTCCAAAAAACTTGTCACGTTGGACTCCAATCACGTATGTCCTACGACTTGTAGTGTGGGTGGACTATGGAACATGCGTTTTAAGTTACCATGTTGGACTTAAATCACGTCTGACTTGTAGCATCTTTTTTTTGCGGAATGACAAATCGTACCATATATGGGCTCTCTAGTTTTAGCGTGCAGACAGATGCGCTCATTATGGACCTGCTTTTTTTAAACTCGTCAATTTGAACTTAAATCACATATTACGTTCAGCATATCTATTGAGGGAAAAGAATCTTCAGTTACCAACATGAATATTCCTATTTTTTAATCAAACGGATCTATGTTTTTTCTTTTACATCGCTGGAGTTTTTATGGAAGGAAAATCTTTTTTTAAGGTAACAATGGATACTTTCTTTGTTTGAACGTGTCAGCAGCCTTTTTCGGACCACTTGCGTTACATAAGTTTTCTTTTTATCTCCGGCGTTAATTATTCAATCCAACGGTATAATTAATTTTGATGATGTGGATTAATGAGAAGTCTTTAATGGTGCCTCCAATTAGTAAATATATAAGATATAAGATTATTGAATGTACTTTCACATCATAAATATTTGTTATGGTAAATGTTTATATTTTTCTATAAACTTGGTCAAACTTTAGGAAGTTTGACTTCGGTCAAACCTAATATGCAGAGTTTACTACTACTACTCGCTAGTTGCTTAGCCGAATCACTCAACACGCCACACGGGGAGTCCAGTGTCACAAAATTTTGAGGTCGGCGGGAAAATCTCCCGCGACCCTGATTCGAGCAGTGGGAAGTTACCATCATAGCCTTCGGAACAGGCCTACAGATGACGCTTGGTAGGGGGCTGTTTTCGTAACTTCAGGTTCACCCTACCCAGCCAACCCCACCCCGGCACCCAGAGTAGTACACCTGAATACTCCCCATTTTCTATCCCCACGGCAGAATAGACTTCTCCACGGCACCGCAGCCTTCGTGCTCCTCCCCTTTACATCGGTGCACTCGTCTACCGCAGCGCATGTGCCTCATCGACGACCTCGTACGCTGCACTGGAGCCGGTCCCCCGTCGTCGTCATACACGGAGCCTCTTCCCCGGCATCGTCTTCCACGGTCTCGGATCTGCTTCCCGGAAGCCGACGCCAAGCGCAGAAGTACCGCCGTCATGCACAATGAACTGACTCCCGTTGCCGACCATGACTCACAGAGGCCACGGCGACCATCGTTCTCCTCCTCGATTGGTAATGTGTGTATTGAATAACTTTGCAGTACATGTGCAGTTCCAGTTTTGTTCATACCTACCCTTCAAATTTCCTGGGTGCTATTGTTCCCGTAAAAGTAATTGGTTATAGCCTCCATTGTCCAACAGAATATCAGCTTGTAATTGTGCGTCGCTCCTGTATCGCGCTGTGCTTGGGTAGGTTTTTCATCTGCAACCAGTAGTGTGGCAAATGATGGAAAGGTTTTTAGAACTAGCAAGATGCCCATGCGTTGCACGCATCAAGATGCATTTGTATGAGTAGTTTATCTTGTGGGAGAAAAGGATGAACGAGGGAAGGCCTTATTTGCAAATCTGGAGAGGGGTATGGGTATCCTTTTGCAAAATTCCCATTTGTTTCCTTCCAATCTATCATATATAAATCGGACGGCCTATATTGCAAGAAAAAAGTACAGAAAAAAAAGTAGACAGTAAAGGAAGTAGATATAAATATTAAATATTAAATATTAAATAAATATAACAGTAGAGAAGAGAGTAGAGATAGCAAAGACGTCGGGAAAGGATCGCGCGCGCGGGGAAAAAGCGGCCGGGCGTGCGCTAGTTTTGGCGCGCGGCGTCCGACGAGCTTTATAAAATCCAACACCCTCCCACCGCTCTGTGCCTTGCCCCCGCTCTTTTTCGCCTCGCCGCCGCCGCGCCACCATGCCGCCGCGTCGCTAGGAAACTTGGGGATACCGCGGCATCCGCGCGCGCCCCTCCGGCTGCTTCTCCGCCAAGATCCGGTTCCTCAGGATGCGCGTCGGCCTCGGCAATTTCGACACCGCCAACGAGGCCGCCCGCGCGTACGACGCGGAGCTGTGGCGCCTCCGGTGGCCTCATAGAACATTGAACTTCCCCAGCGTGCCGACGCGGGGGCGGACGCAGGAGCTCGGGCCTCTGCCGCGGCTTAGCACCGACGAGGATCGTCTCGACAACCAGAGGCGGGAGTACCGTCTCGGCATCGCCGAGATGGACGATGAAGCCATGGCGCTGTGGCGCCAACACTTCCCACAGGACATCATCAACGAGCGCGAGTTCTACGCGCAAAGGAGGGCGGAGAAGGATAAGAGGAGGGCGGAGCGAGCTGCCTATCGCGAGGACAAGCGTAGGTGAAAAGCGGATGATCAATTCAACATGAGGCTAGGAGTAGCCTCGCCCTGGGAATCCGACGATGATGGGTATCTTCAAGCCTACAGTCAGACGTCGGAGGAGGACATCACCGAGGAGGAGTTGGACGGCGAGGAGTAGTTGAATTATCTTTTTTTATCTATCTATGCTAAGAACTATCCTCTACTCTCTATTATCTACTTCTTGATCCGAAGCTATGGCAGCTTTTTTAAAAGCGCCAGCGTTGCGATTCTGTTGGAGATGCTCTAACATGGCAGATTTAGTGCTTTAATGTTGCCCACAAGATGTGCAAGTATTACTAGTAGTATATTTTTCTTGCCATGTTGAGATTTTAAAACCAAAGTGCGAACATGCAGAGGAGCAATGAAGACCAAACACGGGATATTCGGGACATCTTCAAGGAGCGTGGCAAGTTAAAGAGGAGCTGCACCGATCCTATTAAACGAGCTTTGGTAAGTAACACCATTTCAATTACTTTCGTGTAGCCTCATGTTCTTTGATTTGTATATGTTGTAGTTTCTGTTTCTCTTAAGTGTGGTGTTCTTCGATGTGTAATAAGAAGAGTCTTAATCGTCCTAATGCTTTCGTTTTTAGCTTGATGTAGGAAGTGGGTGTTCTCACCTTGTAGTCTGTTTTTATTTTATTTTTTCCTTTTGAATTCACTTCTCCGAGTTCTGTTTATCTGGCTTCTACTAAATGGATCTAGGTTGCTCTGAGTATTGATCTAAAAAAGAAGTAACTTCATGTCAGGATGCAGTTCCTGCGAGGAGGGAAGTATGGTCAACCTCGAGATCATGTTTCCAAAATGAGGCTGGATTACACACAAGGTGCCAGTTCCCTAATGATGCTGGATTAGACACAAGGTGCAAATTCCCAGATGATGTTGGATTACACACAAGCCAGGTGGAGTCGTCAGCTGTTCGTGTCCTCGTGGCATTAGTAAAGAATGAAAGAAAGCATGCTGTAGCCCTTGAGAATGTAGCTGAGTTCCTGAAGAAGCGAAAAGAGCAATCAGATGCTCTCTTCACCCAAGCCAAAGAAGAGATGGAAGAAGCCAGAAATAAGCTAGTAGAGGCAGAGCAGGCTAGGCGTCTCCTGCTATCTAAAACTGTTGTCAATACAAAATTTCCTTCATAATAGCTAGGTTCAAATGTTTATCCAGTCAGCATGCCTGTTGTGATGTCCGTGCATCTACTGATGTGGCACAAAATGTTTTTTCGGGTCATGTAATAACAACAATTACTTTCCAAACAATAACAGACGAAGCATTGGACATGGTATAGTTCACGCGCAAGCCCGACATTCCAAGTTCAACTTCCACATCAAACTCATGTTCACAGATATCTCCACATTCATACATAATGTCCACAACCATGATTCACTTCAAAGCCAAAAAATGTGAGGAGAGTTATAAATAAAGAAAATCCTTTTTTGTTTGGGTATAACAAAATCTCGTTTTCCATTCACATTTTACAAGTAAAATTCATGGACAAACTTTGACCCAAAGTACGACGGGGACTAGTAAACCAGAATGGAGGTAGTAGTTTTTCTAATCAAAGAAGGGTTTCCCCTTCCAATTTTCATTACTGAAAACCAGCATCTAAATCTAAACCATAGTATTTGCCCTAGAACTACAAGGTTCAACATCTCGCAACATAAACCCATACAACCTCCATCGCAAAAAAAACCATGCAACCATACGCCAAGTAGTTACGTAGTACTATGAATTCCATTTTCGCTCCATACCAATCGTTCTAAAACTACTTACTACTTATAACGCAGCCATTGAAAATTGGAACTCTTAACCCCGCTAGAAAAGCGATATTTTAAACGTGGCTACTCGATCTGTGGCAACTGGCGAGCCACCGCGCTCCAAGTCGTTCACCTGTGGTCCCGACCATCAACTCCTACGGATCAAATTATCACGCGAGCTGACTATTCCTACAAAGGTGCTCCACCACATACCCGGTACCCGCGAATGCAGCAATCGTGCACCTAGGGTTTTAGGGTTTATTTGTTAACGTCGCCTTTATGTAACACTCATGTGTGCGAGACTGCGAGGGGCCGACTACGTGCGTGCGCCTCTTCTCTTCGTATATGTACTCCTCCGTTTGTCTGGTGTCCAAAAAATTATAATAACTACTAGCAATGTGCCAATGCGTTGCCACACGGTCAAAGTATATTAATACATATTCACCGATATGATAGAAAAAAGTCTAGTTTTGAAATATGTATATCACTAAAAATATGTTATGTTTCACTCAAAATATATTCCTTTGGCGGTTTTGATGAGGTAAGGGAGGAATGTTGTTGGTTTCAAGATCCGAGAAGTGGTATATGTCTAATTTCTACTCTTACTAGCAAGATGCCCGTGCGTTGCACGGAACATCACGATCTTGTGGGAGAAAGGATGAACGAGGGAAGGCCTTATATTCAAATGTGGTGAAGAGTGTGGGTAAATTTCCCTATTTTCCTTCCTACCCGTTAGATATAAATCGGACTACCTATATTGCAGGATGGCAGGCCCACCATCATCACCAACTCTATTTTTTATCCCTACTCTTATAAAAAGCATTGTCGGTGATGATCGTGTGCCTGCTATCCTGCAATGTAGGCCGTCCGATCTATATCTGACGGATAGGAAGGAAACTATGGCAATTTTGCAAAAATATACCCACACCCCTCTCCACATTTTCAAATAAGGCCTTCCCTCGTTCATCCTTTTCCCCCACAAGATAAACTACTCATACAAATGCATCTTGATGTTCCGTGCAACGCATGGTCATCTTGCTAGTTGTTGCAAAAAGCACATGTGTGTGTGAGAGAGAGGGAGAGGGGGGAGGACAGAGTGCATGTGTGACAAAGACACAAGGAGTGTGTGTGCGATATGTATCAGCTTAAAATGAGGCAATAGTGTGTGTGTGTGCACGATCGAGAGGGCGTGTCTCAAGAAGGGAAGAAAAATATACATACATACAAGGAGCGGGAGAGAGACATGTATGCGATGGTGGAAGCACGAGTGTGCGAGTGTATAAACCTATCTAGAGGCTAGCTAGTCGATAAATGTTTGTGAGAGAAATACGAGTGGGGGTGCGAAAGCGAGAGTTTTGTGTGTGTGAGAGAGAGACCGTAGTCGGGAAGGGGAGTGGAAGCAGGAGTTGTGTGTGTGTGTGTGTGTGTCTGTGAGAGAGAGAGAGAGAGAGAGGAGACGGTAGTCGGGGTTGTCTGATCGGTAAACAAATGAATAATGTCAGTCTGGGATGGAGACGAAAAGGAGACTGCAACAAATGTTGTGTCTACAGGAGAGAGAGCGAGAGTAATTTTAGTGGTATGAGTCATATGTAAAGACATATAGGGTGTGTGAGAGAATCCCATAGAGAGAAAGACAAAGTGAAAGACGAGTGGAGACTGTGTGTGTGCGGTGAAAAAGAAAGCTTATGTACCGAGTGATACCAGAGAACAGTAGAGACGCGAGAAATAATGAAAACCGTGTAATGTATAATGATAGGGAGAGTGTGACACTTCTCAAGGGAGACGTCAAGAGACCATGTTTGCGAGGATAGGAGAAACATGAAGTGAGCGTGCAGGTGAGCTGGAGAAAAGAGAGTGATAGCTACCTGAAGGAGCATGCATGTGAGAGAGATGGGCATGAAAGGAGTGAACAAAAAAGGGATTCAAATATTTGAATTCGAGATGATGATACATGTAATCCATACTCGAACCAAAATTGATCTATCAAACATGCATACTCATATGAATTCACGCACATCTATGTTATTTAATATGTAGATATTACTGATCCATACATTTTAGTAGAACATAATTTGGTTAAATTTTTTCGAATTCAACCTTAAGATTTCGAGATCGTTGTATTTGTATATCATATTATACATATAAAGGAGCAGAATTCTTTGTTGTGCTTTTGAAAGTATATATAGAAAAATGATGTATATAGAATGTAATTCCAATTGAAATGGATCCTGTCCGAAAAAATAAAATACAAACGGGATTCGAATTGAGTTGGCACGGTAAACGTGCACTCTGCAAAATTTGAACGAAGCGGGGAAAGTCACAGTAACCGCCCGAAACCAAAATCTGCAAGATGGAAATCACTACTGCCTATCCCTGCCATGCAAAGCCTATCTGCTGGATTTCTATAGGTTTCGATAGGGGTAGGTTTGTAATTTCACCCAAACGTGACGTAACCGCCTCTCACCCGGATTCATACAGGGTGGGCGCCAAAACACAGTGTGTCCTCGGCCGAAATCGACTCCCTCCCCGATTCATATTCATACACGGTGGGCGCCAAAAACAAACGCTCGTCGGCAAATATTCGGTGTATGCGAGATTACCATTCTATCCCCAACCGACTAATGTTGCTGTGATGTAGTAGAAATTTGAAACAGGGGCTAAGTTTGTAAATTTCCTCGCATTTGAGACAAGCGCGCCCTGAATACATGGTTCCCCCCTTCCTCTCTACCTCCCTTTTCCCCATTCGTACTCCGTGGGCGCCAAAACACCCTCTCCACCCCACCCTCCTCCGTCCCGCCGCCAGCCGCCACCCCATCCAGCGCCGTCCTCCTCCACCATGCCGGAGCTGATACCCCGACGCCACCGTCCATTACAAGAGATCGACCTCTCTCATCCACGGCTTCGGACCGGGATCCTTGCATCCCGTCCTCTCGCTTCATCCCCGCCGTCGTCCAGCTTGCCAGCGCCGCTCCTACGACCGTCTCGTCCACCGCGCCCCATGATATGTCTCCAACGTATCTATAATTTTTGATTGCTCCATGCTACTTTATCTACTGTTTTGGACTATATTGGGCTTTATTTTCCAATTTTATATTATTTTTGGGACTAACCTATTAACCGGAGGCCCAGCCTAGAATTGTTGTTTTTTTGCCTATTTCAGTGTTTCGAAGAAACGGAATATCAAACGGAGTCCAAACGGAATGAAACCTTCAGGAACGTGATTTTCTCACCGAACGTGATCCAGGAGACTTGGACCCTACTCCAAGAAGTAATAGAGGCGGTCACGAGGGTCGGGGGCGCCCCCCCCCCTAGGGCACGCCCCCTGCCTTGTGGGCCCCCTGTTGCTTCACCGACGTACTCCTTCCTCCTATATATATCTACGTACCCCCAAACAATCAGAACAGGAGCCAAAAACCTAATTCCACCGCTGCAACTTCCTGTATCCACGAGATCCCATCTTGGGGCCTGTTCCAGAGCTCCGTCAGAAGAGGGCCGTCATCACGGAGGGCTTCTACATCATCATAGCCCCTCCGATAAAGTGTGAGTAGTTTACTTCAGACCTTCGGGTCCATAGATAGTAGCTAGATGGCTTCTTCTCTCTTTTTGGATCTCAATACAATGTTCTCCCCCTCTCTCGTGGAGATCTATTCGATGTAATATTCTTTTTGCGGTGTGTTTGTTGAGACCGATGAATTGTGGGTTTATGATCAAGATTATCTATGAACAATATTTGAATCTTCTCTGAAGTCTTTTATGTATGATTGGTTATCTTTGCAAGTATCTTCGAATTATCCGTTTGGTTTGGCCAACTAGATTGGTAGTTCTTGCAATGGGAGAAGTGCTTAGCTTTGGATTCAATCTTGCGGTGTCCTTTCGATGTGAGAAGGGGCAGCAAGGCACGTATTGTATTGTTGCCATCGAGGATAACAAGATGGGGTTTTATCATATTGCATGAATTTATCCCTCTACATCATGTCATCTTGCTTAAGGCGTTACTCTGTTTTTAACTTAATACTCTAGATGCATGCTGGATAGCGGTCGATGAGTGGAGTAATAGTAGTAGATGAAGGCAGGAGTCAATCTACTTGTCTTGGACGTGATGCCTATATACATGATCTTACCTAGATATTCTCATAGCTATGCTCAGTTCTGTCAATTGCTCAACAGTAATTCGTTCACCCACCGTAGAATACTTATGCTCTTGAGAGAAACCACTAGTTAAACCTATGGCCCCCGGGTCTATTCTCATCATATCAATCTCCATTACTTTAATCTTGTTTTGCTTTTTTACTTTGCCTTTTACTTTTCACTTTGCATCTCTATACCAAAAATACCAAAAATATTATTTATCATCTCTATCAGATCTCACTCTCGTAAGTGACCGTGAAGGGATTGACAATCCCTAATCGCGTTGGTTGCGAGGAGCTATTGTTTTGTGCAGGTACGAGGGACTTGTGCGTAGCCTCCTACTGGATTGATACCTTGGTTCTCAAAAACTGAGGGAAATACTTACGCTACTTTGCTGCATCATCCTTTCCTCTTCGGGGAAATCCAAGCTAGATGCTCAAGAGGTAGCAAGAAGAATTTCTGGCGCCCTTGCCGGGGAGGCTTACGCAAGAGCAAGTCAAGACTTGGACTCCTAACAACAAGCCACTTCTGGCGCCGCTAAAGTCTACATACCAAGTACCCATCACAATCCCTATCTCTCGCATTACATTATTTGCCATTTGCCTCTCGTTTTCCTCTCCCCCACTCCACCCTTGCCGTTTTATTCGCCCTCTCTTTCCCAATCTCCTCCTCTTCTTCCCGTTTGACTTTTTCTCGCTTGCCTTTTGTTTGCTCGTGTGTTGGATTGATTATTTGTCGCGATGGCTCAAGATACTACCAAATTGTGACTTCACCAATACCAATAATAATGATTTCCTTAGCACTCCGATTGCTCCTCTTGCCAATACTGAATCTTGTGAAATCAATACTGCTTTGTTGAATCTTGTTATGAAAGATCAATTCGCCGGCCTTCCTAGTGAAGGTGCCGCTACTCATCTGAATAGCTTCGTTGATTTATGTGATATGCAAAAGAAAAAAGATGTCGATAATGATGTCGTTAAATTGAAGCTATTTCCTTTTTCGCTTAGATATCGTGCTAAAGCGTGGTTTTCATCTCTGCCTAAAAATAGTATTGATTCTTGGAACAAGTGCAAAGATGCTTTTATCTCTAAGTATTTTCCTCCCGCTAAGATCATCTCTCTTAGGAACGATATTATGAATTTTAAGCAACGGTTTGGGAGAGAATGAAATTAATGATACGTAATTGTCCTACTCATGGTTTGATCTTGTGGATGATTATACAAACCTTTTATGCCGGATTGAATTTTGCTTCTAGAAATCTTTTAGATTCGGCATGGAGGCACTTTTATGGAAATCACTCTAGGAGATGCTACTAAACTTCTAGATAATATTATGGTTAATTATTCTCAATGGCATACCGAAAGATCTACTAATAAAAAAGTGCATGCGATGGAAGAAATAAATGTTTTGAGTGGAAAGATGGATGAACTTATGAAATTATTTGCTACTAAGAGTGTTTCTTCTTATCCTAATGATATGCCTTTATCTACTTTTATTGAGAACAATAATTAATCTATGGATGTGAATTTTGATGGTAGGAATAATTTTGGTAACAACGCGTATAGAGGGAATTTTAATCCTAGGCCTTATCCTAGTAATTCCTCTAATAATTATGGAAATTCCTACAACAATTCTTATGGAAATTTTAATAAGATGCCCTCTTAATTTGAGACTAGTGTTAAAGAATTTATGAGTTTGCAAAAGAATTTTAATGCTTTGCTTGAGGAGAAATTTCTTAAAGTTGATGATTTGGCTAGGAACGTTGATATAATTTCTCTTGAAATTGATTTTTTAAAGCTTAGATCTATTCGTCCTAAGCATGATATCAATGAGTCTCTCAAATCTATGAGAATTTCCATTGATGTGTGCAAGGAAAGGACCGCTAGGATGCGTGCTATGAAAGATGCCTTTATTAAAGCTTGTTCTTCCAATTCCTATGAAAATCAAGATGGAGATCTAAAAGTTATTGATGTGTCCCCCATTGAATCTTTGTTTTGTAATATGAATCTTGATGAAACTTAATATGATCTTCCTTTACCTAGAAGGCGTTCTAAGAATTCAGAGTTTTTAGATCTTGATGATGAAATTGAAAATGCGGGATTGAAAGAAATTAAAACCTAGATGTTGCTAAACCTACTATATTGGATCTCAAGGAATTTAATTATGAAAATTGCTCTTTAATTTATTGTATTTCCTTTTTGCAATCCGTGCTAAATTATCCTCATGCTTATAGTCAAAATAAGGCCTTTACCGAACACATTGTTGATGCCTTGATGCAATCTTATGAAGAAAAACTTGAGTTGAAGGTCTCTATCCCTAGAAAGCTCTATGATGAGTGGGAACCTACTATTAAAATTAAAATTAAAAATTATAAGTTTCATGCCTTGTGTGATTTGGGTGCTAGTGTCTTCACTATCCCCAAAACCTTGTGTGATTTGCTAGATTTCCGCGACTTTGATGATTGCTCTCTAAACTTGCATCTTGAGGATTCCACTATTAAAAAGCCTATGGGAAGAATTAATGATGTTCTTATTGTTGCAAATAGGAATTATATGCCCGTAGATTTTATCGTTCTTGATATATATTGCAATTCTTCTTGCCCTATTATTCTTGGTAGACCTTTCCTTAGAACGACTGGTGCAATTATTGATATGAAGGAAGGGAATATTAGATTCCAATTTCCCTTAAAGAAGGGCATGGAACACTTTCTTAGAAAGAAAATAAAATTACAATATGAATCTATCATGAGAGCCACCTATGGATTGCCTACCAAAGGCGGCAATACTTAAAACTATCCTTGCTTTTATGCCTAGCTAGGGGCATTAAACGATAGCGCTTGTTGGGAGGCAACCCAATTTTATTTTTATTTTTATTTTGTTTTTGCTTCTGTTTAGGAATAAATAATCCATCTAGCCTCTGTTTAGATGTGGTTTTATGTTTTAATTAGTGTTTGTGCCAAGTTAGACCTATAGGATCTTCTTGGATGATTGTTATTTGATCTTGCTGTAATTTCCAGAATCTTTCTGTTCACGAAAACAATTGTTAAAAATCACCAGAACGTGATAAAATACTGATTCCAATTGATTATGATCATTAAACAAATTGTATAGGTCTTCCTATTTTTGTAGAATGTTTGGATTTCCAGAAGTTTGCGTTAGTTACTTATTACTACAGACTGTTCTGTTTTTGACAGATTCTGTTTTTCGTGTGTTGTTTGCTTATTTTGATGAATCTATGGCTAGTAAAATAGTTTATAATCCATAGAGAAGTTGGAATACAGTAGGTTCAACACCAATATAAATAAATAATGATTTCATTACAGTAACTTAAAGTAGTCTTTTGTTTTCTTTCTCTAACGGAGCTCACGAGATTTCTATTGAGCTTTGTGTTGTGAAGTTTTCAAGTTTTGGGTAAATTCTTTTGATGGATTATGGAACAAGGAGTGGAAAGAGCCTAAGCTTGGGGATGCCCATGGCACCCCAAGATAATCCAAGGACACCAAAAGTCAAAGCTTGGGGATGCCCCGGAAGGCATCCCCTCTTTCGTCTACTTCCATCGGTAATTTACTTGGAGCTATATTTTTATTCACCACATGATATGTGTTTTGCTTGGAGCGTCTTGTATTATTTGCGTATTTTCTTGTTAGTTTACCACAATCATCCTTGCTGTGCACACCTTTTGATAGAGCCATACATGAATTGGAATTTGATAGAATACTCTATGTGCTTCACTTATATCTTTTGAGCTTGGTAGTTTTGCTCTATGTGCTTCACTTATATCTTTTGAGCGTGATAATTTTTGCTCTAGTGCTTCACTTATATCTTTTAGAGCACGGTGGTGGATTTGTTTTAAAGAAACTATTGATCTCTCATGCCTCACTTAGATCATTTTGAGAGTCGTTAATAGCATGGCAATTTGCTTAATATTAATATACTTGGTATTCAAGATATGTGAAACTTTCTTTTGAGTGCGTTGAATACTAAGAAAAGTTTGATGCTTGATAATATTTTTGAGATATGAAGATGGTGATATTAGAGTCATGCTATTTGAGTAGCTGTGAATTTGAGAAATACTTGTGTTGAAGTTTGTGATTCCCGTAGCATGCACGTATGGTGAACCGTTATGTGATGAACTCGGAGCATGATTTATTTATTGATTGTCTTCCTTATGAGTGGCGGTCGGGGACGAGCGATGGTATTTCCCTACCAATCTATCCCCCTAGGAGCATGCACGTAATACTTTGCTTTGATAAGTTCTAGATTTTTGCAATAAGTATATGAGTTCTTTGTGACTAATGTTGAGTCCATGGATTATACGCACTTTTTCCCATCCTTCTACCATTGCTAGCCTCTCTAATACCGCACACTTTTCGCTGGTATCATACACCCACCATATATCTTCCTCAAAACAGCCACCATACCTACCTATCATGGCATTTCCATAGCCATTCCGAGATATATTGCCATGCAACTTTCCACCGTTCCGTTTATTATGACACGCTCCATCATTGTCATATTGCTAGCATGATCATGTAGTTGACATCATATTTGTGGCAAAGCCACCGTTCATAATTCTTTCATACATGTCACTCTTGATTCATTGCATATCCCGGTACACCGCCGGAGGCATTCATATAGAGTCATACTTTGTTCTAAGAATCGAGTTGTAATTGTTGAGTTGTAAGAAAAATAAAAGTGTGATGATCATCATTTTGTAGAGCATTGTCCCAAGTGAGGAAAGGATGATGGAGACTATGATTCCCCCACAAGTCGGGATGAGACTCCGGACGAAAAAAAAATGAAAAAAAATATAAAAGAGGCCAAAAAAAGGAGAAGGCCCAAATGAAAAAAATGAGATAAAAAGAGACAAGGGACAATGCTACTATCCTTTTACCACACTTGTGCTTCAAAGTAGCACCAAGATATTCATGATAGAGAGTCTCTCATTTTGTCACTTTCATATACTAGTGGGAATTTTTCATTATAGAACTTGGCTTGTATATTCCAATGATGCGCTTCCTCAAATGCCCTAGGTCTTCATGAGAAAGCGAGTTGGATGCACACCCACTTAGTTTCTTTTGTTGAGATTTCATATACTTATAGCTCTAGTGCATCCGTTGCATGGCAATCCCTACTCACTCACATTGATATCTATTGATGGGCATCTCCATAGCCCGATGATACGCCTAGTTGATGTGAGACCATCTTCCCTCTCTTTTTTCTCCACAACCAGCATTCTATTCCACATATTGTGCTATATCCATGGCTCACGCTCATGTATTGCATGAAGATTGAAAATGTTTTGAAAATGTAAAAGTATGAAACAATTGCTTGGCTTGTCATCGGGGCTGTGCATGATTTTAATATTTTGTGTGGGGAAGATGGAGCATAGCCAGACTATATGATTTTGTAGGGATAACTTTCTTTGGCTATGTTATTTTGAGAAGACATAATTGCTTAGTTAGTATGCTTGAAGTATTATTATTTTTATGTCAATATGAACTTTTGTCTTGAATCTTTCGAATCTGAATATTCATACCACAATTAAGAAGATTTACATTGAAATTATGCCAAGTAGCACTCCGCATCAAAAATTCTCTTTTTATCATTTACCTACTCGGGGACAAGCAGGAATTAAGCTTGGGGATGCCTAATACGTCTCCAATGTATTTATAATTTTTTATTGCTCCATGCTACTTTATCTACTGTTTTGGACTATATTGGGCTTTATTTTCCACTTTTATATTATTTTTGGGACTAACCTATTAACCGGAGGCCCAGCTCAGAATTGCTGTTTTTGCCTATTTCAGTGTTTCGTAGAAACGGAATATCAAACGGAGTCCAAACGTAATGAAACTTCGGTAACGTGATTTTCTCACCAAACGTGATCCAGGAGACTTGGACCCTACTCCAAGAAGTAACATAGGCGGTCACGAGGGTGGGGGGTGCCCCCCCTAGGGCGCGCCCCCTGCCTCATGGGCCCCTGTTGCTCCACCGACATACTCCTTCCTCCTATATATACCTACGTACCCCCAAACGATCAGAACAGGAACCAAAAACCTAATTCCACCACCGCAACTTCCTGTATCCACGAGATCCCATCTTGGGGCATGTTCTGGAGCTCCGCCGGAAGAGGGCCGTCATCATGGAGGGCTTCTACATCATCATAGCCCCTCCGATGAAGTGTGAGTAGTTTACTTCAGACCTTCGGGTCCATAGCTAGTAGCTAGATGGCTTCTTCTCTCTTTTTGGATCTCAATACAATGTTCTCCCCCTCTCTTGCGGAGATCTATGCGATGTAATATACTTTTTGCGGTGTGTTTGTTGAGACCAATGAATTGTGGGTTTATGATCAAGATTATCTATGAACAATATTTGAATCTTCTCTGAATTCTTTTATGTATGATTGGTTATCTTTGCAATCCGTTTGGTTTGGCCAACTAGATTGGTAGTTCTTGCAATGGGAGAAGTGCTTAGCTTTGGGTTCAATCTTGCGGTGTCCTTTCCCAGTGACAGAAGGGGCAGCAAGGCACGTATTGTATTGTTGCCATCGAGGATAACAAGATGTGGTTTTTATCATATTGCATGAATTTATCCCTCTACATCATGTCATCTTGCTTAAGGCGTTACTTTGTTTTTAACTTAATACTCTAGATGCATGCTGGATAGCGGTCGATGAGTGGAGTAATAGTAGTAGATGCTGGCAGGAGTCAGTCTACTTGTCTCGGACGTGATACCTATATACATGATCATACCTAGATATTCTCATAACTATGCTCAATTCTGTCAATTGCTCAACAGTAATTCGTTCACCCACCGTAGAATACTTATGCTCTTGAGAGAAACCACTAGTGAAACCTATGGCCCCCGGGTCTATTCTCATCATATCTATCTCCATTACTTTAATCTTGTTTTGCTTTTTACTTTGCCTTTTACTTTTCACTTTGCATCTCTATACCAAAAATACCAAAAATATTATTTATCATCTCTATCAGATCTCACTCTCATAAGTGACCGTGAAGGGATTGACAACCCCTAATCACGTTGGTTGCGAGGAGCTATTGTTTTGTGCGGGTACGAGGGACTTGTGTGTAGCCTCCTACTGGATTGATACCTTGGTTCTCAAAAACCGAGGGAAATACTTACGCTACTTTGTTGCATCATCCTCTCCTCTTCGGGGAAATCCAATGCAGTTCTCAAGAGGTAGCACCCCACCTCCACCGTCTACCCTCCTAGATCTGCTTCCACACCGCCGACAGCCATCGCTACCGCAGCACCGTCAAATTCTCAGCAGATGCGTACACGACGCCGCACCAGAGGCGGTACTCTTTCGTATCTGCTCAACTTATTTATCGTAGCAAGAAAATGGATCGCCACTGCTTTACTCTGATTTCTTGTCTTGGTTGCGAAGTTGCCTTTGTCCGGTTTGCACCTTCAGATCCGCCATGGCACGCTCAACACTATACTCCCAAAGCTTATGGTTTACCCCTTTTATATTCCACACTAGTTAAATCACAGTAGACTAAATCTCAAAATTGGGTCAGTCGATTTTTCAGAGCTCTCCGGAGTTTGCCGGTGCGATCGAAGGGGCTCGGGTGGTTGTGGGGCCTCGCCGAACAAAGAAAACTCGACGCGGGTGGGGGTTGGGGTGGGGGTGGGGATGGGGGTGGCGGAGGAACACAGACGGTGGGTGCCGGTGGTCCGGCCGGCGTCCCGTGCGGTGTTCTGTATGGGAAGAATCGGAGACGAGGAAGAAGAAGGGTTAGGAGACGTAGGATCTTCCTCCAACCGCCTGAAATGGTCGAGTGACAGCTGGGAGTTGCATTCTTAATGCGCTCTGGTTCATCATGTGTGGGCACTGCGCAACCAACATTTTATTATCCAAAATCTGCTTACTCTTCTTTACCATGTTCCTCTTCTGTTCTTCTTTAATATGTACTCTCTCCGTTCCTAAATACAAGTATTTGTATAGATTCCACCATGGACTATATATGAAGCAAAATGAGTGAATCTACACTCTAAAATGTATCTGGATACATCTGTATGTGATCCATAGTGGAAATATCTACCAAGACTTATATTTTGGAACGGAGGGAGTATGATAGTAGTACAGTATGTTCCTTGTACTGAAGATGAGCAGGCACATTTGCAGTGTAGAGGTCTATACGGTCGGTTGTGATGGACACTTTGAGCCTCTTTGATTCGTAGGATCTTGTAAACATATGTCGAGATACCATGCCCATCCATTATCAATACATATTCCATCTTTTCATCATACCATGTTTTTTCACTCAAATGTTGTTCTTGTGCATCAGACATCAAAAAGGAAGAGGGTGATTGCCGAACCTAAGGAGCACCAGCAAAGTCCTTGAAAAACGTGGTGGTGCGGAGAAATCAGATGACACCCACTTATATTGGTTGTACAACCAGTGACACAAAACGTAGGACCGACACCAGCAGGCTGTACCCATACTTCACTGGCCACACCACTAGCCCCACCACAAGGACCTGCACTCCAGCAAAAGGTATACCGATTTCATTTGCCATAGCACCAGCTGTACCACAGAAAAATCCCACTCCAGCAAAAAAAGTCTGACCAAGTCCATCGTCAAGACCTATCCCAACTGCAGAGACGGCCAATTCCTGCAGATAACCCCATTCCATTTATTCCTAGTTTAAAAGACAATGCTTTCAATGTTGTTAGGGACTACGTGCATATATTCCCATCATGGAAGATTATTGTGAAGACAAACACCATTTTCACATCTTCCTGTCCAACTTACGTGTAAGTGCTATTATTCATGGTTATTATTTTCCTGTTTTCTGCTGATTGAACACATCAATGATTTACATTATATTGTTGTAACTAGGCGAGGGTCAATCTGGATAGTCATGACGAGCAAAGCTTGCTTGTGCTTTTCAAGGAATCGTTGCAGCAGTATCGGTGTTACCTGAGGAAATCACACTTTGATGGCAAGTCTATAAACGAATTTCTGGTGAAGTCTCCTGTGCTAAATTTAGAAGACATTGAATGGAAAACCTTGTTATGCACTGGTCTCGTTCCCAGGATGAGGTACTGTCTATGAAATCACATGACAATTTGAACTTCTACTTTTCCGCATGTGCCTTACGGATCTTTTTTGCAGGAAATCTGCTCGAAGAAGAATTCCAGTTTGACAAGAACGACAGGATATCGCAAATATGCTGCCCGCTGCTTTGCTCTTGTTAGTACCTATTGTCCTGTATCACTGTACTTGCATACATACCTGGCTCATTATGTGAGAGCAGTATGCATGATATCTTGCTTATCAATTGTTCGCTCCAAATTATCTCATCTGTATGAATGGTTACATTAGTGTAGAATATATCTAATGCCAATGTTTTTTTAGCTCTGCATTATTCTTGTAAGTACATGTTGTCTTTTATCAGTGTACTTATAATGACAGGTGGTTGTTCATGTACCATCACTCTGCAGCTTATTTTCCTTTGCCCTCCATTTTCTACACATCAGATCTATATTTGCTCTTACCATAAGGTTGGTACTGAAGAAGTTTAGCTGTGCATTGCTCTTGGCTGTAGCTTTTGCCTATATCGCTGCACTTACATTTATAGCTACTTGGTTATGTAGCATAACTCTTCATCTTATCTTAAATATTCTCCATTTTTTCGTATATTATCACATATATATTTACTCTTAACAAAATGTAGAATAAAGGCAATGCTTTTGAAGAAGATTCTGTGGTGAACTTCTTAAATTTCCCCCCCATCAGCATGGACAATGCCTTTATAGAGCCTGTCTTCACCAATAATGTAAGTTTATCCATCTCAAGCCTTCAAACTTTGTTGTATATATTTGGTTAGGCATGACTGCAACAACTGTTTAATTTTTGTGTTTGCATCAAATTGCTTGTTTAAAGTTTATTATGTAGTTCATAAACAAAAGTTTGTCCTTTCTCAATTTAAGTTTTCAGTTGTACAACCAAGTTCCTTCTTCATACCATGTAAATTAAACTATACAGAGCAAGTGATCTTCTTTTGCACTGCATGTATGCTTCTGTTCTTCATCCCGTAATCCAGTGGTGTGGTGAACCTACCCACTACAGCACAATGTCATATTCTGCCATGTCTTAACTATGAACAATGTCATATCATTCTACTATTATTTAAACTGTCTCTTTATTTGGCAATCTGAAATGGTATAAATTGACAGCACACTAACCATTGATACTTATGAGTTCTTGATCTGTAATCCAGTGGTGTCGTGAAGCTGCCAACTCCTTCACAATGTCATTTCCTGCCATGTCTTGACCTGAACAATACCATATTGTGTTAATGCAATTTTAAACTGTGTCACTTTATTCGTCAGTAAGAAATGTGATGAATTGTCAGCACTGATACTTTTATGTGCAAAACCTGTCATCCGTCTTCTTGTTTATCTTTTAGAGTGAGGAAGATATAAGTGTTGAACAAGCGTAGTCTCATCATCTTGCTCAGCTGCTTGCGCTGCAGCTCCCCAGCAGGGTTAACCTTTCTTGAACTCTATTGAAGTGCTATCAGTTTTGTATATTATTTTGTTGGCGTGTTTATTTGCACTGGTGGCGATCTTTGATTCCCAGTGTATGTAATCTGCTGTCTTCTTTTGCTTTATTATCATAGTGGCGAACTTTGATGCCCAGTGGATGTAATATGCCGTAATTTCTTTATTGTATAGTCTAGGTTTTTTTCTTATTCACGATGTTGCAGTTATTTTACTGATTATATATCCTGTCTTCGCAGTAAACCGGCCAAACCGTAAAATTACGGTATATAATCGGGCCGTCATGCAATCACGATGTAGGTTGGGCCTGAAACGTGCCGAGCAGCTCACGGGCCGGCAGCAGCCTGAAATGAACCCCGGCCCATGATTGTGCGAATCAAACAACGGGCTTTTAACATGCCAAAATTGTCTCGGTCCTTGTTTGGCCCAATCAGATATTGGCTACGAGTAGGCCAGATGCAAACCGGGCCGTAGTTAGGCCCAACTATATGACTGGCTTTTAACAGGCCAAAATTAATATAGGGCCGAAATGTTAAACGGGCCCTTAACAGGCCAAAACTAATATCAGGCCGAATTACTAAGTGGGCCTTTGGCAAGTGGGCACAAAAGCACCGTGTCCAGTTGACGGGCTGAATCTGATATGGGCCATAATTGAGCCCAAAGCCTCTTAAAGGGCCGGACCTGATATGGGCCGTAATTTGGCCCAGAACATGGTAGGCTTTTAATGGGCCGGATCTCATATGGGCCACTATTAGGTCCGGAGCGTGGCAGGCCATTAATGGAACGGATCAAATATGGGCCGACATTTGGCCCAAAACATGGTAGCCAGTTAATGGGCCGGCCTACTAGGGTCCTCAAAATCTTGTGGGCCTACAGCTGGGCCGGCCCATTAATGTCGGCGAAATCTCATGGGCCTTTAGCTGGGCCGGCCCATTATGATCCGCAAGAATCTTGTGGGCCTTTACCTGGGCTGGCCCATTATGGCACACAAAAATCTTGTGGGCCTTTACCTGGGCCGGCCCATTATGGCCCGCAAAATCTTGTGGGCCTTTAGCTGGGCCAGCCAATTATGGTCCGCAAAATCTCATGGGCCTTTAGCTGGGCCAGCCCATTATGGTCCACAAAATCTTGTGGGCTTTCAGTTGGGCCGGCCCATTTAAACTTGATGGGCCGGTCCACGTGTCAACATATCATAGGCGCGTCTCGCCCATTGGATGAGTGACACCTGTGCCAATGCGGACCTGACACGTGCCTCCTCCAGCCAATCATGATTTTACACATGGAAAATCCCCATTGGTCGGGGCTGTTAATGGATTATCGGATCCAAAACCCGACCCGATAGCTTAACGGCGTTCCATTACGGTGGATGCCACGTGTCGGTCACCCTTGACGAAAGCACTTCTGTGACGCGCGATTTATCGTCATGGAAGTGGACACTTCCGTGTTGATAATTTTGGTAATGTCATGGAACACTTCTACGACAGCACATGTATGACTATCTTGATTCTGTCATAAATTTGTCATGGATGTACATGCATGACAAAAAACGGACCTACTGTGACAAACACGTATTATTACGGAAGTGTATTTTTTTGTAGTGGTGCCTGACGGGGGAATCTCCAGCTAGCAGGTCGAAGTCTGATACTTGCGACCCTCTCTCCTACTTTGGGCTGCAGAGCGTGGCGGCACATATCAGGGTATGGTGTGTTGGGGAATGTTGCAGAAAATAAAAAATTTCTACGCTTTCACCAAGATCTATCTACGAGTTCATCTAGCAACGGGAGAAAGGAGTGCATCTACATACCTTTGTAGATCGCGAGCGGAAGCGTTCAAGAGAACCGGGTTGAGGGAGTCGTACTCGTCGTGATCCAAATCACCGATATTCTAGTGCTGAACGGACAGCACCTCCGCGTTCAACACCCATACGGAGCGGAGACGTCTCCCGCGCCTTGATCCAGCAAGGTGGAGGGAGAGGTTGAGGAAGAGAGCTCCAGCAGCAGCACGACGGCGTGGTAGTGGTGGAGAGGCAAGATTCGGCAGGCTTCGCCAAGCTCTTAACGGAGGAGGAGAGGTGTTGGGGAGGGAGGGTCGCGCCTTGGATGTTGTGTGCAGCCCTCCCTCGCCCCTCTATTTATAGGGGAAGGGGGAAGGCCCCCTCTAGATGAGATCTAGAGGGGCGGCCAAGGGAGGGACTTGCCCCCAAGCAAGGGGGGCGCCCACTAGGGTTTCCTCCAACCCTAGGCGCATGGGCCCAAGGGGGATGCGCCCAGCCCTCCAGGGCTGGTTCCCTGCCCACCACGGCCCATGAGGCCCTCCGAGAGGTGGCCCCTCGGTAGACCCGGAACCCCTCCGGTGGCCCCGGTACAATACCGATATGCCCCCGAACCTTCCCGGTGACCGTATGACAACTTCCCATATATAAATATTCACCTCCGGAGCATTCCGGAACTCCTCGTGACATCTGGGATCTTATCCGGGACTCCGAAAAACATTTGGTAATCACATACAAGTCTTCCTAATAACCCTATCGTCACCGAACCTTAAGTGTGTAGACCCTACGGGTTCGGGAGACACGTAGACATGACCGAGACGACTCTTCGGTCAATAACCAACAGCGGGATCTGGATACCCATGTTGGCTCCCACATGCTCCTCGATGATCTCATCGGATGAACCACGATGTCGAGGATTCAAGCAACCCCGTATACGATTCCCTTTGTCAGTCAGTATGTTACTTGCCCGAGATTCGATCGTCGGTATCCCAATACCTCGTTCAATCTTGTTACCGGCAAGTCACTTTACTCGTACCGTAATGCATGATCCCGTGACCAGACACTTGGTCACTTTGAGCTCATCATGATGATGCATTACCAGTGGGCCCAGAGATACCTCTCCGTCATACGGAGTGACAAATTCCAGTCTCGATCCGTGTCAACCCAACAGATACTTTCGGAGATACCCGTAGTATACCTTTATAGTCACCCAGTTGGGTTGTGACGTTTGGTACACCCAAAGCACTCCTACGGTATCCGGGAGTTACACGATCTCATGGTCTAAGGAAAAGATACTTGACATTGGAAAAGCTCTAGCAAACGAACTACACGATCTTGTGCCATGCTTAGGATTGGGTCTTGTCCATCACATCATTCTCCTAATGATGTGATCCCGTTATCAATGACATCCAATGTCCATAGTCAGGAAACCATGACTATCTGTTGATCAACGAGCTAGTCAACTAGAGGCTCACTAGGGACATGTTGTGGTCTATGTATTCACACGTGTATTACGATTTCCGGATAGTACAATTATAGCATGAATAAAAGACAATTATCATGAATAAGGAAATATAATTATAATACTTTTATTATTGCCTGTAGGGAATATTTCCAACATGGTGCATGCAGAGACGCATGGTACGCTGTGTACACACAGTTTTGCCTAATGAACGAAACCGCGCTGCCATCATGATCCTTGCCGTCGGTTATCTCCTGGTTAATCGGATAATTCAGTCCGACAAACAGAGAGCGTGTACCAAGGCTACTTACCAACCTCCAGTCAAAAATTCCTGAAGGCCCAGAGAAGCTGGGATCCTGCTCAAAGACCTTACAGAGACTGTGATTGTATTCCGCAAAACAACACGTCCGGTACGTGCGAACGATCATCAATCGTTCGCCGTTGTCTGATTGAGCCAGGAACCACCTTTAAGTGCCATGCCGCTTTTCTTTGAAAGGTTCTGGGATTAGGAAGTGTAGGGACACCAGGCGACCTACAACATCATATCAAGTTGGAGTCAAGTAACCCTCAAAAAAAAGTTGGAGTCAAATAAAAAAGGGCTCTTGATGTTGTCAATCTTAAGAACAGCATGTTATGGGCATGAATATTTTTTCAGTAAATGTTGACAGTAATATAAGCAAGCCATCATGATATCATAGGAAAGTAACAAACTGCTTTAACAGCCGTTTGTAGCAATGACTGGAGTAGGCCAGCAATACGTCCAGCCATAGAAGGAGTCGACAGCGTAAATGAAGCCCTTGTGTTCAATGGCATCAGAGAACCATGGAGGATGTATGATCCTGCGATGGACGTGCAGATTTATCCACTTACCGCAGTGACCTGTCAGATAGGCGAGACCGCGGTTGAAGAACGCAATTAGCCTGAAGTCTTTATAATTCGCAGATCTTGTGGGCACTTGATAGATTACAACCTTGAGCAAATCAAACTTGGTATCATGTTGGCTACTGTAAGATTTCGAGTATTCTGGGCCGCGGTGCCAAAGCAGTGCAGTGTTAATCGAAGGAAGGGGATCAATCGCCGGGTGTAGACCTCCACGAGCATCCAGCTGCCGCGACCGTCGACGAGCACCATCCAAGACGTGTTCATGCCGACCCAGTACATACCGTTAATGTAGTTGAGGGTGACGGGGATCGGATCGCAGTCAAGGGGGTTGATGCTCGCCACCCTACGATCATTATGCTGCGTGACATGCCGTTTATGAAGATCAAGCGGCATCAGCAAGCAAGGAGCTGGCTTCAAAAGCTCCGGACTGAGGGCTTTGAGTAAACGGTACAGCCCCGACGGGCACGCTGCAAGCGGCATGCTACTGAGATTGTCCACACGCGAAACAATGAGCTTGATTGTGGGGAGCGAATTCCAGCCACTCTTTCGGCGGACGCTGCTCGGTTCTGCCATTGTTAGTGCTTGGCTTTCGGACGAGGGGGGAGGCGCCTTAGCGGGGATGGAAGATTGGACGAGGGGGGGAGGCGCCTTAGCAGACAAATATGGAGAAGCGAATATATGTTGCTGGAAGTGGACAGGTGATGATGACTACAACAGGCCTCTTGACTTACGAGACACATACCAGCAGCATAGGGTCATATCGAAGTCAGACAACTTGCTTGAGTGATCACAATACTGGTACTCCCTACAGTACCTGCTACTATGCCCTAACTTGCTTGAGTAGAGTAGCAGTGGAGTAAGACTCTACTCTACTACTAGCACCGGAGGAGTAGTATGTTCTAATCTAAAATAGTTACAAACTTAAATGCCCGAGCGTGGAACGACTACGAACCGCAATCGGTGCTAACTCCAATCCTGCAAGTCATGTATTTGTTTCTTTTTAACTTTCTGTATGAATCTATAGCCAGCCTGCAAGTCATGTACACTGTACTGACAGTGGAACCCATAGAGTACTTAGAATACAAGATTAAGGATGCAATTAACTTTTTATAGAGGGAGAATCATACACACAATTAACTCAAACGGATTGGACGTGACTCTATTATTCTCCAACGACAACTGGCAAATTTCCTCCCGCGGGCAGGAGTAGGTTTCTCGGTTTGCATGCGGATTCAGTGGAGGGGTTTGATGGAGGGGAGGAGGCGTGTTCAGCCGGGCGTGCAGTGGACGGTGCAGTACTATTCGATTTGACAACTACAACAAGTATATTATGAAAAACAAAGAAGAGTAGTAGAGATAGACATAAGAATAGAGACTAGGGAGGAGCACCATCTACTGCTTCGTGGGCTACTTCTGCACACCATTCGGCGGCCGCAACGTCCCCTACAGCCACTCCCTCTTGCGCTCCATTCGACGGACGCAACGTCCCCTACAGCCACTCCCTCCTGCGCTCCATTCGGCGGGCGCTGTTGAAATTTGGGCAGCGCACTCTCGCGACTGCTAGCAGCGACGACTTCACCGACGACGACTTCTTCCCCGACCTCAGCAACCTCTTCCTCAATGACATGGGCGACAACCTCAACGCCAATGGTGCTGCTCCCGTTGCATCGTATGTGCTTCTGTCCTTCCTGTTCGAAATCGTGGTAGAATTCATGTTTCTAGTCTGTGTCCTAGATTCGGTCTATGCATCTACTATGCTAGTCCGCATGATTAGTTTAATCTCTGTTATAGCCGTCATGATTTATTTTGTACTTATTCGGACTAAATCTCGTAGTAACTTGCTCATATATTCAACTGGCGGAACGTCCCCTACAGCCACTCCCGTTTCATGGACGGCCTGGTCGATGCCTCCAAGGAGCCCTTCGTCTACTACTATGAGTGCCCGGTGCCGTTTTGGGGCTCGCTGGCAAACATCGTGCATCACCTGACGCAGGCGTGCGAAAATCACTACTGGCCCTTGGCGAAGAACATCAAGTACGAGACGTGCTACCCGTTCACCGTGCCAGAGTCGCTGGAGGATCAGCGCCGCCTGCTAGTCTCGGAGGAGGATGGCAGCGTCTTCCTCTTGAACGTGGCCACCGGCGAGGCCAAGAGCCGCCGCCACATCTCTGTAGTGTGCGTCAGGGGCGACGCCGCTGACGCTGACACTGACACGAGGCCGATGTACGGGTGCATGCTCACTATTACTACCCCTCGGAGGTCCGTGGGCGGCGACATTGGCTACGCCAAGCTGACTTGGACTCTGCCGAGCTGGGACTTTCCCGCCGATGTGGACATGGAAGACGCACGGTATTATTTGACCCCCAACAATGTGCACGGGGACTCCAAGGAGATTCACCTGGACATCTGCATTATCAAGTTAAATGTTGATCATTTGTCTTTGCTCAATGTAATCTGCTGTCTAAGCATGTGGAGACTTCCATGCATGATCTTTCTCTATTGGAGTATCGCGCATGAATAAAAGCGTATCCATTTATGGTTTAGTCTAGAATCTTCCATGTATGAATTTTTACTACAGTACTGGTGAAACACTTATGATGAACCATTCCTTACATATCCTCTTCCCCCTTCCAAGTCATCTGATTTAATCCCTTCGTCTAGGTGTATAAGGGCATGGTTAATACTTAAATAGTATATCCAACTGTTGACTACTCCCTCCATTCCACAATATAGTGCCTATAGATTTTTGTGGAAGTCAAACTTTGCCAACTTTGACCAAGTGTATAGAGAAAACTATCTACATCTACACTACCAAACATGTACATTCTGAAAATATAACTCATGATGTATCCAATGATGTGCATTTGGTATTCTAGATGTACCCAATTTTCTCTATAAATATGGTCAAAGTTTGAAACGTTTGACTTTGCAAAAATCTATAGGCACTACATGGAACAGAGGGAGTATAAGAAAGTGCCATGTCATCTGTAGCCAACATGTATAACAATGGATACTCAAAAACTAATTCTTGAAGATCATTTCCTGCAAAGCACAATAAGAGATATTTCTTCACAAGTTATGGATGCAGGTTGAACAGTTGAACGCTTTTGTTTGCAAAAGATATGTTTTTATCTATTCCACCCAAATGTTTGTGAGCTCTAGAGATGAAATAATATCCAAACAAACCTATCGATACCCGTTACACATGAGATGACCCCCACATCCTTTGTCAAAATAAAAAACTCTCCGATCAATGCATTTCACTCTTCCGTGCAACGCACGGGCACCTTACTATAGATTAGTACGACCAAAAATTGAACTAACATTATATATAGTACGATAAATGATGATCCATGTCACCTAAAATTATATCGTTGAAAACTATGTTCAAATACGAATCCAACGATATTGTTTTTGTTGACATGAACTAACATTTTGTCAGTTAAATCTTCAGTCAAATTCAGTGGGGGATAAACCACGACCAATGTAGTACTACTAGTGTAGAGGGCGGCGCTGCACGGGTGTCTCACCCCGCTCGTGGCGCGGCAGTTAAGCCATCATATCACAAAACCTAACCACTCCCAGTAATAAGTGGCCTGGTAAAATAAACGGACAAGCAACCATCACATCCCTCCGTCTTTTTTGCATTTCATCTCTCTGCATTTACTTTCTCCGGTTCATCTCAAGACACTCGATCCCTAGCTACTACTCCTAGTATCCCTAGCTACTACTCCTAGGGCCAGTTCTTTTGGCGGCTTCCCCAGCTTTTCCCATAAGATTAGTCACAGTGGAGAGTAACATTAAGGCGCCTCACTCATTTATTTGGGCTTCTAAACTACTACTAGTAGTACCTCCGTCCTGGTTTATTCCTCACCATTAATTTGTGCTAAATTTTGACCAAAGATTTAACTGATAAAATGTTAGTGCATGTGACATGCACTAACATTTCATTAGTTAAATTTATGATCAAAATTTGACACTGATTACAATGGGAACCAATAAACCAGGATGGGGGTAGTAGTTATGGGATTAATAATCTAGAAGCCTAAAAGAACTGGCCCCTGGTACTCCTACTAGTAGTAGTACTCAAGTTGGAATTCCAATTGCACGGCACAACTTGTTAGGCAAAAAATTCGATACAGGGTGTAGGAAGCGGTTTGGGAATTTGCATGCTTTTCCAACCAGTGAGATACTCCGTACGAAGTACGACAGAGAAATAACCACAGAGAAGGAAGCTAAAAGTAAACAACTAAACGAGCATTTTTGCATTTGTTTTGCATTGAATCGTTTCACAAGCTTGACTAGTGTTGTTTTTCTACTTTTACGAAAACCGCATCGTAATGTTAAAACGTGCATTTGCACGTACATAAGTAATAGTTGTACTCCCTCCGTCTAGGTGTATAAGTCTTCCCTCCTTCTTGGTCACGGTGCACAACCAAAGATGACTTATTGACCTGGACGGAGGGAGTAGCACAGTCTGAAAGCATATATCGAGAGAGACCTGTAGTGCGATAGTATATAGTAAAGTTTGTGCTATATGCACGTACTTGAAAAAATGCGTACGAATACACAAGGTTTCCAAACTTTCCCTTTTACATACTTAATTAAGGACGCTAATAATTCCTGAACGTTCGGGATTTATCATTTGCGTCCCAAAACTAATGAGATCGCCTTTACTGAAACAAAAATTATACTCCTCCTAAAAGCCATGACGCCGCAGGGAGCGCTGCGGCGCGCCACGAAGTGCCACAGTGCGCGGCCGTTTCCAGGCGCCGACACAACGCCTCTTCCTCAGCCTCGCAACTCGTGGAGGTGCTGATTGGCGGCTTCTTGGCGAGCGCGATCTCACCGGTGTGGTGAGCCGGGCGCCAACAGGTACTACTCGCTGGAAGTGTGCACCGGTCCACGCACCGCCAAGCGTAGATGAGGCGCTTGGGCCGACTGCACTCAGGCGTCGGCACGGCGTCCTCCGCCACCCTCACGGCCCTCGCACGAGCCTTCTGCCAAAGAGCCAATTGCCTGACTCTCTCGGACGCGACATAGGCCTCCCAGGCAGCTTGTTCCGCGGTGCGCTTCTCTTCCTCTGCATTCTTCTCCTCCTCTATTTTGGCGCGCTCTGCTGGAGGCAAAGCCTCCCACAAGGCGACATCCATTTCTTTCCAAAGCTCCTCAAGGCTGGGGGGCTCGGCGGGCGGCGCGGCGTTCTCCTCGTAGCGGGGAGCCAACGCGCGTGCTGGCGAGATTGGGAACACCGACGTGTCCACCTCGACACATCACGGCGAGGAGCGGAATGCCGACGCGTCCTCCTCGACTAGTGGCGGCAAGGAACAGAACGGCGACGCATCGCGTCGCGGCGAGGAGCGGAATGCCGACACGTCCTCCTCGACTAGTGGCGGCGAGGAATGGAACGGCGACGCGTCGCGTCGTGGCGAGGAGCGAAACACCGACGCGTCCTCCTCGACTAGTGGCGGCGAGGAACGGAACGGCGATGCGTGACTGTCCGCGCGGTGCAGCGAGGGGCACCTATGGCTTGGGAGGGGCGATGCCATGGTCGTCGACGTGAGAGGGAGCCAGGGAGGGGGAGGAGATAGTGATGAACGTGAACGTGAGGGCGAGGAGATAACGATGTCGTGGGAGGCGCAATATTTATAGCATGCAATGGCACACCTACGTAAGATATGGACTGAGCTGCACTGAGTTAACTGCAGGTCCAGTTGCGTCACTAACATGTGGGCCAGACCCCTGTTGGGCCCATATGATAGTGACCCAATGCACCTGCAGTTAAGTAACGACTACATGGGCATATTTGTTGGAGTAAATTACGGGGGAGGGAAGGGGTAGAAGTATTGCTGGTCACAACGGATTGGACGAGTGCGGGGGGAGGAGAGTCATGCATGCAGATTTTTTTCAAACGGGGTGGAGTGGTGGGACCGCCCGAGGGAAAAGGAGAGTTTGGAAGGCATATTATTTCCACACATGGAGAGGAAAAGATTTGGAGACGAACAGGCTTCCTACAGGTATGGGGAATGGTGCATAATAAATCTCATCTTGCATGCCAGGCTAGGTATAGTCTCAAGTCATTAAAAACATACACGCCCCACACATGTTCATATTTCAAGGTGCACTAAATTAATGCTTGCGATGATTAAGGCTGGCCATAATGATGGTATCTTAGCTGGTATCATGCACACGGGAATAACAAACATGCTGATGTGGCAAAGAATTAAACATGAGAGGGGGGTTAGAGTAACTAGTGTTCATGCATGCATTGGTAAACACATTTTTTGTGAAGAACTACAAAAACTATTCCACCGCCTCTATCTTGCTAAGAGTAGGTCAAAATTTTGAATCGATCCCTTTAAACTAGAAGGGAGGTAGTAGTACTCTAATAGCTAACCTTGGCCCTGTTTGGATCCATGTGTTAGAGGTAGTTTGGGTTAGTTTCAACTCAACTAACCCAAAAAAAACCTAACCCACCCAAGAGGTGCTTTATACTCCCTCCGTCTAGGTGAGTGAGTCATCTTAGGTTGTGCACCGTGACCAAGGAGGAGGGGAAAACGAGAGAACTTAATTTTTATTTGCTAATTAATAGCATTGCATGCAATGAACTAACCACTGCATGTCGTGTTTGGTAGTCTCAAGTCATTAAAATCATGCACACCCCACATATCTTATTGGTTGATATGTCAAGAAACAAGAAACGAGGTAGAAGTTAATGCACCGCGCCTAAGTGTTTTGGGATTATTTGGTTTTCATAAGATGACTTACACACCTAGACGGTAGGAGTACTCATTATAATCAGTATTGTAGATATTGATATTTTTAGTATAAACGGTTGACGGAAGTAAAAAAGGACCAGAGGGAGTATCATGCATGTGGAGTACGCAAAAAAATTGCTCATTTATAGCCGGTCGAAGTCTCAAAGGGCGCGACCGCGCGAGGGAGCCGAAGGTCATGGGAGGCGCGACGGTTGACGAAATTAATTGAAGTTACACACAAGCCGGCATGGCGTGCGAACAGGCAGAAGCTATACCGTCAGGCCTACGATATGGGTCTAGTAGGCATGACATCTAATGGGTCCCGCATACTTCTCGAGAACTCTTTGGGGGCTTGCAGCCGTTTATCCACCGGGCAAGCCAGCAACCCCACGCCGTTTGCACGCCCTACTCGTCCCCGTCTTCTATTAGTACAGTACCTTAGAACAGTTTGCTCCCAGTCGTCCCGTCCTTTCACATTATGGAAGTTCCACTAATCCTAACCCTCCTCCCAAATCCATGGCGATGAGTTCGAAGTCATCTACAACCGTTCTTCCGCAATGGTGAAAGAATGCCTTGCTCGCTTCAAACGCATGTTCGAAAACTGAAATGATGAGTGGGTCGCTGGGCTAGATGTTGAGTACACCAAAGTCCTGGGAAGCGAGAAGAAACTAAAGGAGGTAGAGAAGAAGCCACTGTGATCCAGGTTTGCGTGCATGACTTATGCTTGGTCTACCACATATGCCATGCCGATGTTGAGTGCGAGGAATTTAAGAAGTTCCTCAAGGGCGGCCGAGTCAAATTCGTTACTGTAGACTTTAGGAATGACAAGGAAATCCTTGGTCGGATAGGCCTCGTTGTAGGCGACCCCTTCGACCTCCAGAAGGAAGGGCTGGTGTCCTCCTCTCATCCTTCAATGCTGACCCTGGCAGCAGCCATGATTGATCGTTCATACGCTAAACTGAAGAAACCTCATCACGAGTTTCATCATGCATGAGAGTCAAAGACATTAGATGAAGATCACATCCTGTACGCAGCAATGGATGCCTACCTTTGTTTAAATATCTACAAGGGTTGGATGAAGAAGCAGAGCCCAGTGTCCGGTTCAAGCAGAGAAGTTTCGACGAAGAGGAAGAGGGACGAGGACGAAGTCGAGGACGTGGACTCAGACTCCGAGTAGGTGGCAGTGCCGTCGCTCATGCTCGTTCTACTGCAGTGTCAAGCGGACTAGTTGCTTAGTTTATTTTCAAGGGTGTGTTGTGCTGAGGCCCCAGCAGAACTCTGTTTATGTTCTTTCTCGTTATTTGAACTCTTTAGTACGTACAGCAGTACTAGTACTATGTATTAGTATTGTTCTTCTTGCAGTTGGTACTACTGCTCGTATCTTCGTGTTCCTACTGTAGTTAATACGTTCGTACTAGTAGTATAATTTGGGTCAGTCGATTTGTGAAAGAAGTTCGACGGAGTGAAGGAAGAAGACGGCAGGGTGCCCATGATCTATCTTATGAGTGTTGGGTGTGGAATGCAGTTCGCCGGAAAAAATGGATCGTCCCCTGGGTTAAACGGATGGCCGGGTGGGGGGAAGCATGGCGGTGGCAGGCGGTTCAGGGGAGGGCGCGCCGGTGGAGGCGGGCGGTTAGGCGTGTGGCGGGCTGAGAAGATGAACCGTGCATCTATTTCGGAGGTTGAAGACGCCCTTCTAGCCATCCATGTTGCATCAAACGGCTCACAAGAGTCGACTGGCCCAAATTGCTCCTTCAGATTGCAGGATCCACGTGGCATTCAAGGTCTCAAAGGTAGATTCCACGTCCGCACCCGGTTTGCGGGCTCGTCGCGCGCACGACCGGCTTCCGCCGTGACAGCCACCATGCGTGCCTCCTCCGCGCGGGCGGAGACGACAATGACACACTAGTTCCTCCTCGCCGTCGTGCTGGAGCACACGCTTGTCCTCCTCTTTGTATGCTGCGTGCATAGATGCAGCTCCACCAGCTGCTCGCGTGCTTGGAAGCGCGGCGGCATCGCGAGGAGGGACTGCAGAAGACGTGAGCGGGCGAGCCTTCGGCTTGGTGGCGACACGGCGGTGATGGGCGAGAAATTGTTGGCCGGAGCAGGCGGGCGCCGACATGTACAACGGCGGCGGCGGCATATTGATGAGTGCACGTATGGGAGCTTAGTTTAGTTTTATATAGGGTTGGTCAAACTTAAAAGAAAACTATACTGGTACACGTAAACATTAGACTTAGGCAGCGCTTTTATTAGTTACCACAGCCACAATACGGAATCCTGTGCAAGCACGTGAGCCGCGGCCGCGCGGTCAATCGAACAGTGCGTCACCGTGTCGCGCTCGAAGGACATCCACCGAACCTTTTGTGTGTGTGAAAACAAACAATCCCCGAATATTACTCAACTTTTTTTACCGGGACAAGTTCTTGACGCTACAATATTTCCATATATTTGAATTTAGCTCCAGTTCGTGTTTATGTGGATTTGGACGTTTTAGGTGCGCCCTAGTTTTTATTAATACTGATTTTGGGGCTGTTTGATTCCCAGCCACCGTTTGCCAAGGCAAAATTTGGCAGCCATAGTTTAGTTGGCATGTGTTTGGTTTTTGCCACACTTTGGCTTGCCACACTTTATTGCCCCTATGGCCCACTTGTCATAGAGACAATGTTGCCACACTTGCCTAAGGTTAGGACCTGTTTGGTTCATGAGTAACTTTGCCACAACTAACCTTAGGCAAAGTGTGGCTAACAAAATGGCCACCACAAGTGTGGCAAGATTTGGCAAAAAAATAAGCCTATGACATGTGGGTCATGCAACTAGAAAAGTGTGGCAAGCCACAAGTATGGCAATGAACCAAATACATGCCTAAGGTGTTGTGCCATGACTAAGGTTAGGCGTGGCAACCTTAGGCTGGGAACCAAACAGCCCCTTAGTTCTTCAAAATGAGAGCCACAAGTTGGCAAGCCTAAGGGAATCTTGCCACACTTTTTGAGTGTATGTAATGTGGGACCCTAATGTGGCTTGCCTAAGGTGTGGCTTGAACCAAACACCCACCTAAGTTGGTCAAACTTGCCTAACCTTAGGTGTGGAAACCTTAGGCAAACTTAGTCTCAAACCAAACATCCCCTGTGTGTGTGACTGAGAGAGAACGTTTGTATGTGTCCATATATGTGTTGTGGCGGAAGGGCAATGTGGAGACGGTGTGCATGTGATAGAGACATAGAGAGGCGTGAATGTGCAAATGATCATGCATGAGTGAGACATAGACAGATTTCGATACGTTGTGTATACATGAGAGAACGGTCTTCTATTTTACTTGTGTGTGTGTGTGAGAGAGAGAGAGAGAGAGGAGCATCCGTAACACAACAACCATCTCTCTTGATTCGTCCGTCCCTCGCACGATCGCATGTAACACATGCATCAACGCGCACATTTTGACACCCTCACCCGGCCCCTGCCCACCTCAAGGCCCGCACATCGCTCTCTATCTCGCACGCACAATCTCTTCGTGAATACCTTGGTTAGCAAGTAGCTTTCCGTCACATACACACACATTTCTCTCCTTAGGTTTGTTTTATCTCAATATCTGACACACACACAGACAGCACACATCACACACACACCCCCTCCCCCGAGCACACAATTCATCCCCATCCAAGGTTATATGGCGACCACTCTCGCTTGTGCTTCTTCGCACCCCAGCATGCACAACACCTCAATCTTCAAAGAGGGCATCGAGGAGATCGAAGACGGCGACCACACTGCGCTAGAGAATGCGGGGCCATTTGGAAGCAGGATGATGTGACGACGGCTGACTGACTCCTCCCCCCCCCCCACCCTATCTCTCTCGCACAAAATTACCAATCCCTCTCTCCCCCGCACAAATTTATCATTCCATCAACCCACGAGATCCTTCCCCTCTCGTCCATGTTTTTCCAGCTCTCACATCAAACCTGTTGTCTCTTATCCTTCCACGTGTACAGAATCCGGATGCACACGCATCTCACGTATATTACATGTCTCCATCTTTCTCACAGACCTAACTTCTTCCTCTCTCTTTCTCTCTCTATCTCCCTCTTTCTGTTTCTTTAGGTTTGTCTCCTACTCTCTCATCCACATACATACAATCTTTCCCGCCCTATCTGCTCCATCTTCGCAAGCTCTCTCTGCATGTTTCATTCACACATTGAGATATGTTCAAAATGTTGTTTTATAATGGCAAATGTAGAGTTATTGTTGGTTTTGTTGCATCCTACAAAGTAATAACTATGAAATGCATTTTGATTGTCATTTGACTGGGATTATGCGAGTTTGAGCATGTTGTGAAGTACTATAGACCTCGTATACATCTTGGAATTCGACAATGATTGTAACTATTGAACTGTATAGACCATTAGCATTGGTCAAAGTCTGCGTATTAGCATTGGTCAAAGTCATGTTTTGTAAACTCTCAGAAATTTTATAACAAAAAATATTAACATATACAATAACAAATAAATACCATTAGATTCATTATGGAATGTTCTTTCACATCATACATATCTGTTATGGTAAATGTTTATATTTTTCTATAAACTTGGTCAAACTTTAGGAAGTTTGACTTTGGTCAAACCTAATATGTAGAGTTTACTAGTACTACTCGCTAGTTGCTTAGCCGAATCACCCAACACGCCACACGGGGAGTTCAGCATCACAAAATTTTGAGCTCGGCGGGAAACTCTCCCGCGACCCTGATTCGAGCAGTGGGAAGTTACCATCATAGCCTTTAGAACAGGCCCACGGATGACGGTTGGTAGGGGGCTGTTTTCGTAACTTCAGGTTCACCCTACCCAACCAACCCCACCCCGGCACCCAGAGTAGTATACCTGAATACTCCCCATTTTCTATCCCCACCGCAAAATAGACTTCTCCACGGCACCGCAGCCTTTGTGCTCCTCCCCTTCTACATCGGCACACTCGTCCACCGCAGCGCATCTGCCTCATCGATGACCTTGTACGCCGCACTAGAGCCGGTCCACCGTCATCGTTGTACACGGAGCCTCTTCCCCGGCACCGTCTTCCACGGTCTCGGATCTGCTTCCCGGAAGCCGACGCCAAGCGCAGAAGCACCACCGTCGTGGACGATGAACTGACTCCTGTTGCTGACCATGACTCACAGAGGCCGCCGCGACCATCATTCTCCTCCTCGATTGGTAATGTGTGTATTGAAGCATTTAGCAGTACATGTGCAGTTCCAATTTTGTTCATACCTACCCTTCAAATTTCCTGGGTGCTATTGTTCCCGTAAAAGTAATTGGTTATAGCCTCTATTGTCCAACAGAATATCAGCTTGTAATTGTGCGTCGCTCCTGTATCGCGCTGTGCGTGGGTAGGTATTTCATCTGCAACAAGTAGTGTGGCAAATGATGGATAGTTTTTTAGAACTAGCAAGATGCCCATGCGTTGCACGCATCAGGATGCATTTTTATGAGTAGTTTATCTTGTGGGAGAAAAGGATGAACAAGGGAATGCCTTATTTGAAATGCGGAAAGGGGTGTGGGTATCTTTTTGCAAAATTGCCACAATTTCCTTCCTATCCGTCGGATATAAATCGGATGGCCTATATTGCAGGATGGCAGGAACACCATCATCACCAACTCTGTTTTCATAAGAGTAGGGAAAAAGTAGAGAAAAAAATAGAGAGTATAGAAGTAGAGATAAATACTAAATGTAAAATAAATATAACAGTAGAGAAGAGAGTAGAGATAGCAGAGACGTCGGGAAAGGATTGCGTGCGCGCAGGAAAAAGCGGCCGGGCGTGCGCTAGTTTTGGGGCGCGGCGTCCGGCGCGCTTTATAAAATCCAACGCCCTCCCACCGCTTTATGCCTTGCCACTGCTCTCTCCCTGCTCTGTGCCTCGCCACCGCTCTTTCCCCGCTCTTTCTCGCCTCGCCGCCGCCGCGCCACCATGCCGCCGCGTCGCCGGGAAACTTGGGGATACCGCGGCGTCCGCGCGCGCCCCTCCGGCAGCTTCTCCGCCGAGATCCGGTTCCGCGGGATGTACCTCAGCCTCGGCAATTTCGACACAGCCAACGAGGCCGCCTGCGCGTACGACGCGACAGCGTGATGCCTCCGGTGGCCTCATAGAACATTGAACTTCCCCAACGTGCCGACGCGGGAGCGGCCACAAGAGCTCGCGCCTCTGCCGTGAGTTATCACCGACGAGGATCATCGCGACAACCGGAGGCGGGAGCACCGTCTCGGCATCACCGAGATGGACGAGGAAGCCATGGCGCTGTGGCGCCAACGCTTCCTGCAGGACATCATCAACGAGCGCGAGTTCTATGAGCAAAGTAGGGCGGAGCGAGCCGCCTATCGCGAGGACAAGCATAGGCGAAAAGCAGACGCTCAATTCAACATGAGGCTTGGAGCAGCTTCGCCCTGGGAATCCGACGACGATCGGTATCTTCACGCCTACAGTCAGACGTCAGAAGAGGACATCGCCGAGGAGGAGTCGGACGACGAGGATTAGTTGAATAATCTATTTTTTTCTATCTATGCTGAGAACTATCCTCTACTCTCTATCTCTACTTCTCGATATCAGCACTGTAAACACTTTTTCAAAGCGCCGTGCGTTGCGATTCTTGTGGAGAATCTCTAACATGGCAAACGAGTGCTTTAATGTAGCCCACAAGATGCGCGAGTATTACTAGTAGTATATTTTTCTTGCCATGTTGAGATTTTAAAACCACGAGTGCGAACATGCAGAGGAGAAATGAAGACCAAACACGGGATATTGGGACATCTTCAAGGAGCGTGGCAAGTTAAAGAGGAGCTGCACCGAACCTGTCAAATGAGCTTTGGTAAGTAACACCCTTTCAATTACTTTCGTTTAGCCTCGTGTTCTTCGATGTGTCATAAGAAGGGTATTAATCGTCCTAATGCTTTCGTTTTTAGCTTCATGTAGGAAGTGGGTGTTCTCACCTTGTAGTCTGTTTTTATATTTTTTCCTTTTAAATTATCTTCTCCCAGTTCTATTTATCTGGCTTCTACTAAATGGATCTGGGTTGCTTTGAGTAATTATCTAAAAAGAAGTAACTTCATGTCAGGATGCAGTTCCTGCGAGGAGAGAAGTATGGTCAACCTCGAGATCATGTTTCCAGAATGAGGCTGGATTACACACAAGGTGTCAGTTCCCTAATGATGCTGGATTAGACACAATGTGCGAATTCCCAGATGATGCTGGATTACACACAAGCCAGGTGGAGTCGTCAGCTGTCCGTGTCCTCGTGGCTCTAGTAAAGGCTGAATGAAAGTGTGCAGCAGCCCTTGAGAATGTAGCTGAGTTCCTGAAGAAGGGAAAAGAGCAATCAGATGCTCTCTTCACCCATGCCAAAGAAGAGATGGAAGAAGTCAGAAATAAGCTAGCAGAGGCAGAGCAGGCTAGGCGTCTCCTGCTATCTAAAATTGTTGTCAATACAAAATTTCCTTCATAGTAGCTAGGTTCAAATGTTTATCCAGTCAACATGCCTGTTGTGATGTCCGTGCATCTACTGATGTGGCACAAAATATTTTTTTCGGGTCATGTAATAACAACAATTACTTTCCAAACAATAACAGATGAAGCACTGGACATGGTATAGTTCACGCGCAAGCCCGACATTCCAATTTCAACTTCCACATCAAACTCATGTTCACAGATATCTCCACATTCATACATGATGTCCACAACCATGATTCACTTCAAAGCCAAAAAAAATTGAGGAGAGTTATGAATAAAACAACCTCTAGTTCCTGCTACCAGTGAGAGCACAACAAGTCAAGACCATGCATAATTAATTACATTCTGGTCACTTTTTGTGTTCTAAAATGCCGGCCGGCTCGCAGAAGGACGTGTTGTCGGCACAAGCGCGGTTTCAATGAAGGCAGGTGGGGCAGTCTGAAGTCGGTTGCATGCGGCGAGGAGGAGTGTTCAGCCGGGCCTGCAGCGAGTGGGGTCCTCTTGGCCGGCGCGCCGGTTCAATTCCTGCGCTATGATAGGTCGCGTCTGTGTCTGAGCTATCACTCCCTCTAGTCCTTTTTTGTTTGCGTATAAGAAGATCTCATTTTCCATTCACATTTTACAAGTACAATTTGTGGACAAACTTTGACCCAAAAAATGATGGGGACTAGTAAACCAGAACGGAGGTAGTAGTTTTTTTAATCAAAGAAGGGTTTCCCCCTTCCGATTTTCATCACTGAAAACCAACATCTAAATCTAAACATATTATTTTCCTTAGAACTACCAGGTTCAACATCTCGCAACATAAACCCATACAACCATACGCCAAGGAGGTACGTAGTAGGTAGTACTATGAATTCCATTTTCGCTCCATACCAATCGTTCTAAAAACCACTTAGTACTTATAACGCGCCATTGAAAATCGGAACTCTTAACCCCACTAAAAAATTTATACTTTAAACGTGGCTACTCGATCTGTGGCAACTGGCGAGCCACTGCCTCCAAGTCGTACACCTGTGGTCCCGACCATCAACTCCTACGGATCAAATTATCACGCGAGCTGACTATTCCTACAAAGGTGCGCTCCACCACGTACCCGGTACCCGCGAATGCAGCAATCGTGCACCTAGGGTTTTAGGGTTTATTTGTTAACGTTGCCTTTACGTAACACTCATGTGTGCGAGACAGCGAGAGACCGACTGCGTGCGTGCGCCTCTTCTCTTCGTATATGTACTCCACCGTTTGTCTGGTGTCCACAAAATTATAATAACTACTAGCAATGTGCCAATGCGTTGCCACACGATCTGAGTAGGTTAATACATATTCACCGATTTGATAGAAAAAAGTCTAGTTTTGAAATACGTATATCACTAAAAAAATGTTATCTTTCACTCAAAATATATTCCTTTGGAGATTTTGATGAGATAAGGGAGGAATGTTGTTGGTTTCAAGATTCGAGAAGCGGTATATGTCTAATTTCTACTCTTACTAGCAAGATGCCGGTGCGTTATCTGCAAAGGATGAATGAGGGAAGGATGAATGAGGGAAGGCCTTATCTGCAAATGTGGAGAGGAGTGCGGGTAAATTGCCATAGTTTCGTTCCTATCCGTCAGATATAAATCAGACGGCCCATATTGCAGGATGGCAGTCCCACCATCATCACCAACTCTGTTTTTTATCCCTACTCTTATAAAAAGCATAGTCGGTGATGATCGTGTGCCTGCCATCCTGCAATATAGCCCGTCCGATCTATATCTGACGGATAGGAAGGAAACTATGGCAATTGTAACATCCCAAATTTTCAATTTGGAATGTTATACATAGGCCATTCATGCATATCATATTTTGCTGCATTTCGTTTCGTGATCCTCGAAATTCTAAGCAACTCAAGGACCCTCGGAGAGAGTTGGGGATTTCACGTTTTTCATATTGCACTTTTATCAAATATCGAAACAAGGATCACTTTGGTTTATTTATTTTTCTCTCCAAAATATTTCATATAAATAAATATAAGAGATGAGATAATATGACTTCTCCAAAATAAATGAAATATTGGAGGAAAAATATTAAAATCAGATTAATATTTTTATTTGGTTTTTATTGGAATTTTATTTGAATTAGAAAAAAGGTGCATTTTTCAAAATTGCATTTTAGGCCAAGAAAGTGTTCACACTGTTCTAAATATTTTATTTAGACGGTGAAAATTTGTTTTGGTATTTTTAGATTTTTATTTATTTTTCTAGGATTTTATTTGGGCGGAATATGTTTTAAAAAACTCCTTGAATCAAGACTGGTGAGGCCCACTGCCCAGCCACGCCTCCTCAAGACCGGCTCAGACAGACTCCCGAGCAGCCGCCGCCAGACGTGTCCGTCGCGGACACGCCCGCCACCGCCTCCCGCAAGCCACCGCCGCCTCCCTCCTTATAAGCCACCACCCCGCCCCACTTCGCCACCCCACCCCGCCACCGCATCCCGCCGCAACAACCGCGCAGCTGCCTCGCCGCCTCGCGCCCGCCCGCCTCGCCGCCTCATGCCGCCTTTCGCGCCACCCCGCCATCGCCCGCGCCACCGCCCGACTCGCCGGAAGCCGCCGGAGTTCGCAAATCTCGCCGTTCGGTTTTTTTCGGTTTAGGTAAAAACCGTCGGTTTTTTTTTAAACCCCATTTACGTTTTTTAGACTAGTTCGTTGGTTTTCTCGGTTTAGTTTATTTAGCGGACGTTCAACTGTACGTTTGTTTTAACGAACGGTTTTCGCCCGTTAGTCGCAGACAACGAACGTTCGTTCGTTAGCCTGTTCGTCCGTTTTTTCTTTTTCTCGGGTTTTTCGTGATTATTTTCGATAGCGATTTCTGATCCGATTTTCATTTTAGTTTATGTTTTCGCTTGTTTATCAGAATCAGGCGATTCAAGCGCCTGGATCTTCATCTTGAAACCCTCTTTTTGTTTAACCAACTTGAACAAGATTTTGGTACTGTAAAATTTGACTTTAGTTCAGATTAGTAATGGGATCTTGTTTCTTTCGCGGTTTGAGTTTCGTTGCTCCGTTTGATTTGATTGTTTATGCAAACCAGAGTTCTTAAGTTGAACTTTATGGTTAGTTCTTCTTATTTGAGTTTTACCCGTGCATCTTTGATTGATTGCTTATGTTTGCTACTACGAGTCCCTAGGTTTTGCGGATCATCAGCAAGGCAAGTAACACTTTGATCATACTCTTTTCATACCCAGTTTTTATGCATTAGTTCCAATCCACAAACACTGCATGATTAGGATGTGATTAACTTGTGGGTTTGGGAAGTAGTTGATGAGGTAGAACCTATTGCCCTGTTTTCTAATCAAACCTTGGGAGTTACTTCTACGTTATGCTTATTTGACATGCTATGCTTGTAGACATGGAATGGGTTCGAGTGTATCCATGACAGATGTGAGATTCTTAATTAATGGTTCCACATAAGGTGGCAACTTTAATACACATCTGCGTGCCTGATGACCCACAAGTATAGGAGATCTATCGTAGTCCTTTCGATAAGTAAGAGTGTCGAACCCAACGAGGAGCTGAAGGAAATGATAAGCGGTTTTCAGCAAGGTATTCTCTGCAAGCACTGAAATTATAGGTAGCAGATAGTTTTGTGCTAAGATAATTTGTAACGAGCAACAAGTAACAAAAGTAAATAAAGTGCAGCAAGGTGGCCCAATCCTTTTTGTAGCAAAGGACAAGCCTGGACAAACTCTTATATAGACAAAAGCGCTCCCGAGGACACATGGGAATTATCGTCAAGCTAGTTTTCATCACGTTCATATGATTCGCGTTCGGTACTTTGATAATTTCATATGTGGGTGGACCGGTGCTTGGGTGATGTTCTTACTTGAACAAGCATCCCACTTATGATTAACCCCTATTGCAAGCGTCTGCAACTACAAAAGAAGTATTAAGGTAAACCTAACCATAGCATGAAACATATGGATCCAAATCAGCCCCTTACGAAGCAACACATAAACTAGGGTTTAAGCTTCTGTCACTCTAGCAACCCATCATCTACTTATTACTTCCCAATGCCTTCCTCTAGGCCCAAATAATGGTGAAGTGTCATGTAGTCGACGTTCACATAACACCACTAGAGGAGAGACAACATACATCTCATCAAAATATCGAACGGATACCAAATTCACATGACTACTAATAGCAAGACTTCTCCCATGTCCTCAGGAACAAACGTAACTACTCAAAAAACATATTCATGTTCATAATAAGAGGAGTATTAATATGCATAAAGGATCTGAACATATGATCTTCCACCAAATAAACTAACTAGCATCAACTACAAGGAGTAATCAACACTACTAGCAACCTACAGGTACCAATCCTAGACTTGGAGACAAGAATTGGAGACAAGAGATGAACTAGGGTTTGAGAGGAGATGGTGTTGGTGAAGATGTTGATGGAGATTGGCCCCCTCCCGATAAGAGGAGCGTTGGTGATGACGATGGCGTTGATTTCCCCCTCCCGGAGGGAAGTGTCCCCGGCAGAACAGCTCTGCCGGAGCCCTATATTGGTTCCGCCAAGGTTCCGCCTCGTGGCGGCGGAGTCTCGTCCCGAAAGCTTGCTTCTGATTTTTCTTTGGACGAAAGATTCATATAGCATTAGATGGGCACCGGAGGGCCAACATGGGGCCCACGAGGCAGGGGGCGCGCCCAGGGGGTAGGGCGCGCCCCCCACCCTCGTGGCCAGGGTGTGGGCCCCCTCTGGTATTTCTTCCGCTCAGTATTTTTTATTATTTCCAAAAATAACTTTCGTGGAGTTTCAGGACTTTTGGAGTTGTGCAGAATAGGTCTCTAATATTTTCTCCTTTTCTAGCCCAGAATTCCAGCTGCCGGCATTCTCCCTCCTTATGTAAACCTTGTAAAACAAGAGAGAATAGGCATAAGTATTGTGACATAATGTATGATAACAGCCCATAATGCAATAAATATCGATATAAAAGCATGATGCAAAATGGACGTATCAACTCCCCCAAGCTTAGACCTCGCTTGTCCTCAAGGGGAAGCCGATAATGATAATTATGTCCACATGTTTAGAAGTATTGGTGTCGATAAAATAAAATACGGACATGAGGGCATCATGATTAATCTTATAACAACAACATATATGGATATTGTTTTATGATTTCTTATGCTCAAGTAATAATCTATTCACAATGCAAAGTATGAATCAGAAACTTTATTGAGAACTAACAAACTATAATCTCAGTCAATGAAGCAACTGCAATTTATTATAACATCAGAAAGAGTCTATGTCAGAGCTTTTTAGCAATTCCACATACTCCACTATCATTTAGTCTTTCACAATTGCTAACACTCACGCAATACTTGTGGTTACAGAGCTTTAATCGGACACAGAGAAAGATAGGGGCTTATAGTTTCACCTCCCAACCTTTTACCTCAAGGGTAATGTCAACAATAATAGTTCATGCTAACTTACATCCAATTAGATATATGTATCAGGATCTTTCCAACACATTGTGCTTGCCAAAGGATAAAATGTAAAAAGGAAAGGTGAAGATCACCATGACTCTTGCATAAGGTAGAAGATAATAATAAAAGATAGGCCCTTCGCAGAGGGAAGCAGAGGTTGCCATGCTCTTTCAGGGTTGGTTGCACAAAATCTTAATGGGAAAGAACGTCACTTTATATTGCCACTTGTGATATAGACCTTTATTATGCAGTCCGTTGCTTTTATTTATTCCACATCACAAGATCGTACAAAGCTTATTTCCTCCACACCAATCAATTATACATATTTAGAGAGCAATTTTTATTGCTTGCACCGATGACAACTTACTTGAAGGATCTTACTCAATCCATAGGTAGATATGGTGGACTGTCATGGCAAAACTAGTTTAAGGGTATTTGGAAGCACAAGTAGTATCTCTACTTGGTGCAAAGAATTTGGCTAGCATGAGGGGGAAAGGCAAGCTCAACATGTTGGATGATCCATGACAATATACTTTATCTCAGATATATGAAAACATAACCCATTTCGTTGTCTTCCTTGTCCAACATCAAATCTTTAGCATGTCATATCTTAATGAGTGCTCCCAATCATAAAAGATGTCCAAGATAGTATATTTATATGTGAAACCTCTCTTTCTTTATTACTTCCTATTAATTGCAACGATGACCAAAGTTATGTTTGTCAACTCTCAACAACTTTTAATCATCATACTCTTTCTATGTGAAGTCATTACTCCACATAAGATCAATATGATCTCTTTGTTTCTTTTTATTCTTTTATCTTTTCTTTTATTCACTCAAGATCATAGCAAGATAATCAAGCCCTTGACTCAACACTAATCTTTATTATATAGCTCACGGACTCGATTATATAAAGGGATCATAAGTCCAAACTCAAAACTAAATCATACTAAAACTTTATTCTACTGGATCAAGATACTACTAAAAATATTGAACTAAGAAATATGGTAAAGATAGAGATGTTATGGTGATAGGATACCGGGGCACCTCCCCCAAGCTTGGCAGTTGCCAAGGGGAGTGCCCATACCCATGTGATTATGTCTCTTTCTTCGGAGGTGGTGATGATGGAGTTGTTGATGATGTAAATTGTTCTTTCAGCTTCTTCATATAGTAATTGAGGAGAGCAATTTCCTCCCTTAAATCATCGACCTCCGACTCTAGCTTCAAGATCTTGTCACATAAATCCCCTTTGCTTTTCCGTTGAAAACAAGAAGGAATAGATCGATTGTTAGATAGTTTAGCCCTCTTAGGGACACTAGACTTCTTGAACTTCACGTGCATATCCCCAGGTTGAGGTAGAGGGACTTCCTCCTCATCTGAGCTTGAATCATTAATCCTCATCAAATGGGCATCCTCCTCCTCATCCATAGTTCGACCACAAGGAGATAGATCCCCATAAGTCTTTGGGTCAGCAATGAGGTGCGAGACATAGCTCTCTCCGTCGGAATCCTGAGATGACATCTTGCTCCAAATCTGCTACAGAAACAGCTCGAAACGAAAACAGAGGATATTTGTGTGATACAGGAGTTTGAACCTTCGGGAGATTATATAATGACTTTTTACCGACCAAAATACGTATCGTGCAAGAAAACGGAGTCCGGAGAGCGCACGAGGTGCCCACGAGGCAGGGGGCCGCTCTCACGGGGGTAGGGCGCGCCCTCCACCCTCATGGAGCCCTCGTGTCCTTCCCGGATTGCTTCTTATTTTTCTATTTTTCTAAATATTCCAAAATGGAAAAAATTTGCCATTAGAACTATTATGGAGTCGATTTACTTACCGTACCACATACCTATTCCTTTTCGGAGTCTGAAACATTCCGGAAAGTGTCCCTTATGTATTCCTCCGGGGTTACGGTTTCAATAACATCGGTTTCAACATTTATAGCATTACCTGAGATATAATGTTTAATTCTTTGACTGTTCACCACTTTCGGATTTGCCCCTCGAAGTTGTTGATTTTTATGACACCCGAACGATAGACCTTCTCAATAACGTAAGGGCCTTCCCATTTAGAGAGAAGTTTTCCTGCAAAAAATCTTAAACGAGAGTTGTATAGAAATACATAATCACCTACATTAAACTCGCGCTTTTGTATCCTTTTGTCATGCCATCTTTTAACTTTTTCTTTAAACAACTTGGCATTTTCATAGGCTTGGGTTCTCCACTCATCAAGTGAGCTAATGTCAAATAACCTCTTCTCACCGGCAAGTTTGAAATCATAGTTGAGCTCTTTAATGGCCCAATATGCCTTATGTTCTACTTCGAGAGGCAAGTGACATGCTTTTCCATAAACCATTTTATACGGAGACATACCCATAGGATTTTTATATGCATTTCTATAGGCCCATAATGCATCATCAAGTTTCTTGGACCAATTCTTTCTAGATCTATTAATAGTCTTTTGCAAAATTAATTTGAGTTCTCCATTAATCAATTCTACTTGACCACTAGACTGTGGGTGATAAGGAGATACAATTCTATGATTAACATCATACTTAGCAAGCATTTTACGGACAGCACCATGAATGAAATGTGAACCACCATCAGTCATTAAATATCTAGGGACACCAAACCTTGGAAAAATAACTTCTTTAAGCATCTTAATAGAGGTGTTATGATCATCACTACTAGTTGGAATAGCTTCTACCCACTTAGTAACTTAATCAACAACAACTAAAATATGTGTATATCCATTAGAGGCAGGGAAGGGTCCCATATAATCCTACTTCCTGCTTGATTAATATTGATGATATGGGTAGTACAAGAGTAGATCTACCACGAGATCGTAGAGGCTAAACCCTAAGAGCTAGCCTATGATGGTATGATTGTAATTGTGATCGGCCTTCTAAGGACCAACCTCTCCGGTTTATATAGACACCGGAGAGGGCTAGGGTTTACATGGAGTCGGTTACAAGGAAGGAAATATAATATCCGGATTGCCAAGCTTGCCTTCCACGCCAAGGAAAGTCCCATCCGGACACGAGTCGAAGTCTTGAGTCTTGTATCTTCACGCTTCAATAGTCCGGACGTTGTACACAGTCCGGCTGTCCGAATACCCCCTAATCCAGGACTCCCTCAGTAGCCCCTGAACCAGGCTTCAATGACGATGAGTCCGGTGCGCAGTCTTGTCTTCGCCATTGGAGGGCGGGTTCCTTCTCCGAATACTCCAAGGTAATTATCGAACACTCAAACCGTGTCCGGATCCACAAGATGATCTTCGTATGCCACCGTAGAGAGAATGATGTTTCACAAATGCAATCTGCTGACAACTTTTAGGCAACGCGACGTGTCACTACGGTCAGGTCATTATTCGAACCGTCTTTCCACAACCAGCCACAATGCATATTGCGACGCGGTTTCCTTGACACGTCATGTCAAAGTAGAGATCGTGCCCCCTCATTACAGGATTCTCATCAATACGGGCATGGGTAATCCAACCGCACCGCTAATCGCGGCGAGCGGGAGGCAAGCGGGCTCAACCAGGCAAGTGGCGAGGCGCAAAAAGCACTTATCGCCCCTATAAAGAGATAAGGCCTCCTTCTCTTTACCCACGCCTTTCTCCTTCCGCTCACTCATCCCCCTCTTTTCGAGCCCTAACACCCAAGCACTCTTCCTTTCCACCAAAGAGAGGCTTTCCAAAGATGTCCGGATCCGGAGCAGTAGGCAGATGGATGGCCTCTACTGTCCGGGAGAAGAATGTTAAGGAGCTCCGGGACGCCGGGTATCTGGCTCAGAAGATCGGCCATCGTCTCCCCCCGGCGGGACATGTCATCCCCACTCCAGAACCTCACGAGAGAGTCATGTTCCTTCCTCACTTTGTCTGCGGGCTTCGGTTTCCCCTGCACCCATTTGTTCGCGGAGTCATGTATTACTACGGGATTGATTTTCATGATCTTTCCCCCAACTCCTTCCTCAATATCTCGACGTTCATAAATGGGTAATGCGAGGCTTTTCTTCGGATCTCACCACACTTCGGCCTGTGGCTAAAGATTTTTAATGTGAAGCCCAAGGTGGTGGGTGGCGAACATGCCGAGTGCGGCGGCGCCACGGTGAGCAAGATGGCCAAGGCCGTTTGGCCGACGGGCGCTTTCAACAACTCCGTCAAGGAGTGGCAGCAGCAGTGGTTTTATATCACCGAACCACGCGGCAAAAAGTGGGCGGCCGCTCCAGAGTTCAGATCCGGAGCTCCGCTGCGACTCACATCCTGGCCCGAGAAGGGCCCGAACTGGTCCTCGTCTGACGAGTTGTCACTGCTCCAGATGCGCCTTCAGGGCGTGGTTGACAGGGACGTCAAACTTGTGGATGTAGTCTAGGTGATGCTAGTTCACCTGGTTCTCCCTTGTCAGCGTTGAGCTTGTACTCTATGGGAGTTCGACCCCGCCGAGCACCAAACCCTTCGGGAGCTTTACGATTCCTCCCACAAGGATATCTGGAAGGTGCTCTTCAAGTCCGGCAAATCATGGCCGGACTCCACCGAGGATCGTGGGTATCAGTTATCCCATTCTCCAAGCTCGGTAAGTCACAACCAAGCTCTGTCTATTCCCGTTTTAGCTGGCATGTCATGGGGGAAACATCCTAATCGTGTTTCATCGTGACCTCAGGGATGGATAAAGAAAGTGGAGCAGATACACTGTCCGGCGCCGTTGCCGGAGGAACCGGCCGGACCTCTTCTGATGAAGATGCCGGTCCCCGCGCCTTACGAGGCGCCGAAGAAGGAGGCCTCCAAGAAGGTCAAGAAGACCCGGAGTTTCCTCCGTCACCGCGAGGCTCCGGACGTAAATTCCGAAGACTCAAGCGACGCTCCCTCTTCGGAAGACGAAGAGGAAGAAGCAGCGGAGGGCAAGCCTCATTCTGGAGGTTGGAAGAAGCGCGTAGCTTCCTCGTCCCTGGAGGCCGAATCGCCCAAGAGGAGAAAAGGTTCCCTCCCAGAGGCATCCACCACGGCTGCCGACAGCAGTCCGAAGTGGGATCCCAGGGCCCAGCCCCTGGAGAAGTCGTAAGTGTACTAGATCCGAACATGCATATGAGTCCGGGATTGCTTTTGGGTATAATAGTTTTAACTGTTGCTATATTTTGCACAGTCCGGCGAGGTCCCGCGCCGGCCGGTCCTCATCCGAGGATTCGCTGAGCTCGGACGCTTTGGCGAGCGAGACGCCTCCAGAGGCTCCTTCCCCAAAGTCCCGGCGCGACATTGAGGTGTCGTCTCAACGGGCTCGGACAAGGGGCATATCATTGGGGCGGACACACGGGAGCGATGGCCCCGGAGTGTGCCGTCAGCGGGGGTGACCTTGGGTTCGGCCCACAGCTGGACAAGGTCCGGGAGACCTCTAAGGCCCCCGGATCGGGCGAGCAGCCACCTTCAACGGTGGGGGCCTGCCTACTCCGCCGGCGACCTCTGTTTGGACAGAGCTGCCAGGCGGTCTATCGATGGCGTTAAAGAACGCATCTATCGTCGATGAACATCGGACCCTTATGGGTGTGGTGGTTGAAAAGATTCAGTCCACTGAGAGCGGGCTGAACGAGTCATGTCTTGGCCTTATAAAGGCCTTTGAGGTATGTTTTCCAAGAAACCTTTGAGGAATCGTCATTATATGAGTAGTAGCCCACGATACCTTTGTCGGCAAAGGAGAGGGAGCCGGCCGGGCAGGGGATCAAATCCTCTCTTGTCGTGGGAACTTATGTTAATGACATGTACCTGTTTGTTTGAATATAGGCGTCTGCGGAGAGGACGACCGCTCATAATGCGGAAGTGTCCGAACTGAAGCGGAGCCTGGAACGGGCCGAGGAAGAACTTGGCCGCGTGAGGAAGCAATTAGAAGATAAACAAGGTATGATAAAATATTATCTTGTATTAGGCACAAATAAGTAATTGTGCTTATTGAAAAGTATATGTGTTGTACGCCCTAGGAGCGAGTGCCGAATACGAGGCAATGAAGAAGGTTGTGGATGATGCCAACAAGAAGGCTGCCGACGAACAGGCACTCCGTGAAAAACACGAGGCTAGGGTTGTCGTAGCTGAGCGGGAGCTCCATGAGGCTGTGAAGAAAAGCGAGGGCTTGGAGCAAAGTGTAATAGAGAGAGAAGCCGAACTCGCCCAAGCGCTCCAAGCTGCGGAAGATGCCCGGGAAGAAGCCCGGTGTTATGCAGGGACATTCAAGATGCCCGGAAAGTTGCGGCTGGTAAGGCCTTCTGTATTCTTTAGCCATTTATTCATGATGATGGAAGAATTCTAAGCGGCAAGCTGAATTCTTATTTTTCCAGGGGCGTTTGCGGATCTTCCTTGCAGCATATCAGATGCCGCCCAATTCTACTGAACCGAGGAAAAGAAGTCTACGGAGAGGGATTTCCGGTTGCAGTATTTGGCACCGAACTATCTGGTGCCCTTTATCGATCAGCTGAAGCAGCTGGTCGAATCGCACCAATGACCAAACTAGCCATGAAGGACTTGATTGTCCATTTGTGGCAGCGGAGCCAATTCCGAGCAGTTACTTCGGGCTCATGAAGCGGATTGCGGGTGCTTGTCCTCGACTTGATGCTATTAAGCGATCGATCTGCATATAGGGTGCATATATGGCATTCGCCTGTGCAAAAGTGCATTGGGGGAAGCTTGACGCGGAGAAGCTGATGACTGAGGGGCCTCCAGAGGGTAAGGAGCATCGCAAGCCCGAACTGTACTATGAAGGTGTATTGAAGGGGGCCCGCCTTGCGGCGGATAAATGTACCAAAGACATTATATTTCCCTGAGGGCATTCATGCCACTTTTTGTAATATGGGATTATGGCGTTTATATATTGCCTGTTTTGTTTGAACATATGTTCTTCCTGTGCGGCTGTTTAATGTATGTAAATCTTGAGAGTTGGCCAGTCGTCGGCTTCTGCACCCACGTAAAAAGAATACTGGGGTGTTCGGGATATATCTGAACGCTCTTTATCCCATAGTTGGGTCCCTTTGCGGAGGCGTTTCTCACCACGAACCAGGCAATCGGACTATAAGGCTTTATTACTCTCACTTAGCCATAGGAATTGATGCAGTCGGCGCAACCCCTAGTGTTGGAAGGCGAACTAGGGGCTCTATTGGCGCTGATCGAAAGACCGATCCGTCGCACTCTGCATTTATAATGGCGTTAGCGGAATAAATCTTTAGGGATTTTACAACCTCTCGAACAGCTGACCAGCTCTCGCTATATCATGACAGTCGGTTTTCGGCTTTCTCTACTGAGGTGCTCGTCCGGCAGATCCGGGACACAATCGCAGTAGTTCTCCCTGCACTACATTAGCCGATATAACGGAACGTAAGGTACCAAAGCAAGGGAGCCGGGCAAACCCAACCAATGACCCAAGACATGATTCGGAGCTGATGCATATAGAGCTATAAGTTCGGGGTGCCGGACGACCAAGAAGGTGGTCGGACTTTATTGCCGTATTATGAAGCCCCTGGCGTAATCGGGCGTAACACGAGGTGTCGATGAAAAGCGACGGACGGTAAGTGTTATTTAAGTCTACGTATTGTAGCAAAATGATATGTCTATGCATATGAGTACTATGTATCATTATGAAAAGAGGTGTTTTTTGGCGGAACCTGTGATGGACGGACTGGAGGGAGTTTGTCAGCGAATCCTGACTGCCTTCTGAAGGAAATATGCCCTAAAGGCAATAATAAAGTTATTATTTATTTCCTTATTTCATGATAAATGTTTATTATTCATGCTAGAATTGTATTAACCGGAAACATAATACATGTGTGAATACATAGACAAACATATAGTCACTAGTATGCCTCTACTTGACTAGCTCATTAATCAAAGATGGTTATGTTTCCTAACCATAGACATGTGTTGTTATTTGATTAATGGGATCACATCATTAGGAGAATGATGTGATTGACATGACCCATTCCGTTAGCCTAGCACTTGATCGTTTAGTATATTGCTATTGCTTTCTTCATGACTTATACATGTTCCTGTAACTATGAGATTATGCAACTCCGTTTACGGAGGAACACTTTGGTGCTACCGAACGTCACAACGAATCGGGTGATTATAAAGGAGTACTACAGGTGTCTCCAAAGGTACATGTTGGGTTGGCGTATTTGAGATTAGGTTTTGTCACTCGATTGTCGGAGAGGTATCTCCGGGCCCTCTCGGTAATGCACATCACTATAAGCCTTGCAAGCAATGTAGTTAATGAGTTAGTTACGGAATGATGCATTACGGAACGAGTAAAGAGACTTGCCGGTAACGAGATTGAACTAGGTATTGGATACCGACGATCGAATCTCGGGCAAGTAACATATCGATGACAAAGGGAACAACGTATGTTGTTATGCGGTTTGACCGATAAAGATCTTCGTAGAATATGTAGGAGCCAATATGGGCATCCAGGTTCCGCTATTGGTTATTGACCGAGAATAGTTCTAGGTCATGTCTACATAGTTCTCGAACCCGTAGGGTCCGCACGCTTAACGTTACGATGACAGTTTTATTATGAGTTTATGAGTTTTGATGTACCGAAGGAGTTCGGAGTCCCGGATGAGATCGGGGACATGATGAGGAGTCTCGAAATGGTCGAGACATAAAGATCGATATATTGGACGACTATATTCGGAGTTCGGAAAGGTTTCGAGTGATTCGGGTATTTTTGGGAGTACCGGAGAGTTACGGGAATTCGTATTGGGCCTCTTTGGGCCATACGGGAAAGGAGAGAAAGGGACCAAAGGGTGGCCGCACCCCTCCCCTTGGACTAGTCCGAATTGGACTAGGGAGGGGGGGCGCACCCTTCCTTCCTTCTCCTTCTCTCTTCCCTTTCCTTCTCTCCTACTCCTACTACATGGAAGGATTCCTAGTTGGACTAGGAAAGAGGGAATCCTACTCCCGGTGGGAGTAGGGCTCCCCTAGGGCGCGCCATAGAGAGGGCCGGCCCTCCTCTCCTCCACTCCTTTATATACGGGGGCAGGGGGCACCCCATGAACACACAAGTTGATCTACGGATCGTTCCTTAGCCGTGTGCGGTGCCCCTTCCACCATATTCCACCTCGGTCATATCGTCGCGGAGTTTAGGTGAAGCCCTGCGCCGTAGAACATCATCATCATCACCACGCCGTCGTCTTGTGGAACTCATCCCTGACACTTTGCTGGATCGGAGTCCGGGGATCGTCATCAAGCTGAGCGTGTGCTGAACTCGGAGGTACCGTACGTTCGGTATTTGGATCGGTCGGATCGTGAAGACGTACGACTACATCAACCGCGTTGTCATAACGCTTCCGCTTATGGTCTACGAGGGTACGTGGACAATACTCTCCCCTCTCGTTGCTATGCATCACCATGATCTTGCTTGTGCGTAGGAAATTTTTTGAAATTACTACGAGGGTACGTTCCCCATGATCTTGCGTGTGCATCACCATGTCATACTTTGGTTCGGCGGTATTGTGAGATGAAGCGGCCCGGACCGACATTACGCGTACGCTTACGTGAGACTGGTTTCACCGCTGCGAGCACACGTTGCTTAAATGTGACTGGCAGGTGTCTGTCTCTCTCACTTTAGTTGAACCGTGTGTGGCTACGCCTGGTCCTTGCGAAGGTTAAAACAGCACCAACTTGACAAACTATCGTTGTGGTTTTGATGCGTAGGTAAGAACGGTTCTTGCTCAGCCCGTAGCAGCCACGTAAAATTTGCAACAACAAAGTAGAGGACGTCTAACTTGTTTTTGCAGGGCATGTTGTGATGTGATATGGTCAAGACGTGATGAGATATAAGTTGTTGTATGAGATGATCATGTTTTGTTGAAGTTATCGGCAACTAGCAGAAGCCCTATGGTTGTCTCTTTGTTGCATAAGATGCAAGTGCCAAATAATTGCTTTACTTTATCGCTATGCAATAGCAATAGTTGCAAGAGCAATAGTTGGCGAGACGACCATGTGACGACATATTGATATAGATCAAGATGATGAAGATCATGGTGTCGTGCCGGTGACGATGGAAATCATGACGATGCTTTGGAGATGGAGATCAAAGGCACAAGATGATGATGGCCATATCATGTCACATATTTTGATTGCATATGATGTTTATCTTTTATACATCTTATTCTGTTTGGCTTGACGGTAGCATTATAAGATGATCTCTCACTAATTATCAAGAAGTGTTCTCCTGGTATGCACCGCTGCGAAAGTTCTTCGTCTTTGAGACACCACGTGATGATCGGGTGTGATAGGCTCTACGTTCAAATACAACGGGTGCAAAACAGTTGCACACGCGGAATACTCAAGTTAAACTTGACGAGCCTAGCATATAACCGATATGGCCTCGTAACACGGAGACCGAAGGTCGAGCGTGAATCATATAGTAGATATGATCAACATATTGATGTTCACCATTGAAACTACTCCATCTCACGTGATGATCGGTTATGGTTTAGTTGATTTGGATCACGTGATCACTTAGATGACTAGAGAGATGTCTATCTAAGTGGGAGTTCTTAAGTAATATGATTAATTGAACTTTAATTTATCATGAACTTAGTCCTGGTAGTATTTTGCAAATTATGTTTGTAGATCAATAGCTCGTTGTTGCTTCCCTATGTTTTTATATGTGTTCCTAGAGAAAATTGTATTGAAAAATGTTAGTAGCAATGATGCGGATTGGATCCGTGATCCGAGGTTTATCCTCATTGCTGCCTGTAAGAATTATGTCCTTAATGCACCGCTAGGTGACAGACCTATTGCAGGAGCAGATGAAGACGTTATGAACGTTTGGCTAGCTCAATATGATGACTACTTGATAGTTTAGTGCACCATGCTTAACGGCTTAGAATCGAGACTTCAAAGACGTTTTGAACGTCATGGACCATATGAGATGATCCAGGAATTGAAGTTAATATTTCAAGCAAATACCCGAGTTGAGAGATATGAAGTCTCCAACAAGTTCTATAGCTAAAAGATGGAGGAGAATCGCTCAACTAGTGAGCATGTGCTCAGATTGTCTGGGTACTACAATCGCTTGAATCAAGTGGGAGTTAATCTTCGAGATAAAATAGTGATTGACAGAATTCTCTAGTCACCATCACCAAGTTAGTAGAACTTCGTGATGAACTATAATATGCAAGGGATGACGAAAGTGATTCCTAAGCTCTTCGTGATGCTGAAATCAACGAAGGTAGAAATCAAGAAAAACATCAAGTGTTGATAGTTATAAAGACCACTAGTTTCAAGAAAAGGGCAAAGCGAAAGAAAGGGAAACTTCAAGTAGAATGGCAAACAAGTTGTCACTCCCGTGAAGAAGACCAAAGCTGGACCAAAGCCTGAAACTGAGTGCTTACACAGCAAAGGAAATGGTCACTGGAAGCGGAAATGCCCTGAATATTTGGTGGATAAGAAGGATGGCAAAGTGAACAAGAGTATATTTGATATACAGGTTATTGATGTGTGCCTTACTAGTGTTTATAGTAGCCCCTGAGTATTTGATACTCGTTAGGTTGCTAAGATTAGTAACTCAAAACAGGAGTTACTGAGAATAAACAGAGACTAGTTGAAGGGAAGTGACGATGAGTGTTGGAAGTAGTTCCAAGATTGATATGATCATCATCACACACTCCCTATACTTTCGGGATTAGTGTTAAATCTAAATAAATGTTATTTGGCTTTTGCGTTGAGCATGAATATGATTTGATCATGTTTATTGCAATACGGTTATTCATTTAAAGTCGAGAGAATAATTGTTGTTCTGTTTACATGAATAAAACCTTCAATGGTCATACACCCAATGAAAATAGTTTGTTGGATCTCGATCATAGTGATACACATATTCATAATATTGATGCCGAAAGATGCAAAGTTAATAATGATAGTGCAACTTATTTGTGGCACTTGCCGTTTGGGTCATATCGGTGTAAAGCGCATGAAGAAACTCCATAAAAGATGGATTTTCGGAATCACTTGGTTATGAATCATTTGATGCTTGCGAACCGTGCCTCATGGGCAAGATGACTAAAACGCCGTTCTCCGGAACTATGGAGCGAGCAACTGATTTGTTGGAAATCATACATACCATGTATGCGATCCGATGAGTGTTAAGGCTCGCGGTGTGTATCATTATTTTCTGACCTTCACAGATGATTTGAGCAGATATGGGTATATCTACTTGATGAAACATAAGTCTGAAATAGTTGAAAGGTTCAAAGAATTTCAGAGTGAAGTAGAAAATCATCGTAACAAGAAAATAAAGTTTCTGCGATCTGATCATGGAGATGAATATTTGAGTTACGAGTTTGGTCTTCATTTGAAACAATGTGAAATAGTTTCGCAACTCACCCCATATGGAACACCACAGCATAATGGTGTGTCCGAAAGTCGTAACCGCACTTTATTGGATATGGTGCGATCTATGATGTCTCTTATCGGTTTACCACTATCGTTTTTGGGTTATGCATTACAGACAACTGCATTCACGTTTAATAGGGCACCATCTAAATCCGTTGAGACGACACCGTATGAACTATGGTTTAGCAATAAACCAAAGCTGTCGTTTCTTAAAATTTGGGGTTGCAATGCTTATGTGAAAAAGTTTCAACCTGATAAGCTCGAACCCAAATCGGAGAAGTGTGTCTTCATAGAATACCCAAAGGTAACTATTGGGTACACCTTCTATCACAGATCCGAAGGCAAGTTATTCGTTGCTAAGATGGATCCTTTCTAGAGAAGAAGTTTCTCTCGAAAGAAGTGAGTGGGAGGAAAGTAGAACTTGATGAGGTAATTGTACCTTCTCCCTTATTGGAAAGTAGTTCATCACGAGAAATCAGTTCCAAAGTGATTCCTACACCAATTAGTGAGGAAGTTAATGATGATGATCATGAAACTTCAGATCAAGTTGCTACCAAACCTCGTAGGGTCTTCCAGAGTAAGATCCGCACCAGAGTGGTACGGTAATCATGTTACGAAAGTCATGTTACTAGACCATGATGAACCTACGAACTATGAGGAAGCGATGATGAGCCCAGATTCCATGAAATGGCTTTAGGCCATGAAATCTGAGATAGGATCCATGTATGAGAACAAAGTATGGACTTTGATTGACTTGCTCGATGATCAGCTAGCCATGTTAAATAAATGGATCTTCAAGAGGAAGACGGACACTGATAGTAGTGTTACTATCTACAAAGCTCGACTTGTCACAAAAAGGTTTTCGACAAGTTCAAGGTGTTGACTACAATGAGATTTTCTCAAGTAGCGATGCTTAAGTCTGTCCGAATCATGTTAGAAATTGCCACATTTTATGAAATCGGGCAAATGGATGTCAAAAACTACATTCTTTAATGGATTTATTAAAGAAGAGTTGTATATGATGCAACCAGAAGGTTTTGTCAATCCTAAAGGAGCTAACAAAATGTGCAAGCTTCAGCGATCCATCTATGGACTGGTGCAAGCATCTCGGAGTTGGAATAAACGCTTTTGATAGTGTGATCAAAGCATATGGTTTTATACAGACTTTTGGAGAAGCATGTATTTACAAGAAAGTGAGTGGGAGCACTACAGCATTTCTGATAAGTATATGTGAATGACATATTGTTGATCGGAAATAATGTAGAATTATTCTGCAAAGCATAAAGGAGTGTTTGAAAGGAGTTTTTCAAAGAAGGACCTCAGTAAAACTACTTACATATTGAGCATCAAGATCTATTGAGATATATCAAGACGCTTGATAAGTTTTTCAATAAGTACATACCTTGTCAAGATTTTGAAGTAGTTCAAAATGGAACAGTCAAAGAAAGAGTTCTTGCCTGTGTTGCAAAGGTGTGAAATTGAGTAAGACTCAAATCCCGACCACGGCAGAAAATAGAAAAGAGAATGAAAGCCATTCCCTATGCCTCAGTCATAGGTTCTATAAAGTATGCTATGATATGTACCAGACCTATTGTATACCTTGCACTGAATTGGTCAAGGGAGTACAATAGTGATCTAGGAGTAGATCACTGGACATTGGTCAAGAATATCCTTAGTGAGAACTAAGGAGATGTTTCTCGATTATGGAGGTGATAAAAGAGCCCATCGTAAAAAGTTACAACGATGCAAACTTTTACACAAATCAAGATGACTCTAAGTCTCAATCTGGATACATATTGAAAGTGGGAGCAATTAGCTAGAGTAGCTCCGTGCAGATCATTGTGAACATAGAATATTTGCAAAATACATACGGCTCTGAATGTGACAGATCCGTTGACTAAGCTTCTCTCACGAGCAAAACATGATCATACCTTAGTACTCTTTGGGTGTTAATCACATAGCGATGTGAACTAGATTATTGACTCTAGTAAACCCTTTGGGTGTTGGTCACATGACGATGTGAACTATGGGTGTTAATCACATACAGATGTGAATATTAGTGTTGAATCACATGATGATGTGAACTAGATTATTGACTCTAGTGCAAGTGGGAGACTAAAGGAAATATGCCCTAGAGGCAATAATAAAGTTATTATTTATTTCCTTATTTCATGATAAATGTTTATTATTCATGCTAGAATTGTATTAACCGGAAACATGATACATGTGTGAATACATAGACAAACATATAGTCACTAGTATGCCTCTACTTGACTAGCTCATTAATCAAAGATGGTTATGTTTCCTAACCATAGACATGTGTTGTTATTTGATTAATGGGATCACATCATTAGGAGAATGATGTGATTGACATGACCCATTCCGTTAGCCTAGCACTTGATCGTTTAGTATATTGCTATTGCTTTCTTCATGACTTATACATGTTCCTGTAACTATGAGATTATGCAACTCCGTTTACAGGAGGAACACTTTGGGTGCTACCAAACGTCACAACGTAACTGGGTGATTATAAAGGAGTACTACAGGTGTCTCCAAAGGTACATGTTGGGTTGGCGTATTTCGAGATTAGGTTTTGTCACTCTGATTGTCGGAGAGGTATCTCTGAGCCCTCTCGGTAATACACATCACTATAAGCATTGCAAGCAATGTAGCTAATGAGTTAGTTACGGAATGATGCATTCTGAACGAGTAAAGAGACTTGCCGGTAACGAGATTGAACTAGGTATTGGATACCGACGATCGAATCTCGGGCAAGTAACATAACGATGACAAAGGGAACAACGTATGTTGTTATGCGGTTTGACCGATAAAGATCTTTGTAGAATATGTAGGAGCCAATATGGGCATCCAGGTTCCGCTATTGGTTATTGACCGAGAATAGTTCTAGGTCATGTCTACATAGTTCTCGAACCCGTAGGGTCCGCACGCTTAACGTTACGATGACAGTTTTATTATGAGTTTATGAGTTTTGATGTACGAAGGAGTTCGGAGTCCCGGATGAGATCGGGGACATGACGAGGAGTCTCGAAATGGTCGAGACATAAATATCGATATAATGGACGACTATATTCTGAGTTCGGAAAGGTTTCGAGTGATTTGGGTATTTTTTGGAGTACCGGAGAGTTACGGGAATTCGTATTGGGCCTCTTAGGGCCATACGGGAAGGAGAGAAAGGGCCAAAGAGTGGCGCACCCTCCCCTTGGACTAGTCCGAATTGGACTAGGGAGGGGGCACCCTTCCTTCCTTCTCCTTCTCTCTTCCCTTTCCTTCTCTCCTACTCCTACTACATGGAAGGATTCCTAGTTGGACTAGGAAGAGGGAATCCTACTCCCGGTGGGAGTAGGGCTCCCCCTAGGCGCGCCATAGAGAGGGCGGCCCTCCTCTCCTCCACTCCTTTATATCACGGGGCAGGGGGCACCCCATGAACACACAAGTTGATCTACGGATCGTTCCTTAGCCGTGTGTGGTGCCCCCTTCCACCATATTCCACCTCGGTCATATCGTCGCGGAGTTTAGGCGAAGCCCTGCGCCGGTAGAACATCATCATCGTCACTGCGCCCGTCGTCTTGTGGAACTCATCCCGACACTTTGCTGGATCGGAGTCCGGGATCGTCATCGAGTTGAGCGTGTGCTGAACTCGGAGGTACCGTGACGTTCGGTAATTGGATCGGTCGGATCATGAAGACGTACGACTACATCAAAAGCGTTGTCATAACGCTTCCGCTTACGGTCTACGAGGGTACGTGGACAATACTCTCCCCTCTCGTTGCTATGCATCACCATGATCTTGCGTGTGCGTAGGAAATTTTTTGAAATTACTACGTTCCCCAACACCTTCTTTTAGGGGGGGCTCCTTATTTGTCCTGGCCGATTCCACGTCACCTATCATGTTCAGTGGGCAGCACGGACTCCTCAATTGGTGTCCGGATAGTCGTCTGTCATATCAAAATCTTGATAGGCGTGCGCGACTTGCCACTCCGGCAGCTGTATGATATCCGCCCCGAGGACGGGGTTCGGCCTTCCCATGGGTGTGATTACATCACATGGTGTTGGCCTGAGTGTTTTACCACGCGGGATCCAGCCAACGTGGCTCCTCCCGTTAGCATACGGTAAATTACCGCATGGTGGGAAGGTGCCGAAGATTTATTCTTTGGCATAGTATTTGTTTGGTGATCCGAAGACAACCATTTAGAATGATGGGCCAGAAAAACTTGGCCTTTGCCCCCAGCATCTTTTAAGAGATGTTGTTTGTGATTTCACACCTGCGGGGGTTTTATGTTTTGTGGAGCCCCTGGTTTGTTATGTCCTTAGGTACTGCAACCGAGTTGCTGTGGTTAGCGTGGTCTGGGGCAAGCGGCCGTACTTATATGCTAGGGGGGGATCTCTTGACCAGAAGTTTCCCTTCATTGTTTCCGGCACGCTGCCAGCCGTTTTGATTTGAGGATCCGGCATTCTCTATTGGTATGGTTTGCCGTCCTTCTAGGAGTACCATGAATTTCGCATGGTTGATCGAGTGTGGGGCTCGGGCCGGATAGGTCCGAGCTCTTTTTTGTCCGTTGACCGGACTCGGAGTTGCTGAAATTAGCACCAGCTTTCCTGACTTGACGCTTGTGACCGTTGCACTGGGGCTTGAGGATGCTTCTTCTTGTGCCCTTCGTGTTATTTTGGACCGTAGTGGTGTGTTGACGTCGGGGCATGTGCCTTGGGTTTTCCTGTTTAGGTTTGTGTGGTCGGCTGTGCCCTGTGTGCCCTCTGTCAGGGCAGTCGGGTCCGTAACTTTTGGTGGCCAGGACCTTGGTCCATTTGTCCGCCAGCAAATCTTGGTCAGCTTTAAGCTGTTGTAGCTTCCTTTGCAGGCTCTTTGCCGTGGCCATGAGCCGTCGCTCGAAGCGGGCTTGTTCCACTGGATCTTCAGGCACGCCGAATTCATCATTACCGAGGCTTGCCTCGTCCTCGGAGGGGGGTGTATAGTTGTCCCTTTCCAAGTATCCCACAGTAGCCCGTCCGGCCTGCTGAAAGGCAAGCCGACTAGGGTTGTATTCATCTTCGGCGCCACCCGGATTGTTTTCGTCTTCCGGGATGGTATTCCTGTGGCGGGGCTTGGGGCAGCATCGACGACGCCTATGCTTTGCTTTTCTCCCTGAGGATTTATCCTCTGCTGCCTCATCGCCATTGGTTTCCTTCGGAGAGTCCACCATATGTATATCATGGGGATAGGCGGCTATCCACCGCCCAGTGAGCGGTGGCTCCTGTGATTCTCCTGCATCGTCGTACGTACCATCGACGTCTTCGGAGTCAAAGTCAATCACGTCGGTTAAATCATCGACTGTGGCAATGAATTGGGTGGTGGGTGGGCAAAGAACTCCTTCATCGCCTGCTTCCCACTCGAGTCGGACGTAGTTCGGCCAAGAGCCTCCTGACAAAGAGAGAGACTTTAATGAGTTCAGCATGTCACCGAAGGGCGAGTGCTGGAAGATATCCGCGGCGGTGAACTCCATTACCGGAGCCCAACCTGGCTCGACTGGATCGGGAGTGTGCGGACCGGAACCAACGTCCGGATACGAATCCGAGGGTCCGGATTCACAGGCCACTACAGGAGTAAGGCCTGTGTTCAGCTCTACCGCCGATGAGTGCGTGACCGGCGGGGCGGGGTCCATCCCTCCGTCCTTGGACAGCGCGGCCTGCTCCGGATCTAAGGCCGGAGATACTACGGGGGCGATACCCCGAGCTTCGTCCGATGGCAGGTCTAAGCCGTGCTCATCGCGACTGTCCGGCGCTCCTGGCATAGGCCCAAATCCATCGAAGATCAAGTCTCCGCGGATGTCCGCCATGCAGTTCGGGTTTCCGAACCTGACCTGGTGGCCAGGGGCATGGCTGTCGATCAGCTCCAGATGGCCAAGTGAGTTGGCCCGCAATGCGAAGCCGCCGAACATGAAGGTATGTCCGGGGAGGAAAGTCTCGCCCTGGACAGCGTCGTTGATGATGATCGAAGGAGCCATCGAGCCTGACGGCGATGACACAGAGGAACTCTCAATGAAAGCACCAATGTCGGTGTCAAAACCGGCGGATCTTGGGTAGGGGGTCCCGATCTGTGCGTCAAGGCTGATGGTAACAGGAAGCAAGGGACACAGATGTTTACCCAGGTTCAGGCCCTCTCGATGGAGGTAAAACCCTATTTCCTGCTTGATTAATATTGATGATATGGGTAGTAAAAGAGTAGATCTACCACGAGATCGTAGAGGCTAAACCCTAAGAGCTAGCCTATGATGGTATGATTGTAATTGTGATCCCCCTTCTAAGGACCAACCTCTCCGGTTTATATAGACACCGGAGAGGGCTAGGGTTTACATGGAGTCGGTTACAAGGAAGGAAATATAATATCCGGATCGCCAAGCTTGCCTTCCACGCCAAGGAAAGACCCATCCGGACACGAGCCAAGTCTTGAGTCTTGTATCTTCACGCTTCAATAGTCCGGACATTGTACACCCGGTCGGCTGTCCGGATACCCCTAATCCAGGACTCCTCTCAAGGAAATATGCCCTAGAGGCAATAATAAAGTTATTATTTATTTCCTTATATCATGATAAATGTTTATTATTCATGCTAGAATTGTATTAACGGAAACATAATACATGTGTGAATACATAGACAAGCAGAGTGTCACTAGTATGCCTCTACTTGACTAGCTCGTTAATCAAAGATGGTTATGTTTCCTAACCATAGACATGAGTTGTCATTTGATTAACGGGATCACATCATTAGGAGAATGATCTGATTGACATGACCCATTCCGTTAGCCTAGCACTTGATCATTTAGTATGTTGCTATTGCTTTCTTCATGACTTATACATGTTCCTGTAACTATGAGATTATGCAACTCCGTTTACGGAGGAACACTTTGGTGCTACCAAACGTCACAACGTAACTGGGTGATTATAAAGGAGTACTACAGGTGTCTCCAAAGGTACATGTTGGGTTGGCGTATTTCGAGATTAGGTTTTGTCACTCCGATTGTCGGAGAGGTATCTCTGGGCCCTCTCGGTAATGCACATCACTATAAGCCTTGCAAGCAATGTAGCTAATGAGTTAGTTACGGAATGATGCATTACGTAACGAGTAAAGAGACTTGCGGTAACGAGATTGAACTAGGTATTGGATACCGACGATCAAATCTCGGGCAAGTAACATACCGATGACAAAGGGAACAAAGTATGTTGTTATGCGGTTTGACCGATAAAGATCTTCGTAGAATATGTAGGAGCCAATATGGGCATCCAGGTTCCGCTATTGGTTATTGACCGAGAATAGTTCTAGGTCATGTCTACATAGTTCTCGAACCCGTAGGGTCCGCACGCTTAAGGTTTCGATGACAATTATATTATGAGTTTATGAGTTTTGATGTACCGAAGGAGTTCGGAGTCCCAGATGAGATCGGGGACATGACGAGGAGTCTCGAAATGGTCGAGACGTAAAGATCGATATATTGGACGACTATATTCGGAGTTCGGAAAGGTTCGAATGATTCGGGTATTTTTCGAGTACCGGAGAGTTACGGGAATTCGCCGGGAGAAGTATTGGGCCTTATTGGGCCCTGCGGGAAAGAGAGAGGCTGCCTAGGGCAGGCCACGCGCCCCATGGCCTAGTCCGAATTAGACTAGGGGAGGGCCGCACCCTCCTTCCTTCCCTTCTCTCTTCCCTTCCTTGTCTCCTACTCCTAATACATGGAAGGACTCCTAGTTGGACTAGGAAAGGGGAATCCTACTCCCGGTGGGAGTAGGACTCCCCATGGCGCGCCCTACTAGGGCCGGCCTCCTCCTCCCTCCCTCCTTTATATACGGGGCAGGGGCACCCCATGGACACACAAGTTGATCTCACGGATCGTTCCTTAGCCGCAGCGGTGCCCCCTCCACCATATTCCACTTCGGTCATATCGTCATGAGCTTAGGCGAAGCCCCGCGCCGGTGAAGTCATATCGTCATGAGCTTAGGCGAAGCCCCACGTCGGTGGAGCATCATCATCGTCACCACGCCGTCGTCGACGGAACTCATCCCGACACTTTGCTTTGGATCGGAGTCCGGGATCGTCATCGAGCTGAGCGTGTGCAGAACTTCGGAGGTGCCGACGTTCGGTACTTGGATCGGTCGGATCGTGAAGGCGTCTGACTACATCAACAGCGTTGTTATAACGCTTTCGCCACGGTCTCACGAGTGCGTGGACATACACTCTCCCCTCTCGTTGCTATGCCATCACCATGGTCTTGCGTGTGCGTAGGAAATTTTTTGAAATTACTACGTTCCCCAACAGTGGTATCAGAGCCTAGGTTTTTATGCGTTGATGTTATATGCACGAGTAGAACACAAGTGAGTTGTGGACGATATAAGTCATACTACCTACCAGCATGTCATACTTTGGTTCAGCGGTATTGTTGGATGAAGCGGCCCGGACCGACATTACGCGTACGCTTACGCGAGACTGGTTCTACCGACGTGCTTTGCACACAGGTGGCTGGCGGTGTCAGTTTCTCCAACTTTAGTTGAACCGAGTGTGACTACGCCCGGTCCTTGAGAAGGTTAAACGGAGTCTATTTGACAAACTATCGTTGTGGTTTTGATGCGTAGGTGAGAACGGTTCTTGCTAAGCCCGTAACAGCCACGTAAAATTTGCAACAACAAAGTAGAGGGCGTCTAACTTGTTTTTGCAGGGCATGTTGTGATGTGATATGGTCAAGACGTGATGAGATATAAGTTGTTGTATAAGATGATCATGTTTTGTTGAAGTTATCGGCAACCGGCAGAAGCCCTATGGTTGTCTCTTTGTTGCATAAGATGCAAGTGCCAAATAATTGCTTTACTTTATCGCTATGCGATAGCAATAGTTGCAAGAGCAATAGTTGGCGAGACAACCATGTGATGACACATTGATATAGATCAAGATGATGAAGATCATGGTGTCGTGCGGTGACGATAGAGATCATGATGATTTTGGGGATGGAGATCAAAGGCGCAAGATGATCATGGCCATATCATGTCACATATTTTGATTGCATATGATGTTTATCTATTATACATCTTATTCTTGCTTTGATTGACGGTAGCATTTTAAGATGATCTCTCACTAAAATTATCAAGTAGTGTTCTCCACGAGTATGCACCGTTGCCAAAGTTCGTCGTGTCGAGACACCACGTGATGATCGGGTGTGATAAGCTCACGTCCATCTACAACGGGTGCAAGCCAGTTTTGCCTTGCGAGAATACTCAGGTTATACTTGACGAGCCTAGCATATGCAGATATGGCCTCGAACGCGGAGACCGAAAGGTCGGCGTGAATCATATAGTAGATATGATCAACATAAGATGTTCACCATTGAAAACTACTCCATCTCACGTGATGATCGGTTATGGTTTAGTTGATTTGGATCACGTGATCACTTAGATGACTAGAGAGATGTCTATCTAAGTGGGAGTTCTTAAGTAATATGATTAATTGAACTTTAATTTATCATGAACTTAGTCCTGGTAGTATTTTGCAAATTATGTTGTAGATCAATAGCTCGCGTTGTTGCTTCCCTATGTTTTTATATGTGTTCCTAGAGAAAATTGTATTGAAAATTGTTAGTAGCAATGATGCGGATTGGATCCGTGATCTGAGGTTTATCCTCATTGCTGCACAGAAGAATTATGTCCTTAATGCACCGCTAGGTGATGGACCTATTGCAGGAGCAAATGTAGACGCGTTATGAACGTTTGGCTAGCTCAATATGATGACTACTTGATAGTTTAGTGCACCATACTTAACAGCTTAGAATCGGGACTTCAAAGACGTTTTGAACGTCATGGACCATATGAGATGTTCCAGGAATTGAAGTTAATATTTCAAGCAAATACCGAGTTGAGAGATATGAAATCTCCAACAAGTTCTATAGCTAAAAGATGGAAGAGAATCGCTCAACTAGTGAGCATGTTCTCAGATTGTCCGGGTACTTCAATCGCTTGAATCAAGTGGGAGTTAATCTTCCAGATAAGATAGTGATTGACAGAATTCTCTAGTCACCAACACTAAGTTACTAGAACTTCGTGATGAACTATAGTATGCAAGGGATGACGAAAGCGATTCCCGAGCTCTTCGTGATGTTGAAATCGACGAAGGTAGAAATCAAGAAAGAGCATCAAGTGTTGATGATTGACAAGACCACTAGTCTCAAGGAAAAGGGCAAAGGGAAGAAGGGGAACTTCAAGAAGAACAGCAAGCAAGTTGCTGCTCGAGTGAAGAAACCCAAGTCTGGACCTAAGCCTGAGACTAAGTGCTTTTGCTGCAATGGAACTGGTCACTAGAAGCGGAACTACCCCAAGTATTTGGCGGATAAGAAGGATGGGAAAGTGAACAAAGCTATATTTGAGATACAGATTATTGATGTGTATTTTACTAGTGTTCGTAGCAACCCCTCGGTATTTGATACTGGTTCAGTTGCTAAGAGTAGTAACTTGAAACGGGAGTTGCAGAATGAATGTAAACTAGTTGAAGGGAAGTGAAGATGAGTGTTGGAAGTAGTTCCAAGATTGATATGATCATCATCGCACACTCCCTATACTTTCGGGATTAGTATGGAACCTAAATAAGTGTTATTTGGTGTTGAGCATAAGTATGATTTGATCATGTTTATTGCAATACGATTATTCATTTAAGTAAGAGAATAAATTGTTGTTACTGTTTACATGAATAAAACCTTATATGGTTACACACCCAATGAAAATGATTCATTGGATCTCGATCATAGTGATACACATATTCATAATATTGAAACCAAAAGATGCAAAGTTAATAATGATAGTGCAACTTATTTGTGGCAATCGCCGTTTAGGTCATATTGGTGTAGAGCGCATGAAGAAAACTCCATGCCGATGGACTTTTGGAATCACTTGATTATGAATCATTTGATGCTTGCGAACCGTGCCGCTTTGGGCAAGATGACTAAAACTCCGTTCTCGGAACAATGGAACAAGCTCTTGACTTATTGGAAATAATACATACCGATGTATGCGATCCAATGAGTGTTGATGCTCGTGGCAAGTATCGTTATTTTCTGACTTTCACAAGATGATTTGAGCAGATATGGGTATATCTACTTGATGAAACATAAGTCTGAAATAGTTGAAAGGTTCAAAGAATTTCAGAGTGAAGTGGAAAAATCATCGTAACAAGAAAATAAAGTTTCTGCGATCTAATCGCAAAGACGAATAATTGAGTTACGAAGTTTGGTCTTCAATTAAAATAATGTGGAATAGTTTCACAGCTCACGCCACCGAACACCACAATGTTATGGTGTGTCCGAACGTCGTAACCGCACTTTATTTGATATGGTGCGATCTATGATGTCTCTTATCGGTTTACCACTATCATTTTGGGGTTATGCATTAGAGACAGCTGCATTCACGTTTAATAGGGCACCATCTAAATCCGTTGAGACGACACCATATGAACTATGGTTTAACAAAGAAACCTAAGCTGTCGTTTCTTAAAAGTTTGGAGTTGTGATGCTTATGTGAAAAAGTTTTCACCGATAAGCTCAAACCCAAATCGGAGAAGTGCGTCTTCATAGAATACCCAAAGGTAACTTTTGGGTACACCTTCTATCACAGATCCGAAGGCAAGTTTTTCGTTGCTAAGATGGATCCTTTCTAGAGAAGAAGTTTCTCTCGAAAGAAGTGAGTGGGAGGAAAGTAGAACTTGATGAGGTAATTATACCTTCTCCCTTATTGGAAAGTAGTTCATCACGTAAATCAGTTCCAGTGATTCCTACACCAATTAGTGAGGAAGTTAATGATGATGATCATGAAACTTCAGATCAAGTTGCTACCAAACCTCGTGGGTCTTCCAGAGTAAGATCCGCACTGTGAGTAGTACGGTAATCATGTTACGGAAGTCATGTTACTAGACCATGATGAACCTACGAACTATGAGGAAGCGATGATGAGCCCAGTTTCAGCGAAATGGCTTGAGGCCATAAAATCTGAGATATGATCCATGTATGAGAACAATAGTATGGTCTTTGTTTGACTTGCTCGATGATCTGCAAGCCATGTTAAATAAATGGATCTTCAAGAGGAAGACGGACAACGATAGTAGTGTTACTATCTACAAAGCTCGACTTGTCACAAAAGGTTTTCGACAAGTTCAAGGTGTTGACTACAATGAGATTTTCTCAATCAGAAGCGATGCTTAAGTCTGTCCGAATCATGTTAGCAATTGCCACATTTTATGAAATCTGGCAAATGGATGTCAAAACTACATTCTTTAATGGATTTATTAAAGAAGAGTTGTATATGATGCAACCAGAAGGTTTTGTCAATCCTAAAGGAGCTAACAAAATGTGCAAGCTCCAATGATCCATCAATAGACTGGTGCAAGCATCTCGGAGTTGGAATATACGCTTTGATGTGTTGATCAAAGCATATGATTTTATACAGACTTTTGGAAAGGCCTGTATTTACAAGAAAGTGAGTGGGAGCACTACAGCCTTTACGATAAAGTATATGTGAATGACATATTGTTGATCGGAAATAATGTAGAATTATTACGCAAAGCATAAAGGAGTGTTTGAAAGGAGTTTTTCAAAGAAAGACCTCGGTGAAGCTGCTTACATATTGAGCATCAAGATCTATAGAAATAGATCAAGACGCTTGATAAGTTTTTCAATGAATACATACCTTGACAAGATTTTGAAGTAGTTCAAAATGGAACAGTCAAAGAAAGAGTTCTTACCTGTGTTACAAGGTGTGAGATTGAGTAAGACTCAAAACCCGACCACGGCAGAAGATAGAAAGAGAATGAAAGTCATTCCCTATGCATCAGCCATAGGTTCTATAAAGTATGTCATACTGTGTACCCGATCATCGGGCAAGTCAACCAAAGTCCATACTTTGTTTTCATACATGGATCCCATCTCAGATTTCATGGCTTCCAGCCATTTCGCGGAATCTGGGCTCACCATCGCTTCTTCATAGTTTGTAGGTTCGCTATGGTCAAGTAACATGACTTCGAATAGGATTACCGTACCACTCGGGTGCGTATTTTACTCTGGTTGACCTACGAAGTTCAAGAGCAACTTGATCTGAAGTTTCATGATCAATATCATTAGTTTCCTCACTAATTGGTGTAGTTGTCACAGGAACCATTTCTTGTGATGAATTACCTTCCAATAAGGGAGCAGATACGGTTATCTCATCAAGTTCTACTTTCCTCCCACTCACTTCTTTCGAGAGAAACTCCTTCTCTAGAAAGGATCCGAACTTAGCAACGAAAATCTTGCCTTCAGATCTGTGATAGAAGGTGTACCCAACAGTCTCCTTTGGGTATCTCATGAAGACACATTTTTCCGATTTGGGTTCGAGCTTATCTGGTTGAAGTTTCTTCACATAAGCATCGCAGCCCCAAATTTTAAGAAACGACAACTTTGGTTTCTTGCCAAACCATAGTTCATACGGTGTCGTCTCAACGGATTTAGATGGTGCCCTATTTAACGTGAATGCGGCCGTCTCTAAAGCATATCCCCAAAACGATAGCGGTAAATCAGTAAGAGACATCATAGATCGCACCATATCAAGTAAAGTACGATTATGACGTTCGGACACACCATTTCTCCGTGGTGTTCCGGTGGCGTGAGTTGCTAAACTATTCCACATTGTTTTAAATGTAAACCAAACTTCGTAACTCAAATATTCTCCTCCACGATCAGATCGTAGAAACTTTATTTTCTTGTTACGATGATTTTCCACTTCACTCTGAAATTCTTTGAACTTTTCAAATGTTTCAGATTTGTGTTTCATTAAGTAGATATACCCATATCTGCTCAAATCATCTGTGAAAGTGAGAAAATAACGATACCGCTTGGCGTGCCTCAATATTCATTGGACCACAAACATCGGTATGTATGATTTCCAACAAATCAGTTGCTCGCTCCATAGTTCCGGAGAACGGCGTTTTGGTCATCTTGCCCATGAGGCACGGTTCGCAAGTACCAAGTGATTCATAATCAAGTGATTCCGAAGCCCATCAAGATGGAGTTTCTTCATGCGTTTTACACCGATATGACCTAAACGGCAGTGCCACAAATAAGTTGCATTATCATTATCAACTCTGCATCTTTTGGTTTCAACATTATGAATATGTGTATTACTACTATCGAGATTTAATAAAATAGACCATTCTTCATGGGTGCGTGACCATAAAAGATATTACTCATATAAATAGAACAACCATTATTCTCTGATTTAAATGAATAACCGTCTCGCATCAAACAAGATCCAGATATAATGTTCTTGCTCAACGCTGGCGCCAAATAACAATTATTTAGGTCTAAAACTAATCCCGAAGGTAGATGTAGAGGTAGCGTGCCGACCGCGATCACATTGACCTTGGAACCGTTTCCCACGCGCATCGTCACCTCGTCCTTTGCCAGTGCTCGTTTATTCCGTAGTCCCTGTTTTGAGTTGCAAATATTATAGCAGAACCAGTATCAAATACCCAGTGCTACTACGAGCTCTAGTAAGGTACACATCAATAACATGTATATCACATATACCTTTGTTCACCTTGCCATCATTCTTATCCGCCAAATACTTGGGGCAGTTCCGCTTCAAAGGTCCAGTCTGCTTGCAGTAAAACACTCGATTTCAGGCTTAGGTCCAGACTTGGGTTTCTTCTCTTGAGCAGCAACTTTCTTGCTGTTCTTTTGAAGTTTCCTTCTTCTTTCCTTTGCCCTTTTTCTTGAAACTAGTGGTCTTGTTGACCATCAACACTTGATGCTCTTTCTTGATTTCTACCTCCATGCTTTCGGCATTGCGAAGAGCTCGGAATTGTTTTGGTCATCCCTTGCATATTATAGTTCATCACGAAGCTCTTGTAGCTTGGTGGCGATGATTGGAGAATTCTGTCAATGACACTATCATCCGGAAGAGTAACTCCAGTTGAATCAAGTGATTATTATACCCGGACATTTTGAGTATATGTTCACCGACAGTAACTATTCTCCTCCATCTTGCAGCTATAGAACTTATTGGAGACTTCATATCTCTCAATCCGGGCATTTTCTTGAAATATTAACTTCAACTCCTGGAACATCTCATATGCTCCATGACGCTCAAAACGTCGTTGAAGGCCCGGTTCTAAGCCGTAAAGCATGGCACACCGAACTATCGAGTAGTCATCAGACTTTGCTCGCCAGACGTTCACAACTTCGGCGCAGCTCCTGCAGGCAGTTCGGCACCCAGCGGTGCTTCCAGGGCGTAATTCTTACGTGCAGCAATGAGGATAATCCTCAAATTACGGACCCAGTCCGTGTAATTGCTACCATCATCTTTCAACTTTGCTTTCTCAAAGAACGCATTAAAATTCAACGGAACAACAAAGACGAGCCATCTATCTACGGTAAACATAGACAAGCAAAAATACTATCGGTACTAAGTTCATGATAAATTTAAGTTCAATTAATCATATTAAAAACTCCCACTTAGACAGACATCTCTCTAGTCATCCAAGTGATTACGTGATCCAAATCAACTAAACCATGTCCGATCATCACGTGAGATGGAGTAGTTTCAATGGTGAACATCACTATGTTGATCATATCTACTATATGATTCACGCCGACCTTTCGGTCTCCGTGTTCCGAGGCCATATCTGTTATATGCTAGGCTCGTCAAGTTTAACCTGAGTATTCTGCGTGTGCAACTGTTTTGCACCGTTGTAGATGGACGTAGAACTTATCACACCCGATCATCACGTGGTGTCCGGGTACTACTTAACTTTGGCAACGGTGCATACTCAGGAGAACACTTCTTGATAATTTTAGTGAGAGATCATCTTATAATGCTACCGTCAATCAAAGCAAGATAAGATGCATAAAGGATAAACATCACATGCAATCAATATAAGTGATATGATATGGCCATCATCATCTTGTGCTTGTGATCTCCATCTCAAGCACCGTCGTGATCACAATCGTCACCGGCGCGACACCTTGATCTCCATCGTAGCATCGTTGTCGTTTACGCCATCTATTGCTTCTACGACTATCGCTACCGCTTAGTGATAAAGTAAAGCAATTACAGAGCGTTTGCATTTCATACAATAAAGCGACAACCATATGGCTCCTGCCAGTTGCCGATAACTCGGTTACAAAACATGATCATCTCATACAATAAAATATAGCATCACGTCTTGACCATATCACATCACAACATGCCCTGCAAAAACAAGTTAGACGTCCTCTACTTTGTTGTTGCAAGTTTTACGTGGCTGCTACGGGCTGAGCAAGAACCGTTCTTACCTACGCATCAAAACCACAACGATACTTCGTCAAATAGACTCCGTTTAACCTTCTCAAGGACCGGGCGTAGCCACTCGGTTCAACTAAAGTGAGAGAGACAGACACCCGCCAGTCACCTTTAAGCACGAGTGCTCGCAACAGTGAAACCAGTCTCGCGTAAGCGTACGCGTAATGTCGGTCCGGGCCGCTTCATCTCACAATACCGCTGAACCAAAGTATGACATGCTGGTAGGCAGTATGACTTGTATCGCCCACAACTCACTTGTGTTCTACTCGTGCATATGACATCAACGCATAAAACCTGGCTCGGATGCCACTGTTGGGGAACGTAGTAATTTTAAAATTTTCCTACGCACACACAGGACCATGGTGATGGCATAGCAACGAGAGGGGAGAGTATTGTCTACGTACCCTCGTAGACCAAAGCGGAAGCGATCACAACGTAGAGGAAGTAGTCAGACGTTCTCCTCGCGATCCAGCCGATCCCAGCGCCCGTTACTCTGGCGCCTCGAGTCGATCACAACGTAGAGGAAGTAGTCAGACGTTCTCCTCGCGATCCAGCCGATCCCAGCGCCCGTTACTCCGGCGCCTCCGAGTTCTTGGCACACGTTCAGCTCGATGGCGCTCCTCGGGCTCCGATCCAGCAAAGCTCCGGGAGAGGGAGTTCCGTCAACCTGACGGGCGTGGTGACGATCTTGATGTTCTACCGTCGCAGGCTTCGCCTAAGCACCGCTATGATATGACCGAGGTGGAATATGGTGGAGGGGCACCGCACACGGCTAAGGAACGATCTCAAGGATCAACTTGTGTGTCCTAGGGTGCCCCCTACCCCGTATATAAAGGAGGGAGGGAGGAGGTGGCCGGCCTCAAGGGGCGCGCCATAGGGAGGAAACCTACTCCAAGTAGGTTTCCTCTCCTTCCTTATCTTATTTGGAGGGGAAGGAAGGAGTACTAGTATTAGGAAGTAGTACTAGTAGTAGGAATAGGAAGAGGGGAAGGAGAAAGGAAGGGGGCCGGCCCCCTCCCCAATTCGGATTGGGCTTGGGGCGCGCCTCCCTTGTTCCTTCTCCTTCCTCCTACATGGGCCCAATAAGGCCCATATACCTCCCGGGGTTCGGTAACCTCCGAGCTCCAAACTTCTCCGGAACCTTTCCGGTGTCCAAATATATCCGTCCAATATATTAATCTTTATGTCTCGACCATTTCGAGACTCCTCGTCATGTCCGTGATCATATCCGGGACTCGAACAACCTTCGGTACATCAAAATACATAAACTCATAATATAAGCATCGCTATCGAAACCTTAAGCGTCACGGACCCTACGGTTCGAGAATAATGTAGACATGACCGAGACATGTCTCCGGTCAATAACCAATAAGCGGGACCTGGATGCCCATATTGGTTCCTACATTTTCTACGAAGATCTTTATCGGTCGGACCGCATAACAACATACGTTGTTCCCTTTGTCATCGGTATGTTACTTACCCGAGATTCGATCGTCGGTATCCAATACCTAGTTCAATCTAGATTCTTTGGTAGAATCTCTTTACTCGTTCCGTAATACATCATCTCACAACTAACTCATTAGTTGTAATGCTTGCAAGGCTTATGTGATGTGTATTACCGAGAAGGCCAGAGATACCTCTCCGACAATCGGAGTGACAAAACCTAATCTCGAAATACGCCAACCCAACAAGTACCTTTGGAGACACCTGTAGTACTCCTTTATAATCACCCGATTACGTTGTGACGTTTGGTAGTACCCAAAGTGTTCCTCCGTAAACGGGAGTTGCATAATCTCATAGTTATAGGAACATGTATAAGTCATGAAGAAAGCAATAGCAATATACTAAACGATCAAGTGCTAAGCTAACGGAATGGGTCATGTCAATCACGTCATTCTTCTAATGAGGTGATCCCATTAATCTAATGACAACACATGTCTATGGTTAGGAAACATAACCATCTTTGATTAATGAGCTAGTCTAGTAGAGGCTTACTAGTGACTATATGTTTGTCTATGTATTCACACATGTATTATGTTTCCGGTTAATACAATTCTAGCATGAATAATAAACATTTATCATGATATAAGGAAATAAATAATAACTTTATTATTGCCTCTAGGGCATATTTCCTTCAATGATAACTTTGAAGACAAAGCTGGAGCAGACATCATGGAGTCTTCCACCGATCAAAATTTCTAGATGACCACCAAATGATTAGTAGTATTCCCCCATGTATATAGTAGTAGTCCGAGCACTTATTATGATTTTCTAGATCGTTTGTATGCCCTTGCATGATTGATTGAGTGATATGATTGTGTTTGTCTGATGTGCATATGGGTAGTGTTTTCTCACTAGACCTCTTTTTCTATTCTAATCTCTCCCCTCTAAACCCATCAGATGCCTTCGAGACGTGACACCGGATTCGTCTTTCCACCGGAGATCACCTAGTTGATCCAGCAGCAGAATGCCTTGATGCAGATATTAGTCCAGAACCAAGGCAACAACAACAACAACCCTCCGCCACCACCACCAGTTGACAACTTAGCTCATTTTCTGAGGTTACAGCCGCCGGTGTTTTTCAGTAGCACCGAGCCAATAGTTGCGGATGACTGGCTACGCCGGATTGGAAGGGAGTTGACTACCGCTGGTTGCACAAATGCAGAGAAGGTGCGTTTTGCCGCACATCAGTTGGACGGGCCAGCAGCCTCATGGTGGGAGAATTAGACAGCCACATTTCTCATAGCCAATGTTACTTGGGATTAGTTTCAGCAAGCATTCCGCACAACCCACGTCTCAACTGGAGCTATGAGCATGAAGAAACGTGAGTTTCGCAACTTACGCCAAGGGAACCGTACTGTGGGGCAGTACGTGGATGAATTTAGTAAGCTATCTCGTTATGCCCCTGATGATGTGGCCACAGATGCCGCAAAGCAGGAGAAGTTTATGGAAGGGCTGAATGATGAGATGAGCATGCAGTTGATGGTGGCAACATTCAACAACTACCTGGAGTTGGTAGACAAGGCTCTTACGATTGAAGGGAAGCAGCAGCAGATTGAGAGCCGCAAAAGGAAGTATGGACAAGGAAGGTACAATTCGGGAGCTCAGGAGAAGCCTCGTTTAACCCCGAACTCGGGAGGACTTTTCCATAACCATGGAGGTCACACCCACAATGGAGGGAGTTCTCACAACCACAATGACCCCAAGAATGGAAACGGGAACGGAGCAGGTAGTAACTAGAACCGCTCTAACCCAGCCACACCCACCAAGAAGGACCTAAGTCACATTACTTGTTTCAAGTGCGGGAAGACTGGACACTACGCCACTGAGTGCCCTGAAGCGAAGAATGGAAATGGCAATGGAAGCGCTGGGAAGAAGCCCAACCCTTTCAACAGGGGACAAGTGAACCACATGAACGTGGAGGAGGTTGAGGAGCAGCCTGATGCCGTTATCGGTAAGTTTTTGGTTAAGTCATTTACTGCAATCGTTCTTTTTGATACTAGTGCATCGCATTCATACATATCAAGGGGATTCGTGGATAAGTATAAACTGCCCACTAAGTTACTTAGGACACCCATGTTAGTAAGTTCACCAGGAGCGGAGTATATGGCAAGCCAAGGATGCTTTCAGATGCCATTGACCATTGGAAGCCATGTTTTCCCCTCAGACCTGATAATTTTGGAGTCACAAGGATTGGATGTGATACTGGGAATGGATTGGCTATCGATGTATGGGGGAAACATCGATTGCGCGAGTAAGTCGATTTTGCTCACCACCCCGGAGGGAAAAAGGATCAAGTATGTATCTAGGCATGCGGCTAGGAGGAGCCAAGTAAATACCCTCGCGGGAGTTGTTCAGGAGGAAGTGCCTGTAGTGAAGGATTACCAAGATGTTTTTCCAGAGGAGTTGTCAGGCATGCCGCCAGATCAAGACATCGAGTTTTTGATAGAGCTATTGCCAGGCACCGGGCCAATATCAAAGAGACCCTACCTGATTCCCGCAAATGATCTAGAAGAGATCAAGAAGCAGATTAAGGAGTTGTTGGAGAAAGGTTACATCCGACGAAGTTCATCACCATGGGAAGCACCAATGCCCTTGGTTGAGAAGAAGGATGGATCGTTAAGAATGGTGGTTGATTATCGTGCGTTGAATGAAGTGACGATCAAGAACAAGTACCCACCGCCGATGATCAATGATTTATTTGACCAGTTGACAGGAGCTAAGGTGATTTCGAAGATAGATCTGCGATCAGAATATCCAGCTGAAGATTCGAGAGAAGGATATCACCAACTAAGTCTTTCATGTACAGTCAACCAGCAAGCGCTTCGCAGCCAGCAAACTAGCGTCCACCCTATTCCGTTTTCTCTGGATAGTAACCCACCTCCGCTGGATAGAACTGGATTATTTGAGTGCTGATCTCCTTTCGTCACCATCTTTCTGCGCCGTTGTTGGCAGTAACCGAGCTTAGCAGTTGATGCACATGCAGCACGCTGCAGAGAGCATCGAGCAAATTTGGAAATCTACTCTTCAAGGCTACAGTCGAATACATAGCGCTGGTGGCCCTGAACCAGATCCTTGGCGTGACCAACAATAAAGAATTGCCATATAATCCATCCATCAAGGTATGTACAGCTATTATCAACTCACGTACAGTTGTTTAGTTCAGCCTTTCCTCATCCCACGCTCTCCAGTGATTTTAGTATTTTTCATGTAAGACATTAAGGGACAAGGAAGCTGCAGTTTTTATTTCACTAGGTTGCTTCTTCTAGCTCGCAGCATCTGGCTACGGACTTATGGTGGTCATGGTGTCTAACATTGGTCATATATCTGAGTAGGGCAAGGAGATAGATCTCTGTGTTTGATCAACCATGAACTCATGATTGATGCAAGAAGATGAAAGCAACTTCTACAGATATATCTCAATGTTTGCATGGTGTACGTGTTACTTCTTTGGATATCCAAATATCTCATCAGTGATATTATGTTTCCGCACATGGAGTGATATCATTCACCTTGGAAAATAGTATTTGTGGCTTCTTATTTCCCTTCTATTTGTACCATATTAGCAAGAACAATAGCACTGTTCAGGTGTCGATACATGTGTTCCCTTCTGACTATGGTTTCTCTGAATAGTGGATCAAACTAAAGGTGGCCCAAAAGATTCAAAGATCAGGTAGCATTGCTTCCTTCCTTAGTTACTAGAACATAATCTCTTCTCTTGCAGCATGGTTACGAGAAATATATGAATTCTAATAATCATAGCCAGATTCTGAAGTTTGTATTTGCACATGCTTTTTGTAAAGGACCATGTTGATATTACAGAATTATGTAGTTTTTTGATCAATGTATTGATGGTATCCAACTATATATTGGCCACTCCGAAGATAGCGTTATTTCTTCATGTATCAATGAGGTAAGGCGATGAGAAGAATTATGGACTGATATCATTGCTTACACAGTAAAATAAATTTTCATAAATACGAAGATCTCAATAGTTATTAGGTTTGGAGATGATTTTCTTTGATACTTCTATATGATAAGACAATGATAGTAGTTGCCTATTTTTCTTTCTACAATATTAATAGAAAGGACTCAATCAGAAGAAGCGACCAAGTGTTTGTGGGTTGCCGCAAAATGAAAAGAATAAAGAAAATAATCTCCATACTTTCATGTTTGAACATTCACTTCTCTCTCTTTCAATAACATGTTTCTAGACTTGGATTACTTTCTTCTGCCAGTCCTTTTCAGTTAATCTTCGTCTCATATATAGTCCGTACATTTAGAGGAATGCTAAGGTTTGCTATGTCCGTATCCATATTTTGTTTTTGGATTAACTACGGGGACATATAAATAATTAATGATGAATTATCCGGGTTAAATATTATTCTGCAGAAAAAGAATTAATGCTGCTTTCTCTCTCCAGTGGTTCGTGCATTAGATGATGGTACATTTGCTCATTTCATTATCTGTACGTAGTTAGCAAAATTTAGGTGTCTTCATTTTACGTTTGATTTGTACTTTCAGATTGGGTCGGTGTGTATGGTATCTCTATTGTCCATGTTCCCTAGAATAATAGAGATGAATGGAAACATGGGATTTGACCTACTTTTTTTAAAATTTGTCAGCCAACTTGGGATACATCTATCATGAGCTAATATTTAGCTGGCTTTATTTTTTCAAAATAGTCCATTTCTTTTTAGGAAAATTCCGATGATGTTTTTCCCTATTATCGGTCAACCCAATTCTCCTTGGATAATTTATCCACAATCAAACACCTTTTATTGTGTTTTATCGTGCATGATATGTAGCATTCATCAACATTATAATAGATGCTACTAAACAAGTACACATCACTAATTAGAAATTGAATTTAAGCTTCACACTTATTCCAGTTGCAAATTTTAAGGTGTCTGTCCTGCAAAAAAAAGTTCGATCAAAATTAATAAATAACATGATGTATTCCTTCTATGTTCTTCCATACTAGCTATATCTCCTTTTTTTTCTCTGTAAAAGGGCGGGTAGAAATTGTGTTATGCCGATCTTATTGTCTAAGGTGTCAAAATACTTCGCATATGAACTAACCCAATGCAGTTGCATTGTTTAGATGTGCCCTCGACATGTTTGGAGCAAAAGATTGTCCTTTCTAATATGATTGTCCTTCCATGATACCCAACTGTCAGACTAAATTATTAGACGTTCTAAATATATAGACTTCAGATGGTAAAGGCATCAGATTACAATTATCCTCTGTGAGTACCTTTCTTTTCAATGGGCAACGAAGTAAGTTTGCTTCATTGGTGTTTAGTATATCTATTGGTACCCTACCATATGTTTGAGAAAAAAAATAAATGAATCAATTTTACAATGCCTATATTAATATAATTTTGGTCATTGTCAATATTTTTGCAGTACGATGTAGACCTTAAAGCGAGATTCCAGTATGTTGACCATCATCCTGTTCCAATTCAAGGGACTATGATTTTTAGTGCTCACTTCCATGATTCATTTTCATGGCCATGAAAAATCGATCAATCAAGAACAATATATTTTCCTAATATTTATTTATATAAAATCTTACGTAGTAATAAAATTATTAACTTTATTTTATAATTCATATTTTTTTTAATTGCTAGCCCGTGCGGATGCGCGGGTTGACGACTAGTGAAATTAATTGGACACTTTCTGAGCCAATTCCTGAGCCTATTCCTCAACGAACTCCGAAGAAGAGAGGTGTTCTATTTCTCAGTCCTGAAGATATGCAAGAGGCAAAGAAATCTATGAAAGAAAAAGGTATTAAAGCTGAAGATGTTAAGAATTTACCTCCTATTGAAGAAATACATGGTCTTAATTTACCGCCTGTTGAAGAAACATATGATCTTAATCCATCACCTATTGAAGAAACACATGGTCTTGATAACCCGACACAGGTAGTAAAGGTAAATTCTCTCTATAGATTTGATGAAGGTGACATTCCTCACTATAAGTCTGTTAGACAATGCTTAGAAGAGTTTGATAATTTTATTGTCAAACAAGAAAACTTCAATGCTTATGTTGGTAGACAATTGAAATACAATTCCGATACACTTGAACACTTGGGTGATTATATGTCTAGAGTTAAAGGTGAACTTAAACTCATTAGTAAACATGCTTCTATGGTTACCACTCAAGTGCAACAAGTACTTAAAGCTCAAAATGATTTGCTCAATGAATTGAATTGTAAGAATAATGATTATGTTGTTAGAGTGGCTACTAGAACTGGTAAAATGACTCAGGAACCTTTGTATTCTGAAGGCCACCCTAAGAGAATTGAGCAAGATTCTCAGAGAAATAATATAGATGCACCTAGTCCTTCTAAAAAGAAGAAAAAGAAAAATGATAGGACTTTGCATGCTTCTAGTGAACCTATTGCTGAAACACCTGAGAATCCAAATGATATTTCTATTTCTGATGCTGAAACACAATCTGGTAATGAACATGAACCTAGTGAAAATGTTAATGATAATGTTCATGATGATGCTCAACCTAGCAATGATAATGATGTAGAAATTGAACCTGCTGTTGATCTTGATAACCCACAATCAAAGAATCAACGTTATGATAAGAGAGACTTTGTTGCTAGGAAACATGGTAAAGAAAGAGAACCATGTGTTCAGAAATCCATGTCTTTTCCTCCCAAACCATCCAACAAAAAGGATGATGAGGATTTTGAGCGCTTTGCTGAAATGATTAGACCTACCTTTTTGCGTATGTGATTAACTGATATGCTCAAAATGAATCCTTATGCTAAACTAGTCGACAACCCGTGCATTCGCACGGGCTAGTCTATGATTTTATTACTTATTGTAAAATAGTGCATAATGTATTTTTAGTACTATTTAAATGTCCATCTTAGAAATGCTACTCTCTACAAATTTTTTTAAAGTACTATGCTGGCCATAAAGTCGAATTGTTTTTTGTACTTCATCAAAGTCGATTTAATGTGAAAAAACACGGACAATCATATGATATACCAAATTAATTAGGTTGACTCAAATAATTAAGTAGAAAATAAAAAACAATTAGCACACTTTTGCACAAAGTGGATATCTCTATCCATCGAGCACCATTTGCGTGATCAATCTTATTGATATTGGCAAAAATGTGTGGAAGAAAGTCGGTTATATATAGTAAAAATAAGATTGCAATCTTGGGTAGATGAAATTCAAAAAATGTATGAGCCTAGAAACATAGCTGATCAATATCATATCAGAAAGCTTTGACCTGTAGGACATCTTTTTAGTGTAAGATAATGTATGGTAGTAGTACTCCATAGCAGTAGAACAGGCTAGTACATGGGTGGAATCCCTAAATATATGGTAACAATACTCATTTTACTTTATGTTCTGCTAATTAATAAAGTATAACTATAAGTAGTTGGAACACATACAGGCATACATAAGAATATGGCATTACCTCCAATCCTTTGCTCCCTATTTTGTAGTGGTTTGAAACCAACCCCTCTATTAGAACAATAGTTAATTAATGTCGACCATGACCCCAGAAATGTAAGTTCATATTATAATCCTTCCCAAGTATTCTTCATGTTTAATAGAAATAGTCTATGTATTTTATTAGTGCTTGTAAATCAGTACGTACAACATTCATTGCAATCTTCCCGACTTGATGATCGTGACCCTGGACTTTAACTCGTATCTCTCATAGTTAAAAAAATATTTGCTCTGGCAAGGATTTCATCAGGCATCTTGTGGAAAAAGATATCCTAAGAAGTTGTACACAAAACTTTTCACGATGCAAGATTATCTAAAATCTTGAATGTTGCAAGATGAAAATCCACCAATCCTGTAATAGGGATATTGTGACACAACCAATTAAGACACCATAGTGACCTTATGTATAGGCTATTATTATTACATATTCGAAGATTTGAATACAACAAAAATTAATGCGTCCACTAACAGAAAAATCAGCTGAGGAGGCGGCATGTCACCTTGGACTGGTGGCAACATGGATCACCACTACGCATTCTAGTCATGGAGCTTATCAGTCCAAGATAAAGTTTTGTTGTTGACCGCTGGGTCTAGGAGGGAACGATCGGCCTGGACATGAGATGATGCCAACATAGGCACATCAATGTTTGACTCTACAGTGGCGAGTCGGGGATATGTTGCTGAGGAGACCAATCGATGGTAGGAGGGTTGCAGCATGCATGTACGTCAATTCCAAATTTCGTCCATAGACCACTACGGAAGAAAATCTGCACATCCAAACTGAGGAGGAGCAGTTACCTGAGATATTTGCAAACAACATCAGTGGGCTTGTAACATATTATCATCCGAAAAAACCGATGCTTGTGTTCCTACGGTTGTGGTGAAATATCAGGCAGTCGATCGATCGATCAATAGCATAGGACATCAGAGGAGGAAGATGATATGGACTCTTATGTGTTTTTTCTGCAGTTATGTACATGTAGGTTGAAGCTGGGAAGAGAAACATGATATGGACTCTGTACATAAAAAAGATATTTTTTGAAGCTCCGTACGTAAAAAAGATTGCAATCAAGATAGAATTATGTACGTGTAGGTTGACCTACATCTTTCTTTTTTTTTCTTTTGAGCGTCTTTTTTAGAATTCTATATATGGTATGCTAGGGGGATGATTATTTTACGATATGGACTCTGTAGGTAGAAAGATGTACATGTAGGTTGACCTACACGTATTTACTTTGTTTTTTTATGAGAATTATGCACGTGTTTTTTTGGAGAATTCAGAGGGATGTCTTTTTTTCTGTTAGTCAGCACATACGTGCATGTTGGGTCAGATTTGTGTCTTTTTTGGTGAAAGTAATGTAACATAAATCATAAGGTCGAGATAAACCCATTATACATATTGAACGGCTAAAATATTCTTAATGATGCGGATTAACGTGGGAGTTCTTACTGTGCCTCCAATATATATATATATATATATATATATATATATATATATATATATATATATATACATAAACACTATTCTGATCACGGGATGAGAAAAATATTCTAATCACAACTTGACCTGCCCCACTAGTAGTACGTTGAACTTCCCTTTGAACTAGGTTGAACTTCCGCCAACATTGCCCAAATGAGGCTTGCGATATACCGTTGGAAAGCTATGGACACCAGTATCATGACCCAACTTAAATTTTTGGCAAAATGTAAGCGGTTTAAGAGCAGTTTTGAAAACCATTTTTTCTTCACACAAAAAACGTGAACCATATTTTCGATGACATTTCTAAACCGTTTATCGAAATGAGGCATATAATATGGCGTTGGAAAGCTGCTACAAAACCGCTCCTTCCACATGTTGAAAGTTTTCTCTAATTCCCTATGGTTAAAGACTAATTTGAAAAAACGTAAAATTTCGCAAACCGAACACCAGAGTTCGTATTTTCGATGTCATTTCTAAACGGCTAATCCAATTGAGTCATATGATATGGCCTTGCAAAGCTTATGAAAATGCACTAGTTTTTCATTTTGAAAGTTTTTTCTAATTTTGAACAGTTTAAGAGTAATTTAGAAAACGGTACAAGTCGTACCGATTTCGTATTTTCAAGCTCATTTTTTAACCGTGCGTCCGAATGCAGCAAATGATATGGCGTTGGAAATCTTGAACAAATGAGAAACTTTTTGGTATGTATTGTTTCTCTCAATTCTTCACGGTTTTAAGTGAGTTTCGAAAATGGCGAAAAACGTATTTTCGTCGTATTTTCTACAAACTTTATCGGAATGGCACAAATAATATACCGTTAAAAAGCTACGGAAAATGCAAAAAAAATCATGTCGATGGTTTTCTCCGATTCTTAGCCGTTTTCAAGTAATTGCGAAAATGGCGAGATCATTCGTTCTGCCTTTATTGCGAAACTGATTCTTCGAAAATGCACCGCATGAAGAACCTGAACTTCTCGGCACGTGTAATTGAACTTCACTCTGTTTTTCACGTGCTTTTTTGGCTCGCAGCTCTCCACCCACTCACCGGAATTGAGCAAGTGATATACCGATGGAAAGCTGCTATAAACACGCAACTTTCCCGTGTTGGTCATTTTTTCATAATCGCGACGGTTTTAAAAGGTTTTCATCTGAAATTCATTCAGTGTAGTAATTGTACTTCTTGTTGTTTTCACGTTGAACTTCTTGATGTTTTCACTCTGACGTATTTTTAATAACGAGGAAAATATGAGTTCTCTATAATCATCGAACTTCTTCATCTTTTTAATATGGTCTTCTTGGTTTATTTTTTAATCATTTTTATGAATAAAAATATTTTAAGATACCAAAAACAACATTTTTGTGTGTGTTTTTGCATTGTTTTGCACATCAAACCGCTTCATCTTTAGAAATTGAACTTCTCCTTTTCTTTTTATTTTCTTTCAATATTGTTTAGCACGTCGAACCACGTCATCTTTAGAAATTGAACTTCTCATTTCTTTTTGTTTTCTTTCAACAATGGGTTCCACGTCGAACCGCTTCATCTTTAGAAATTGAACTTCTCCCTTTTTGTTTTCTTGCATGTTTAAATTTATTTTGAACTTGCTGAGATAACACACTTGACCTTCTCAAAGACAATATTTTGACCTTGCAAAACATAAATTAAAGCCCAACTTTTGACCTACAGAGCATGTATAATTTTCTCCATTTTTTCAAGAATAAGCGCCGAATCACCCCGTTAGTTTGACTTGAACTTCTGCTACACATGAATAAGCTGTTGAAAACACGCAACTTTCCTCCTCCGTTATTTAAATTTGAACTTCTATTTTTTAAAGTAACATGATTTTTTAAAAACTTTTTTACTTGTTCCTTTTATTCTAATTTGAACTTCTACTTTTTTATAACGGGGATTTTTTTCATAAATTCTTTTGAAATATTCCTCTTTTTAATTTGGACTTCTCCGTTTTTTTACATACGATAAAAATCCATTTTTATAATGGTTTTTGAAGTACTTTTTTATTTGAACTTCTTTCTCAATTTTTTTTGAACTTTTTGCGCTGACCGGTCTCCATTTTCCTCGTACTAATGCTCATGTGCACAGCATGCGTGCGCACATAGAAGAATTATAGGCAGCCACACACTGATGCTGATGTTTATATAACACATCGATGTGTATGTATATAACACTGATGCCATGCACTCTACGTGTTCCTTCCTTGCTTGCAAACCTGTGGACTGTTTCTACGAGTACTTTACATTTTCTGTGAGTAATCTGTAGTTGTGCCTGCATGGCTTCTGATGACCTCTTCCATTTAGAAATGTTTGACACTTAACAGGGTGTTTATTTTACTCGCTGCCGAACAGAACAAGGGGACGGAGCTTTGCTTGCTTTCACACGCATTTTCACTGAGCATTAACGCACAAGGGGCCGGGTGGGCGACTGTTTGCCTGCCTAGCTTGCCCCACATTTCCATATGCTAAAAGATTCACTTTCGCAATGACCTGTGTCACGTAGACACACATACACAGTGCACACAGGAGGTTCACCCTCTTTCGTAATGACTTTTTTCTATCTTTTGAAATTGATGGTTGATTCTTTAATAACGACAGATATTTTAGTTTTTTAATGGTAAAATCCTAGATTTTTTCATAAACATCAAAGCACTTCGTTATTTTAGTTTGAACTTCTAGTTTTTTGAAAAACAGAAAATTTCTTTTTAAAAACCTTTTTTTAGTTTTTCCTTTTTTGAAATTTGAACTTCCTCTTTTTTTTCTTCAGTAACGAGAAAAAATCTGAGGTTTTTATATACTACGAACTTCGCTATTATTTTAAATTGAACTTCTTTAGTCCCATCTTAAAAAATATATTTTTAAATAAGCATCAAACTTTTTTAAAATTGAACTCCATACTATTTTTAAAATACGTATACATCCAACTACTCCTGTATTTTAATTTGAACTTCTTCATTTTATTCTTTGGTAACAAGGAAAATTTGAATTTTTTTCTGCTAAATATTGAACTTCTCTATTTTTCTAATTTTCGACTTCTTGTTTTATTTCTATTAGTAACATAAATACCCTTGTTTTTGTAGCAAACATTTGAACCATTCGTTAGGAAGGTCAAGTCTGCCATCGCTAGAAGGTCACAAGTTGCTGTTGATCCATAGGAGCACCAAGTCGTCGCTAGAAGGAAGATTTGTGTGTTGTCGTCGTCACTGTAGTGGGTTACTAATTTAAACACCCTAACTTTTCCTTTTCTGTTCTGCAGAATGCAAGTGTGGATAACTTGACAACATGATGTATAAAGAGTGCCAGTTTTTCAGAAAATATACTTAACATACTTTTGACCTTCACGAATAAACATTTTGACCTTCAGCCCTTTTTGGTTCCAACAACTGACTAAACTAGGTAAAAACATATAATTATTTTTTATTGCAGCTGAACTGATACACCAGGCAAAGCCGGCCTATAAGAGTGGCTAATTTTTCTACACTAAAAAATTAAGTAAAATTTTCCAACCACAAGTTTGGTCTTACTCTCTAAAAAAAGGTTATGTTCTTATCCTATCCATTGACCACCGCACATGGTCTCTGTTCTCAATTCCTTCTTTCTCTCTTCAACTACTAGAGCAGACTCATCCACAAAAGTTGAACATGGCTCGAGCAACTTCACACAATCAGCTACCTGCATGAGCTGATGGAGGAAGGTCACTATGCTGGAGTGGAGAAGTTCACCTTTGGGCATGCGAGCAGCAGGGTGGTCGCCATGCCCAAGGAAGAAGGTTGCACCACAAAGGGGAAAGAGGATGGCAGGAGATGTGCTAGGGCAGCAGGCCTTCTAAGGCGGTGCGCGTTGGTCACAGGTGGTGGTGCACGGCATAGAGGGGAGGTCCACCGCCGGAGTTGGGGATGAGGCATAGTTCGGGCAGAGTTGGCACAAAAGATCAGAGAGAATTGGCAGGGAAGGTCGCTCGCCTTGGCTGGCTTCCGATGATGCACGACGCAAAGAGCTTGGGGAGGAGCATGGAAATATTAGATGGGGACATGTGGTGAACCTGAATCCTAGCGCGGTGGCTATGGGAGATGCAGACATGGTCGAGGAAGACAACCGCTGCAGTTTTTCAGAAGGCCAGAGATGCACCGACAGATGGTCGTGGCCGGCGGAGGTTGGGATGAATTGTGTTTCTGGGCTTCGTGGTATGTTCTCTGCTTTCCAGAGTTCGGGAACAACTGCTCGGCCCCTATATATATACTCTTGAACAGAATGCGATTAGTAGAGAAGCGCAATCACTCAGAGTCACTTTGAGTACGGGGAAGTTCGCAGGAGGGATGAGATCCGCCTGCTACTCCACCTCTTCTTCTTCCCCAATACACGAAGAAGAAAATAGGGCCAAGGTATTATTGGAGATGCGCAAAAAATATCCATCGGGAGATGGTGCTGACGCTAACGCTCGCAAGGCGGTTTTGCAGGGAATTTTCAAAAAGTACTTTTCTTTCGTTGAGCTCATAACCCGGTTTGGCCCAATTGACTCTGAGAGCGGTCGAGGGGTCGGGGGCTCACACCTTGCTTTTGCGCATAGTTATACACATTGTTTTGATGGAAAATCTACACTATTTTGGTCTTTGGCAAAGCAGTGTCAGATTGGATAATTTGAATTGGAGTGAAGCACAACAAAACGCCTTGCGAAATTGTGCTTGTTGGCTTAGATGTGGTTGTGTGATAAACCAAAGAGAAAAATTCACTCTACGGTTTGCTCTACATATGCGCTGATTTGGCACATGTCAACTCGATGCACTTGGCGGTTTGACTGGCCACGTCGACTTAACTGCCGGAATACGCAGGAAACCAAGAGGTTCTTTGCAAAAATCGCCTGTCCACCGCCGTAGATCAGCCCACCCAATCCCCTCTCGCTTCCCTCCGCCTGGTCAGCAGACCAGCCCGCAACAGACCAAGCCCACGCAGCCGAGTTGCGCTCCTTTTTTTCCAAGCTGCGCTCCTACGTGTGCCCCTTGAGAGCCTTGCCGCCGAGCTGCGCTCCTACCTCGCTGCCCTCTGCGCCGAGCTCGTCGGCCTCATCAACCGCGGCTATGCTGACTTCGTCAGCATCAGTGCTCGCCTCGAGTGCGTCGACGCCGCCACCACCCGCATGCGCGCCCCGCTCGCCGACGGCCGATCTCAGGGACAATGTCGCCACCTTACCGCAGACGCCTCCGCGCGGGGCTCGAGCAGCACGACGCGGCGACGCAAACGCACGAGCTCCTGGAGCTGCTGCTCGACACGTCCCACGTCGTCTGTGAGTTGGTGACCATGGCGGGCGGCTTTTTGTTGCAGGAGGAGGCCTACTGCGCCTTATAGGGGTACGCGTCCTCGGCGGCGACCCTGCCGTGCTTGGCGATGTACTGGAAGGCGTAGTCCATGAGGCCCCCGTTGCAGCCGGCGTTGGATTTCGTGTCGCAGTCCACGATGTTGGCAATAAGCCATGCACATGGTGATGGCGACCGACGTGAACATGAGCAGGCCGAGTCGTCCATATGGAGCAGCAGGGTGGACCGAGTAGTTGGGCGCTGCATGTGGATCGTGGCGCAACTTGTGCGGTCGTGGACTGTTAAGTTTGCATGTAGATAGAAGTAGTTAGTGCTACTTGGTTATCTAGTCATGCATGGATAAGTTGGTTAGCCACGCAAGCTGTGAAGTAGCCGGTCATCACGGATATGTACGTGCATGTAGGGAGTAGATATTGCATGGGTTAGTGGCCGGGTCTTGCGTGAGTGCCTGAGTGTGCTGGTGTGTGTGCTAACCCGGGTATAAATACCCCCGTGTACTGCTTGTTGATGGATCGGTGTGAGCCAGCGATGTAGCCATTGAAAAGATAAAGAAGATTAGGGCGTTCGTGCGCCCGTGGCGGCGTTCGTGCGCCGGCCCGGAATTTCTTGTATCTTGTGTCTTCTTCTACCTCTAGCCGAGAGTGAGAGAGGGCTGCGGTTCCAACAATTGGTATCATGAGCTTGATGTCTTGGGCGTGCTTGCCGTGTCGGAGGCGTGGCGGCGGTGGCGGCGTTCGCCGGTGGCTGCGTGGGAAGCTCCGGGCCGTGTGTCGGTCTATGGAGGTGCGCGGCGCGACGAGGAGGCCGCGGTGGCCGCGGCGTGCGCGGCTGACATGGAGGCATCGGCTGCGGCGCGCGGCGAGCGCGTGGTGACGGCGACGCGTGGCAAGTCCGCGGCTGTGCGGTGTGATGTCGTGCGCGCGAAGAGCACGATGGTCGCGGAGACGAGGAGGTCGCGGAGGACCTGCGTGGTGGCGCAGAGGTCGCGGCGGCTCGGCGCGACAACCGTGGAGGCGCGTGGCATGGAGCCGCCGTGGCCACGGCGGACCTGCGCGGTGGCGCAGCGTGGCGGCATGGAGGTGTTCCACTGCAGTTGAGGCCGCGGCAGTGCAGGGCAATAAGACGCGGCGGCGAGCCGGGCGCGACCGGTGCGTGTTATGGGTGCGCACTGGACGCGTCGGGCGCGTCGGGACCGCGGGCGCGCGTACGAGCGTGCGGTTGACGTTGGGAGGAGGCGTATGTCGCCGTGGTGCTCGAGTCCGTGCTCGAGTTCGCTACATCCTTCCGGGCGTTTGTCACTGGGCGGCTGCCATGGCGGACCTGAAGGCACGCGGTGGCGTCTGGTGCTGTCGGGCTCGTCGGGCGCGTCGGATCTGGCAGGGGACGTCGGAGACGCGATAGTGATCGGGCTCGTGGAAGCGTCCAGTGCGCGCGGGGACGTCGAAGGCGTGGAGGGACGCCAGGCGTGTGTCGCCGGCGGAGATGGAGCTCGGCGTACGTCGCCGGGGTCGTGACGGAGCACGGTGCAATCGTCGTCAGTGCACCAGGTCGAGTCCGTGGCAGTGCGACCAGCGTCGGTGCGCCAGGTCGGGTCCGCGGGCTGGGTCACGGTCGTGGCGACATCGGCAATGACAGGAGCTGCAACAACTCTGGCGACGGCGAGATCATGGTTTAGGAGGTGAGTGTTGGCAATAAGCCATGCACATGGTGATGGCGACCGACGTGAACATGAGCAGGCCGAGTCGTCCATATGGAGCAGCAGGGTGGACCGAGTAGTTGGGCGCTGCATGTGGATCGTGGCGCAACTTGTGCGGTCGTGGACTGTTAAGTTTGCATGTAGATAGAAGTAGTTAGTGCTACTTGGTTATCTAGTCATGCATGGATAAGTTGGTTAGCCACGCAAGCTGTGAAGTAGCCGGTCATCATGGATATGTACGTGCATGTAGGGAGTAGATATTGCATGGGTTAGTGGCCGGGTCTTGCGTGAGTGCCTGAGTGTGCTGGTGTGTGTGCTAACCCGGGTATAAATACCCCGTGTACTGCTTGTTGATGGATCGGTGTGAGCCAGCGATGTAGCCATTGAAAAGATAAAGAAGATTAGGGCGTTCGTGCGCCCGTGGCGGCGTTCGTGCGCCGGCCCGGAATTTCTTGTATCTTGTGTCTTTTTCTACCTCTAGCCGAGAGTGAGGGAGGGCCGCGGTTCCAACAATTGGTATCATGAGCTTGATGTCTTGGGCGTGCTTGCCATGTCGGAGGCGTGGCGGCGGTGGCGGCGTTCGCCGGTGGCTGCGCGGGAAGCTCCGGGCCGTGTGTCGGTCTATGGAGGTGCGCGGCGCGGCGAGGAGGCCGCGGTGGCCGCGGCGTCTTGGCTGACATGGAGGCATCGGCTGGCGCGCGGGCGAAGCGCGTGGTGACGGCGACGCTGCGTGGCAAGTCCGCGGCTGTGCGGTGTGATGTCGTGCGCGCGAAGAGCACGATGGTCGCGGAGACGAGGAGGTCGCGGAGGACCTGCGTGGTGGCGCAGAGGTCGCGGCGGCTCGGCGCGACAACCGTGGAGGCGCGTGGCATGGAGCCTCCGTGGCCACGGCGGACCTGCGCGGTGGCGCAGCGTGGCGGCATGGAGGTGTTCCACTGCAGTTGAGGCCGCGGTAGTGCAGGGCAATAAGACGCGGCGGCGAGCCGGGCGCGACCGGTGCGTGTTATGGGTGCGCACTGGACGCGTCGGGCGTGTCGGGACCGCAGGCGCGCGTACGAGCGTGCGGTTGATGTTGAGAGGAGGCGTATGTCGCCATGGTGCTCGAGTCCGTGCTCGAGTTCGGCTACATCCTTCCGGCGTTTGTCACTGGCGGCTGCCATGGCGGACCTGAAGGCAACGCTTGATGGCGTCTGGTGCTGTCGGGCTCGTCGGGCGCGTCGGATCTGTAGCGGGGCGTGCGGGAGCGCATTAATGCGGTCGGGCTCGTGAAGTAGCGTCGGTGTAGCAGGGGCGTCTGAGGGGCATGGAGGGACGCCAGGCGTGTCGCCGGCGGAGATGGAGCTCGGCGACGTCGCCGGGGTCGTGGACGGAGCACGGTGCAATCGCTGCCAGTGCACCAGGTCGAGTCCGTGGCAGTGCGACCAGCGTCGGTGCGCCAGGTCGGGTCCGCGGGCTGGGTCACGGTCGTGGCGACATCGGCAATGACAGGAGCTGCAACAACTCTGGCGACGGCGAGATCATGGTTTAGGAGGTGAGTGTTGGCAATAAGCCATGCACATGGTGATGGCGACGACGTGAACATGAGCAGGCCGAGTCGTCCATATGGAGCAGCAGGCTGGACCGAGTAGTTGGGCGCTGCATGTGGATCGTGGCGCAACTTGTGCGGTCGTGGACTGTTGAGTTTGCATGTAGATAGAAGTAGTTAGTGCTACTTGGTTATCTAGTCATGCATGGATAAGTTGGTTAGCCACGCAAGCTGTGAAGCAGCCGGTCATCATGGATATGTACGTGCATGTAGGGAGTAGATATTGCATGGGTTAGTGGCCGGGTCTTGCGTGAGTGCCTGAGTGTGTTGGTGTGTGTGCTAACCCGGGTATAAATACCCCCGTGTACTGAATGTGTTGGTGTGTGTGCTAACCCGGGTATAAATACCCCCGTGTACTGCTTGTTGATGGATCGGTGTGAGCCAGCGATGTAGCCATTGAAAAGATAAAGAAGATTAGGGCGTTCGTGCGCCGGTCCGAAATTTCTTGTGTCTTGTGTCTTCTTTTACCTCTAGCCGAGAGTGAGGAAGGGCTACGGTTCCAACACACGAGCTGCTGTTCGGATAGAGACGTGAGGTTCTTAGTGCAGATCGCGTTGATTCCCTCCACGGCCACGATCGTCGACAAAGCCCAGCAACTGCAGCACTGCCCCTGGTGATTGACGGCGGTCACCGTGCCCCCCTTCTGCCGCCAGTCCACCGACGGCGGCAGCGCTGCCATGCATGAAACTGCCACAACCCTCCTTACGGCTGAACATGTGATGGTGATGGTGAGAGACTCGGGAGGAGGCGTACGCGCGGCGGAACTCAGACTTGCTCCCGCTTTAAACAGACGCCAATGTGGCTAATTCGCTGCTAACTATAGTTACCTGGCATCTTCAGTTGACTGTGGTGGATCCGATATGTCATTCTCAGTTATCCATGGATACAGATGTTCAATCTCATTCACCTCACTACAGTTTCAGTACCTACAATCTCATATGCCACTGCATACTGATCACCGCAACACATTGTAATGTTGAGTTTTTTTCATGCGATAAAAAAAAGATCTCTGCCATTTGAACCTTTGACCATGCAGATTGTTTCTATCAAGCTTGGCACTAACGCAAGTCTGATAGTACATGTTTACCATTTTGTTCTTGCCCTCGTTTCACTTTTAGGTAGAGATTTTGTCCGTTGTTTCTGAAATCTAAATGCCAATGTAGCTAGTTCATTTTTTTAAAAAACTTTCAATCTATTCATCTTCAATCATGGCAGTACAATGAACACCAGAAATAAAAATTACATTCAGATCCGTAGACCACCTAGCGACCACTACAAGCACCGAGGCGAGCCGAAGTCGCGCCACCGTCATCGCCCCTCAATCGCCGGAGCAGGGCACAACTTGTTGTGTAGACAGTCGGGAAGTCGTCGTGCTAAGGCGCCATAGGACCAGTACCCCAAAACAGCAACCGCCGCCGATGAAAAATAACATAGATCGGAAAGATCCAAACCGAAGACACATGAACATAAACGAACAATGATGAGATCCGAGCAAATCCACCAAAGATAAATCTGCCGGAGACACACTTCCACACGCCCACCAACGATGCTAGACGCACCGCCGGAACGGGGGCTAGGCGGGAAGACCTTTATTCCATCTCTAGGGAGCCACCGCCGTCTCGCTTTCCTGAGTTGGACACAAGCCCTAACCAGATTTAAAAAACGACAAAAAACGGAGCACTCCCGCCGGCCCTTGACAGGATCCACCGCGCCTCCATGGCCCTAGGGCCACCGGAGACGAGGCGGACCTGCGCCGGCGCCGGCGAGAGGCGCGAACCCTAACTTTATTTCTTGAAGGAGGAGGAGGAGGCGGAGCCCAACATTGCTAGTAGTTCAGCTGTTCAGGTGCATCGGCGATGACGCGCCGAACCGCCCTGCAATCAAACACATGAAAATCAATTAGCTGCTTTATTTATTGTCCATAGAGGAATCACAAACTATTTTTTTGCTGCCTGAAATCTCCATATTAATTTTGCTTCAATCAAACACATGAACATGGATCAATAGCTGCTGCATTTGCAAGTGAAGACCGAAGAGGAGTACTACTATAGTACCAAAGCAAGAGTACCCCAGGTAGTCAAGCTTCAAAAGACAAAAGTGTAATCACAGTCAAGCAAGAGTTACTGCTGAAAGTGGCAAATGATTTTGGGTCATTAGCGCCAATTAACTTATACTCCATTTGTGCATAGAAGGTGTATTACAGTACTTGTGGCTAAAGGCGCCACCTTTGCCAAGGACTGACGCCGTTGCGGCCTCAAATTTTTAGTATAAACTAGCAAAGTGGCCCGTTCGATGTGCGGGCTAGAATTGGATGGAGTTGAATTATGAGAACATATTATTTGTTTTTATAATGAAAAAGTGGAACCAAATGTGATGACATTTGCAAATATACTACTCTTGAGTACGTAATTTTTTCTTAGATGTGTTTGTTTTTATTGAAACCCTCATGTATGTATGTATGTGTGTGTTATCCATTTATAGTTTACATGCTAATTTTGCATGTCGTTTTAACTTTATTTCTTCTGTTCACACACTTGTGCAAATTATATTTGTATCATTTTGCTTGCATATTTATCATGTGCATTGTTGTATTTTATTCTTCATGCACATATTTAATATTTTTCATTATTTTCATGTTGGCATAAATATTTTTTATTTTAGTGGATTTTGTATTGTAAGTGATTTTTTCCAGTTTAGTATAAGTAGTGTAAATTTACCTAGTATATATATATATCCATTAAAACTGTCATGTGAAGTATCTGTTTGCATGATTATTTAATTTAGCTGACTTGAGGTACGTGCACTAAGCTAGAACAAAGTTGGCTCATGTTTGGCTTAAGCAATGTTTGAACATTGTCAACACTTTGTAGAAAGAAACACCACCCATAGTACTTGTTTAAAAACACATAGTCCACATCGCAAACGACAGCTCCGACTATGTTGGTCCTTCACTTTCCCCTTTCTAGAGTGTTCTTTGTCTTCTTAGTATAGCTCCAAGCCATGCAAGTAGTCGATCCAGCATGGATCCAAAACGTGAGAGAATCACTCTAAAGGTCCCTTGGGTTTTCCTTCTTGATGGTCATTGTCCAGATGTACTACAAAATGTAGGAATCAAAAGAATATTTAATGTAGATCCAACATACTTATCATAGATCCCCTAAAAAAACATACTTATCATAGATCCATATTTTCGGCTATAAAACCATACGAATTTTATATACAATTATTCTTATTTTTCTTGTTGTAAAAAATCATCTATGTCTATCTACCGAACAGTTATTTGATATGATTCCAGAATTATTCTTTTGTGCATAGTGCATACAATTCAAGCCAAGAGCGAACATATATCAGACAATGTAACAAAGAACATACAAAATACTTGATCATCAAGGTTAGATGCAAACCATTACTATAACTAGTCATCAACCCGTGCGACTGCACGGGCTAGAAATATAGAAACCAAATTTATACTCTAAATGTTTCTGAAAATTAGTTTTGCTTTTCCATTTTGTTAATTGTAAATATTGTAAAAAATGACATACTACTGAAAATATTTTGTAACATGTAGTATTTTTTTCATTGATAGCAACTATGAATATTGTTCATTCAGTGTAAGTTCCTAATTACGCCACTATATGTATGCCGTGAAAGTTAAGCTCTTTTGCCTATGTTTATAATTGTGATGTGCGTGTCGATAGCTCTAACTATATCAACTGGCATAGCAAGTGAGAATTCTGAAAAGGGCAACTTAAATTACATGTTTCTTCCACCACGAACTCTAATTTACCTCATTAACTTTGAGGCTGGTAAACTATATATGTGAAAAACTGGTAGTTGATTCGATGCCATAATAGAATTTCCAAGTGCAAACTAATTAACCATAATATTTATGTAGATCTTTTAACGAAGTTGACATGCAAAAATATCTACCTGGAAAATATAGAAAATAGTGTGTGGTGAATAGACACATGAAATACGTGCGACGCACTTCGAAATATTGCATTTTAGTATTCTATTTGATATATAGCAGAAAAAATGTCGAACATTGAAATTATACCAAGGAGAAAATCATGACCACACAATGTATTAGAAAAAATTATACAATGTATTCCCTATATATTCGGCGAGACTACTCCTCTCACAGTCCCAATGAAAAGGACATCATGGATATCCTTTCATTTTTCCTTCTTCCTTTACATTATTATAAACGTGTAAACCATGATAATGTGAATATCTTTGCATTATTTCTTCTTCCTTTACACTACTATAAACGTGTAAACCATGATAATGTGATATTCAGTTATTCAGTTATTGTTTAAGCATGTAGTACACATCCACTCGAGCAGCCCTCAAACTAGGTAAAAGCAACGACTTTTAATCATAATGTAGCAGAAACAATAGTTTTTAGCAACAGCAAGCAGGAGGACGATTAGGTTGCACTCCAGCTTAAAGCATCCAAACAAATCTAAGTATATAACAAAATAGATATTTGCTACATTTCTTCTATGTCTAAACATGTAGACTGAGATTCAAAGGCAAGAGAGAACACAATCAGGAGAGCTGGACCTAATTTATTTCATTGTACTTAAACTAAGATTCAAGGGTACAGATGAACACGATCAGGAGTGCCGCAGCTGGATTGTCATACATGATTTATTGGATGGTATCTGCTAAGTCAACAATTATGGGAAATAAATGACGTACCTTCTGTTACAAAATAAATAAATCACATACTTCAATATATGTACATGTAATTTATAGGGAGTAGAGAAATTTAAGAATGCAAAAATGCTCCCCTGAAGGGTAGGTCTAGTAGCGACCAATGTCAAAGTCGAATGTCATGGAGTAGTCGGAACTTCGATGTTGATGTGTTTTTTATTCAATTATAGGACGTGGGGCTGGGAATTTTCTTTCTGTACGTGATGGATTTCATTTTTCTTGCTAGAACATGGACGTGGGTGTGGAGGACTCTAGTTTTTTGTACATGTACGTGGTGTAATTTTTTCTTTCAATGGCTGGACGTGGGTGTTGGGGAATTTTGCTTTTGTATGTGACAGATTTAGTTAATTTTTGTTTCTGAAACTTGAAGCGTAAGTGTGGCAGACTCCTATTTTTACATGCATGGGGTGTTTTTCTTTCTTTCATGGTTGTACGTGGTTGCTTGGGGACTTCTATTTCTGTACGTGAAGTATTTAATTAATTTTTTCCTGAAACTCTGAGTGTAGGTGTGGATGACTCCTTTTTTTATATGTACATGGTGATTTTCTATATAAATAGACGTGAGTGTTACAGATTTAGGTTTTTATATGTGTTAGATTTCATTTTTTTCTGCAACTTGGACTTGGGCATTGACTCCTATGTGATACATGTAGGTCTATCTCCAGGATACGTGTAGGTCTATTTTCTTTTAATCTATGTACAAATAAGGGAACGCTGCTTTAATAAATCATAACCACTAAATTTATAATCTAACGGCTAACTAATCTTGTTGATGTGGATTAACGTGGAAGCTCGTATGGTGCCTTCAAATTAGTAAATATAAGATATCATGATTCCACAATTTGGTAATTTCCTTCGAGTATTTCTCTTGTAAAACATTGTTGTCCAAATTTGTAGTGAGAGTCGCTATTGTATGTTTCTCCAAAAGAACGTAATCTATCAAATTAAAAGATGTCCCCATAACGGTCACCATGATCTTATTGCCACTAAAAATAATTTAAACCTGTAAAATTCATGTTAAATCTGTTTACAGATTTTAAAAAATGCTACCTTGATATTCCTCCTTTTGATATTACTTGATCTATTGATTTCATTAGGGTAGACAACCAAATGATATATGCACAAAAGGTATCTAGAAAATAAATTCAATGATACTTGGTCATGAATCTATGGATGATCTGTATACATGCACATTGTTTATCAGTAATTTCCCTACTATCTATGGTATCATTATCATTACATACAAAGTAATAGTTAAAAAATAAATTCTTGTCCATTGACTTGTTTCGATGTTGTATCTAAGATGTAACTATTTTCTGTTATTATTCTAGAGTAGTCGAAGGTCTTCAATACGTATGAAATCCTATGCAAGTTGTCAAAGTAGATGGAGTCCTCCATAATTTTTTGCTTATTTTTTAAACCACGTGGATTGTACGACCTATATAGAGGTACATATTAGGAAAACTTTGAATATGGAAAACTAAGTAAGTGATAACTCTACCTTATGTGGGAAATTTGTATCGGTGCTCATAAGCTTAATAGACAATATACTAATTGCATCCATATGTTTTATATCTTGACCTTCATTTTCTAAATCTCCGATGATGTAGTCAATGCACTCAACTGTGTTGGTGTCATATTACTGATACCCTAACTTTAGAAATATACTTGGTAAATAAATAGTAAAGTAAGTATTACTACTTTCCTTCAAACTATACTAACTTTGGCTCATAATACATATAGAATGCAATAATATAGATTTTTCGTTACTTTTATTAAACAATAATATGATTTTATAAATTTTAACCTATATGCCATATTCTAGTGAAGGAATAAAAGTACTCTTTTAAAATATTTTAGGAAAAAAAAACAAAGATTCTTACATCATTTTAACTACCATGTCCAACATATACTGCAACAATTTACATTATTCCTCGCCCATATTTGATATACCATTTATAAAAGTATGACCGGTTTGTGATATATGTTTAATATGTATTGTGCATGAATCTCCTATCTACCGCACGCTTACGGATAAATTCACATCACAGGATGGTACCTCTTATTTTAGATTCGGCATCCAATCAACCTTATTAATTATCCTAATTTTAGGTTTTTGCTAATGAAACAACGAATGCTTTCATTGAAGTTTTTTTAATATCTATGACGTATTATATTTTAGATATGGTTCTTTGTTAGTATATTTCCATCTAATATACATATTGTGAAAATTGTATGTGACATGCGTGCGTTAGTATAAAGTAGACTTCTTAAGCCATCACTAAAGCCAGAAAGAGAAATGATTCTTGGAGTATCAACCAATACAATATATGCCAAACTAAAAATCACATACATATAAATAATGATTGTGCGTTTACCTCATTAGTTCGTCTATAAGAGTTTACCTCGTTAGAGCCTAATGCTTCTAGAATTCACCAGCTCCTAACCATATTTCTCGCCAACAGCTAGACTTAAATTATAAGTACGGTGAATACAATTCACTCCAACTAAGCCATGTGTTACAAAGCAATAGGTTATGTTCAGCAGTTCAATAGCAAACTGGACAAAAATAAAAATATTCACCTTTGGAAATTATGCTACCTATATAGACAAGCATAATAAGCAAGCAAAAACATGGCTCGGTCAACAGTCTCTCAAGCAATCAATGCATAAAAAAATGTTTAATTGCCCTCAGATTTTAGAGCTCAAGCATAAACTTGAGTTCTTTAATGGCGACCGAGCCAAGACTAATATTCGGGGGTACAAAACCATAGTTTTAAATAGTGCATTACCTCCGCACTATAGTGATTGGAGCCGCATCGCACTAAGTCATTTAGAGTCACTTAGCGTTCTATAGTGCCAATTTTGTGCGCTGACGCTTAATCCTCTATTTGACATATCCCGCCATTAATTTTTTGATTAATATTGTGTTGTTTACCCGGATTTTCCCTTTTATGCATTGCTAAAAAGGAGACCTCTTTATGTATTATCGGTATGTGTTTCCCTATACAGTGAGAGGAGATCTAATTAGAAATGTAAATTGTAGTACACAGGGTATCATTGGAGTACTAACATACCCTCTATTTTTCTTACCTGGCTTGGGATATTTCTCCTGTTGTTATCCGGTACCCACGACCATGAAATCACTGTCACGCTGCACTAATGTGAATCTTGAGCCATCATGACCAAGGCCGAGATCTCTTGTTCATAATAAATACAAAAGGGAAATTTAAGCAAAGGACATGAAAAATCTAGAGCTCATATGTTGTACTGTATGAAAAATCTAGAGCTCATATTGTTATGTACGTACGTACCTATGCTTAGAGAGAAAGTTCAGTTGTCGTCTGGTCAGGCTGCCGCCGTTGCTCCCACCACAGACGCTATTAGCTTCCATACTCTGGCCAGCCGACACTGAACCTGTGCCGAAATTAAAGTGAGTAGCGTCTCTGCAGCCTCAACAGAACATTCATCATTGTCAGTTTCGCATGCAACCTCCCGCTGGATATAAACAATCAGCATCTTTTTGTCTAACAACAACCGCATCCATCAGTTAGCTTGCTTCTCACGTGAGATTTCTAGACATGCAAATCCAGTTTGCTTGCTTTGTATTAAGCGTACAGGTTTTATCTACATACGGGAACATGTGATCTAAACTTTACTACATCCTCCCGCCACCGTTGTTGCCATAAAATCTTGTACGTATGATCTAAGCTTCGCTAGGTCCCGGCGCCGCCCGTTGTTGCCGCTACATTATGTATGTATAGAGACCTACCAAAAAAGATCAGGCACGTATAGAGGAACAGTAAACAGTCTATGCAGAGATTTCTTACCATTACACTGTGAAGCCATATCGTCAAACCGTCTCGGCACGTCGCTAACCTATGTTGTCAACAACCTCCCATCACAGCACTTCAAAGATCTTGCGGCAACCTGAAACTTATCTATTACAGCATGCATGCCTCAGCAATAAGGTACAATAAGTTGCTGTATTTTTATACATGTGGGTATCATTGGAGTACTGATATACCCTCTATTTTTCTTGCCTGGTTTGGAAATTTTCTCTCGAAGTTATCCCGTAACAACAACCATGAAATTTCTCGAAGTTATCCCGTAACCACAACCATGAAATCGCTGGCAAGATCTTCGCACCATTAATTTGAATCTTGAACCATCGTGACCAAGATCTCCTGTGCACAATACATAAGAAGGGAAAAAAGTAAGGAAATGACATGTAAAATATAGAGATGATATGTTGTACTGTATAAAGAAATAGAAATTTTGTTATGTACATACGTATCTATGCTTAGCTCGATCAACTGGTTGTGGCCTCCGTTGCTTGTGACATAGGCACGGCTGCATATCAGCTTGCTTTAGGTGTCAACGCCGGTGCAAGCATGATACATGCAGGAATTAAAAATAATTAAATCTGGGGAAAGTGGAGGGATGCATGGCGTGGGATCTTGGCATACGCTTTGGACCATCTGCATGCCGGCGGCAGCCATGCCAAGGAGCAACGTGCGATCCGTGGTGAGAAGATTGTGGCGGCGCTAGGTCTGGAACGGAAGGATTTTGTTTTCTTTTACAGCGGTAAAAGTAAAGGCTCAGAAACAACAGATCTGCGGAGGGTTTTTTTTCTGTTCGATCTCATCCATTGATTGTAATCTATTGAAACGTTATGATTTCTGATTCTGATGTATTTTTTTCTTAAAATGTAATTTATGTAATGGCAATGATGGGTAATTTTTTAGCTTTAAAGTAGATCAAACGGTTATGATTTCTGATGTAAAAAAAATTAAAGGTTAGATCTTTATGATTTTTGTGGTAACTGCTGAAAGTGGCAAATGATTTTGGGTCATTAGCGCCAATTAACTCATATTGATTTGTGCATTGAAGGTGTATTACAGAACTTGTGGCTAAAGGCGCCACCTTTGCCAAGGACTGACGCCGTTGCGGCCTCAAATTTTTAGTATAAATGGATCATGCAGTTGATAGAGTACTCCGTACTAACCGCTGGTATTACAGGCTGTTTGACCAAATTGCAGTAAGATAATGTAGCTACATACTAGAAAATCCCATTGAAATTCAGTTCCAAACAATGGGATTCTATCATCATCATTATCAGAAAAAGAAGAAAAAAGATTGTACTTGTAGCAATGGAGTCGAGTAGGACTTACTGGTGAAGGCGATGTTGGCGAGACTGCCGCGTAGTCATGGATGAGGAGCTTCTCGTCGGCGCCCCAGTAGAAACTCTGGAGCCGGAGGATGTTGGGGTGCCGGAACCAGGCGACGGCGCGCACCTGCGCCTCGAAGTCCTTGAGCTTGTCGGCGCCGCCGCTCTCACCGATGCGCCGGACGGCCAGCGCGGTGCCGTCAGCGAGCATGGCCTTGTACACGGCTCGATCCGGTGGCGCCAAGGATGTAGGCCGACCCCTTGAGCAGCGTCTCCATCTTCAGCTCGTTCTTGCCGCCGTCCACCTTCACCAGCGTCGCGCCGGTGCCTGCCGCTGCTGCTGCTGCTCGTGCTGGTTCTTGCTGTGTGCTGCGGGGTGCCACAACTGATGTATCTGCCGGCTCTCTTCTTGTGGTCCTCACCGTCTTCGTGGTCGGACGCCGCCTTCGACGTCGACGCCGAGCAGTCAGAGCTGTCCGAGCCGTCGTTCTTGCCGCCACCAATGCGGTGCGGCATCCAATTGACATGACCGCCATGTCTTCTTTGGCCCTGGCGATGGCTACTGCTGCGAAGGTCGGCAGGGAGGGTGGATGGCGAGCGGGACGACGGAGCCAGCGAGGCCAACAGCGGCGGCGCGGCCACTGGGTCGGCGGAGCAGGCTCATGTTTGGACGGGAGGGAGACCAGGAAGAGCTGGTCTGTTGCGGGCTGGTCTGCTGACTAGGCGGAGGGAACGAGGGGGGATTGGGTGGGCTGATCTATGGCCGTGGACAGGTGATTTTGCAAAGAACCCCTTGGTTTCCTGCATATTCCAGCAGTTAAGACGACGTGTCCAGTCAAACAGCCAAGTGGATCGAGTTGACATGTGCCAAATCAGCGCATACGTAGAGCAAACCGTATAATGGACCGTATGTGAACCCCTAAAGCAAGTTCAGGGACTATATTTCGGGTATTTTGAACCACAGGGCCTAAAGTGACCGCCGACGCAAGTTATAGAACCTACAGTGAATTTTTCTCTAAACCAAATATTATTACGATGTCAAATTTGCTATATCAGTTTTGTTAGACTATGCAAGCATGACACTATCTTGTGTGAAGGAATTGTGCAACATTTTCTGCTCTGCTCCCAAAAATTGAAGGATCAGGATGGCTTTCTCATGCTTAACCAGTTGTCATCCCACTATTCTCTCTTGTAGGTGGTGACAACCATGCCATGGGTGCCGACGCCAATCGTCCTTCTTTACTATGTCCAACCTCTCCTTCATCGACCTCAAGCAGGTAAGCCACCAGCAGCTAATGTTCCTACTTTTTAATCCTTTTTGCAGATGTTAACTCATTATAACTCCTTGGTGTACTTTTTGTACTAGCATTGAACTGTTCGGTCACTTTGATATAGAAGCCACCAAGTTGCTGTTTTACATCCTTAAATATCTACTCCTTTATATCACTAGCTTGCATGATATTTTAATTTGCGAGTTCTGGCTTATTACATTATGTTTGTATATATGAAAACCAAATGTTATTGTGTCTTTAATCTCATGGTCTCTAGACCCAATCTTCATTAGTATGATTGCTCCTTCATCTTTGAGTAGACTAGAGAGATATTTGATTGCTTTCAAAACCTTGCAAACCCAACTGTTATACTGATTATTGTTATGATGTTGTGTTACTTTCAGTTTAACAACGAAGCAAATCGGATCCACAATGCTATCTTCTAGGCAGTTGCTGAGGGAAGAACTACAGAATCACTCATCTTGGCGGGATGTCATCAGCTGATCAACATCACACTACAGAAAATAGTTTGCGATCACATCTAAGCACCAGCTTATGCTCTGTTCTCTTTCTCCCTCTTTTTTGCATACCAAGAGGGGGATGCACTGTTATGCATGTCAAATTATTTTTTGTGCATTGGTCAGAATTACAACATCATCTAGATATTGTTGCCAAGCACAACTTAGGATTGTTGTTAAACAGATTCTGCAAATATCATGGCAGCAAGCTTATTTCAGTCCCGCTTAACTTCACTGTGTGCTTCTTTTGGCTATGTAAAAAGCACTAGGTCCCACTTTTGTGTGTTTCATATAATGTCAGGCTAAAAGAAACAATACATTTGTTACATTTCTTAACCACTATCATACCACTATCATTCAGCTAGATTGCTTCTCTTTTCACTAAACTATGCATATGGACATTAGCAAAATACGGCAGCTAGATTAGTGCACACAAGCCTGCCTCAAGAGACGCGCCACCTGTTATCGCTGTCGAGGGAAATTTCCAGGCAGCTTCCTCTCTGTATCCCTCGCCATAGCCCACGCATGCAACCTCCTCCGTATCCCCTGCCCGCCTCCTCTTTTCCTCTCTCCATCTCTTGTTTCCTTTCACGTGTGACCTGCCGCCACGACTCCTCGCCGTCGCCGTCGCCATCGCCGCTCCTCCTCATCTTCCCCGCGCCCCCTCCTGCGGCGCAACTGCTGCTTCTGGAGCTTTGTTTTGAAAGGTAACAAGCACCCTTCCGATCTACAATCACCGCTGGCGACGCAGCTTCACCCACGCATGCAACCTCCTCCGTATCCCCTGCACGTCTCCTCTTTTCCTCTCTCCATCTCTTGTTTCCTTGCCCGTGTGACCTGCCGCCACGACCCGTCGCCGTCGCCATCGCCGCTCCTCCTCATCTTCCCCGCGCCCCCTCCTGCGGCGCAACTGCTGCTTCTGGAGCTTTGTTTTGAAAGGTAACAAGCACCCTTCGGATCTACAATCACCGCTGGCGACGGAGCTTCACCTCTCGTCCTCCCCACTCAATCAACCCATGGCTAAAGGTCTGCAGCTTATTCCCATCAACCCTATTCTGATCCCCTTTTATATGGCCTGATTTTGTTGAATCTGAGAACTTTTTTCATTACAGATGTATTGTACGAAGGTACAGGATGCTAGATCCGAGATATTGCTTACTAAATGTCTGTTCTTTGTTTGCTACTCCCTCAGTCTCATAATGTCAGGCGTTTACCTGTTTTTGGTTTGCTGCAAGTAAACACGCATGAGACTCCCATCCATGTTCTTTGTTTTACGCAAGTAAATCACATGAAACTGTTGAAGGTGTAATAAGGTATATATAATCCTTTTGGGTTCCATCTTCCAGTGTATTGATGGGAGTTTGGGTAACCGATTGACTGATGCTGGCCTCAAGGTGAAGGCTGTAATCCTTCCTGGAATTGAGCTCATAAGGAGGATTTATATTTATATATGATAATGATAGGAACAATCAAACTGCATTTGTGTTTTTCTTCTTCTGTTCATGCTTTCCTTGGTGTTCATATGTATTATTATGCTTCTCAATTGGTAGCTTTTTTCTCCTCTTCCTGTGAAAAAAGAAAGAGTGAGGCTATGTCATTTGTTGTGTGCCTCCCTATATGTCAATAGAATTGAACAAAAATGCAATTGTTTGTACCTGACTGCTCAATTTGCATCAATCTGCTCCAAACCTGGCACCTGCTGGTTCTTATACCTGAGTAAATCCATGATTCATCTGTTGATCAATAGATAAGAAGCATATAGATATGAAAAAACATTCTTTTATACTTCATGACTCAAAAAATAGATATCTCACAGTAAACCATTTTACTTTTTTTTAAATATATCTTCAAATGCTGAAAACCTACCTTTTTGTAGTATATCACATGCAAAGCACTATATCCTGTAGAGATGGAAAATCCTATGCAACAGGTTCCTTTATATCCTTGGATTGCAAGGCATGCATCAGTACTGACGAAGAAGCTTAATTGAACACTTCTATGCACAAAAGCGTTGAAGGAATACTATTCTAGGTCGGAGATTACCATATGTTGTTACCAGTAGCCCTAGAATGTCAATCAGAATCCTTCTATACAAACAGAGCTGCTTTGTACTCTCAGCAAACATACAGGTCTAGACTGTATTTTTCACAAAACCATGTGCTGCAACAAAGTATTACCTGAGTGGTGCTCCAATAACATCTCCTTTTACCACATGGCCAGGCAGGCTTCTATGCAGATCTCAGGCGAAAACAGTAATGATGTGTCATCTTTCTGGGCATCAGTCAGGCCTTGCTGGTAGCAGAGAAGGCAGAACTAAAGTTCTGCAGTCTACCTTATATGTGTCTTCACCGTGAATCTCCGCAGCAAGGTTGTTATCTCTGAATCTTTTTCAGAATGGCCCAGCAGGTCAATAGTACCCTTGAACCGCTTCGCCGTTTGGATAGTCACACCAACTGCAAAGTAATTTAGAAACAGAATTTGCTTTAGACCACATGCATCTCAAGGTGATGCCCTTCTTTTCTTGTAGAGAATTAATCATGGTAATTAGTTAATGAACCAACTTTGGTTCTCAAAATAGTATGGTATGTTCCGCTTCTATGCCATCTCTGTTTTTAGAACGTTGCGGCCCACAATTTTCTTTGAAGTTGGATATATGTAGTTAACTACTGAGACATGTTTGCATTTTTTTGTGTCGATTTAGGTGGATTTTTTTACAAGTTGCGGATCCCTGTTACTGGTTTTAAGAAGCTCTGTTTTCTAACATGTTTCTCTTAGCAAGTAATCATTTGTAACAATGTACCAAGTTAGCTCATTCATTTTCTTTTACATTTCATATTAACCTAGATGGACATGGATCAACAAAGATATTATTATTACAGCATTTTGAGGCGGAGAACTCTATCAGTTATAATTCTTCTCTTGGGACTCTTAAGACCACAGTTGAACAAGCATTTGGGATACTTAAGAGTCGCTTCAAGATTCTTACTCAGAGGCCCTTCATACCTTTAAAATCTCAGATTAAGGTGGTAGTTGCTTGTTGTGCTTTGCACAACTAGATAATAGAAATGGCCCAGATGAATATGTTGTGGATGAGGCGACATGGTGTACCAACCTCCCAAGGTGTACTGGATGGGTTCGTGATCAAGAGGCTGACATATGTGATCTACAGGATTTTGCAAGGAGGAAGTATGGAAGTTCTACATCATGCATAATTTTCTATGGTTGTGATAGAACAACTGGTTTGACAATCTTTGTTGTGGCAGCTGGGATTCCCCATGTCATGTGGTTTGGTGTAGGAGACTACGTTGTCCTTGTTATGAATTTGCAGGGGCCAAGTTTGGAGGATCTATTTAATTTTTGCAGCAGAAAACAACCTCTCAAGACTATACTTATGCTTGCCGATCAGATGGTACGTACACATACACCAATCATTTGATGCCATTCCTTCTTTTTTGCCTGCATCAATCTTTTTGTATATAGCAACCAACAAGAAATTAACTCTGTACCTGTCCTTCCATTGCTTCTTTTGTCATATATACATTATGATATCTATCTGATTTCTGAATTGATTCATGTGTTGGCTTAGATAGTACTCTATATTGATTACCTTTTCCCTTCCATCCCTTAATCTCATTTTCCCCGGTAGCTCTTTTGAGCTCCAACATAGCAACAAGAAAATCTAGCTAGGTTACTGTTAGGAAATACCTAAACTTGTCATATCACATTTGTTGTACTCTTGGCTCCTTTTCTTATTATCTTGCAGGTAGTCACATAGTTGCCTTATTTCTCCTGTCTGTAAACATATGTGATAATGGACAACCCCATATAAAACACTTCATACTTAGGTCTGTGTAATTCGTCATGAATAATTATCGTGCAAGATTTTAGATTTCTATATTTGTTCTTTGACAAATGAAAGTTACATTGTGTGAGTAATTAGGTCATAGAAACATTGATTTGGTTCATCTCCTGCTAGTAAGCATTGTCTGGAAACAAACGTTCGGAAGGGCATAATCGGATCACATGTTGTAGATGAATGCCTAACGTATGCTTTTTTAGAATGAAAACAATACTATCTCTACACGAATCAGGAACTTTGCCGTCAGCCATGGCTGACGGCAAAGGCATGCCTGGCGGACGGCAAAGGCCGTCAGCCAGCAGACGGCAACACGTTCGACTGAACAAGCTACGGCAAAGGCTTCTTTGCCATCCGCCAGCAGACAGCAAAGAGCCTGGACGGGACACGTGTCAGCTTAGGTCCGTTAAGGGGTTAGCGACGTGCTTTGCTGTCCACCAGCGGATGGAAAAGACCTTTGCGCATTTGCCGTCTGCCAGCGGACGGCAAAGAACATTGAATAATTTGCCGTCTGCCAGCGGACTACATAGCGTGCCACGTGGTAGCAGCACCTGGGGGCTGGCCTATTTGGTTGCTTTGCCGTCCACTGGCAGACGACAAATCATCCTAATAGCCAGCCTACTGCCCCAAGTTGCACATGTAGTTGACACATGGCATATTTGCCATCTGCTGACTGATCACACACACACACATACACGCACACGCACATGCACACGCACGCACACACGCACGCACACCTAGTTATAATCTGGATTTTCGGGGTCAATAAATGCTTCAGGATCAATAAATGCATCATCATCATCACTATCAGTAATGACGTGCTCATCATCATCATTAATAAATGCATCATCATGTGGAAGGCCACCTCTACGCAATCGGTCAAGCATTCACAGGTCATCCGCAGCAGTAACCTCTTCTAGTTCAGGCTCTTCTTGTTCCGGCTGAGGGGTGAAGTCGGGTTCACTGTCGCTGTCTACTTCAATGTTCTGGGGTGAAGTAGAGCGGTTCTTGAAATGTTTTTTGGAAAAACGTGTTTCTTGGAAGAATTCTGCTTCATATGTCTGGGTCAATGTGAGGTTCATAATCCTCTTCATTGGGGGGAGGTGGTCTAACACGTGGCGGCACTTCATAAATGACATCCCAACCATTGAGATTAGGATCAGTTTGACAGGCCCACGGTAGATAGAAAACTTGGGTTGCCTGTTGAGTCATAATATAGACATCGGGAACATCCAAATGGGTGCTTTGTTTGATTTCCACTAGCCCTATATGTTCATGAGTCCTTCTAGTCTACTTCGGCTGGAACCAATGACATTTGAAGACTACGAGTTTGGTGGGTTTGCACCATAGAATTGAAGTTCATAAATTTCTTCAACTCTTCCATAATACTCGGTATCTCCTTTGCCGATAGTAGAGAACAACAATTTGTAGACTTTCGGTCGGCCATAGATAGCTCTTTGCCATAGGTACGAAAGCGATACCCGTTGATATCATATTTGTCAAATTAACGGACCTTAAAGTCAAAACCATTAGTGACTTGTCTCAATTCTGTGTCCATAAGCTCTGAATTAGCCTACAAGTTTAATACGAAAGGGATTGTTGCATTAGCCACAAATTATACAAAGAAATGAAATGGTCTAATGGACATTACCGTTTGTTTGAACCAATAGATGAAACCGGGATAGCCGCTTCCATGCTTTGCCAGAAGCTCATACTCTTTGACGGAATCCTTTCGGATCAGCGCTCCATACGAGAATTTGGCGACGTATCGACTGTATCTAATTTATCCGGGAATAAGAGCAGTTCAAAGGAATTAGAAATTGTGAAAAAATGTACCAAGAACTTACTCGATTTACGGCCGCACTTCTGTTAGGTTGTTGAAGATATACAACGGAATGGTCTGCCATTCTTCGAAATCCAACGATAAGGAATTAGAAGCACTGGCTGGTGCCAGATCCCCTTTGAATAGGCTGAGGTTTGATCGACCCTTTTTAGGGTCGCCAGCATTGTACCGAGGCTTCGGATTATGCAAATGACGATTTTTGGCTTCGTAGTGTGCTGTCACGAAGTTTGCCGCCTCCTCAGTAATGAATGCCTCGGCCATCGATGCTTCAATTCTACGTTTATATTTACATTTTTATCGAAGCGTCTTCTGCATCCTCTCAGTTTCGTAGCACCAACAATTCTGCACAGGCCCCCCCAATCTTGCCTCGGTTGGGAGATGCAAAATCAAGTGCTGCATTGGATTAAAGAAGCCCGGCAAAAATATCATCTCTAACTTGCAGATCAACTCCGGCGCCAACTCTTCCATTTCTTCTACCAGGTCAGGCGATAGTTCTTTCACACAACGAACATGGAAGAAATAGCTCAACTCTGCCAGTACTTGCCATTCATCCTCAGGGATGAATCCACGCAACATCACCGGCATTACCCGCTCAATCCATATGTGCCAATCATGACTCTTGAGACCAAATATCTTCAATTTTTTAAGTCTCGCTCCCCTCTTTAGATTCGCTGCATACCCATCGGGGAACATCAACTGCATTTTCACCCACAAGATAATTTCCCTCATAGCTGGCCTTCCAAGATTGAACCATGCCTTTGGCTTTGTCCAGTTCTTCTTTCCTTTTGGTGGTTGCATGTTTTGTAACGGTCTATGACATAGCGCCTCCTGATCGACTCTTGCCTTAGGATTATCCTTTGACTTCGTGTCTATGCCAAACAATGTACCAAAAAGTGCCTCGATGATATTCTTCTCACTGTGCATCACGTCGATGTTGTGTGGGCAAAGGAGGTCTTTGAAGTAAGGCATGTCCCACAAGCATGTCTTGTGAGTCCATGCGTGTTGCGAATTATACCCCTTGAAATACCCTGGATGCTCTGGATCTGGCTCGAGAGCGTTTAACTGACCCATGATCTCTTGGCCATTCAACAGAGGTGGTGCAGAGTCTTTGACAACTCTACCTTTGATGAAGTTCTTCTTATCTTTCCTGAACTTATGGCGAGGATGCAGGAATGGTCTATGCATGTCGAAGGAAGAAAACTTGCGACCGGCCTAAAGCCAATGAAACTGAAGAGCTCCCTTGCATGTGTGGCACGAGAACCTTCCATGCACACACCAGCCATCGAATAGCGCATACGCCCGCAAGTCATGCGTCGAGTACATGTACCACACACGCATTATGAAGTTCTTTTTGTTAAAGGCATCGTATGTCTTGAACACATTATCCCAGGCTTCTTGCAATTCCACTAGTAGAAAACAGGGCTTTAGTTCAGGCCGGGCCAAACCATTAGTCCCGATTCAGTCACAAACCGGGACCCATGGGGGCATAGGTCTCGGTTCGTGAGGCCAGGGGGCCGGCCGGGCCATCGTGGGGCATTGGTCCCGGTTCGTCTGGCCCCTTTGGTCCCGGTTCCAGGCACGAACCAGGACAAATGTGCCTCGCTCCTGGCCCACCACCATTGGTCCCGGTTGGTGGCATGAACCGGGACCAAAGGGTTTCCTTTAGTCCCGGTTCCAGCCATGAACCAGGACAAATGAGTTGCTTATATATACCCCCTCGCCCGCGAGCAGAGCACTCCACTGCTCTGTTTTTTGGCCGATTGTTGGAGAGCTTTGTGGTGCTCTAGCTCACCTCCTATGCACATAAGGTGTTTGATGAAATGCCTGAGACACACTTAAGCTTTCTCCTCTCGAAGCTCCTTGGCCAAGCTCCATTTTCCTCGAGATTTGTCTAAGTTTGGCGGTCCGTCATGTCCGTCCCGTCCTCACCGCCGTTGATCGCCCGTGGCGATCTCGTCGCCTGCACCACCGTGGTGAGCCTCTTGATCTTATCTTCTTTCTAAAAGAAAAAAGTTCTTACTTATATAATTTAGATAGATACTTGTGTAGTTTTCTTACTTATTATTGTTTGTTATTATATAGTGCGATGGTTTTGGTATCCGCCTCCGTCGGCCCTCGTCATGTCTATGATTCAGATGTGGTATATATATTTTCTTTTATAACTATTAGTTTCATTTAGTGTTTATGACAATTATGCCGAGCAACGTGACATATATTTTTTTATCTAGGAGGTTGTGAACCGGAAATTCCAACCGACCCTATTGTCGAGAGGTTAACTTTAGTTGAAGAAGAAAAGAATTACTTGAAGGAAAAAATGAAAAAACTTGAGGAGGAGAAGATGATATTGGAGTTGCATGTTGCGGATGTCGTCGATGATCACAATATCAAGATGGATGCAATGCACTTGAAGATTAGAAAGATTAGAAAATATGCCATTTATACTGAGGCTTGGTATCATTATGCCGTTGGATCAATTGTTACCTTGGTTGCAGTTATGATCGCATTTCCTGTTGCATTGAAATGTTTTACATAGTTTCGATGTATCGTTTAATTAGATGCTCTGGAGAGCTATATGTTGTTCAATGAGAACTATGTATGTACTTTGGTTTTAATGTGATGATGAACTTTTATTAATTTGGTCACTTATCTATTCATGATGTACGCAGATGAACCGACAATGGATGTACGGTAACAGACGCACCTCCGAGTACATTAAGGGCGTGAATAATTTTCTCGTTGTGGCTGAGGCAAACAAGCAGAATGGTTTTATGTGTGGTCCATGCCCTATATGTGGGAATACGAGGTCTTACTCTGACTGAAAACCCTTCACACCCACCTTCTTTATAAGGGTTTCATACCACACTATAATGTTTGGACCAAGCACGGAGAAAGAGGGGTTATGATGGAAGACATCGAAGAAGAAGATGATGACAACTCTGTGCCCCCTGAATACGGTGGTGCTACAACGGGGGAAGCTGAAGATGCTGCAACGGGGGAAGCTGAAGATCAAGAGGAACCAAACAATGTGCCTGATGATGATATTCGCCAGGTCATTGTTGATGCAAAGAGACAATGCGAAAGTGAAATGGAGAAGCTGAAGTTCGATCGCATGTTAGAGGATCACAAAAAAGGGTTGTACCCCAATTGCGAAGATGGCAACACAAAGCTCGGTACGGCACTGGAGTTGCTATAGTGAAAGGCAGAGAATGGTGTGCCTAACAAAGGATTTGAGAAGCTACTGAAAATATTGAAGAAGCTTCCAAAGGATAATGAATTACCTGACAGTACGTACGCAACAAAGAAGGTCGTATGACCTCTAGGATTGGAGGTGTAGAAGATAAATGCATGCTCTAATGATGGCATCCTCTACCGCGGTGCATACAAGGATTTGAACGCATGCCCGGTATGCGGTGCATTGCGGTATAAGATCAGATGAGATGACCCTAGTGATGTTGACGGCGAGCGCCCCAGGAAGAGGGTTCCTGCCAAGGTGATGTGGTATGCTTCTATAATACCACGGTTGAAACGCCTGTTCAAAAACAAAGAGCATGCCAAGTTGATGCGATGGCACAGATAGGACCTTAAGAAAGACGGGAAGTTGAGAGCACCCGCTGAAGGGTCGCAGTGGAGAAAATCAAGAGAAAGTACTGGGAGGAGTTTGCAGGTGACACAAGGAACGTATGGTTTGGTTTAAGCGCAGATGGCATTAATCCTTTTGGGGAGCAGAGCAGCAATCACAACACCTGGCCCGTGACTCTATGTATCTATAACCTTCCTCCTTGGCTGTGCATGAAGCGGATGTTCATTATGATGCCAGTTCTCATCCAAGGCCCTAACCAACCCGGCAACGACATTGATGTGTACCTAAGGCCATTAGTTGAAGAACTTGTACAACTGTGGAATGGAAACGGTGTACGTGTGTGGGATGAGTACAAACAGGAGGAATTGGACCTGCATGCGTTACTGTTTGTAACCATCAATGATTGGCCTGCTCGCAGTAACCTTTCAGAATAGACAAACAAGGGATACCACGCATGGACACACTGTTTAGATGACACCGAAAGTATATACCTGGACAAATACAGGAAGAATGTGTACCTGGGGCATCGTCGATTTCTTCCGACCAACCATCAATGTCGAAAGAAAGAAGCATTTCAAAGGCGAGGCAGATCACCGGAAGAAGCCCGCCATGCGTACCGGTGATCACGTACTTGCTATGGTCAATGATTTAAATGTAATCTTTGGAAAGGGTCCCGGCGGACTATCTATTCCGAATGACACTGAGGGACGCGCACCCATGTGAAAGAAGAAATCTATATTTTGGGACCAACCCTACTGAAAAGACCTAGAGATCCGCTCTCCAATTGACTCTTCAATTGACGTGATGCATGTGACGAAGAACATTTGCGTGAACCTGCTAGGCTTCTTGGGCGTGTATGGAATGACAAAAGATACACCGAAGGCATGGGAGGACCTGCAACGTTTGCACGAAAAAGACGGCATGCCTCCTGAAAGTGCAATATTGCACTAAAGTGTTTTTGACATCTATGACAACTTCATTTATGTTCCTAACCACATGCTCTAAGTGTTAACAACCCTGATTAAGCTAAAGTGAAGCATGTATGGTTATTTCCTCGTATATTGGAAAAAGGAAAAGCGGTGCGCTCAAGAAAAGAACTATACCATAAAGTTTTCTTATTTCTCGAGTCCTTAGGGGAGTCGCACTATTAAGAGGGGGTGCATCATAAAAACATCTGGAGGAATCAACTAACCTTCTCACATGGATCTGAAAAATCTTTGGGTCTACTTTCTGTTCAGGCCAGAACTTCCGGGACGGCCGGAACTTCCGGGGACCAGAAGGTCCGGGAAGCTTTCGGTGTACCCAGAGAAACTGCACTTATCGCGCAATCTCTCCGTGTATCCCGGAACCTCTCCCGACCCTGGCCGGAACTTCCGCCCCCCGAAACTTCCGGGTGGCCGGAACTCCCGGGTATCGGAATTTCCGTCCCCTGTTTCAGCAGCTTCTGGGGTACTACTGAGTGGTGCAAACTCTCTTTGTAGCCCGGAACCTGTCCGAAACTTGGCCGGAACTTCCGGGGTCCGGAACTTCCGTCCGTCGCTGGAACTTCCGGGCCTCGCAGAAATCTGCCTCCAATGGCCAGATTCCATCCCACCTATAAATAGTCTTCTTCTTCCTCACGAAAAATGTGACAACTCCATTTCTCACACCTCCATTTTCAGACCTCGATTTCTTGGAGATCTCCCTCCTTGGCCAACCAAAGCTCTTGATCTTTTAAGAAGCGAAGGAGAAGTGCTCGATCTACATATTCACCAAAGCGAAAGTTGATTCCCCCCTTGTTTTTGTGGTGCATCTTGTTACTCTTGGAGGTTGGAGACTCCTAGGCGGTAGGAGTGCTCCGGCGAGGAATCGGCCCTTGTGATTTCCCCTGGAAAGTTTGTGAGGGTTTGGAGACCACCCCAGGGTCTACCACTAGTGGTTGAGAAATGCCTTCGTGGTGTTGTCTCAAAGAGAGAATAGGGTGAGCCTTCGTGCCGTTGGTGTGCCTTCGTGGTAACATCCACCTCTCTAAACGGTGACGTAGCTTCCCTCCAAGGAAGTGAACATGGGCATACATCCTCATCTCTCGGAGTTGCGGTTACTCCTAACCCTAACTCTCTACTTGTGGTTACTTGTCTCTTAGCACTTACTTATATCACATTGTGCTTGCTTACTCATATATTTGTGTCACTTGTTTATCTTGCTTAGCTCATTAGTATCATTCTTGCAATTGTTAGGCTCACTTTCATATTCCGCATTATTGCCTAAAATTGCTAAGTAATAAGTAAAATTTGTAATTGTACCTATTCACCCCCCCTCTAGGTCCATCTCGATCCTTTCAATTGGTATCAGAGCCTCGTGCTCTATTCTTGTGGCTTAACCTCCCTAGAGCAAGATGAACCCTAATGGGACTCCCCTTGTTGCAGATCCTAAGAGTACGTGCAGAGCTTCCACAGAAGCCAAGTCCTTCACTTCAGAGGATCTGGAACGAGCTCTTGCTAAGAAAAAGGAGGAGCATGATGCCTCTCTTGAGGCCTTGGTCCAAATGAGGATAGCTACACTAACCACGATGCTTGCACCACTTTCTGGTGGTGCAACCTCGAGGCCAGCTGTGCCTACTCCCTCACTGGGCCAACAATCTCCTAGTAATGAACACTTAAGTGTTCCTTGGATTTATGCAAGACCTCAAATAGAGAAACCTAAATATAACCCTCACGGCAAACCTCCTTTACTTGATGACACTACCGATTTTTCTTTGTGGAGAGTTGCTATGCAGGATCATCTTTGACATGGAAATGATGAGATGTTGGAGATCTTGGAGTATGGCTACCAAGCTGTTGACCTGAAGAATCTTACTCCAAGAGTGGTTTATGACAAGAATCTCAACGACACATCAATCATGTGCATTAGAAGAGGTATGACTGACAAGCAAAGTAGACCATATATACATATCACAAGTGCTAAGGAATTATGGGATAGCATTGTGAGGACCAAGACCGGTGATACTGTTCGGGAACGCAGTAATTTCAAAAAATTTCCTACGCACACACAGGACCATGGTGATGGCATAGCAACGAGAGGGGAGAGTGTTGTCTACGTACCCTCGTAGACCGTAAGCGGAAGCGATCACAATATAGAGGAAGTAGTCAGACGCTCTCCTCGCGATCCTGCCGATCCCAAATAGCATTACTGCACCTCCGAGTCGATGATGACGTAGAGGAAGTAGTCGACGTTCTCCTCATGATCCGGCCGATCCCAGCGCCGTTACTCGGCGCCCGAGTTCTTGGCACACGCTCAGCTCGATGACGCTCCACGGGCTCCGATCCAGCAGAGCTCGGAGAGAAGGAGTTCACAAGACGATCTTGATGTTTCACTGACGCAGGCTTCGCCTAAGCACCGCCACGATATGACTGAGGTGGAATATGGTGGAGGGGCACCGCACGGCTAAGGAACGATCTCAAGGATCAACTTGTGTGTTCTAGGGTGCCCTCCCCGTATATAAAGGAGGGAGGGAGGAGGTGGCGGCCCAAGGGGGAGGCGCACCAGGAGGGGAAACCTACTCCAAGTAGGTTTCCTCTCTTTTCCTTATCTTATTTGGAGGGGAAGGAAAGAGTACTAGTATTAGGAAGTAGTACTAGTAGTAGGAATAGGAAGAGGGGAAGGAGAAAGGAAAGGGGCCGCCCCTTCCCCAATTCGGATTGGGCTTGGGGGCGCGCCTTCCCTTGTTCCTTCTCCTTCCTCCTACATGGGCCCAATAAGGCCCATATACCTCCCGGGGTTCCAGAACCTCCCGAGCTCCAAACTTCTCCGAACCTTTCCGGTGTCCAAATATATCCGTCCAATATATCAATCTTTATGTCTCGACCATTTCGAGACTCCTCGTCATGTCCGTGATCATATCCGGGACTCAACAACCTTCGGTACATCAAAATACACAAACTCATAATATAACCACCATCGAAACCTTAAGCGTGCGGACCCTACGGTTCGAGAACAATGTAGACATGATCGAGACACATCTCCGTCAATAACCAATAGCGGGACCTGGATGCCCATATTGGCTCCTACATTTTCTACGAAGATCTTTATCGATCAGACCGCATAACAACATACGTTGTTCCCTTTGTCATCGGTATGTTACTTGCCCGAGATTTGATCGTCGGTATCCAATACCTAGTTCAATCTCGTTGCACGGTAAGTCTCTTTACTCGCTCCGTAATACATCATCTCACAACTAACTCATTAGTTGCAATGCTTGCAAGGCTTATGTGATGTGTATTACCGAGAAGGCCCAGAGATACCTCTCCGACAATCGGAGTGACAAAACCTAATCTCGAAATACGCCAACCCAACAAGTACCTTTGGAGACACCTGTAATACTCCTTTATAATCACCCAGATTACGTTGTGACGCTTTGGTAGTACCCAAAGTGTTCCTCCGTAAACGGGAGTTGCATAATCTCATAGTTACAGTGAACATGCATAAGTCATGAAGAAAGCAATAGCAACATACTAAACGATCAAGTGCTAGGCTAACGGAATGGGTCATGTCAATCGATCATTCTCCTAATGATGTGATCCCGTTAATCAAATGACAACTCATGTCTATGGTTAGGAAACATAACCATCTTTGATTAACGAGCTAGTCAAGTAGAGGCATACTAGTGACACTCTGTTTGTCTATGTATTCACACATGTATTATGTTTCCGGTTAATACAATTCTAGCATGAATAATAAACATTTATCATGATATAAGGAAATAAATAATAACTTTATTATTGCCTCTAGGGCATATTTCCTTCGGGCCTCCCACTTGCACTAGAGTCAATAATCTAGTTCACTCAAGAATGATTCTAACACCCATGGAATCTTGGTGTCGATCATGTTTTGCTCGTGGAAGAGGCTTAGTCAACGGGTCTGCAACGCTCAGATCCGTATGTATTTTGCAAATCTCTATGTCTCCCACTTGGACTTGGTCCCGAATGGAATTGAAGCGCCTCTTGATATGCTTGGTCCTCTTGTGAAATCTGGATTCCTTTGCCAAGGCAATTGCACCGATTGTCACAGAAGATCTTCATTGGTCCCGATGCACTAGGTACAACACCTAGATCGGAAATGAACTCTTTCATCCAGACTCCTTCATTTGTCGCTTGAAGCAGCTATGTACTCCGCTTCACATGTAGATCCCGCCACGACGCTTTGTTTAGAACTGCACCAACCGATACGGCTCCACCGTTTAACAAAAACACGATCCGGTTTGCGATTTAGAATCGTCCGGATCGGTGTCAAAGCTTGCATCGACGTAACCATTTACGACTAGCTCTTTGTCACCTCCATATACGAGAAACATATCCTTAGTCCTTTTCGTGTATTTCGGGATGTTCTTGACCGCTGTCGATGATCCACTCTGGATTACTTTGGTACCTTCCCGCCAAGCTTACAGCCTAAGCATACGCCGTGTCCGGTACATGACATTGCATACATGATAGAGCCTATGGCTGAAGCATAGGGAACATCTTTCATTTTCTCTCTATCTTCTGGCGTGGTCGGGCATTGAGTCCGACTCAATTTCACACCTTATGTCTGGTAAAAAACCTTTCTTTGCACGATCCATTTTGAACTTCTTCAAAACTTTATCAAGGTATGTGCTTTGTGAAAGTCCAATTAAGCGTCTTGATCTATCTCTATAGATCTTGATGCCCAATATGTAAGTAGCTTCACCAAGGTCTTTCATCGAAAAACTCTTGTTCAAGTATCCCTTTATGCTATCCAGAATTCTATATCATTTCCGATCAATAATATGTCATCTACATATAATATCGTAAATGCTCTGAGCTCCCACTCACTTTCTTGTAAATACAGGCTTCTCCATAAGTCGTATAAACCCAAATACTTTGATCACACTATCAAAGCGTTTATTCCAACTCCGAGATGCTTGCACCAGTCCATAAATGGATCATTGGAGCTTGCACACTTTGTTAGCTCCCTTTGGATCGATAAAACCTTACGGTTGCATCATATACAACTCTTCTTCCGTAAACCCATTCAGGAATGCGGTCTTTACATCCATTTGCCAAATTTCATAATCATAAAATGCGGCAATTGCTAACATGATTCGGACAGACTTAAGCATCGCTTCTGGTGAGAATGTCTCATCGTAGTCAACCCCTTGAATTTGTCGAAAACCCTTTGCGACAAGTCGAGCTTTGTAGACAACAATATTACCGTCGGCGTCGGTCTTCTTCTTGAAGATCCACTTGTTTTCTATTGCTTGCCGACCCTCGGGCAAGTCAACCAAAGTCCACACTTTGTTTTCATACATGGATCCCATCTCGGATTTCATGGCCTCAAGCCATTTTATGAATCTGGGCTCACCATCGCTTCTTCATAGTTCGTAGGTTCATCATGATCTAGTAGCATGACTTCCGAACAGGATTGCCGTACCACTGCGGTGCGGATTTTATTCTGGTTGATCTACGAGGTTCTGTAGTAACTTGATCTCAAGCTTCATGATCATCATCATCAACTTCCTCACTATTTGGTGTAGATATCGCAGAAACTGGTTTCGTGATAAACTACTTTCAAATAAGGGAGAAGGTCTGATTACCTCATCAAGTTCTACTTTCCTCCCACTCACTTCTTTCGAGAGAAACTCCTTCTCTAGAAAGGATCCATTTTAGCAACAAATGTTTTGCCTTCGGATCTGTGATAGAAGGTGTACCCAACTGTCTCCTTTGGGTATCCTATGAAGATACATTTCTCCGATTTAGGTTCGAGCTTATCAGGTTGAAGCTTTTTCACATAAGCATCGCATCCCCCAAACTTTAAGAAACGACAACTTTGGTTTCTTGCTAAACCACGATTCATAAGGTGTCGTCTCAACGGATTTTGACGGTGTTCTATTCAGCGTGAATGCGGCCGTCTCAAGAGCATAACCCCAAAACGATAGCGGTAAATCTGTAAGAGACATCATAGATCGCACCATATCTAGTAAAGTGCGATTACGACATTCGGACACACCATTGCGCTGTGGTGTTCCGGGTGGCGTGAGTTGTGAAACTATTCCGCATTGTTTCAAATGTAGACCAAACTCGTAACTCAAATATTCGCCTCCACGATCAGATCGTAGAAACTTTATTTTCTTATTACGATGATTTTCAACTTCACTCTGAAATTCTTTGAACTTTTCAAATGTTTCAGACTTATGTTTCATTAAGAAGATATACCCATATCTGCTTAAATCATCTGTGAAGGTGAGAAAATAACGATATCCGCCACGAGCCTCAACATTCATTGGACCACATACATACAGTATGTATGATTTCCAACAAATCTGTTGCTCTCTCCATAGTACCGAGAACGGGGTTTTAGTCATCTTGCCCATGAGGCACGGTTCGCAAGTGCCAAGTGATTCATAATCAAGTGACTCCAAAAGTCCATCAAGATGGAGTTTCTTCATGCGCTTTATACCGATATGACCTAAACGGCAATGCCACAAATAAGTCGCACTATCATTATCAACTCTGCATCTTTTGGTTTCAACATTATGAATATGTGTATCACTACTATCGAGATTCATTAAAATAGACCACTCTTCAAGGGTGCATGACCATAAAAGATATTATTCATATAAATAGAACAACCTTTATTCTACGATTTAAATGAATAACCGTCTCGCATCAAACAAGATCCAGATATAATGTTCATGCTTAACGGCGGCACCAAATAACAATTATTTAGGTCTAAAACTAATCCCGAAGGTAGATGTAGAGGTAGCGTGCCGACCGCGATCACATCGACTTTGGAACCATTTCCCACGCGCATCGTCACCTCGTCCTTTGCGGTGTTCGCAATCTGTAGTCCCTGTTTCGAGTTGCAAATATTAGCAATGTAACCAGTATCAAATACCCAGTGCTATCATGCGAGCTCTAGTAAGGTACACATCAATAACATGTATATCACATATACCTTTGTTCACCTTGCCATCCTTCTTATCCGCCAAATACTTGGGGCAGTTCCGCTTCCGGTGACGGTCGCTTGCGGTAGAAGCACTCGATTTCAGGTTTAGGTCCAGACTTGGGTTTCTTCACTTGAGCAGCAACTTGTTTGCTGTTCTTTTTGAAGTTCCCCTTCTTCTTCCCTTTGCCTTTATTCTTGAAACTAGTGGTCTTATTGACCATCAACACTTGATGCTCCTTCTTGATTTCTACCTCCATGACTTTCTGCATTGCGAAGAGCTCGAGCATAGTCTTTACTAACCCTTGCATATTATAGTTCATCACGAAGCCTTTGTAGCTTGGTGGCGGTGATTGAAGAATTTCATCAATGACACAATCATCCGGAAGATCAACTCCAGTTGAGTCAAGTGATTGTAATACCGGACATTACGAGTATGTGCTCACCGATGCACCCATTCTCCTCCATTTTGCAGCTATAGAACTTATTGGAGACTTCATATCTCTCAATCCGGCATTACATTGAAATATCAACTTCAACTCTTGGAACATCTCATATGCTCCACGACTTTCAAAACGTCGTTGAAGACCCGGTTCTAAGCCGTAAAGCATGGCACTTGAACTATAGAGTAGTCATCGCCTTTGCTCGCGGACGTTCTTAACGTCGTCGGTTGCATCAAGAAGCACTGGCACCTAGCGGTGCATCCAGACGTAACTCTTCCGTGCAGCAATGAGGATAATCCTCGTGTTACGGACCCAGTCCGTGTAATTGCTACCATCATCTTTCAACTTTGCTTTCTCAAGGAACGCATTAAAATTCAACGGAACAACAAAGACGAGCCATCTATCTACAAGCAGACATAGACAAGCAAGATACTATCGGTACTAAGTTCATGATAAATTTAAGTTCAATTAATCATATTACTTAAGAACTCCCACTTAGGCAGACATCTCTCTAGTCATCTAAGTGATCACGTGATCCAAATCAACTAAACCATAACCGATCATCACGTGAGATGGAGTAGTTTTCAATGGTGAACATCTTATGTTGATCATATCTACTATATGATTCACGCTTTCGACCTTTCGGTCTCCGTGTTCGAGGCCATATCTGCATATGCTAGGCTCGTCAAGTATAACCTGAGTATTCTGCGTGTGCAAAACTGGCTTGCACCCGTTGTAGATGGACGAGAGCTTATCACACCCGATCATCACGTGGTGTCTCTAAGACGCATTTAACTTTGGCAACGGTGCATACTCGTGGAGAACACTACTTGATAATTTTAGTGAGAGATCATCTTAAAATGCTACCGTCAATCAAAGCAAAATAAGATGCATAAAGGATAAACATCACATGCAATCAATATAAGTGATATGATATGGCCATCATCATCTTGTGCTTGTGATCTCCATCTCCGAAGCACCGTCGTGATCACCATCGCCACCGGCGCGACACCTTGATCTCCATCGTAGCATCGTTGTCGTTTACGCCATCTATTGCTTCTACGACTATCGCTACCGCTTAGTGATAAAGTAAAGCAATTACAGGGCGTTGCATTTCATACAATAAAGCGACAACCATATGGCTCTCGCCGATTGCCGATAACTCGGTTACAAAACATGATCATCTCATACAATAAAATATAGCATCACGTCTTGACCATATCACATCACAACATGCCCTGCAAAAACAAGTTAGACGTCCTCTACTTTGTTGTTGCAAGTTTTACGTGGCTGCTACGGGCTGAGCAAGAACCGTTCTTACCTACGCATCAAAACCACAACGATACTTCGTCAAATAGACTCCGTTTTAACCTACTCAAGGACCGGGCGTAGCCACACTCGGTTCAACTAAAGTGAGAGAGACAGACACCCGCCAGCCACCATTAAGCACGAGAGCTCGTAACTGAGAAACCAGTCTAGCGTAAGCGTCTGGCGTAATGTCGGTCCGGCCGCTTCATCTCACAATACCGCTGAACCAAAGTATGACATGCTTTGGTAGGCGGTATGACTTGTATCGCCCACAACTTACTTGTGTTCTACTCGTGCATATGACATCAACGCATAAAACCAGGCTCGGATGCCCTTTGTTGGGGAACGTAGTAATTTCAAAAATTTCCTACGCACACGGGACCATGGTGATGGCATAGCAACGAGAGGGAGAGTGTTGTCTACGTACCCTCGTGACCGTGGCGGAAGCGATCACAATGTAGAGGAAGTAGTCGACGTTCTCCTCGCGATCCTGCCGATCCCAGCGCATTACTGGCACCTCCGAGTCGATGATGACGTAGAGGAAGTAGTCGACGTTCTCCTCACGATCCAGCCGATCCCAGCGCCGTTACTCCGGCGCCTCCGAGTTCTTGGCACACGTTCAGCTCGATGACGCTCCACGGGCTCCGATCCAGCAGAGCTCCGGAGAGAAGGAGTTCCGTCAGCACGATCTTGATGTTTCACCGACGCAGGGCTTCGCCTAAGCACCGCTACGATATGACTGAGGTGGAATATGGTGGAGGGGGGCACCGCACACGGCTAAGGAACGATCTCAAGGATCAACTTGTGTGTTCTAGGGTGCCCCCCCTCCCCCGTATATAAAGGAGGGAGGGAGGAGGGGGCCGCCCAAGGGGAGGCGCACTATGAGGGGGAAACCTACTCCAAGTAGGTTTCCTCTTTTCCTTATCTTATTTGGAGGGGAAGGAAAGAGTACTAGTATTAGGAAGTAGTACTAGTAGTAGGAATAGGAAGAGGGGAAGGAGAAAGGAAAGGGGGCCGCCCCTTCCCCAATTCGGATTGGGCTTGGGGCGCGCCTCTTCCCTTGTTCCTTCTCCTTCCTCCTACATGGGCCCAATAAGGCCCATATACCTCCCGGGGGTTCCGTAACCTCCTGAGCTCCAAACTTCTCCGGAACCTTTCCGGTGTCCAAATATATCCGTCCAATATATCAATCTTTATGTCTCGACCATTTCGAGACTCCTCGTCATGTCCGTGATCATATTCGGGACTCGAACAACCTTCGTACATCAAAATACACAAACTCATAATATAACCGCCATCGAAACCTTAAGCGTCACGGACCCTACGGTTCGAGAACAATGTAGACATGATCGAGACACATCTCGGTCAATAACCAATAAGCGGGACCTGGATGCCCATATTGGCTCCTACATTTTCTACGAAGATCTTTATCGGTCAGACCGCATAACAACATACGTTGTTCCCTTTGTCATCGGTATGTTACTTGCCCGAGATTTGATCGTCGGTATCCAATACCTAGTTCAATCTCGTTACGGTAAGTCTCTTTACTCGTTCCGTAATACATCATCTCACAACTAACTCATTAGTTGCAATGCTTGCAAGGCTTATGTGATGTGTATTACCGAGAAGGCCCAGAGATACCTCTCCGACAATCGGAGTGACAAAACCTAATCTCGAAATACGCCAACCCAACAAGTACCTTTGGAGACACTGTAATACTCCTTTATAATCACCCGATTACGTTGTGACGTTTGGTAGTACCCAAAGTGTTCCTCCGTAAACGGGAGTTGCATAATCTCATAGTTACAGGAACATGCATAAGTCATGAAGAAAGCAATAGCAACATACTAAACGATCAAGTGCTAGGCTAACGGAATGGGTCATGTCAATCAGATCATTCTCCTAATGATGTGATCCCGTTAATCAAATGACAACTCATGTCTATGGTTAGGAAACATAACCATCTTTGATTAACGAGCTAGTCAAGTAGAGGCATACTAGTGACACTCTGTTTGTCTATGTATTCACACATGTATTATGTTTCCGGTTAATACAATTCTAGCATGAATAATAAACATTTATCATGATATAAGGAAATAAATAAAGCTTTATTATTGCCTCTAGGGCATATTTCCTTCAGATACGTCTCCAACGTATCTACTTTTCCAAACACTTTTGCCCTTGTTTTGGACTCTAACTTGCATGATTTGAATGGAACTAACTTGACCGACAACAGATTCATTGAGAATTGCCATGATGTTATCTTTGTGCAGAAAACAAAATTTTTGGAATGACCTAGAAATCCACGGAGATTATTTTTGGAAAATAAGAAAAATACTGGCGAAGGAATCAAGGCCAGGGGGCCCACACTGCTCAGAGGGTGGGGCGCCTGCCTCCCCGGCCCCCTGAGCTCCACCGACCTCAACTCCAACGCTATATATTCCGTTTCGCAGAGAAAAAAAATCAGAGAGAAAGTTTCATCACTTGGGATTTATATCTGCTGGTCACTATGAAGAACTTGAAAGACAGCAAAACAAAGATTTATCCCTCAACTACGAGGGGAGGTAAGGAACTGTCATCTAGCTCTTCACTAGATTCTCCTTCTGTTTTGAGTAAGCTTTCGACACCTAAACCTGCTACTGCTATGAATTCTGATATGTCGCTTGTTATTGATGATGCCACTTCTACTATGCATGATACTTATGATGAAACTACTTCTATGCCTGATACTACTGTGCCACTAGGGGAATTTCTTGATGAACAACTTGCTAGGGCTAGAGAGAATGAAATTATTAATGATGATATTATTGAAGATAGTGATGATGAAGGTTCTCCCCCTAGTTATGAATTTCCTGTTGTTCCTGAGGGTTATGTTATGGATGAAGAAACCGCTAGAGATCTTCTTGCTTGCAATGATAGATATGATATTAAGAAATTACTAGCTAAACTTAAACAGAAAACTCTGAATGCTAGGGTGAAACATGACCCTGCTTTTGCTACTTCACCTATTTTCGTTACTGATAAGGATTATGAATTCTCTATTGATCCTGAAATAATTACTTTGGTAGAATCCGATCCTTTTTATGGCCTTGAATCTGAAACTGTAGTGGCACATCTTACCAAGTTGAATGATATAGCCACCCTATTTACTAATGATGAGAAACCTTGCTACCATTATATCCTTAAGATATTTCCGTTGTCATTAAAGGGTGATGCTAAAACTTGGTTTAATTCTCTTGATCCTAGTTGTGTGTGTAGTCCCCAGGATATGATTTATTACTTCTCTGCTAAATATTTCCCTGCTCATAAGAAACAAGCTGCCTTGAGGGAAATATATAATTTTGTGCAAATCGAAGAAGAGAGTCTCCCACAAGCTTGGGGCAGGCTTCTCCGATTACTTAATGCTTTGCTGATCATCCTCTTAAGAAAAATGAAATACTTGATATCTTTTATAATGGACTAACCGATGCTTCCAAGGACCACTTGGATAGTTGTCTTTGGTTGTGTTTTCAGGGAAAGAACGGTCGACCAAGCTGAATTGTTATTGAATAATATGTTGACTAATGAAAATAATTGGACTCTTCCTGAGCCAATTGAGCCAACTCCTGAGCCTATTCCTAAACCTGCTCCGAAGAAGAGAGGTGTTCTATTTCTCAGTCCCGAAGATATGCAAGAGGCAAAGAAATCAATGAAAGAAAAAGGTATTAAAGCTGAAGATGTTAAGAATTTACCTCTTATTGAAGAAATACATGGACTTAATATACCGCCTGTCAAAGAAATACTTGGTCTTGATACCCGATACAGGTAGTAAAGGAAAATTATCTTAATAGATATGATAAAGTTGAAATCCCATCTATTAAATTTCCTAGCCAATGTTTAGATGAATTTGATGACTTTATGGTTAGGCAAGAAAGTTTTAATGCTTATGTGGGTAGAGAATTAAAGAGTAATGCTTAATGCCTTTTCCTCCTAAACCATCCAAAACAAAGGATGATGAGGATTTTGAGCGCTTTGCTGAAATGATTAGACCTATTTTCTTACGTATGCTCTTAACTGATATGCTTAAAGTAAATCCTTATGCTAAATATATGAAGGATATCATTACAAATAAAAGAAAGATACCGGAAGCTGAAATTTCCACTATGCTTGCTAATTACACTTTTAAAGGTGGAATACCAAAGAAACTAGGAGATCCAGGAGTACCAACTATACCATGCTCCATTAAAAGAAATTATGTTAAAACTGCTTTATGTGATCTTGGAGCCGGTGTTAGTGTTATGCCTCTCTTTATATCGTAGACTTGAATTGAATAAGTTGACACCTACTGAAATATCTTTGCAAATGGCCGATAAATCAACTGCTATAATTGCCGGTATTTTTGAGGATGTGCCTGTTGTGGTTGCAAATGTCACTATCTTAACGGACTTTGTTATTCTTGATATTCCCGAGGATGATAGTATGTCGATTATCCTTGGTAGACCCTTTTTGAATACTGCAGGGGCTGTTATTGATTGCAACAAAGTCAATGTCACTTTTCATGTTAATGGTAATGAGCATACGGTACATTTTCCGAGGAAACAACCTGAAGTTCATAGCATCAATTCTATTGGGAAAATTCCAACTATTACTATTGGAGGTTTTGAATATCCTCTTCCCACTGTCAAGAAAAAGTATGATATTCTTATTGTGGGGGATGTTCATATCCCCGTTGAGGTAACCTAGTGTTATTCGAAATTTCTCCGGTTCGGTGTTATTCGGAATGAGTTTGTTAACAAGACTTGATCAACCTTGTTAGTGGATTCATTTTGATGATCACGAGATGGATGAAACTAGAAGGCACAACCTTCTGTACCCTCTTTTTACTTTCTGTTATTTAGAATAAATAAAGAAAAAGTAGTATTATCTGTCTGTTTTCTGAATTATCCATGCAAAAAAAATATCCCTAAAATAAAAGTGCTCCAAATGCCCTGCCAATTTACTATGATTTCTTTCTTGAATATTTGAGGACACAGCAGGGGGGCAAGCACCTGGCCACGAGGGTCCAGGGCACGCCCTCCTGTCTCGTGGGCCCATGGTGGCCCCCTCCACTTATTCCTGCACCCACACACTCCATCTTCCTCCCAAAAAAATCCCCATCCAGCTCAAGCACGAGTTCTAGCTCATTTTGTTGTGATTTTCGATCTCTTTGCTCAAAGCTCCATTCGAAAAACTGCTTTGGGAGATTGTTGCTTGGTATGTGACTCCTCCATTGGTCCAATTACTTTTTGTTCCAGTGCTTTATTCATTGCAAATCTTTGCTGCATAGGTGACCCTGTTCTTGAGCTTGCATGTCAAATTTATGAGGTCCCAAGTAACTCTAATGCTTGATATAGGCTCTAGGCACTTGTAGGAGTAGTTGCTATCAATCTTGTTTAGTTTGATTCACTTTTATTTCGAAGTTACTAAAAATTTCAGAAATTTTTCAGAGGAAGAAATATGTCTAGGAAAATGTTCCAAGGTGGTTCTTCAAGAAAGCAAGCACCCAGACGCGCGATGCTTGAGCAAGATGATGAACCACCAAGGGAAGCTGATGTTCGGCCTTGTGAATGGCCGTTAGAAGAATTTATGGTCAATGCAGGAATTAAGGATAAATTCGATGCATATGTGCGTAACGTCGACCTTGTGGACTTCATGCAAGATAAGTGTCCTCAGTACTATTATTTGACTGATTCATTTGTGAGAAGGTTTAAATTTTCATCTTCGCATAATTCTCAAACTGTCCTGTTTGATATATATGATCAATCTTATTCCATGGACTTAGAAGATTTCACTACTGCTTGCAAACTCCCGTGGTGGGGTAGTGTTAATGAACCCCATAAATCTGAATATAAAGACTTTCTTGCTAATATAACTATGGGAGAATCTAGGGACATAGCACAAGCTACCATAGGGAGCATTCATTTCCCTGCTATACATTATTTCGCTCTATTCATTGGTAGATGCATAAATGGTAAAGACGAAGCTTGTCACATGTGTGTTCCCGATCTCTGTGTCCTTAAGAGTGCTGTTTTAGGTAATAAAGATTACAACTTGGGGGCAATAGTTGCACGTAGGCTGCATAATAATGGTTTATCTGAAGATTTATTTGGAGGGATTTATGCGACCCGTGTTGCTAATTATCTTGGTATACCCCCACGTGAGGGTGCCATGTTGTTACCTTCCGCTTATTTAGATTATGACGCTATGGCCAGTCATTGTTTTCTTATGGGGAATGAACAATTCCTCCAGTATCGACTAATCTTTGACAGACGTAGCGCTGTCCATGTTACTCTCCCTGCTCCTTCCCTTTTTGAATACTAGGCAAAACGAAGATATGTTATAACCAGGGAGGAGGCAACCGAATACGAGAGGAGAGCGGAGGCAGCCCACCAACATGCCGCAGCCCAGGAGGCATCGGCTGCTGCATCTCAGTATGACCCCAGTTATAACTACGAATATCAGCCAGGCTACCCTTGGCATTAGGGGAGTACGTATTTCTCACCGACTTTACATTCATGTTCACACACTGTTCTAGTTGTCGGTGCTCATACTCTTTTATTGTACTATCCATGCTAGTTTAATTTCTTTTTCTAGCCTTCTTCTTGTGTGTTGGATAAACTTTAGAAAAACAAAAAAAATTAGTTAGTTTAATTTCAATGCTTGTAGAATTAAAATGAAAACCCAAAAAGATTTCTCATTCTTCTTTTACCTGTTGGGAATTTTCCCGTGTAAATAGTTTTATTTCTTTTCTTTGGGGGTCGAGAGTAGAAGACCATAATGAAAATGTTTAGTGGCTCTTATATGCATGATTGTTGATTTAATTTAGAGCCCATATTACTTTGTCTCCTCTCTTGAATTGAATGCTCGCAGATTCCAGCTTAGTTCAATGCACGTGCACTATTATTATTATACACACCGTTCGGTCGTGCGAGTGAAAGGCAATAATGACAATATATGATGGACTGATTGGGATGAGAGAAGCTGGTATGAACTCGACCTCTCTTGTTTTTGTAAATATGATGAGTTCATCATTTCTGATTCAGCTTATTATGAATAAACATGTTTGCAATGACATTTAGAGATTATAGTTACTTATGCCATGCTTAATTAGCTATGAGTTATAATGGTTTACCTTGCGTGCCAACATGCTACTAAAATAGTTGTGATGTGGTATGATGGTATGGTACCCTCCTTTGAATGAATTGAGTGACTCGACTTGGCACATGTTCACGCATGTAGTTGAAAACAAATCAACATAGCATTCATGATATTTATGTTCATGGTAGATTATATCCTACTCATGCTTGCACTCGGTGTAAATTAATTTTAATGCATGTTCATGACTGTTGTCGCTCTCTCAGTTGGTCGCTTCCCTGTCTTTTGCTAGCCTTCACTTGTACTAAGCGGGAATACTGCTTGTGCATCCAAATTCCTTAAACCCAAAGTTAGTCCATGTGAGTCCACCATACCTTCCTATATGCGGTATTTACCTACCGTCCAAGTAAATTTATATGTGCCAAACTCCAAACCTTCAAATGAAGTTCTGTTTTGTATACTCGAGTAGTTCATGTATCAACTAGGGCTGTCTGTATCTTCCATGCTAGGTGGGTTATCTCTACTCCTAATGTCTCAGTTGGTAGGCCGCGTTTCGGGTTTTTTTTTCGTCCCACCATTTTCATCCGGTTTTTTTTCGTCCTCAATCCCACCTCCCACTTTCCCGTACCAAAGAAAAACCAACCAAACCAGGTAAAAAGGGAGCGATGCCTCCAGTCCTCCATGCCTCGCACTCGCATGCCTCAATGAAAAAAGACCAGCGAAAAAGGACCTACGAAAGAAAAAACAACGACAAAAAATCAGGCGACTCGCACGCACGAGCGAGGCCTCCAGATCCCTTCGCCACCGCCCGATGCCGCCAGCCCCGTCCTCCTCCCTGGCTTCCGGCGCCGCCCGCCCCCCATCTCCTCCTGCGATCCTGGCGTCGCCCCGCCCCACCTTCTCCCTCACTCCCGGAGCCACCCCGTCCCCACCTTCTCCCTCACCACTGGCGCCGCCCACCCCCCCACCTCCCTGGATCCCGGCGCCGCCCAACCCCCAACCTCCCTGGATCCCGGCGCCGCCCAACCCCCAACCTCCCTGGATCCCGGCGCTGCCCCGCCCCCACCTCCTCCCTCGCTCCCGGCCGCCCATGCCGCCTATGCGCGCCCCTCCCTCAGCCCACCGGCGACCTCCCATCCTCCATCGTCTACCCCACCGTCGGATCTCCTCCTCCCCTCTCCTTCTCTCCCTCGCGGACGCGTCAAACCCACGAAATTTCCCTCCTCGCGGCCGGAACCCTAGCTCGCGCCTATGGGGACTGGGCTGGAGGTGCGGCACGGGATTCGCACCGCAGGATTCGCCAGCGACGAGTCCAACAGGTCGTCGAATCAGGGAACGGGATGGCGCACCCTGCTGCAGCCGCCGGTCGGGACGAGCGCGGCGGCGACGAACGTCGGTGCGCCTCCGTTTCCTCGACCTCCAAGGACGCGGGCGCCGGATTTGTTCTCGCCTGACCAGCCTCGGTATCCAGCTCCCTACAGCCACCGCCGGCGTCGACTCCCAAGGTTCGATCCGCCTCTCGCCTTTCCTCTTTCGATTCACCCCGTTGATTTGTGTGCGATCGATTTGCGTTTTTTACGATTCCAAATAGAAGGCGAGGATGACGACGACGCCAAAGATGACGAGGCCCCGAGCTCGAGCACGACCACTACGACGCACTGCACAAAGGCCCCTGCTTCCTGCCTGCCCTTCCCTTTGCTTGGGTAGCTCCTCCCTCTCCCTCTCCCTCTCCTTCAAAGAACTAATATTTAGTTTCATTGCTTTTGTGTGTGCAAATGTTGTGACCGCCTCCATATGGCTGTTTATGTAGAAGATAGCTCTCTCCAGATGTTGTTCCTGTCCTTCTCCTTGGTTGTTGAGCGCTGCACTCACTCGTGTATGCAGGTTGAGTCGAAGCACAAGTAAGCACCATTATGTATGCTGAAAGACGACTCTGTTCAAATATTCTTTTTCTATCCTGGTTTGTCGATTTGTGTGTGATTGATTTGTGTTTTTTTCCGATTTCAAACAGTAGGCGAGAAGACTACGGTGACGCAAAGGAGGACGAGGACCCGCGCTCCAGCCCGACCACGACTATGCACCGCACGGTCCCTGCTTCCTGGCTGTCGCCAATTGCCCCCTTCCCTTTACAGTACTACTCTATTTGTTTTCATTGCTTTTCACCCAGTTTTGCACACTTTCTGGCCCTTCACTTTTTTGTGTGCAAATGTTCTGATCGCCTCCATATGGCTGTTTCCGTCCTCCTGCTCGTGCTGTCTCCATCCTCCTGCTCAAGTCGTCGCCGTCACCTCCCATCCTTCATGGCCTGCGTGTGCGCCCACTGTTGGAGGACGACGTTGAACATGAAGCGGAGCCCAGCCGGAGCGGTCTGACGCGGTGGTCGTGGCCAAGGAGCGGTGGTCGATGCCATGGAGCAGGGGCCCTCGGTCGCCTGCACATCGGCTGCGTTCTGAACTAATGCTTTCTGCAACTGCAATGTTCCCCTCCACATTGTATCTTGTGTAGGCAGAAGGAATGCAGCTCAGTGACGGCGTCAGCTACAACTGGATCGATGGCCTGAAGGCTTTTACTAAGAAGATGAAGAATGTTGTAGAATAGTGTCCATCAACAAAGAGTCCTACTACTACCGGTTGGAGAGGCTCTATCCTCAGGTGATTGATTACTTAAGAAGTATACTGAATTATGATATCCATCGATCTAATTTTGTATAGGAAGTTTGAAAAACTAAAGAATCTGTGGTACATGATTTGATTTACTCATTTAGATTTTAGTAAATTGTGAACGGAAGTTTTTTTTCACAAAACCAGTGCACCACCCTTTCTACACACATCATTCATGGATTGGCAGACTAAAGGTTCTATTCAACATCTTTGGTGGATTGCATAAATGGGCTAGAGTAAAAATAGACCAGAATTGTTATATGTGCTTAGGGAAGTGGGATTAGATCCAGATTTTTTTGAAAAAATGAGAAATCAATGGCTCAAGGAGAGTAAGCCCAAAGAGATAAGTATTGTTTTCCTTTAGTAGCTTGCCGCATAATTCATTCAAACATATTTAGAGTGGAACAAGAATATTCAAACAAGGAAATGTACACAATATCTGTTAGTATACATGTGACACTTTCCCGTCTTTCGACTAATGATTGCCTCCTGCCAGGTATCACTAATAGCACATTCATCACATCGTTTGTGTAGCTCATTCTGGTGTAAGTCTGGCCAATTTAGAAAAGATTTTAAAGCAGATTCATACATGTTATAGAAGTCAGAGTCAAATAGTATAATAAGTGATTTGTTTGTGCATAATTTCTAATTGATCGTCTTCTAAGGATAAATGGAACTGCTACCTTTCCTCTCTCCAATAAACTATTAGACCCTGCTTGTAACTATTTTTCATCTTGGTGTGATTTATAAGGGAGGCCATGCCATTATTTTTTTGTTATTACATGCTGTGGTGACCCCGATTCATTGATGTATAGTGTCGTATGTGGTCAATTACCTAATACGGTAGTTACACTTCTCCTGGTTTGCCTTGGTCTGAAATCTGACTTTTGGACTGATTGTAGTCAATCTGAATTAGTGAGGTTCTTTTTTTCCAACTGTCCATGTTCAGTTCTCTACATTATCATGCATTTTCTTTGGTTTAAAGATGTCATGATGTTCACCAAGGCAGAGAAGAAATGTTTTAAAGTTGTCCCTTCAATTGAAACAAGTATGACTTGGTCCTTAGTGCCTATGCAGACATGAAAACGGAAGGTCGAGAGGTTTAAATATGTCATGATGTTTACAATTGCGGATATCCTGCTTCAGGTACTTGCCTGATAACTCACAATTTCAACACAGAAGTTACTAATCTGTAAGACATGCCCTTTCAATGATGTCCTGAAATTTTCACACAAAGCTTTGTAATCTTGCCAAGTAACAAGAGAGCCAAGTAATCATGCGAATTTTCAGAGAACTTCAAGTGGCATGCCACCATTTGCAATGGTTGTGATGTAGTGATAATTAATAAACTGCAGGCCTTCTAAATATTCTAAAGTTGCATATCTAAGAGCATATTATATTTCTCATAAACAACTGGAGTTAAGCTTCTATCCTCTTCCTGTCTTGAAGGAATTATCTGTTGAGTAAGCTACAGTCTCTTTGTTTGACTAGCTAGGCTGTGTTACATACATGTATAAGATGATGCTTCTGTGGCTATAACTGGTGCCTGCCGCACTAAATAGGAAACACCCTATTAATTACCCACCTCAATTTCATTAGTGCGTCCGGCCTGTGAATTTTACCCCAGACTATAAATCCCCTCCAAACGAAACCCTATAGGTGTACTATGACTCTTAATAGTGTATCCTTGTAAAAGTCAGTGTGTTGGGTTATTTTTTTAGTGTGGTTGGAGAACTCGACTCCATTTGGAATGAGGGTTTGAGTTTTATTTTTCCTAAACCTTTGAGAGGCAGAGCCACGGAAATATTTTGTGCTCTCATTCCTCTGGATGGAAGCTCTAACTTTTCCTCTTTGTTTCCAATAAGCTACTTTCTTCGAGATTGTGCAATGAAGGATTTTGATGGTAAGGGATCGTAGAGCCTCGGGTGACTAGCATTAAGATAGGAAGGCTGTTGCCGCCCTTGTCCCTTGCTGCTGGGTTGCCGCCTTATCCCTTGCTGCTGGGTTGCCACGGTGGCGTCAATCACTGGCTTATTTAGAACAATAGTTAGTGGATTTTGTGATAATGGTGAGGGCCGAGTGAGAGGGACGGGGTTGGGATTGGTCTGTTGTATGAGTGAAATTATTTCCCTACTTTAGAAAATATGGCAAATTGCATTTCATTAGAGATTGATTTACAGCAAATTGCATGAGCGAGTGGTTCATGCATTTTTCATCAAGTCGTACATTTTCTTGGTTATGACATAAGGGTAAATGTACTGGTTGGTTGCTTCAAGACTTAATAACAGACACTGACAATGGCTCAAGAGATATCAGATCTACCTTCTTGGCTGGGGGCGTTATGGGTGGCGCACGCCTCGGCCCCCTTGATGGCCGTGGTGGATGGACATGAACACGAGGGGGGATCAGGGCGGAGAGCAGGGTGGTTGGCGGGGGACTCATCTTTGGCAGTTCATGGGAAAGTACGGTGTGAAGCAGAGGGGGCGACATGGCGAAGGTGAGGTAGCCGTCATCCGGTCATCTGTACTCCTAATGTCTCAGTTGGCAGTCTCCGCTCACCGGTTAAATTTCGTCCCACCAACACCGGTTTTTTTTCGTCCTCCCTCCCACCTCCCACTCCCAGCTATTCCCACCAGCTTTATTTTATGTGATCTGAATCTGAGCGAGTCTTTAATTTTGGTGCAGTGTGAATGGAGGAAAATGGTCGCCGGAAAGCAGGTAGATCTACACCTTGAGAGATGGCATTTTGCGGTACATTGATTAGGTAAGGATATTGTGCTTTCTTCTGAAAACTCTGGACTGTCGACAAGATTGAGTTGTGTTCCATTTTTAAAAAATTACTTAGAATCCTGCTTCTGGCAATACTACTATGAACTGGCATATATACCTCGTGATCATGAGAGGACGGCAAGTTCCTGATCCCCAAGAACGCCCTCATGTGCGGCTGCCGGTCGTCGGACAAGACATCTCTGACGACTTAGCCACACAGCGAACCTAAGTTCGTCATGGGACGATGTCACCTTGGACTGGAGCAACAGACGTCGAAAATTTACCAGGAAAAAAGGCTCACAAATAAGAGTGACCCAAACACAAATTGTCGTACGTTTTCAATGAAACTCTTAGTAGCAGCTTGATTCTTACTATTGTTACTTTGGTGGTGGGTATAATTAGTCATGTAGTAGCATCTTAGCTTCATCTTATTTCTTGAGAACATATCTAGCTATCAGATCTTCAAGAGTACACCATAAAAATTGAAACGCCTATCAGCTTCATAGAAGAAAGTTAGTCTTATGATAGAAGAAAGGCCCATCAGCCCTTACAGTGCCTGATTGGTTAGCGACTGCTTTTCAGGCTCAACTGATTACTGACTACGTCCAACAACATATGACTGACATGACCAAGTAGAAGTAAATTTCGTTGTGATCAAGATGGTGCCTCTATTTTGGAAAACACGATTGAGATGGGTAGGCGCATGGGCATCTCACCGGAACAAATAGACAGACTGATTTCACTCATACACAGGTTGATTATATTATACGGTCAACTCACGAAGTAGCCGGATACCTTCTGCTTGAAGTTTGAAAGCCATTAGCATGCTAAATTATATGGATGTGCTGGTCTTGACGTGTGTGCACGTACATTGTAAAATAAACTTGAGTAATGATTAATACCTTGTTTACTCTTTTTTTTTCTTTACAGGTATTTGGAGTATCTATTATGTTTCAGAATTTCTCGAACTATGGTATCTCCGTATCCATCTAATGAATGCACTTCGTAATTTCATTCAAGATATCTTAAGGAGAAATTTGGTTTTGGTGAACTGAAACAATATACCAATAAAAATTTAGCGCTTGGCTGTACATATGAATGTTAACTTTGTTAAAATAATTCTCCCTTTATAAGAGAAGATTTCTTAGTTCAAATATATTTTTTGAAAAAATATAGTATTTTCCTGACAAACCTTTTGATTCCTCAACATCCATATCTCAGAAGGATAATAGTGGTGTGTTTATGTTGCTTTGGGTCTCTTATCACTCGGATCATTCATCAGAAAAATATTTAAAAAATAATTCTATTTTGACGTTTCCTTTGCGTTCATTGTTCCATCATAGTAGTTTAGGTTCACATGAAACCAGACCATATGTTTCAGTTTCACTCTTTGGACCATGATGGTGGTGTGCAAGGTGGGCTAGATCGTAATGCTAAAAGAATCAATGGAGGTTATTGGATAGCTTTTAGATTCTCCAAAAAATAATCTAGCAGATGGATGATCCTATTATCACGTATGGTGGTGGTGTGCAAGGAAATGGAGCAGCATGATGGTAGCTAATGCTGTTATTTTCACATGTAAGATGTATGAGCTTCAGTTTGTCATGCTATTATCATGTATAGTCAAAAATGATTAGTTTAATTGGAATTTAGAGTTTCATTCTTAGTTCCCTGAAATATTGTTTTTATAGGTAATTCCTGCAGAGTGTAGTATATTGGGAGCCAAGGCCGAGTAGCAAGCCATGTGTCACCGCAATGACAGGAGCGAGATTTAACTAATTGTATTTGCAAGATTTGGTCTTCCCTTCTTGTTTTCCTGGTTATCTCACAGGTTTTATCACTTACATTTCCTTCTATGGTGGTCTGATCATTGTACTTTGGGACATTGTACTTTTAGGACGTAATGTGCACTTCTGGTTGTTATTTTAAATTGCTCATGTCTTGATATGTCTTTCAAATTCTTGACATCTGCGCCAGTAGCCTAAACCTCCATGGCATGCTCCATAGGAGTATTTTGTTTGTTGTACAATTTTCAAGTGCGACCTTCCAATTTATTTTGTTGTAACTATAAGGTTTGGCACCTCAGATAAGTTCTCGAAATACCAATGTCATATTTCAATTAGAAAATAAGATTTAGTTTGATCATGCATGCAATTGTAATAACCCTACTTTGAGCTTTTATGTACTGGTTTAAATAGTTAAATCTTCTAGATTCTTTTGCAATTTTTTTTGGAATTATACTGTGAGAGCATCTTAGTTTTCACTAAGCGATAAAATACATTTTCTATTTCTGTAATACAGGTCATTAGTGGTCACTTGGGATGGGTGTGATCTGTAGCATTTGATCCAGGGAACAAATGGTTTTGTCCTGGTTTTGCTGATAGGACAATAACGGTAAGTCCCACAACCTGCATTCATTTCCTAGAAATTTAAGATGAATTCATGTATACATGCAAGTAGTTGATACAACAACCTATTAGTTACTCGGATGCTTGCTCTATTGGTGTCTGCATTTTTTAATGTTACATGCATCTATTTTTATTACATAACATTTTTCAGCTTTGGGACTCCACGTTGATGTGTTTTTTACCTTAACATTTTATTATCTGTTTTTGTTTAGGCAAGGAAGAAGGTTGCAGAGCACGGATGGATGTGAAAAGGAAGAGGATGGATGAGAGAGGAGAGAAGAGGGGTGAAAGAGGATACAGATGGAAAGAGGGAGAAAGACAGGGTGGAGGCGCTTCTTGAGGATTATTGTCGACTGATTTCATACTCTCTTATAAATTCATGGTTAGCTAGGTAAACCTTTTGTACAACAGCTCTTGTTCAAAAGGAAGTTTGATTTTTCGGCTTCTTATTTTAGGTCAATATCAAGAACAGTTTAGTTAATTTAGTTTAATGTTTATGTTTGAAATTGACTTTTACCATTCTGGTTGAATGGGGGTGTGGATAGAAGAGATTGCGAGTCGGGTACGGTGATGCCAACATTGTATTAGGGGCAGATAGATTTAAGTTCAGTCTTATGTGCATGAGGATAGGATCACTATGAAATCATCAGAATAAGTCTGCACCTGTTGCAACGGACGGGCAATGGGAGAAATGTGATGTCCATGTGAGTATCTAAAGGTAACAAGTTAGACATGATTAGTATTGTGCACGAGCTACTCGTGAGTCAATTGAATTTTGAATCTTTGCAAGTTGATTTTGGGAGAACACAAGTGCAACCTGAGGTCAAGTCGTTGATGGCACTACGAGATGCAATGGCGATGCCAAGGCGTCGATGGCACTGGGAGGCTGAGCCTCAGAGGAGACAAGGACGACACTTCGAGCGGTAGTGAGGAGTGGCGTCATAGTCGGAGGCAAGGAAGAAGGTTTGTAGGGGTGCGGTGGTTCACCGGAAAAATCTGGTCGCTAGGCGGTAGTGAGGAGTGGCGTCATAGTCGGAGGCGAGGAAGAAGGTTCATAGGGGTGCGGTGGTTCCTTTGGAAAAATCGCCGCTAGGCTGGTTTAGAGGGTTGATGCAGGGTTGGCGGTCGCGGCTAGCGAATCGGGCGGTGGCTGGTCATTAAGGAGGAAGAAGCCCAAAGTAGAAGACAAACAACAACCATTCGATGAAGATCCAACGTTGCTTTCGGCGGTGGCGTCATAGTCAAGGCGGGAAGAGGGTTGACAGTGTGGATGGGGTGCGATGGCTCGCCAAAAAATCTGGTTACCGAGGTGGTCCAGAGGATAGCCGAGGGTGGCGGCGAGGAGGCGGGGAAGCAACGCAATCGGGGTGGTGGCGATGGGTGGATTGGCGGTGGTAGTTGGCGGTTCAAGATGGGAGGAAGAGGTCAGGGTAGAGGATAAACAACAACCATCCGACTAAAGACCCAACAACCCTCATAAATCAACTTTGCATCAAATTTTCATAGTCTGACATATAGCTGACACCCTTAATACCGAGATATTTAGAATATTTTTGACCATATTTATATGAAAAAATATCATCTTATGCAATACCAAAGTTATACATTATAAAAATTGAACTTGTGACGTGCATCTAATGATATTGATTTCGTATTGTGATTTTTTTGTATTTTCTATAAAGTTGGTAAACTTTACAAAGTTTGACTTTAGACAAATCTTATATGCGAGTAAAAGGACCGGAGTGAGTACTATGTTGCTTTCTACATGTCTTCTTATGGCCTTATTAAAGATCTTCATTTCTATGGGTTTAAACACAAGATGTTATTTTTGTAGCACATTTCTGATAAGTTTTTCTTCTATAAAGCTATTCAACCACATTCTAAAATATAAATGGGATTTGGTGATAAGTAATCATTGTGTTTGTTCATAATCTATCAGACACGACAACGTTCATGTCGAATGTGTTCTAGAAATGTTCTTTGATAAATATGTTTTTAGCTATTAATATTTTAGTATGGTCATAAATTTATCAATTCACATATCACTTCGATAAACAATTTTTAGTTGGGAGAATCAAGAAAGAAAGAAAAGAAGAGCGCTTCAAGGGTAAAAAGGTAGTTGCTGATGCAGCCCGTTGCAACGCACGTGCATCCCATCGTGCAACATGGTAAGTAAAGTATTTTGTCTATTGTTATCATGGTTTATTGTTGTTTCTAATAGCTCCACTTGTAGATTTATCTTCCCGATGCATTCATCGGCCGATACATCTTGTACGTCATCGACAAAGAGGCACGTCGTCTATATATTATGGACCCTATTCAAACATCACAATCGTTAGAGGATAAAAATTTGAGGCATGCACTGGAATTAAAAAGTTCTGCAAGGGATTTCAAAGAAGCACACAAAATAAAGCTTTCTGGTTGGAATTCCGATATATCTAAATGGCAACGTTTATTTCCGTTTAGTATTCCAACGAGTATAGATGGTAATGAATTCATAAGAAAAACTTTTATTTTTGTTATCACTATATATTTTATTTATTAATTTAAAAAATTGCAGGAATGTGTCTGCCTATTTTGTTTTTCATTTTATGCTCTGGTGGAACGGTAAAGAATTGGTCAAGCCGGTTTGCACGGTGAGTATTGTCCGTTACATGTTTTAAGACCTTTGGCGTGAACTTCTCATACTATCTATATATATTTGTTTGTGCAGAATGGGTATGAGTTGAGGAAGCAGTTTTTACTATACTTGCTAAAACGTCGTGGGAATGAAGCTAAAGAAAACTTTCCAGATATTGTGAAAGAATTTCTTAAGCGCATCATCCAGATATTGATAGTTTTGTAACAAATGTTTAGTTCGAACATCGCTCAGTTTGTTATATGGACATGTCGTTAATCTTTATTTTTGTTATCAATTTACATTACAAAATTGGACTTCAATTCTTCAATAATTGTGTTTGTGTTATATTGTTTGTACATATGAAATTTAACATGTAACTTTTGCAAACTATTTTAAGAGCCCGTGGGAACGCACGGGCACTCTACTAGTTCTCAAGAGGAGTGGACTCCGCTCCTCATTCATGAGAAAATGGCTGGTAACCAGGATGCCCAGTCCCATGCTTTAAGCAAATCAAATCAAAATAATTGCAAACAAAACTCTTTCGGGACTCTTGTTAGTTGGAGGCACTCGTTTTTTTTGACAGAAAGACTGTAAGGGAACCCCTTACAGTATAATTGGTGCAACAAACCCAAATTGCAAGTACCATGCCTTGAACCTGGGTGGTTGGGAAGGCATCAGCCCCTTCCCACCACTAGGCTATGCCTTAGTCTGGGTTGGAGGCACTCGTTGTTTCGAGCAAGCCATGGATTGATGCTTGTTGGTGGAGGGGGAGTATAAACTTTACCATTCTGTTTGGGAACCGCCTATAATGTATGTAGCATGGAAAATATTGCCATCTCTTGGTTGTTGCGTTGACAGAGAAAGTATACCACTCAAAATATTATTCATCTCTATTTTAAAACTGAGCTCTGGCACCTCTACAAATCCCTGCTTCCCTCTGCGAAGGGCCTATCTATTTACTTTTATGTTGAGTCATCACCCTCTCATTAAAAAGCACCCGCTGGAGAGCACCGCTGTCATTTGCATGCATTACTATTAGTTTATACTAGCCATCAACCTGTGCACCTGCACGGTCTAGCTATTATAGGGATACATAACTATTTATAAAATTATATTAACATGTGAGATGCAAGAGTTTAATTTTCAGATATCGTATGACCGGTGTGATTCTAAGTAATTCAAAAAAATTGATAACACATAAGAAACACATGTATTATAAGCTTCATTTTTGGATAGGGGCATTATTTTCCCATTAATGATAGAGAAACTTCTGTCATTGCTTTGAGTGAAGCCCTCATGTCATAGTAGCAGCATATATGATATTTTCCCATTAATAATATGTTTATGTGCATATATGATATTTTATATGTGACAATATTTGTTTCCTATTTCTGTTATAATTAGGTGACTTCACATATCAAATTGCTGACTTTTTTTTTTACTTTGGTGGTGGTCATATATTTTTTAGATTAGTGGTGATATTAGGGAGCCGTTTGGGAGATAGTGGCGGTGGGTCTGAATTTTCTATAAACAGGCGCTGGCTCACTTCTTTAACGTGACCCTCAAGGACTCCTTATTTGTACAGGTCTTATTTTTCAAGTAGACATGTATCTGGTATTTGTCTCCATGAGATAGAGATGTGGGATCTTTTTTTTAGCGTGGGGCAATTGCTCATTTTTTTAGGATCGCAATGGCTCATTGATGTGACGTGACCCTTCAGGACTCTATATATGCACAGGGCTTCTCTTTTTCTTCAAATACAGACGCATGTGTGTTTTTTGTTTCTATGAGTATGGAGACGTGGGATCTTTTTTTAGCATGAGGCGATCTTTTAATTATATGTCTTTTTTTTTCTTTTGCAAGGAGAAGGCACTACTTTTTTTGCAGGACTCTTTTTCTTTGAACGTGTTAGCCTAAACTCTTATATACGTGGTGGGGCATCTTTTCTCTTTTGTGCATGTAGTTTAATCCTTTAGGTACGTGTTGTCTTTTTAATTAAGACAGGGCACTCTAATATATCTTGACCGTTAAATTTTTAATCTAATGACTAAATTAATTTTGATGATGTGGATTAAGGTGGAGACTCTAATGGTGCCTCCAATTAGTAAATATAAGATTGGGTATGACTTGACTGGATGTCTTTTACCATGAATTACAATGTTTAGTCTGTCCTTGATATTTAACGGCGATCTGCATTTATGTTTTGCGGTCTCAGAAAGGGCTAGCGAGATACCATCTTGTTATATCATATTATGATTGTTTTGAGAAAATTTGTCATCCGAGTTTTATTATTATAGCTCGCTAGCTGATTATGCCATTGATATGAGTAAACATGAGACCTAAGTGTTATTGTGAATATGGTTAGTTCATAATCTTTGCTGAAAACTTGAATGCTGGCTTGACATATCTACAACAACAAGAGCAAACCGAGTTTGTAAAAGTTTTTCTTTATCACTTTCAGTTTGTCAACTGAATTGCTTGAGGACAAGCAAAGGTTTAAGCTTGGGGGAGTTGATACGTCTCCAACGTATCTACTTTTCCAAACACTTTTGCCCTTGTTTTGGACTCTAACTTGCATGATTTGAATGGAACTAACCCGGACTGACGCTTTTTTCAGCAGAATTGCTATGATGTTATCTTTGTGCAGAAAACAAAAGTTTTCGGAATGACCTGGAAATCCACGGAGATTATTTTTGGAAAATAAGAAAAATACTACCGAAAGAATCAAGGCCAGGGGCCCACACCCTGTCCAGGAGGGTGGGGGGCGCGCCCTCTCCCCCTGGGCGCGCCCCTGTCTCCTGGGCCCCCTCGAGCTCCACCGACCTCAACTCCAACGCTATATATTCCGTTTCATGGAGAAAAAAATAAGAGAGAAAGTTTCATCGCGTTTTACGATACAGAGCCGCCGGCAAGCCCTAATCTCTCTCGGGAGGGCTGATCTGGAGTCCGTTCGGGGCTCCGGAGAGGGGGATTCGTCGCCGTCGTCATCATCAACCATCCTCCATCACCAATTTCATGATGCTCACCGCTGTGCGTGAGTAATTCCATCATAGGCTTGCTGGACGGTGATGGGTTGGATGAGATTTATCATGTAATCGAGTTAGTTTTATTAGGTTTTGATCCCTAGTGTCCACTGTGTTCTGAGATTGATGTTGCTATGACTTTGCTATGCTTAATGCTTGTCACTAGGGCCCGAGTGCCATGATTTCAGATCTGAACCTATTATGTTTTCATGAATATATGTGAGTTCTTGATCCTATCTTGCAAGTCTATAGTCACCCGTTACGTGTTATGATCTAACAACCCCGAAGTGACAATAATAGGGATACTTCTCGGTGATGACCGTAGTTTGAGGACTTCATGTATTCACTAAGTGCTAATGCTTTGTTCCGGTACTCTATTAAAAGGAGGCCTTAATATCCGTTAGTTTCCACTAGGACCCCGCTGCCACGGGAGGGTAGGACAAAAGATGTCATGCAAGTTCTTTTCCGTAAGCACGTATGACTATATTCGGAATACATGCCTACATTACATTGATGAACTGGAGCTAGTTCTGTGTCACCCTAGGTTATAGCTATTGCATGAGGAATCACATCCGACATAATTATCCATCATTGATCCAATGCCTACGAGCTTTTCACATAGTGCTCTTTGCTTATTTACTTTTCCGTCGCTACTGTGGCAATCATTACAAAACCCAAAAATATTACTTTTGCTATCGCTACCATTACTATCATATTACTTTGCTACTACATACTTTGCGGCAGATACTAAGTTATCCAGGTGTGGTTGAATTGACAACTCAACTGCTAATACTTGATAATATTCTTTGGCTCCCCTTGTGTCGAATCAATAAATTTGGGTTGAATACTCTACCCTCGAAAGCTGTTGCGATCCCCTACACTTGTGGGTTATCAACCGGTACTTCCACTCTTCGGCGTTCTCAATATGAAATTGCCAAGGGTCAATTGCAAAACTTTTGTATGGATAAAGGTGAATCTCCCAAGAAACTACTTGAGCGTCTCATGACTCTCACCGCCGACATTGAGTCATGTGAATGTGACAAGACTCAAGATGGATTCAACTTGACTAAGGGATTCCTTGTGGATAAGTTGCTTCATGCTCTTGCTCCATATCATCACCAAATGGTGTGGGACATAAGACAACACCATTGATTCAAGTAAATGACTCCAGATGATATCATATCCACTTTCCAACTATTTGAGGAGTCAAAGGCAAATGCCACAAAAAATCTTGCCATGCATGGTACCTCAACATCAAAGATCAATCTTGCATTGAAGGCCAAGCATGTATGTGAAGAAGAGAAAAGTGAAGAAGAAGAATATGATGATGAGGATGATGATGAGATTGACTCAGATGAGAGTCCGTCATATGAAGACATTGCTCTCTTTGTCAAAAAGTTTAGCGCGGTAAAATTCAAAGGATGGTTTCAAAAGAAGAAAGTAGGGAAATTCTACAACTGTGAAGAATCCAACCACTTCTCTAATGAGTGCCCCTATGAAAAGAGAGAAGATGAACCAAGGTTTCCCAAGACCTTTCCCAAGAAGAAGTTGCCAAACCCTTTGAACTCCAAGCTCAAGAAGAGAGATCGGAAAGCAATGGTTGCTCATGAAGAATCCGATCCAGATGATGTTAGTGGTGTTGCCAGAGTTGCTCAAGATTCTCAAAACACTTTGAGGCTAGTGAACTGTTGGGTAACGTAGTAATTTCAAAATTTTCCTACGCACACGCAAGATCATGGTGATGCGTAGCAACGAGAGGGGAGAGTGTTGTCTACGTACCCTCGTAGACCGAAGCGGAAGCAATCACAACGTAGAGGAAGTAGTCGACGTTCTCCTCGCGATCCAACCGATCCAAGCACCGTTACTCCGGCACCTCCGAGTTCTTGGCACACGACAGCTCGGTGACGCCTCCTCGGCTCCGATCCAGCAAAGCTCCGGGAGAGAGAGTTCCGTCAAGACGACGGCGTGGTGATGATCTTGATGTTCTACTGACGCAGGCTTCGCCTAAGCACCGCCACGATATGACCGAGGTGGAATATGGTGGAGGGGGCACCGACACGGCTAAGGAACGATCTCAAGGATCAACTTGTGTGTCCTAGGGTGCCCCCTGCCCCGTATATAAAGGAGCAAGGGGAGGGCCGGCCGCCCTAGGAGGTGCGCCAAGGAGGAGGGGAGTCCTCCTCCTAGTGGGAGTAGGACTCCCTTTCCTAGTCCAACTAGGAAGGAGGAAGGGGAAGGAAAGAGAGGAGAGGAGAGGAAAGGGGGCCGCGCCTCCTTGTCCAATTCGGACTCCCCATGGGGGCGCGCCACCTCTGGCGCAGCCCTCTCTCTCCCTCTTGGCCCAATAAGGCCCATTACTTCCCGGGGGTTCGGTAACCCATCCGCACTCCATCTTTCTCCGTAAACTTCCGAACCTTTCCGTGTCCGAATATAGCCGTCCAATATATCAACCTTTATGTCTCGATCATTTCGAGACTCCTCGTCATGTCCGTGATCACATCCGGGACTCGAACTCCTTCGGTACATCAAAATACACAAACTCATAATATAACCGCCATCGAAACCTTAAGCGTCATGGACCCTACGGTTCGAGAACAATGTAGACATGACCGAGATACATCTCCGTCAATAACCAATAGCGGGACCTGGATGCCCATATTGGTTCCTACATTTTCTACGAAGATCTTTATCGGTCAGACCGCATAACAACATACGTTGTTCCCTTTGTCATCGGTATGTTACTTGCCCGAGATTCGATCGTCGGTATCCAATACCTAGTTCAATCTCACATCGGGTAAGTCTCTTTACTCGTTCCGTAATGCATCATTCCGTAACTAACTCATTAGCCACATTGCTTGCAAGGCTTATAGTGATGTGCATTACCGAGATGGCCCAGAGATACCTCTCCGACAATCGGAGTGACAAAACCTAATCTTGATTCATGCCAACTCAACATATACTTTTGGAGACATCTCAGAGAGCACCTTTATAATCACCCAGATTACGTTGTGACGCTTTGGTAGCACACAAAGTGTTCCTCCGGAAAACGGGAGTTGCATAATCTCATAGTTGCAGGAACTTTGTATAAGTCATGAAGAAAGCATAAGCAACATACTAAACGATCAAGTGCTAAGCTAACGGAATGGGTCAAGTCAATCACATCATTCTCCTAATGATGTGATCCCGTTAATCAAATGACAACTCATGTCTATGGTTAGGAAACATAACCATCTTTGATTTAACGAGCTAGTAAAGTAGAGGCATACTAGTGACACTCTGTTTGTCTATGCATTCACACATGTATTATGTTTCCGGTTAATACAATTCTAGCATGAATAATAAACATTTATCATGATATAAGGAAATAAATAATAACTTTATTATTGCCTCTAGGGCATATTTCCTTCATGAACAAGAGTGGTTATGTGGTCACCTACAACTACATGAAAGACTACAAGGGCAACACTCACAAGTGCCTAATGGAAAAGTCCGTGGTAGAAGATGGAGAGGACCGAAGCTCTCCTAACAAGGTCAAGGTAACCCCACGATCAAATCCTCCTATTTTCACTCCTTTTGCTCCTAGTGATGAGTTTCTTGACGCGGAGGATAGGGTATGAGGATGATGATCTAGATGATCCTATGCTTGCTAAACTTAATAAGTTCAGGTGCTCCCTCAAAGGAAAGAAGCTATCTATGTTTCGTATGCTTATGGAGATGGTGAGTAAGCACACCATCACCATTAAGGAACTCGAAACCCTCGTCACCGAGGAAAAGGAAAAATATGAAATCCTTGAGCAGAAAGTCCAATATGAGGAAGCACAAAATGATGAACTATGCTTAAAAATTGGTGCAAACATTGATGTTCATGCTAAAGATCTTGCCTCCTTGAAAAAGGCTAAGGACTCTTGTGAAAAGTTGAGGAATGATAAAAGTAAGCTTGTGAAGTCTCATACTTATCTCTCTAAGGATTGTGAGCTCCTATCTGTGTCACTCAAGACTAAGGAAGAAGAGCTCACCCTTCTTACAAAGAGTTTTGAGACACTCAAGCTTACTTATCTTGAAACTCTAGCCAATACCTACTCTTCTCCTATTATAAATGTTGAGGCTTGTACTACTAACTCTAGTAGTGATCTAGATCTATTCTTGAGGAGAATCACTTTCTCAAAGCTCAAATTGAGAAATGTCTCATGACATGTGCTCAAGGCAAAAGAACCTTAACAAGGTGTTAAGTCAACACAATGTGGTGTTTGCCAAGGAGGGGCTCGGGTTTGACCCAAGCACAAGCAAGAAGAAGTCGTCCTCTCAAAAGTATACAACCCCTCTAAAGGAAACATTCATACGAGAAGGGCACAAGGAGAAAGGTAAGGTTGTTAGTGGGAAGGCCACAAAGGGTATGCCCACTCTCAACAAGCCAAAAGAGTTCATGCCTCCATCCTATGTACTTCGTAAGACTAAGGATGGAGAAGTTTATGCAAAAAAATTTGGTCCTCGAAATGCTTTCCGATTCTATGCTATCTGGGTCCCTAAGACCCTTGTGACTAACTTGAGAGGTCCCATTGAAAAATGGGTGCCTCTAACCAAGTCATAATTGTGTGTAGGTTTCTTTCTCCGGTGGAGTAAAATGGGTGATCGATAGCGGATGTACCAATCACATGACCGCAGATAGCAAATTGCTCTACGATTTCATGGAAGCTATTCAACCACTTATGAGCATTATGTTTGGTGGAGGTTCAAAAGGACAGGTATTCGGGTTGGGCAAGGTGGCTATCAAAAATGACATGTTTCTAGCAAATGTCATGCTTGTTCAATCTCTTAAGTATCATTTGGTTTCTGTTCGCCAATTGGCTTCTGTTGGTTATGATACACTCTTTGGACTAACGGATGTGAAATTCTTTAAGAGAGATACTCTCAAAGTGGCAACCTTTACACGGTTGATTTATCGAAAGAGAGGACATTCCATGCAACTTGTCTAATGGCCAAGGCTGACAAGGGGTGGCTATGGCATCGCCGGCTAGCCCATGTCGGCATGTGAAATCTTCAAGATCTCTTACAGGGTAATCACATCCTTGGACTAACCAATGTCTCTTTTGAGAAAGATCGTGTGTGTAGTGCATGCATAGCCGGGAAGCAACATCAATCAAAGCACCCACCCAAGAATATTGTGTCTACTTCAAGGCCTTTTGAGCTCCTTCATGTGGATCTTTTTGGGCCTCCTTCATGGGATAGTCTTGGTGGGAAATAGTATGGACTTGTTATTGTTGATGATTACTCAAGATATACATGGGTCTTCTTCCTCAAGTCCAAGGATGAGACGAAGATCACCTTCATTGATTTTGCCAAGCAAGCACAACGCAAGTTTGACAAAGAAATCTTGGCAATAAGAAGTGATAATGGATCCGAGTTCAAGAAGGGATTGAGCATCAATATTCAGCTCCATACACTCCCCAACAAAACGGTGTAGCTGAGAGGAAGAACCGCACACTTGTGGAGATGGCAAGGTCCATGTTGTATGAATACAAGTCACCACGTAGTTTTTGGGCCGAGGCTGTCAACACCGCATGCCATGCATCAAACCGGCTCTTTCTCCGCACTATATTGGAAAAGACTCCATATGATCTTCTAACTAGGAACATGCCAAATGTCAAGTACTTTCGTGTATTTGGGTGCAAATGTTTCATCCTCAACAAAAGAGAAAGGTTAGGAAAATTTCAATCCAAAACCATTGAGGGCATATTTGTTGGCTATGGATCAAGCTCTCACGCCTATAGAGTCTACAACAAATCCAATGGATGTGTCGTAGAAACTTGTGACGTGGTGTTTGATGAATTTAATGGCTCCCATGGGGAGCAAGTTGATCTAAGTGATGTAGGTGAAGAATATTCTTCTCAAGATATCTTGACCATGGGTGTTGGTGCACTTCTTCCAATGGAACAAGAACTTCATGATGATGAACACGAAGATGTAAGCTTCACTCATCATCAAACTACTTCAACACCCATACCACCTCAAGCTCCTATTGCACAACCAATACACGTAGAACAAGTACAAGATGATGATCAAGTTCCTCTTCATGATAATCATCAAGAACAAGATCATCACCAAGGACAAGAACAAGAAAGTGAAATCGTTGACAATGAACCTCAACAAATGGAAGATGAAGAAGAAGATATTCCACCACACATCAATGATCCTTATGTTGAGGATGTGGATGATGGACATGAAGTTGAACCTCGCGAAACACTAACCACCATCATGCCTCGAGTGGCCGGTCAAGTTGATGTTGACAAAATTCTCACCGGCATATCGGAAGGTAGAGTTACTCGTAAACATTTGAAAAACTTTTGTGCTCACTTCTCGTTTGTATCTAGTGTTGAGCCTCTCAAGGTACAAGATGCATTGATGGACAACGATTGGCTCGTTGCTATGCAAGAAGAGTTGAACAGTTTTGAACGCAACCAAGTGTGGTCGTTAGTCGAGAGGCCAACCACGGAACACAATGTCATTGGAACAAAATGGATTTTCAAGAACAAGCAAGATGAGAATGGTGTAATCATCCGCAACAAGGCAAGGTTAGTGGCACAAGGGTACTCACAAGTTGAACATTTGGACTTTGGTGAGACCTTTGCCCCCGTTGTCCGTCTTGAATCTATTCACATCTTACTTGCTTACGATGCTTTCAATGGTTTTACATTACATCAAATGATGTGAAGAGTGCTTTCCTTAACGGCCCTCTACAAGAAGAAGTATATGTATCACAACCACCTGGGTTCATTGATCCCGATCACAAAGACTATGTTTATAAACTTCATAAGGCTTTGGATGGCCTCAAACAAGCACCTCGTGCTTGGTATGATCATCTTAAGAAGTTTTTACTCAATGATGGTTTTGTGAGAGGGGTGATCGATCCCACTCTTTTTACTAAGAGGGACAAAGGTGATTTGATCTTATGCCAAATCTATGTAGATGATATCATTTTTGGTTCTCCTAACATTCATTTGTGCAAGAAGTTTGCGGCCTCCATGACCAAGAACTTTAAAATGTCACTCAATGCGGATTTAAAGTTCTTTCTCGGTTTCCAAATTCAACAATTTCAATAAGGAATTTTCTTGTCTCAAGCAAAGTACCTCAAGGATATTCTAGAGAAGTTTGGAATGTCAGATGCTAGTCCATGTAAGACACCTATGACTACAAAAATTGTACTCAGTGAAGACACAAACGGTATCCCTTTCGACCCTTCTATTTACTGCTCTATGATCAGTTCATTGCTATACCTTTGTGCATCTAGACCAGATATCATGTTCAGTGTATGCATGTGTGCTAGATTTCAAGATTCTCCTAGGGAAAGTCATCATAAGGCGGTTAAGCATATTTTTAGATACCTTGTTCACACCCCAAAGTTGGGTCTATGGTATCCCAAGATGCTAAGTTTGATCTCATTGGATACACGGATGCGGATTGGGCTGGAGACAAAGTGGATCGTAAGTCCACCTCTGGTGCATGTCAATTTCTTGGTCGCTCCTTGGTAACTTGGTCCTCAAAGAAATAAAATTGTATTACCCTCTCCACTGCCAAAGTAGAATACATTGCAACCGCCAGTTGTGCAACTCAATTACTATGGATGAGGTAAACTTTAAAGGATTACGATATCACCTATAGACATGTGCCTCTTCTATGTGATAATGAAAGTGCCATCAATATTGCTGAGAATCCCAAAGATCATACCCGCACGAAGCACATTGATATTAGGTATCATTTCTTGAGGGATCATGTGGAAAAGGGTGACATTGATATTGCTCATGTTGGTACAGATATGCAACTTGCAGACATTTTCACCAAGCCATTGGATGAAGCAAGGTTTTAGGCGTGAACTTGGTATCTTGGAGCTTGACAACATTATGTGAAATCTAGTACTCATCCATGCATGTACTTAGATGTATTGTCTAGAGGTAGGCATGTATTTAGGGGGAGACACTCAACTCATGATATATCTCACCCTATATGATGCATTAATAAACCAAACACTCTCGAGGTTACTATGTTATCACTTTGTGACTTAGTACTTTAAATGATGGAGTTGTGATGTTGGGCTCAAGGTTAAAATCTTCGCAGTACCAAGTCACATATACTCAAACATGGTGGACTATCCACCGCCCTCTCATAGATAGGCTGGACTTGTTTGTTGGTTGTTTGTTTTGTCTGTGTGTTTTTCTGGTGTTTTTCCTATATTTGAGTGTTCTTGTTGTTGCTCTTGTGTTTTGCCCCTAGCTCAGATTCTACCCAAGCCTCTCTCATCTTGAAACCATCTGATATTTGTCTAGTGCACAAGCTTCAAATCATAACCACATAAATGTTGATGTGGTGTGTGGTGGTCTTGGGAGCTTTCGGACCCCCTCCCTCTAGTTCTCAGGAGTTCGGAGAGGCTGTAATCTCTCTGGATATCCCGGAACTTCCGGGGTGGCGCCTGGAACTTCCGGCCTTTCCCATAACTTCCGTGCGTCGTGGGTCGTGGGCACTTATTCTGGGCAGGGGATAACAAAGGGGTCCTTTTTTCCCCTTCTCCTCTGTTCCACTGCTCTCTCTCTCCCTGAGGCGCCCCTCACCCATCGACGACTTCCGGGCGAGCTTTCGGCCCCTGGAACCTCCGGCTCCTTCTTCCCTTTCATCGTGCTTGGAGGGGATCTGTCCTCTCCACCATCTCCATGGAGGAAGGTAACCTAAGCTTCTCCCTACTGTCTCTAGACTCCTAGGGATTGTAGGCTACGCTCATGGTTCTAGGATAAACACAAACTTCACATCTCGAGTCCTGCATCCACTTTAGATCTACAGTGCTCCATGACTTTCATCTCTCGTTGGTCTATCCATGTCTGTCCCCTAGTTAGATCCGGAAGGAGCCCTGCGACCATGCTGGTGCTCGGAACTCATGGGCAGGCCGGACCTTTCGGCCTTGCTAGGGTTTCCATGTTCGGGCTGGGCCGGTACTTTCGTCGGTCAGAACTTCCGAGAACCCTGGAACTTCCGGCTCCCGGAACTTCACCCCCTCCCCGAAACTTCCGGCCTAAGCAGAGTTCTGTCAAAAAAAATTTCGACCAGTGAGATTCTTTGATTTTCTTTTTCTTTGAGGCTTGTGTACTTATTCTATCCCCATGCTATTCTCTCTCTCTGTTCAGCAGGAGGGTCTGGTTCGGATGCATCCAAGGTGTATGAACGGAAATCCAGAGCTAGGGTCAAGAAGACAACGACTGTTGTTTTGGGGCGTGAGAACATGTTTGACTGCCATCCCGAGGAAGATGCTGAGGCTGAAGACAGTGGATCTCCTCCTGCTGCTCCCATCCACTCCAAGAAGCGAGGACTACTTCCAAGAAGGCAAAAGCACCAAATGTTCAACCTCGTCCTCCTGAGCCAGTCACCATGAAGGAAATGCCCGCATCGGAGTGGTTTGCTCTGCGTCGTGTCAATCCCTATCGTCAAGACCGTGATCATGTGGCTGATTCCAAGTTTTGGACACTTTTACAGCACCGCAACTATGATGAGATTTTTTTCTCAGTTCGTCAACAAGTGCGTCATTCCGAAGAGTATCAACATTGCTCACTTTGACAAGACTCCAACAAATTCTACTTACTTTGAAGGGATCCAGAACATGTGTGTGAAGCTCAACCTCCTTCCACTCATGCGCTTTCAACATGATGTGTCTCAGCCTCTTGTGGCTCAGTTCTATGCCACTGTGCATTTTGGGACTGATATGCAGCGCACTCTTACTTGGATGAGTGGTAATGAGAAGTTCTCTGCTCCGTTCTCAGTGATGTCCGGTCTTCTGGGCTATGAGTATACTGACACTACTGTTGACCGTGGCTACAAGATTCACGACAAAGGGGTCTTCCAGGCTATTCACTTGGCTGATTTGTATAATCCATCAGGAAAGGTTGGATCTGTTGGTGATCTTCTGCCTTTCTCTGACATCATGCATCAGATCTTTCGCGAGATACTTACGGTCAAGGTGGTTGACAAGAACAAGATTCGTGGCCACCTCATCAACCTTCTTCACTACACTTGTCACAACTCCAAGCAGGGCCCCACTGATGTGATGGACTTTATGTGGCATGAGATGTGCAGTGTGGTAATGAACCGCAAGGTTCCTATCTATGCTCCGTATATTACTGCCTTGATTGCCGAGATTGCTCCTGATGCACTTGCGAGTCGGCGTCTGACTGGCCACTCCAGTGTCAACTTGCTTGTTAAGAAGGGCAAAGAAACTGCTCATGAGGGTGTGGATGAGGAGGAAGAGGAGCTACATGCTGGAGATCCACACCACTTTGATCTTCGTCCTCGCTCTCATACTTTTCATCATGGGGAGCCCAGTGACTCCGGGTCCAAGAAGAGCAACAAAGTTTGGCGTCTTCTCAAGAACATGTTTTGTCTACAGCAAGATATGCATAAGAAGCAGTGGGAGGTGCAAGTCTAGGAAGGAGAGCATGAAGGCCCTTAAGGATGGTATGCATGCATCTGGTATGGACATTGCTCACGGCTCCGAGTCTCATGTGACTCCTTTTGAGAAATACCAGTCCAAGTTTGCTCGGTTTGATGTTGAAGCTGGCAATGAAGCCTCTTCTCACCGTCCTCATGGCTCAAGACCTTCTGGAGAGTCGTCTGATGGCCCTTGTGCGTCCCTCTCCTAGGGGCTGTTTATGGATTCCTCCAGCTTCCTTTTTGCCATTTAGGTGACAACAGGGGGAGATGTGGTGGTGCTTGATAGGGCTTATCGTTTTATCGTTTATCTTTGTTCATCTTCCTCTATACCATTGAACCTTGAACCTTTGCTTTTATTTGCCTCTATTTGGATCTTAGCTTGCTATCTAAACCTATTTATGCTCCGTTAAATAATCTATCTGTCTGTGAGCAACTTATGGCAAGGAGGTTACATGGCATATTCTATTTGCTCATATAGTGAGAGACATCTATCAGGCTATGTTATATCTATATTTGTATCCTCACTATGAAGAACAAAGGTTAGTAAAGCATTCTATGTCGATATATCATTCTTGTGTGGGTATGCACAGTGATAGGGGGAGAACCCTCTAACCATGTCATTTCATTCAAATGCAATCTTAAGATAAGGCATGGGTTGTGGGGGAGTACTTTCCTGTCATTGAAATTGCTTAATACTGTATATACTTTATGAGTTTACCCTCTCAAGCATTTTTGTCATCTATGTCAAAAAGGGGGAGATTGAAAGTGCAATATTGCACTAAAGTGTTTTTGACATCTATGACAACTTCATTTGTGTTTCTAACCACATGCTCTAAGTGTTAACAGCCCCGATTAAGCTAAAGTGAAGCATGGATGGTTATTTCCTCTTATATTGGAAAAAGGAAAAGCGGTGCGCACAAGAAAAGAAGTGTACCATAAAGTTTTCTTATTTCTTGAGTCCTTAGGGCAGCCGCACTATTAAGAGGGGGTGCATCATAAAAACATCTGGAGGAGTCAATTTACCTTCTCACATTGATCTGAAAATCTTAGTGTCTAGTTTCTGTTCAGGCCGGAACTTCCAAGACGGCCGGAACTTCCGGGGACCAGAAGGTCCGGGAAGCTTCCGGGGTACCCAGAGAAACTGCACTTTTCGTTCAATCTCTCTGTGTAGCCCGAAACCTCTCCGGACCCTGGCCGGAACTTCCGTCCCCCGGAACTTCCGGGTGGCCGGAACTTCCGGGCACCAGAATTTCTGTCCCCTGTTTCAGCAGCTTCCGAGGTACTACTGAGTGGTGCAAACTCTTTGTGTAGCCCGGAACCTGTCCGGAACTTGGCCGGAACTTCCTGGGTCCAGAACTTCCATCCATCGCCGGAACTTCCGGGCCTCGCAGAAATCTGCCTCCAACGGCCAGATTCCATCCCCACCTATAAATAGTCTTCTTCTTCCTCATGAAGAATGTAACGACTCCATTTCTCTCACCTCCATTTTCGGAACTCGATTTCTTGGATATCTCCCTCCTTAGCCAACCAAAGCTCTTGATCTTTTAAGAAGCAAAGGATAAGTGCTCGATCTACACATTCACCAAAGTGAAAGTTGATTCCCCCCTGTTTTTATGGTGCATCTTGTTACTCTTGGAGGTTGGAGACTCTTAAGCGGTAGGAGTGCTCCGGCGAGGAATCGACCCTTGTGATTTCCCCCGGAAATTTTGTGAGGATTTGGAGACCACCCCAAGGTCTACCACTAGTGGTTGAGAAACGCCTTCGTGGTGTTGTCACAAAGAGAGAATAGGGTGAGCCTTCGTGGCGTTGGTGTGCCTTGCTGGTAACATCCACCTCTCTAAACGGTGACGTAGCTTCCCTCCAAGGAAGTGAACATCGGCATACATCCTCGTCTCTCGGAGTTGCGGTTATTCCTAACTCTAAATCTCTACTTGTGTTTACTTGTCTCTTAGCACTTACTTATATCACATTGTGCTTGCTTACTTATATATTTGTGTCACTTTTTTATCTTGCTTAGCTCATTAGTATCATTCTTGCAATTGTTAGGCTCACTTTCATATTCCGCGTTATTGCCTAAAATTGCTAGGTAATAAGTAAAATTTGTAATTGTACCTATTCACCCCCCGTCTAGGTCCATCTCGATCCTTTCACCTCCAAAGAAGTATGAAGATCCTGTCAGCAACGCTCTTACCAAAGAAGAGAAGGAAATCTTCTTTGAATGCCTGCTCAGTATGAAGGTCCCGTCTGGTTTCTCGTCGAAAATAAAGGGAATAATATTTATGACAAAGAAAAAGTTCCAGAACCTAAAGTCTCATGACTGCCACGTGATTATGACCCAACTGCTTCCGGTTGCATTGAGGGGGCTTCTACGAGAAAACGTTCGATTAGCCATTGTGAAGCTCGGTGCATTCCTCAATGCAATCTCTTAGAAGGTGATCGATCCAGAAATCCTACCAAGGTTAAGGAGTGATATTGCACAATGTCTTGTCATTTTCGAGCTGGTGTTCCCACCATCCTTCCTTAATATCATGACGCACGTTCTAGTTCATCTAGTCGACGAGATTGTCATTCTGGGCCCTGTATTTCTACACAATATGTTCTGCTTTGAGAGGTTCATGGTAGTCCTAAAGAAATATGTCCATAACCGCGCTAGGCCAGAAGGAAGCATCTCCATGGGCCATCAAACAGAGGATGTCATTGGGTTTTGTGTTGACTTTATTCCTGACCTTAAGAAGATTGGTCTCCCTCAATCGCAGTATGAGGGGAGACTAAGTGGAAAAGGCACACTAGGAGGGGACTCAATAATATGTAGGAACGAGCATTCTTGGTCTCGAGCACACTACAAAGTTCTACATAATTCTACCTTGGTGACCCCGTATGTCGATGAACACAAGAGCATTCTGCGCTCCAAACACCCAGACCAGTGTGACGACTGGATTACATGTGAACACATCAGGAATTTTGGCAGTTGGTTGCAAACACGTCTCAGGGGTGACAACACTATTTCTGATGAGCTGTACTCGTTGGCAAGGGAACCATCTTCGACTGTAATGACTTACAAAGGGTACGAGATAAATGGGAATACATTTTACACGATTTCCCAAGATCCAAAGATCACCAACCAAAACAGTGGTGTCCGCTTTGATGCGGCAACCAAGAGGGGAAAGGACATATATTATGGTTACATAGTGGACATATGGGAACTTGACTATGAACATGATTTTAAGGTACCATTGTTTAAGTGCAAATGGGTTAATCTGTTAGGAGGCGGGGTACAGGTAGACCCACAGTACGGAATGACAACAGTGGATCTAAACAATCTTGGGTACATAGACGAACCATTCGTCCTAGCTAATGATGTGGCGCAGGTTTTCTATGTGAAGGTTACGTCTACCAAACCAAGAAAAAGAAAAGATGAGGAAGCGAATACATTATACGATGAGCCAAAGCGCCACATAGTTCCTCTAGGAAAAAGAGACATCGTGGGCTTGGAGGGCAAGACAGACATGTCTGAAGACTATGAAAAGTTTCATGAAATTCCTCCCTTTAAAGTCAAGGCTGACCCAAGCACCCTGTTAAACGATGAAGATTATCCATGGTTACGGTGCAATAAGCAAAGGACACAAGCAAAGAAAAAGTGAAGACTTTCTATCCACAACTATTATGATGATGCCTTTGATCTAGAATATCACTGCAGTTACATGTGAAGAAATGAAATGCCTTTTGTAACAGATGAATTTCCGTCCGAAACCCTGATACTTGGAAAGAGATTGTCTGTTTTGTACATGAAGTGCATCCAGCTTTTGCCGTAACCTGCTATGTGGGTGAAATGATGATACCATGCCAACTTTCAGCCGATTCAGAGTTCATTTGTGGTGCTTTTCAATTTCAGGGTCATTTTGCTCAAAAAAATCAGTAAATGCATGAAAAATACCCAATGAAGTCAGAAAGGGTTGAAAATTGATGATGTGGCTTTGAATGGTGCATTTTGAACACAAAAAAGTCTGGAGTTCAAATAAGTTCAAAATAATGAAATCCCTTTGTAACAGATGAGTTTTCGTCCGAAACCCTGATACTTCGAAAGAGATTGTCCATTTTGTACACGAAGTGCATCCAGCTTTTGCCATAATCTTCTCAACTATTTGGCACATGCTATGTGGGTGAAATGATGATACCATGCCAACTTTCAACCTTTTCAGAGTTCATTTGTAGTTCTTTTCAATTTCAGGGTCATTTAGCTTAAAGAATGAACTAATAGCAAAATAATGAACTAATAGAAAAAAGAATGAACTAAAAATAATCAATTACAATATTCTGTTATGATCAACTAAAACAAAACTATAATATTCTTCAATAGCAAAAAGAATCAACTATAAAGCTTTTATAAAACTCCAATAGCAAAAGGAATCAACTAAAAAGCTTTTATAAACCTCTAGTATTATTGAAACTAAAATTATATAAAACTATGTGCGAGGGCATCTTATTTAGGGACTCGATAGTGGTTTGGAGGTCAACTTCTACTTTTTAATTGTACTTATACTTTCATAGGTATTCTTAACATCCAATATGAGATATTTCTTTAAGAACTGGAAATTTATTTAAAATGACATATCAAATTTTTAGATAATAAATTTTAATTATATGGCATCTGACTATTTTTATTTTGAAATGTAAGGTTGCTATATTTATGGCCATATGTATCATATGGACATGGTATTAGGTAGTACAGAAATTCAAACTTTAGCTAGCGAGATAGCCTATAGTTTAATGTGATGTCGGATTAGTATATAACTAGCCGGGTGACCCGCGCATTTGCGCGGCTAGACTTCAATATTTTTAATATATTTTGGTGGTTTTTCATTGCCTATCTTCTTTCCAGTACATACGTTTTTTATATTAAGAAATGTAGCTTAGATGTGTTTGGATAAATTATTAATCATTGCAAGGTATATTTCTGTAAAATTTATATATTTGATGGTAAATATTTGATTTTATACATTTTTTTAATAAATTGTCATTGATCCCATATCCATTATCCGTCCACTTCCCAATTTAAAAGAATGTAAACAGTGAATGATGGGAAAGTTTCTAAAATATTCTCTCATTGGGCTCGTTGAAGCTTGTCACTTATGTTGGTGTTTATTTATTTTTCAGGTGATTGTATTTTTTAAGGAAAGTACAGTGATTTATTACATATTTGACATGCATTAGATTATTTTTTGATAAAACATTCTCTATCATTCAGTCCTAACAATTATATTTGGTATTGTTCTCTCCAACAGTATTTTCCCACTTGGTCAAATATTAGTGAATTTGTTTTTGTTGTTGCATTGTAGCATTGACATGACATTTAAATTATATAAAGACGACATTAGTCAAACACATGTGCCTCCAGTATACATGTAAGACATGGGAATTCTGCGTTTAATTGTATTTTTTTTAAATACACCCATTCTTGACAAAGATCGACATCCTGCAATCGAAGCCATGTATCCATACTAATATTAATATTTCTCTCTTTTACTACTCTTCGTTAGTTACTGTTTTCCCATAGCCAAATATTAACTCATCTACCATCGCACCATTTATATGTCATTTGAATACATAAAAATATTGTAGTTGGGGACCTCCGTGGGAATCTTTTTGGTATATGTATTTTTGATACTAAAGTCACTGGCGTGTAGCACCAAATCATTAATGGCACCAAGGTTAGTATCATACATGTCAAAACCAATTAATCAATAATAAAATGCCTAAACTTCATGTCCTCTTACACATAATTAATAAGAGATATCTAGTAGTATATGTTCTCTTCCACCTAATTAATAAACTTCATGTCCGCTTCCGCAGTCTGCATCACCATTATCCTTCTTGCAATTGCATTTCCAGATTTATTTGCAGGGTATTTGCATATATCATATTATGATGTACTTCCATGTCCGATCCTTTTTTCCATATGTGGGCACTGTCCTCTTACTCTAAATGTTTATGCTGTTTTGCTATCTAAAACAAAGTAACTATTTGTGTATGTTCATTTAGAATGGTATTAAACTTTGTCTTACCGGATCTTGTTCGTAGGTACTTTTTGGTGTCCTTGCCGTTCTGCACCAACTTATATTGTACTACAACAGAAATCAGATTTTAGTTTATTTTAACTTTAATTCTATATTCAACTGCACGGGTTAAATTTTACATTTAAGCCCTACAGCTAAATTTTATACTCCCTCCGTCCCAAAATAAGTGACTCAACTTTGTACTAAACTTAGTACAAAGTTAGTACAAACTCGAGTCACTTATTTTGGGACGGAAGGAGTATAAAAGAATATACATTGAATACTTTGTTTATTATTTATGGTTTTACATTTTTTAGCAAAAGTATCCTCCTTTATTCATCTGTGAGAAACATATATCAAGTAGTATTATTTATCCACCTAATTAATAAGAGATATCAAGTAGTATAAATTGTGGTGACATGCATGTTTGTACCTTCTCTATCAAGTAGCAAAAGTATTCCTTCTCAGCTAACGTGTTCTGTGTGCATGTGTTTTTATTCCGGATAGACCTTCCCTATGTAGCGCTCAGCATCCAACCTCTAGTATACACCTGTTACATTGGATTTGTACTTGCTTCCAAACAATTCATATGATGTACGCTTGCTGGCCGATGGATAGAATACGCTTGCTGGCCGCTGGGTAGAATCCGTATGATGTACGCTTGCCCAGGCCAACCGGGGCGTAGCGGCGCGCCGGCGTTGGCAAGACGGGCGCGGCGGAAGAGGCCACGGCGGGCGGCGGACGTGCGGGCGCGGCGACGGGACGGTAAAGTAGCTAGCGACGGACGCCATGCAGAGTGGGGCGGCTAGGGCTGGGGGCGAGGGCGGAAACCCTAGCTAGGGCGTCGGCGAGGGGGTTACAGGGGTGAGGGCGACGGCGGGCGCGCCGAGGGCGACGGGCGGCGGCGCCGAGGGCGACGGCGACGGCGGGCGGCGCCGAGGGCGACGGCGACGGGCGGGCGGCCGAGGGCGAGGGCGACGGCGGCGTCGAGGGCGCGGTAACAAAGGGAATCGGAGAAGATGAGAAGCGAAAAACGCGAACAGGTATTTATAGCCCCCCCCTTTAGTCGCGGTTGGCGACGAGGACCGCGACTAAAGGTACCCTTTAGTCGCGGGTCGCCTGCCCAGCCGCGACTAAAGGGTTTGGCGGTTTTTTTGCGATCCCGCGCCCCCCCCCTTTAGTCGCGGTTGGTCAGGCGACCCGCGACTAAAGGGTACCTTTAGTCGCGGGTCGCCAGACCAACCGCGCCTAAAGGGCGTGTGCTGCCCCGCGCCCCCCGCCCAAATGTTTAGTCCCACCTCGCTAGTTGGGAGAGCTCGAGAGTGGTTTATAAGCGCTGCTGCGCCCACCCTCTCGAGCACCTCTCAACTGCAGGCTTTCGGCCTAATCTGTTACTAGTTATGTGCTGTGGCCCTACTTGGCCTCCCCGGGCCCGAATCCCAGCCCATGTAGGGTTTCTAGTCGTATTCAGGCCGTGGGGGTCCAGAGGGGGCACTATTTTTTCCAGTTTTTTGTTTAGTTTTCTGCATTATTATTTATTTTTGTTGTTTTTGCTTTGTTTTTTAATTCTTTTTGCTTTTAGTTTTAGAAAAATTATAAACTTTCATTAGTGCCATTAGTTTTCAAATTTGAAAACACTTTTTTGTTTTCTTTGTTGCTTTATTTATTTTATTTTGTTTCTACTTACAACAAAATACTTATTTTTGCTATTTTAGTTTTCTGCATTATTATTTATTTTTTGTTGTTTTTTGCTTTATTTTTAATTCTTTTTGCTTTTAGTTTTAGAAAAATTATAAACTTTCTGTTAGTGCCATTAGTTTTCAAATTTGAAAACACTTTTTTGTTTTCTTTGTTGCTTTATTTATTTTATTTTGTTTCTACTTACAACAAAATACTTATTTTTGCTATTTTAGTTTTCTGCATTATTATTTATTTTTTGTTGTTTTTGCTTTATTTTTTAATTCTTTTTGCTTTTAGTTTTAGAAAAATTATAAACTTTCTGTTAGTGCCATTAGTTTTCAAATTTGAAAACACTTTTTTTGTTTTCTTTGTTGCTTTATTTATTTTATTTTGTTTCTACTTACAACAAAATACTTATTTTTGCTATTTTAGTTTTCTGCATTATTATTTATTTTGTTTCTACTTACAACAAAATTATAAACTTTCTATTAGTGCCATTAGTTTTCAAATTGAAAATGGATACCAAACACATCACGGGTAATATAATTCACATGATCCATTCAACAAAGTTTGGTACAATAAATTATTACACATCATTTCTTCCCTTGTGTCCCTGCTTGCTTACGATTGTGCCGTATCCATGGAGCATCCTCATCATTTAACTTAATGCTTGGGTCGGTGTTCACTTTGAAGGGCGGAATTTCAGCAAACATATTATAATCTTCGACATGTCTGTCTTGTCCTCCACTCCCACGATGTTTCTTTTCCTGAAAGAACAATGTGGCGCTTTTGGATCATCGCATGATGTACTGATCGCTTTTCTTATCTTTCCGCTTTCCTCGGTTTGCTACTCATGTCCTTCACATAGAAAACCTGAGCGACATCTTTCGCTAGGACGAATGGTTCGTCAAGGTAACCAAGATTGTTGAAATCCACCATTGTCATTCCGTATTGCTGGTCCACCTTTACCCCACCTCCTGTTAGCTTGAACCATTTGCACCGGAACAAAGGGAGCTTAAAGGAGGGTCCATAGTCAAGTTCCCATATCTCCTCTATGTAACCATAATATGTGACCTCTTGCCCATTCTCGGTTGCTGCATCAAAGCGGACACCACTGTTTTGGTTGGTGCTCTTTTTATCTTAGGCGATCGTGTAAAATGTATTCCCATTTATCTCGTACCCTTGGAAAGTCGTTATAGTCGAAGATGGTGTCTTGGCCAACATGTACAGCTGATCTACAACATCATTGTCATTCATTAAATGTTTTCTCAACCAACTGCCGAAAGTCTCCATGTGGGCCTTCCTAATCCAGGATTCAGGGCTTCCCGGGTTGTCGAACGTAAAATATTCTTGTGTTTCTCAAAGTACGGAGCCACCAAGCTGGAATTGGTCAAGATAAAGGTGGTGTGCTTCGGGAGAATGGCCGTCCATACATATCGTTGATTTCATTCCGATCGTGCCTTTTCCACTTAGTCTTCCCTCGTGCCGCGATCGAGGAAGACCAATCGGCTTAAGGTCAGGAACAAAGTCAACACAAAACTCAATTACCTCCTCATTTCCATAGCCCTTGGCGATGCTTCCTTCTGGCCTAGCACGGTTACGAACATATTTCTTTAATACTCCCATGAACCTCTCGAAGGGGAACATATTGTGTAGAAATACAGGACCGAGAACGAAAATCTCTTCGACTAGGTGAACCAGGAGGTGCGTCATAATATTGAAGAAGGATGGCGGGAACACCAACTCGAACCGACAAGACATTGGATCACATCGCTCAGTAACCGTGGTAGAACTTCTGGATTGATTACCTTCCGAGAGATTGCATTGAGGAATGCACATAGCTTCACAATGGCTACTCGAACATTTTCCGGCAGGAGCCCCTCAAAGCAATCGGAAGCAATTGCGTCATAATCACGTGGCAGTCGTGAGACTTCAGGTTTTGGAACTTTTTCTCCGCCATGTTTATTATTCCCTTTATATTGACGAGAATCCAGACGGAACCTTCATACTGCTCGGGCATTCAAAAAGATGACCTTCTCTTCTTTGGTCGAGGCGTAGCTGGCACGACCTTGAAACCATTCGGATGCCGGTCATCGTGGTCTTTCAAACGTTGCTGGTCTGCCGTGCTTCCTTTGTATCATTTGTCTTCCCATACACGCCCAAGAAGCTTAGGAGGTTCACGCAAATATTCTTCGTGAACGCGTGCATCACGTCGATTGCAGAGCGGACATCTAGGACTTTCCAATATTCTAGCTCCCGAATATAGATTTCTTCTTCCACATGGCTGCGTGCCCGTCAGCTCCTTCGAACTGATTGTCCGCCAGGACCCTTTCCAAAGATGACTTTCAAATCCTTGACCATATCAAATACCTCAGCACCGGTCGTTCCGCGAGCTTCGCCGGTGATCTGCCTTGCCGTTGTAATGCTTGCCTTTCTTTCTTCTTGGATGAATTTTCGGAAGAAATCGACGATGCCCAAGGTACACGTTCTTCTTACAATTTGGCAAATGTACACTTTCAGTCTCATGTAAGCGATGCGTGCATGCATTGTATCCCTTATTTGACAGTCCCGAAGGTTACTAAGAGCAGGCCAATCGTTGATGGTTACGAAAAGCAACGTCAGAGGTCAAATTCCTCTTGTTTGTGCTCATCCCACACACGGACACCACCCCACAGCTGTAAAAGTTCATCAACTAATGGCCTTAGGTACACATCGATGTCGTTGCCGGGTTGCCGGACCTTGGATGAGCACCGGCATCATAATGAACTTCCGCTTCATGCACAACCAAGGAGGAAGGTTGTAGATGCATAGAGTCACGGGCCAGGTGCTATGGCTGGAGCTACGCTCGCCAAAAGGATTCATGCCATCCGTACTTAGAGCAAATCTTATGTTCCTTGCGTCTGCTGCAAAATCTTTGAACCATCTGTCGATCTTTCTCCATTGCGTTCCATCTGCGGTGTGTCTCAACTCCCCGTCCGACTTACGGTCCTCTTTGTGCCATCGCAACAACTTGGCATGCTCTTTGTTCCTGAACAGACGTTTCAACCGTGGTATTATAGGAGCATACCACATCACCTTGGCGGGAACCCTCTTCCTGGGTTTCCGGCCCTCAACATCGTCACCAGGGTCATCGCCTCTGATCTTATAACGCAATGCAGTGCATACCGGGCATTCATTCAAATTCTCGTATTCACCGCGGTAGAGGATGCGATCGTTGATGCATGCATGTATCTTGAACCTCTAAACCTAGAGGGCAGACAACCTTCTTTGCTTCGTATGTACTGGCGGGCAACTCGTTATCCTTTGGAAACATATTCTTCAACATTTTCAGCAATTTTTCAAATGCCGAGTCAGCTACACCTGCCTCTGCCTTCCATTTCAGCAAATCCAGTGTGCAGCCCAGCTTTTTCAGACCATCATCGCATCCGGGTACAGCGCCTTTCTGTGATCCTCTAACATGCGATCCAAATTCTCCCTCTCCTTTTCAGTTTACGCAGCGTCTCCGTGCATCAGCAATGGTCCGACCAAGATCATCAACGGGATCATCACGTGCCTCTTCTTCACCTTCCCTTCACCTTCAGCATCCTCCATGAAAGTATCACCGAAATGAGCAAGATAGCTTTCATCGATGAAATCATCCCTTCTTCATCTTCTTCCATTATAACCCTCTTTCTCCATGCTTGGTCCAACAATTATAGCTTGGCATGAAACCCTTACAAGCAGATGCATGTGAACAACTCTTGAGGAAGAGTAACCCTTCTCATTCTTACAGATAACACATGGACAGATAACAAAACCCCCGCTTGTTCGCATTAGCCACTACGAGGAAATCTTTCAAACCCGTAGTGAACTTCGCGGAGAGTCGGTTATCAGACATCCATTGCCGATTCATCTGCATTATTATAATATAAAATATATAATTAACCATCATGCATTTGTTAAACTAACTAGCTACAAACAATATAAATTAAACAATGAATTACACACATGCATATTTTATCAATGACACATCAAAGGTTCATCAAGTTGCTAACCGCGATCGAGGAGTGTGGCTCCAACACTTCATGTCATGTTTGTTTCATGCTCTTGGGGCATTTCATCAAACACCTTATGTGCATAAGAGGAACCAAAAGCAAACCTACACCCACTTGTGAAGAGAATGGCTCCAAATGGCTAAGTGTTGGCTGCTGGATGGGTCTATATAGGGAGGGCTTTAGTTGCGGTTGGCCTGGCAAACCGGGACTAAAAGGTGCCGAAGCCTTTAGTCGCGTTGTCCTGGCCAACCGCGACTAAAGCCCCTCACGATGCACCAGCTGGCCACCGGCGCCTGGGCCCAGGCCTTTGGTCGCGGTTCACCTCCAGAACCGCGACTAAAGGTCCCATTAGTCGCGGTTCCTACCGCTTCGCGACTTATGGGGCTGGACGGAAGCCTGTTTTTCCACCAGTGATGTTTGTACCTTCTCTATCAAGTAGCAAAAGTATTCCTTCTCAGCTAACGTGTTCTGTGTGCATGTGTTTTTATTCCGGATAGACCTTCCCTATGTAGCGCTCAGCATCCAACCTCTAGTATACACCTGTTACATTGGATTTGTACTTGCTTCCAAACAATTCATATGATGTACGCTTGCTGGCCGCTGGATAGAATACGCATGCTGGCCGCTGGGTAGAATCCGTAGAATCCGTATGATGTACGCTTGCTGGCCGCTGGCTATTGGTTCGGTCAATGAATCTTAGCCGTTTAATTCTCATAACTTAAAAGCAGTAAATCTCAGCCGTTACTTTTCTATCGTTTTAAGTATATAATATATAATAGAAGATAGATATGACCATTTAAATTATTGACCGTCCGGTGCTCAATGTATAATTATAAAATTCTATGTGTTTAAATAATGGTGAGAATCTTGCAAAGGCCATACGAAGTTTAAGCTATGTTTCAATATAATAACAAAATAATTATCTGAATGGAGCGAATTGGATATAATTTATACACAATAATAGTTACGACAACTAAGCAATGATAATATTCAGTTGAGTTACCTTTTCTTGATGAACATATTTCTTTTTATAATAGATGGAAAAAGGTTTTCCAATTCAAATTCAGTGATCTAGAAGATCATCTTATTTAAGTTTTCGAACCATATGTATCCAACAATCTTTATAGTATAAATACACGAGAATTATAATCCAATGTTTGCTAAATAACCTTAAAGTAAAAAATGTATACATATGCACCACCGATACGGAAGATGAAACTTATTAGTGAATTCTCCTATCAACAAACTTGTTTTGTTCGCGTTGGCAATTCTCTAGAAGTATCTCTTTCCTTTCCTTATGAACGCACATATGTAATTACTCAGCACAGATTCTCGCCTTCTATGCATATATCATGTTTTATCTCTACTGTTCGACACCAGCAAATATGTTAGGGATGGTTGTGCAATCAATATCTATTTCAGTTGAAGACTATTGGCACTAATTTTCAGTTATGCATAACTATGTTTAGATACTGAGCTAACAGTTGATTAGTTCATGTGACACTTAGTGGTCTACATGCTATTTATGAGTATGCATTAGTAAACCTCCAACCATGACCTAGAGTGTTGATTACTTCATGTGACTTGTAGCCATTTACCTGATATAGTACGTACAGGTAAAGCTCGGAACACAACCCAGGTGATTTTTCCTTTGTATCGAGCCATTGAGTTATTTTGTTAGCATATAATGATAATTGGAAATATAGGGTTGTGTCGCAGCAAAATAATAGGTCTAATTAAAGTTTATACAATGTGGATATTTGATCAATAAATTGGATTTCTTTTTCTTTGTGCGATATACAATCAGATGAATTTCAAATAGTATAAATTTATCCGCCACTAATATTAAGTTTGTGCATTGAAGATACTGAAAATATCAAATGTTCTAAGTCATCGGTCACAAATATTAATTGGGGATACGATTATATATAAGCATGTCAGCACGATCGTGTATGAGTTAGTGAGGTGTGTACGTATATGTTGTTCCTTCTTTGTATTTTGCAGATGGGCGCTGATCTGCGCCGGTGCGCCGGCCCAACCGTTGGGCCGGTCCAGCACCAGCCGTCCGATGCGCGAGCCGGGGTCGTCAGATCTGCGCGATCGAGATCCCTCTGGAAAAATCCTCCCGCACCGCACCCGCCCCTCGCCGCACAGCACCGCACCGCAGCAGGCTGCACCTCGCCGCGCCCCCGCCCCTTGCCGCAGGCTGCACTTCGCCACACCCCCGCCCCTCGCCGCACCGCACCGCGGGCCGCCCCCGCCGGCCGTTGACCTCGCAGCACCCATCCGCCGCCCCCCGCGGATGGCAGCTAGCCACCTCCTCCGTCAGCCGCAACTTGGCGATGAAGTTCGTCGCAACTCCGTCGCTGCCGGCCATCGACACATGCAACACTCGCCGAAGTTGTAGCTAATCCGTGAACGCTGCTGGAACTCGCCGCCGCGCTTGAAGCACCATGGCCTCGTGAATGGATGTAGCAAAACACATCGCCACTGGTAGCAAAAAACCGAGGCTGTTGTAACAAAAATGTCGTCCTCGTCGTCGCCGGTCACACCTCGGTCGTAAAAAAGCGCCATGGCCGCATGAATGGATATAGCAAAACACACAGACGGTAGTAGCAAAATGTTGACACGGTTGTAGCTTTTCTCTCAATGGTTGAAGCTTTTGCCTCTACGGTGGAAACTTTTCTGTAAATGATTGAAACTTTTTTCGTTTTGAGCAGTGCCTAGGTGAAATCTTCCTCTATCGTTAGGTTGCAGCCAAAACCACAGAGAGATGCCATGGCCGTCGCCGAGGAAGATTTCTCAATCTCTGGTTGAAGCTTTTTCATCTGCGGGTTGAAGCTTTTTGTCAAACGGTTGTAATTTTTCCTGTATTTTGTTGTCTGGTTGAAGCATTTTTATTTAGTGGATGTAGCTTTTTGTGTCCATGGTTGTAGCACGGAAAAACGCCGTTTGCAACTCTCCCAGTACATGGTTGCAGCTCCTCCCCGTGGCCATGGTTGTAGCACGAGCACCTCGGTCCTCCCGGCGTTTTGCCCGTCGCCGGTTGCAACAAAAAGGGAAGAGAGGAGGAGGGAAAAGGGAAGAGAGGGAGAAGAAAGAAAAAGGAGGTGGGAAGGCGAGCGGGGCTGCAACCTATATCCATGGCCGGCGGCGAGCTGCTCCACGCGCTACAATGAGGGAGACGAGATGGGGTTAGACGGAGGCGGAAGGAAGAAGAAGCAAAGAAAAAGAAAAAGAAAAGGTAAAAAACGTTTGGTCAACTAAGCGCGCGCGTGCCAGCGTGTCCCGCGCGTGAAAAAAGGAAGCGACCGGCCGAGCGCTTCGGCCGGCGCACCGTCCCCAAACACTTACCTTTGCAGATGGATGAACGTGCGTGTGTATTTGCTTTTCAGGTAACCTGACACCCCTTCTTTCCTAGTCCAACACGTTAAATCTTCTTGTAGGGAAGAGTCCAATTTGTCTTTGACCACGGAAGAATCCGGTTTCTTTTAGAATTGCATGTAATTTTTTTTTGGAAGATAATTTCCTAAACCCATGTGCGTGTACATCTATCACGATAAATCGTTTGAGACCCACCATGTTTTTTTAGGGTTAGACCCATCATGTTATACATGCATGCTAAGAAGAACGTAACTATTCCCTCTGTCCCATAATGTCCATAATGTAAGACATTTTTAAACTACACTAGTAATAAAAAACATCTTACATTATGGGACGGAGGGAGTATATTATTTATATATAAGGATGGCGCTGTTTTTTTCTTCTGCCAAAGATTCACGCTATTTATCTTCTCCCAGGGATGCACCCTCCTTTTTTACGTTGTTATTTTTTTTCTTACCAAAGATTCTTTTTGAGGATCACCAAAGATATTTTTCAAACATATGGTACATATCTTCATGTGTCACATGAAGTTGATAGAGGCCCACTGTATTATATGTTACACTGTATTATATGTTACACTGTATTATATGTTTTTAGCATATTTCTCTTGCTCCTGGTTTGCTTTATATTACTTTTAATATATAATAGATTTATGCAACTAAAATTATCAAAGTATTTTCTGTTCAAAACATTAACAGCAAAAAGAATTTTCATAAAGGATTTTTTGTGAGAAACTTTAATAGCAAAAAGAATTATCATAAAGATTTTTTTGGTTAGAAAATAAAATAACAAAATCTGTTTTTGAATATTATGATAAAACACAGTATTATTAAATAGCAGGAAAAAGAATCACTCCAAAATGCATTTTTATAGTAAAGTTAATCACAAACTATTGATTCACATTTAAACTATTCAAATTCGAAAACTAATGGCAATAACAGAAAGTTTATAATTTTTGTGACCTAAAAAAATAATTAAAAAATAAAGCAAAAAAGAAAATAAAAAAACATAATGCAAAAAACAAAACAAAAAACTGGATGAAAATTAAAAAAATGCCACCTACTGGGCCACCACGGCCTGAATACGACTAGAAACCAAACCATGGGCTAGGATTCAGGCCCGCAGAAGGCCCAGTAGGCCCACGGTCATAACAATGTCAAATTAGGCCCGCAAGCATGCTTTGGAGATGAGCTCGAGAGGGCAGCGGTAGTGGGGCTTATAAACCACTCCGAGCCCCTCTCAACTAGCAAGGTGGGACTAAACATTTTGGCCGCAGGCAGCAGCACAAGGCCTTTGGTCCCGATTGGTGGCACCAACCAGGACTAAAGGGGGGCATTGGTCTCGGTTGGTGCCATGAACCGGTACCAATCCCCCCTTTAGTCCCGGTTGGTGCCACCAACCGGGACCAAAGGTCTCCTTTTCCCGCCCTTTGAGCTGCTGAAAAGAGACCTTTGTCCCGGTTGGTGGCACGAACCGGAACCAAAGGTGGGCATTGGTCCTGATTTGAGCCACCAGCCAGGACCAAAGGGTTTGGTATATAACCAACACTTGTGAAATATTTTAGAGTTCATCTCACAGTTTCCCCCGACGACGTTGACCTCCTCGATGCCGCCAGGTTGCCCCGACGCTGTCCCTGTCGCCCGTGCCCTTGCCCCGCCCCCGAGCCCACCCCGCCGCCGTCCGCCGCCCACGCCGCCGCCGTCCGCCGCCCGGCGAGCCCGGCAGCGCCCAGCCAACCCCACCGTCGCCGTCGTCGCCCGGCTCCGTCGTCACCCTTGCCAGCGCCTCGCCCGGCTCCCTCGCCGCCGGCCCGCCGTCGCCCTCGCCAACCGGCGTCGTCCGCCGCCCAGCCGCGCCCGACCACGCCCTTCGGCCCGCCCCACTGTCGCCATCGTCGCCGCCCTCGCCGCCCCCGCTGTGTGCCGCCGCCGTCCCGTCTCTGTTTTTTTCAATTGTTATATGATGAATTTTTTATTCATATATATATATATATAACGTATATATGTATGTATGTGGCTATATGTATGTAGATGTTCATAATGTATTAATGTTTTTTGTTCTGAGCATTTTTTGGTTCATATATGTATTTTTTGTTCATATGTGTATTAATTTTTTTGTTCATATATGTATTTTTTCCATGTATATATGTATGTGGCTATGTATGTATAGATGGATAGCATTTTTTCCATGTATGTATTGTCATTGACGATATACCCCCTCCCCGATAACTTTGACATGAGGGGGGGGGGTCGATATACCCCCTCCCTGATAACATTTTTTTCCATGTATGTATGTCCTCGTTGTCGATATACCCTCGCCCCGATAACTTCGACATGAGGAGAAGAAGATGGAGAAGAAGAGGATGGGAGAAAAAAATAAGAAGAGGAAGAAGAAGAAAAAAAATAGAGGAGAAGAAGAAAATATAGAAAAAAATCTATTTTTTATTCTTCTCCTCTATTCCTTCTTCTTCTCCTTTTTTCTTCTATTTTTTCTTCTATTTCTTCTTCTTCTTGTTCTCCTCTTTTTTTCTACAGCCGCCGCCGCTCCGGCTGCTCTGGCGCGTCGGACCACTCCGCCTCCTTCTACTACTCGTCAGCAGCAACAGAAGAGAGCCACCGCCGCTCCTAGCGTCTACCAGTACAGCCAGAGGCGGGAGGTAATAAAGATTTGGTCCATCTCTCAAGCCTATAGAGAAATTACCATACGAGATGACTTCGGGGAAAACACGAAGATCGTTGAAGCCCAAGTGAAGGACTTCTTTGAAACGTGAAGAGCTATGAAACATCCACCTCCGGAGGAGAAGATGGATCAGGCGAAAGCGACGGGCACTATCAATGCCCTGAAGTGACCACCACTGCCTTCGCTGGATAACAAACGTCTCCACTGTCTTAAAAAGACATTACAAGAAGCGTGCTGGCCGGGAATTACTTCAAGTGACAAAAGGTTAAAAGAACGAAGAAGTAGGAAAAAATTGCCCAGCTCGGAGAACAGGAGAACCAATCATTCCCCCCGCTCAAGGTGTCTAGCGATATCGTTGCAAATCAGCCGCTGATGTTGCCCGGTACCAATCCTGGTGAGTACCTGTCTGACGATGTAGATTTTGATACAATGGAGGTGGACGAATTCAAATACCATTACGGGAAGCCTCTCGTCAAAGATGGCACTCTTGCTCTAACAACGATGATGCGAAGATTCCATGAATGGTACATGAAAACCTGCAGCGAGTCTGGGAAGGACGCTTTGTCCATGATAATTAAAGAGGACCACGACTTCATTGGCCAAGAACTGTTAACTGTTGATTTTGACGAGTTTTTCCAGTTCTACAATCAAAAGGCCCTCGACAAATCACTTGTGGCTTGCTACTGTCTGTAAGTACTACTTTCTGTAATTAAGTCTCTCTATATATATAGCTCAGCTCTTTTATTGCATGTATATATAATTATCCTCACTATATTATGCAGATTGAAGATCGTCGAATGTAGAAAAGCACAAATCTATGACATTGGGTTCATTAACCCAAATGTCATACATGAGTGGACGTTTCAAAAGAATGTCACAGAAACCGAGGACAACTTGCTACAATCGTTGCTCAAAAATCAAACCAAAGATAAAATACTCTTTCCTTACAACTTCAAGTGAGTGTTACTGTCTTGTGCATATTCGGTTTCCCTTATTACTCGAGGTTATAGTCATGTAACTGATGAGTTGTGCATGCGTGCGCAGCTTCCACTTTATTCTCCTAGTGATTAAGCTTGAGAAGGGAGAAGTAACCGTCTTAGACTCGAGACGAAAAGATCCCGAGGACTATGCATACATGACTCGAATGCTCCAAAAGTAAGTTCAATCGATCATTACCGCACCATATCGGCAACTTTGTTCATTTCCTGATATCATGTAATTATTTTCTTTGTCTGGCAGGGTTTGGAAAGAGTTCACCGCAATTTCTCCTGGACTGCCAACCAAGCTAACATTTAAACACCCAAAAGTAAGTACTACTTCCTAGGTCTGCACATCTCCCATTGATTCTGCCTAGTTTTATCAATATCATTTAGCATGCTTGCTTATTAGTTTGATTGACCTCTATTTTTCGTAAAGTGCTTGTGGTAGGAACAAGGAAATTATTTCTGTGGATACTACGTTTGCGAGTTCATCTATAACGAGACGGCCGAGAATAAGCGGGGCTACTATGAAAAACAGTATAAAGTGCGTAAGAAAAAATATTCACAATTGTATTTTATTACCATCATTTGTGTTGAGTTTCATTCATACACATGTATTGACCCTCTTCTTCAATTTAGATCTGGCAACAGCGGGATGAGCTCCTACCACATGATCGCATAAAAGCAATTCAAGAGGAATTTGCGGGATTCTTTCTTGACCATGTCATCAATAAACCCAGAGAATACCATGTGGAACTTGACTTCAGATATTAGGGATTGTAATAGATCTTATATTGTATATATGTAGCTAGTAGCGTCGGATAGATATACGAAAACTTGTTGTTCGACCAATCTCTCGGTGAAGGAGAGGTTGATCACTTCCCGTATATGTTGTTGATGATCTTCTGTACTTAATGGTTTCCTTCATTTTCTTACTAGCTAGCAAGTCGAGTCCTCTCTATACGTATAGTACGTAGCGTCGACCAAGCACAGAGATAATAGAGGTCACTTCTCTCTATTAGCTAGCTAACATAATATATGAAACCCCTAATTAAATTAACCCTCCAAAACCCCCAACCCCCCCCTTTAAAACAAAACAAAAACCCCAGCTCCTGAGCCGCTGACGCGTGGATGCCTTTTGGTCCCGGTTGGTGTTACCAACCGGGACCAAAGGCCCTCCTGCCCGGGCTTGCCGCAGCAGCCACATTGAGCCCCACCTGTCCCGGTTCATGAGCGAACCGGGATTAAAGGTCATGGGGTTTAGTCCCGACCCTTTAGTCCCGGTTCCAAAACCGGGACAAATGGGCCTTTTTCCACTAGTGTTCGTCCTTCAGCGGCTACTTGTACACATTCATATTCTTCCCCAGATAGTTGGGCCCTGGAATTATCAACATTAGGAAAATGTTCTTTCTTTGCATAATCTGTCCGGGGGGAAGATTGAGTGGAATAACAAATACGGGCCAACAACTGTATTGGGTTGCCGTCAGACCACACTGAACCCATCCATGCTGATGGCGACTCAAGGATGCCTCAGATCTGCCGCGTTGTCGTCATGTAATGCATTAAGCGCTTCCATGCTTCACCGTCCTATGTGTGCACCATCATTAGCTTCCCATCTGCATCTAGTTGGGTTCTTTTGCCCGTTTTGTGCCATGTCATCTGTCTTGCCGTCTCTTCGACCATGAAAAGAAGTTGTCTACCACAACATTAACGGGGATTTTGGTCTACGTCTTCTCACCCATACCGTTGTCTACCACAACATACCTGGATGACTTGCAAATGGGACATAGTTCAAGTCCACATACTGAAGACTAAGTAAGGCACATCCATTCTCACAGGCATGTATCTTCTCATAGGGCATCTTAAGAGCACAGAGGATTTTGTCTGACTGGTACAGGTTTGCAGGTAGTACATGGCCTTTGGGTAGAAAACGTCCAAATACTATCATTATCGCGTCGTAGCATTCTCTGCCCAAGTTGAACTGAGCCTTCAGAGCCATTATTTGTGAGATGGAATCCATCTTACAAAGCTCAGTGTGCTCGCGGAGAGGACATTTTGAAGAATCCAACATTTCATTGAAGGCCTTTCCAGATTCCTCCATCTCATCGTCCGAGTCCCAAGCATCATCAAAGTCTTGCACAATGTCTTGCATCCCGGTACCATGCTCGTCGATGCAACAACGAAGAACATCAGCTCTGGCGCGTTGGCCAGACTCGCCATGAAATGTCCACACCGTATAATCTGGCATAAAACCCCTCTTCTGCAAGCGTTTGCCCATTTCATCCTCTGTCCTCTTGTGCCAATTGTTGCACCCGGCACAGGGGCACCAGGTTGTCCCTTGGCCATTTGCAAGTGCGGCTATCAGAAACCCCTTGGTTTTTGTTAACCATTCAATGGTAATGTCTTTCCACGCACGATCACTTATCTTGCCTCGCTATCTGACACATAAGAAATATATATATAAATTAATCAGCATGTATATATTCATCAGTTAATGGAGTTTGTCACTTTTATTACATCCATGCAACCTAGACGCTAATAGGTAAAGATAGGTTCTAACCCCACCCGAGTATGTGTAGATTGGGTTCGTTTTTTCCCATGCTCTACTCCGGATCCGACGCAAAATTTCGGCAGCATCTCCCTGCTGTTCTCCTGATACACGTCTTAGCAATAAGCAGAGAGGATGTGTACCCGGAGAACAACAGGGAGGCACTGATGAAATTCTGCATCGGATCCGGAGTAGAGCATATGGGAAAACGAACCCAATCTACACATACTCGGGCTGTCCATGGATAATGTTGGACCATTCGAAAGAATCAAGGTTATAAATATGCAAATGCATGCGTATTTATACATGTAACCCTTTTGAATGGGAGACGCATAGTGGTCACACATTGTAACGCCCCGGATGCAACTTTCCATATTCGTAACTCTTTGGTTTTTGGTGAACTGAAACAATATACCAATAAAAATTTAGCGCTTGGCTGTACATATGAATGTTAACTTTGTTAAAATAATTCTCCCTCTCGCGCATCCGAAAACTGCCCCGAACCCGACCTGCTCAGTCATCACCGTTGGATTCGGATCATCCCCAAACGTCCCTAAAACATCACCGTCTTCTTATTTGAGCTTCCCTAGTCTGTTTTTCTCGACCGTCCGATTTTAATCGAATGATCCAAACATTCTCCTCTATCTATAAATAGACCACCTACCTACCTGACTAACCCTAACTTCTAGGGAGTTTGTCCCATCAAGCCGCCGCCGCCGCTCCAAGATCTTCCTCGGGATCCCAGCGCAGCCAAGCCTCCACCTTCTCCAAATTCCCACGCCATCGCCACTCTCTTCCTTCATTGATTTCAGCGCCAGCCACCTCCTCCTTGGGATTTCCCCCCGATCCATCCATCGCCTCCACCAAATCGCAGAGACCAACCAGCCCCCTCGATCCACTCCTCGCCTGAGCCCCGAGCTGCTCCTCCTCCCGTGATCCCTGCTCATCCCGAGCGCCGGCCGTGTCCGACCTCGACCTCCAGGCCAGTCCTCTACGCCCCGCCTCCTCTACTACTTCGCGCCGCTGCCTCGTCAGCTCCGCTGCCTCGTCAGCTCCGCTGCCGGCGACCAGGACCAGCAGGCTGCCGTCCCTCTCCGCCTTCTCCTGGAGCCCCTCCTGTGCTCTCCTCCTGCAGCTCGCCTCGCCGGAGTTCGGCGCCACCGGAGCACCACCACCAGGCTGACCTCTTCCTTCCTTCTCGTCCGTGCCCCTCTTCTTCTCTCAAGTCTTCTCCTCTCTGAAACTGCCGCGCCACCATTTCCTTCAGGTACTAGCTCCCGACGCCCTGGCCGACAGCCTCCTCAAGTCCGTCGCTTCCACCTTGATCCGGCCGGAAAGGGCCCTCGTCCGCGCCCCCTGCCAAGCTCGCATCTCGCCGCCGCGCTGCCGTTCCTCGCCCCGCGCCGTCGACCTGCTGCAAGCGCCCCGCGTCCCTCTGCTTCCTCCACAAACACGAGCAGAGCACATCCGCTCGATCCAGTCCCCGTTGACCGCGAGCGTCGGCTGGGTCACAGCCGCGCAGGCCCAGCTCCCTTCGCCCGCGAGGCCCAGCTCCGCGCGGGCCACGATCCTCCCGCGGCCTGGCTCCCATCTCCACCAACCTGGGCTTGGCCCATGGTGAGAAAACCCCCCAGCCTCTCTCCTGTACTCTTGAGCCAGCTAGTTTCGGCCCGACATGTTTTTTTCCCTTGCTGCGAATTTATCTAATTATCCAGAAAACTGCAGTTTTACAGATTGCATCCTCATGTTCATGCATTTAATAACTCCACAACCGTGCATCGGATTAAAATGATTTAAATATGTAAAATGCTTAGAATTTTGCGTAGATTAATAATATGCCACTTTCATCCATGTTTAAAATGTTTAAACTTGCTGTTTGTTTAAATTTAAATAAATGCCATGTTGAAATGATTTATTTCGTAACTAAATAACCGTAGCTCCAATTTTAATAAACTTTATATGTAAATGGGGTGGAAAAATGCCTAGTTTAACATGGTCCACTTTATTTTCCTGTTTAACAACAATAAAGTATGTTTTAGGGCAGAACAGTACCAAATCAAAAATATGCACATGAGGATTTTCCGGAATTGTTGTTTGTTGTTTCGGCCTCATTTAAACTTGCCTAGATAGTTAGTTTACTTATGCCTCACCTCTTGCCATGTTTAACAACATTTAACATTGTTTGGTAGCTTAAACGAGATTAAACTAAATATGTCTATGTGGTGTTTTGTCAATATGCAACTTCGTTGCATATCGAGCTCCACTTAACTTGTAGCATTGTTTGTTGCACTTTGCCATGCCATGCCTCATTAAACCGGACATGCATCATACTTGATTGTGCATCATGCCATGTTTATGCTTGTGCATTTACCATGTTGTTTGTTTCTTTCTGGTGTTGCTTCTTAGTTCCGGTAATGTTGCGATTGTGAGGATTCGTTCGACTACTCCCGTTCGTCTTCTTCATGGACTCGTTCTTCTTCCTAGCGGGATTTCAGGCAAGATGACCGTCACCTTGGATCTCATTACTATCATTGCTATGCTAGTTGCTTCATTCTATCGCTATGCTGTGTTACCTACCACTTGCTGCTCAAGCCTCTCAAATTGCCATGAACCTCTAACCTTTGTCACCCCTCCTAGCAAACCGTTGTTTGGCTATGTTACCGCTTTTGCTCAGCCCCTCTTATAGCGTTGCTAGCTGCAGGTGAAGATGAAGATTGCTCCATGTTGGATTATGTTCATGTTGGGATATCACAATATCTCTTATATATATTATTAATGCATCTATATACTTGGTAAAGGGTGGAAGGCTCGACCTTATGCCTGGTGTTTTGTTCCACTTTTGCCGCCCTAGTTTCCTTCATATCGGTATTATGTTCCCGGATTTTGCGTCCCTAACGCGGTTGGGTGATTTATGGGACCCCCTTGACAGTTCGCTTTGAATAAGACTCTTCCAGCAAGGCCCAACATTGGTTTTACCATTTGCCTCACCTATTACCTTTTTCCCTTGGGAGTCGCGCATCCCAAGGGTCATCTTTATTTTAGCCCCCCCGGGCCAATGCTTGTCTAAGTGTTGGTCCAAACTAGAAACCACTTGCAGCGCCACCTCGGGGAAACTTGAGGGCTGGTTCTAGTTGTACGTACTGCTCATCCGGTCGTGGCCTGAGACGAGATACGCGCGGCTACTATCAGGATGTCGGCACGCCGGGAGGTCTTGCTGGTCTTGTTTTATTGCTGTCGAAATGTCTTGTAGATGGGATTCCGAGACTGATCGGGTCTTCCTGGGGAGAAGGAATATCCTTCGTTGATCGCGAGAGCTTATCATGGGCTAAGTTGGGACACCCCTGCAGGGTTTGAACTTTCGAAAGCCGTGCCCGCGGTTATGTGGCAGATGGGAATTTGTTAATATCCGGTTGTAGTAAACTTGAAGTAAACTCTTCTAAAATACACCAACCGTGTGCGTAACCGTGAGTGTCTCTTTTCGGGGTTGATCGAGAGGAGAACACGGTTTATGGGTTATGTCTGACGTAAGTAGGAGTTCAGGATCACTTCTTGATCATTACTAGTTGACGACCGTTCCTTTGTTTGTCTTCTCGCTCTCATTTGCGTATGTTAGCCACCATATATGCTTAGCCGCTGTTGCAACCTCACCACTTTACCCCTTCCTTTCCCATTAAGCTTTTCTAGTCTTGATACCCATGGTAATGGGATTGCTGAGTCCTCGTGGCTCACAGATTACTACACCACCAGTTGCAGGTACATGTTTGCGATGATCATGACGCGAGAGCGATGTTGCTTGTTTTGGAGTTCTTCTTCTGCTTCTTCGATCAGGGGATAGGTTCCAGGTCGGCAGCCTGGGCTAGCAGGGTGGATATTGTTTGAGTTTCTGTTTATGTTTCATCCGTAGTCAGATGGTGCTCTTATGTATTGTGTTGTTGTATTCATGTGACGTTGTATGTCTTGTATGTATCCCCACTATTATGTAATGTTGATGTAATGATATCCACCTTGCAAAAGCGTATCAATATGCGGTTCTATCCTTGGTGGGACCTTTGAGTCTCTTTATGATAGTATCGCATATTGGGCGTGACACACATACTGATGATTGAAGACACCTACAGCTAGCAAGTTTCATCGGCACGAAGACCAGATCAGAGAAAATCAAATGGGGAGGAGGAGATGTCATTTGTGCTAACGCACGAACCCAGGGGCGGAGCTCGTCGAACACTAGACCCTCGCAGCGACGAAAAAACTGCACATTTTAAATTGAAAGATGAGTTTCATAGCAATATTGGTTTTTCCGTCAACCTAACTAAATATTTACAACAGGAACAACGGGTTAGGGGGTTCCTCGACGTCGATGGAAGCCTAAACAGCAAGTATCATCGGTGCAAGATACATGTGGCGCTCGGCGTTGAACACTAGATCCACGTCCCGCAAGTGTCGCCGGCGCCTGGCGTCCCGCAACAATAGTTCTGGTGGCCGATGACGGTCGAACACCTTGGCAAATTTGTCTGGCAGCCTTTGCAATGAGGATTAAAGCCAAGTTTTGAAAGTTCAAACAACCAAACCAACTTGAGTCAGTTTGGGTATTTCAAGTTTCAACACTTCCCTTTTAATCGTCATCGCAGAGGCTGCCAGACAAATTCGCAATGGTGTTCGTCCACCATCGACGCCGAGAACTGTTGCTGCGGGACACAGGACGCCTGTGTCACTTGTGAGACGTGGATGTAGTGTTCGACACCGACGCCACATGTATCTCACACCGACGATACTTGCTATTTAGGCTTCCATCAACACCGAGGAACCCCCTAACCCCTCGGCGACCGGCGACCCCCTGACCCACTGGGTCCACAATCTATCCCCTCGGCGGCCGGCGACCCCTCGACCCCTCGGCTTCTTCTTCTTCATCTTCTTCTTCTTCCTCTCTTTTACTTGTTTTTATTCATCTTTAAACTAAATGTAACCTAAACTAAACTATAAACTAAATGTAACCTAAAATAAACTAAATTAATCTAAACTAACCTGAACTAAACTAACCTAACCTAACCTAAACTAAACTAAACTAAACTAAACAAACATAAACTAAATCTAAAAGAACAGAAAAAAACAAAACAACTCACCGGGAGGGGCGGGGCGGCGGCGGGGTGGGCCGCGGTGGCCGGGCAGGGCGGCCGGCAGAGGTGGTGGCGCGGGGCAGCGACGACTCGAGCACGGGTGGGGCGAGGCGGCGGCCGGCGGGGTGGCTCTGCACGGCTCACGGTGGCTCGGGCTCGGGGCACCTGGGCGGTCAGGCGGTCTGTGTGTGAGGCGGCGGGCACGAGGGTGGGGCGTCATGACAGGGAGGCGCCCGTGGCGTGAGGCGGGGCAGCGGCGGCTCGGCACGGGGCAGCGGCAGCGGTGTGGTGAGGGGAAGGAGAGAGAGGGGAGAGAGAGGGGGTGGGGCTGGCCGCTTTTTAGGTTAGATCCCAGCTCTTTGTCATCTCCTAGCAGACGGCAAAGAGCCTAGATAACGGACGCTAGTTTGGCCACTTTCTGTGTCGTTCGCTAGGTGATGACAACGAAGCTTTGTCGTCTGCTAGCAGACGGCAAAGAATGTGGCCGTTAGGTGCTTCTCCAAGTGGGCCTCCCTCCCTCTTTGCCGTCCGCTAGCGGATGACAAACCTTTTATGCTGTCAGCTAGCGGACGACAAAGAGGTGGCTAACGGCAAACACGCACTTTGCCGTCAGGTTCCCGTTAGCTGATGGCAAAGACCTTCTTTGCCGTCAGCCAACTGACGGCAAAGAACTGGCTGATGGCAAAGATACCGATTTCAGTAGTGTATCTAGCTTCTTGAGAAAGGTATAACTCTGATTATGAAAACAAGCAAAGGCGAGTCTAGGTGTCGAAATTGTCTAGGTCCCGCAGAAGTTGAAATTGGTACTATGTGGGAATTTGCGAGTAGCGAAGTAGGATGGTCATAGCATGTCATGCCTTGAGTGATGCCGACATGTGTAGGCTTTCTAATACTGCTTATTCTCGATTGATAAGGCATCAAGAAAAAATTAGTATGCTTTGATCCATGCCACATCTGTTGGATGCAAACTCTTGGTACTTCCTACATTTCAGTACATTTTTGGTGTTGTTACGTGGTTAGGAAAGGCTATGTAGTTAACTTCAAACCTGGGCTCCAAGTACATTTTGCTCGTAGTAATTGCCAACAATTGAGCTGTTTATATGAAGTATCTTAACTGTGCAATCCATTTATCATTTACTGTTTTTTGTATAAAGTATTTCCCATTTTATTTTTGCAACTCATTCCCACTTTCTCATCCATACAAGGTAGTCCTGGTTTTTCTTTAGACTAGACCCCGTTTGAAAACTTCACCGAATCATTCTTGTTAAATATGTCGAGTATTTCTGTTGTTTCTTGTTCGAGGCATATTTTTTGTACTGAGGTATATTGGTGTTCCTATGTCCAATCTTGCATTTCAAATTTTGTAAGCTATGTGACCATGCATACAATCGAAATTCATAATGTATTGCAACATGGCTAGTGTTGGATGGTATGTGGATGTGACTCTGTCGCTCAGTATAATTATATGTTTGCAATTTAATCTCCCAAAGATGTAGCTATTCAGTTTCATGCAGATTGTGCCCATTGACGCTGCTACCTTCGGGGCGTCACTATGGTATGGATTGATGACCACAGGGCGTGTTTCTTCCCTGTGCCGTGGAGCGGGAGGACGTGGAGGAGGGACCAGCCCGAGCTGGACGATGGGGCATCTTCGCAGGCTGAGAAGCTGCGACATGCACCTCTTGTCGCATCAATCTCCTTAGGTCAGATCCAGTCCAGGCTTTTGAATTTGGGTCTTGATCGATAGCAAGCATGAACCTGGCTGTACCGGAATTCATTAGACACGGTTACCGGTTGGGGATTCGTTGCAAAAGAATTTGCAATATATTCGATGTTTGTTTAGCATTTGGTTTCTATATCTTAAAACAATTGAGAAAAATGTTGTAGTTACACTGACAATTCATAAAAGTGAAATATACATATTTTTTCAAGCTGAAGAAAAATCGGAAACGTGCTTGCCATCAATGGTACTATTTTATAATGCAGTAAATTGACTAGGTGATGGTTTGGTTTGTGAAAGGGATTAAGATGAGCAGACCAAAAGTGTTGGTGATGAAATGTGTTCCGGATACACTGTTAAGCAGTTAACCAAACAACGGCAGCTTAGTGGGCGGTTGACAATCTGGTAGCGCAGAGGAACATACTCATGAGGCGTGCAATGGCGCGCCCCCGCCTCTAGTTGAGTGCAAGATGCGCGGTCGAGTTGGGTCAAGCCTGTCAGCGACCCATGACTTGTGGTATCACTAGAGCGTAATCAACCAACAATTTTGCATTTGTGAATTGTTTATCTGGCACACCATCACTCCATCATTATAAGCATTGATTTTCCATTGAGATGTATGGCCAGCTTTGCCAACTCTTCGAAACGCTTGTAGGTTGGGAACCTGACCTCTCATCAAAGATGTGGAGAAGGCTGGTTGCAAGCCTCTAATGGTTGCTCTACCGGTTGTCGAGCACGCGGGTCTGCAGGGCCTCATCCAACGACTCCGACGAAAAGGGAAACACATGCCATAGGATGTCGTCAGAGAGGAGGCCAAAGCGATGATCGACAACTTCCGCAACCATAACACGCATTCCTTCAAACATTGGCAGGTGTTGCTCGGAAGCAGGAAAACAAAAATCATCAGAAAAGGGAGAACAAAGAAGGAATATGTTTCCACAACTGTCAACTCATCACTCGTGGCATCCAACGACCCCATTCACTCTCTTATCTATATGTAGATATCAAATATGAGACTTACAACAAACCATCATACTCAGCACAAGATGACCAGAATCAGAACAAAGACATCAAGTTTCAGACTAGACAGATACAAGAGGTATAGAACCACATTCGTGGCTTCGGGACCAAGATGAAACATTGAAACGGAATGATAATTTTAACTTCAACTTCTGAGGTGAAACTCAAGCAACAACGCGACTATTTCTTCAGATCAAAATGATAGTGTTGTTCCCACAATCTTCAACATATCAAGATGAAACTTGCGTCGCTACCTCACCCAAAATTATTAGCGCACATGGACACCCAGGATTTCTGATGCATGTACAGTTTCTGGTGTATACTGATGATGCACAAGAGCATAAAAGATGAATTTACAATTTAGGTATATACTGATGATCTACAAAATATGTATGTAGGCATCATTTTGATTACTAGCAATTGTAGAAACATATTAACGTTCTAACCATCATTTAGAATCCTGGCAGATTCCTAACAAAGTGGAAAACGTTTTGCTGAGTTGCACCAAAAAACCATAGAAGACAGATTTCCGGAAGAGACCAAAGATGGGAAGCAGAAACAGAACTCCACTGTTACAGGCCAATGGCCAACACATGGCCACTGTTACAGATGACTCTTTGGAGAAACAACAAATCTCAAGAGATTTGCTGCATGGCTATTACAGATCTAGACACATCAGAAATTTGTGCTAATTATTGTAGTGTCATCAACAATTACAAAATAATAATCTGTGTTGAAATATAATTGTCATTCTAAACTCCAGAGGTCGCGCCACCAGGTGTCCAGCACGTAGGTCTCCAGGGCATGGTCCACCGGAAGAAAGGACAACACACGGCATATGAGCTCGTTGGGGAGGTTTTGAAAACGGTCTTGTCTAAGCCAATTTTAGCCCATGGGAAACTAAAATAAATTTATTTTATACTAATTTTTTATATTTTTAAAACTTATTTGAGCATCTTGTAGTGGTAACAAGTATGAATTTCTAGTATTATCTATTTGACATAATTAATTACATGACAAAATTATCCTAATCTGTTATATTTTTTACACCATTGAAAAAACATTTCTGCTTTCCCAAATTTAGTCTACATTTTGTAACAAAATTCAATCTTACTTTTTGTATACTAAAACTATATAGTGTATACACAGATTTATGGTAGATATCTCTAAATTATATGGTCTAGCACATACCTTAATATCAATGTTTTCTATATGATTAGGTAAGCATATTTGTAGAAACTTCAAGTGCATGCATAGAACTATTGTCGTGATTCTTTACCCATTTTCCATGGTCAAATATGTGCAGCAATTTATTTTTTGCCTACGTGCGTGCGTGCGAACAACATTGTGGAGTCTTGATGTTGTTGGTCGCCCCAAAATGGAGTTCCCCATTAGTACTCGTTCCATTCTCATACCTAAATATGATACGTGTGCAAGTACACAAATACAGTGATATTATTTCTCCACCGCTCATATGCGCCTCTGCATGATGTGCTTCCCTCGCGCGGTAGAAAATTCCTCTTATGCACTGCAGGCCACCCCGAGCATCTTTTTGTCTTGTTGTTGTGCCCAAGGGAAAGGAGGGGGAGCTCCACAACCATCGTCGCTACGATAGCCCTCTCATAGTCATAGAGGGCCTCTGGAGTAAAAATCCTGCCTAAGGTATCGTGACTCAGCCAGTCAAGGCCATCGATGAGCAGGTTCAAAGTGGGCGACAAAGCAGGGCTCAAAAATTTAGGAGCCTCCATAATTTATTTAAGTACGTAGAGAGAGAGAGAGAGAGAGAGAGAGAGAGAGAGAGAGAGAGAGAGAGAGAGAGAGAGAGAGAGAGAGATGCCATATGAACTAAAAACATTGTTAAAATCTTTCATATTTGAATTAGTTGGACTCCCATTCAAGGTTGACAAAGAGGCTCGTGAGTGTACTTATGTGCTTTGGAATCACGACATCAATTTTCAACCCTTTCTGACTTCATTTGTTATTTGTCATGCATTTACTGATTTTTGTGAGCTAAATGACCCTGAAATTGAAAAGCAATAGAAATAAACTCTGAAAAGGTTGAAAGTTGGCATGGTATCATCATTTTCACCCACATAGCATGTGCCAAAATGTTGAGAGGGTTAAGGCAAAAACAGGATGCACTTTATGTACAAAATGGACAATCTCTTTCGAAGTATCACGGTTTTGGGGTAAAACTCATCTGTTACAAACGCATTTCATTTTCTTAACTTATTTCAACTCCAGACTTTTTGTGCGTTTAGTATGCACCATTCGAAGCTACGTCATCAATTTTTAACCATTTCTGACTTCATTTGTTATTTTTCATGCATTTACTAATTTTTGAGCTAAATGACCCTGAAATTCAAAAGCACAACAAATGAACTCTGAAAAGGTTGAAAGTTTGCATGGTATCATCATTTCATCCACATAGCATGTGCCAAAAAGTTCAGAGGGTCACGGCAAAAACAGGTGCACTTTATATAGAAAATGGACAATCTCTTTCGAAGTGGTTTTGGGCTACACTAGTAGAAAAAGGGCCTATTGTCCCGGTTCGTGAGGGCCTTCTGTCCCGGTTTATGAACTGGGACTAAAAGGTTGTTAATAATGCCCTTGGCCTTTAGTTCCGGTTCTTACATGAACCGGGACAGATGGTCCTCCACGTGGCCGCTGCGGCCAGCCAGGCAGGGGGGCCTTTGGTCCCGGTTAGTGACACCAACCGGGACCAATAGGCATCCACGCGTCAGCATCTGGCTGGAGTTGAGGTTTTTGTTTTTTTTGAAAGGGTCTGGTTTAGGGGTTTTGGGGGTTAATTTAGGTTGTTATTAGGTAGCTAATAGAGAGAAGTGTCCTCTCTTATATCTCCGTGCTTGATTTACCAATGCTACGTACCGCTATGCCTAAACATGGCTTAGATTGAAGTGAAGGCAACATGTGGTGCATGTCGAAAGTAATACTAATCCTAACTTGATCAAGTTTGGATTGTACTACTTTCGACTTGCACCACATGCATGTTGCCTTCACTTCAATCCAATCCATGTTCATTTCACCCGCTGACATATAATAACTCTTCATGCTCGCATCATGCATCATCATATATAATAACAAGTCCTACTAATCATCATTATACAACTTCTACTCATTATTAATAACAAGTCATACGATCATCATCCTCATAGTCATCGAACCAACCCTACTTAATTGTTCTTAGCACATGATCATCAGTATTAGGTAGGACCTAAATACCCTCTTTAAGGTAAAATACCATAAAACAATATAGACCCTGACTCTCCATTATGGAGAATGGAGATCATCCTCTCTCCAATTCTTGCGCTTCGCTTCCTTTTGCTTCCAAGAACCTCCTTACGACTGTCCATACATTTTTTACATTCCTTGATTTGCATGTCTCCACTTCTTTTAGAAATCCGGCATGGACAGTTGAGATTCGTAGGATGACCTGGATGTATGTTCAAAACATTAAGGCGACCACTCTGATACATCAAATGAGGCACACAATCCTCTGGGATTATCTGTTGAAAAACATAGTAATAACTTCATAGTTAGAAATGATGTACTAGTTTTAGAAGTATGCAAAAGATGTACGGATGTCGTAATAGTAAAAAATCTTACCAGTACTGTATCTCCATAGTAGTTACCGTAGTTCAACACGTGCACTAGTGGCACGTATTGACCATAATGTGGAGGAGTTTTACAATAGATATTGTAATTCTCAAGATCAGTACAAAATCCGACCAGATGATTTTTCTCCTTATAAGTTAACTCAGAGCCATCGGTGTAGTAGGTTCTGTCTACCATGTTCCGCACATTGTTTGAACAATCAAAATAAGCTGTCAATGGAAATAAGCTGTCAAGTATTTTGAAATGAACAATATAAATTAGTTAATAACTATGTTTGAGAAGCTCACATAGGGGAAGAATTGGAAGCGTATCAACAAGGACCCAAATGTCCATATTGTCTTGCTCGATTTTAGGATCACCAAGATCCATGGTGACAAGTGTCGGTGTCAAAACCGGCGGATCTCGGGTAGGGGGTCCCGAACTGTGCGTCTAGGCGGATGGTAACAGGAGACAAGGGACACGATGTTTTTACCCAGGTTCGGGCCCTCTCGATGGAGGTAATACCCTACTCCTGCTTGATTAATATTGATGATATGGGTAGTACAAGAGTAGATCTACCACGAGATCAAGGAGGCTAAACCCTAGAAGCTAGCCTATGGTATGATTGTTGTTTTTCCTACGGACTAAAACCCTCCGGTTTATATAGACACCGGATAGGTTAGGGTTACACAGAGTCGGTTACAATGGTAGGAGATCTACATATCCGTATCGCCAAGCTTGCCTTCCACGCCAAGGAAAGTCCCATCCGGACACGGGACGAAGTCTTCAATCTTGTATCTTCATAGTCTTGGAGTCCGGCCGTGACGATAGTCCGGCTATCCGGACACCCCCTAGTCCGGGACTCCCTCAGTAGCCCCTGAACCAGGCTTCAATGACGACGAGTCCGGCGCGTTGATTGTCTTCGGCATTGCGAGGCGGGTTCCTCCTCCGTATACTTCATAGAAGGTCATGAACACAAGGATAGTGTCCGGTTCTGCAAAACAAGTTCCACATAACACCATAGAGAGAATAATTTTTGCACAGATCTGCTGACGTATTCCGCGGCGTGACATCACACCACGGCCAGGCCTTTATATGAATCGTTTTTTACTGTTCCAGCTCAGCGTGTTTAGCAAGGCGGTTTCCTTGGCACGTCTTATCAAAGCATAGATCGTGCCCCCTTATTCCGGGATTCTCATCAATACGGACGTGGGTAACCCATCCGCGCCATTGATTACGGCGCTTGGCAAATAAGCGAGTTTTACCAGGCTGGTGGGGGACGCATAGCTCCATCCGTCCATATAAGGGCATAAGGATCCACCTTTTCACCTACACCTTCTTCCTCCTTTGCTTCTCCATTTCCGCGCACTCGAGCTCCAGCGCCCAAGTCCGCACATCCCACCTCAACCTTCTCCCACCATGTCAGGAGCGGGAGGCAGGTGGATGGCCTCCTCCGTCACGGAGGGGCACATCACAAGACTGCGGGAGGCCGGATACTTGTCCGGCGACATCGCGCCTGAGCTGCCCGATGCGGGGCAGCTTATTCCAACCCCCAGGCCCCATGAGAGGGTAGTGTTTCTCCCCCACTTCCTCCGTGGACTAGGTTTTCCACTTCACCCATTTGTCCGGGGGCTCATGTTCTACTACGTCCCGGACTTCCACGACCTGGCCCCGAATTTCATCCTCAACATCTCGGCGTTTATCGTCATGTGCGAGGCTTTCCTCTGCATCCAGCCCCACTTCGGCTTATGGCTGAAGATCTTCAACGTCCGGCCGAAGGTAGTGGGCGGCCGTCAAGCGGAGTGCGGAGGCGCCATGGTTGGCAAGATGGCCAAAGTCCCATGGCTCGAAGGCGCCTTCATGGAGACAATAAAGGGGTGGCAATCGGGGTGGTTCTACATCACCGAGCCCCACAACACCAAATGGGTGGCGGCCCCCGAGTTCAGATCTGGCTTCCCCACACGGCTCTCGTCATGGAAAGAGACGGGCCTGACGTGGGGGAATTCGGACGAGACATCCGGACTTCAAACATGCGTCCGAAACCTGGTGGCCAAGAATCTTAGGCTTGTCGACATAATCCAGGTGATGCTCATCCGCCGGATTCTCCCATGCCAACAATGGGCCTTTAATTTGTGGGAGTTCGATCCGGCACAGCACCGAACCTTGAGCCGACTCTTCGACACTACGTACGAAGATGCCTAGAAGGTGCTGTTCAAGGGCGCTGAAGCCCCAGCATCCGCTACCAAAGATCGCGGATACAGCTCGCGGCGTCCAGCTGGCGAGGTAAGTTATTTTACCCTTTACGGGACTCTTTTTTCATAGATTGACTCTACGCGGGATCTAAAACTCCCTAATCTTTGACAGGACTGGCTGAAGACGTCTGGACAGATTAACTGTCCGGCTCCTTTGCCGGAAGACCCGGAGGACGCCCGATTAACGGGGCTGCTGGCTCCGGCGCCCCATGTGGTGCCGGAGAAGAAGGCCAAGAAGGAGGCCACGGGAACTCGAAGGAGCTCCCGACGCCAGTCTTGTCGATTCTGAAGCAGAATCTTCTCCACGAGGACGAGGAGGAAGAAGAAGAAGCTCCTCCCAGCGGGGAGGAGAAGAAAAGGAAGGCCGCCCCAACGGGGGAGGCCGGAGGGTCCAAGAAGGGAAGAAACCTTCCTCCGGACTTCTCCACCAACGTCGACGACGACGAGGAGGATTGGCCAAGCCCCTGGCGAGATCATAAGTGTCCGGATACCCATGGCTTTTTATTATTGTAGAGTATTCTCTAATGTGGAACAACCGTGCAGCCCTCCCAAGGGCGAGTTCGCCGATTCATCGAGCGGGTCCCTGGGCTCGTCGGAAATGGAGAGTACTTCGCTTCCGACCGCTTCCTCGCCTCACACTGTGGACGATGCCGCGGTGGGGCCCCAAGGGGGGCTTGGTCAAGAGGAAGTAGCGCAAGAGGTGCCACAAGGCGACTTCCCGGACTCCAGGCGCGCGGGGGGCAAGACCCCCAGGGGCTCTAAGCCTGACCCTCGTCCGGACTCCATGCCGGAACCATCAGCGGTTCCAAAATTCGGACAGCGGATCCTTCGCAAGAAGGGTAAGACGCCGGTGTCCTCCGTCCAACCGGAGGCACCGGATAGCTTACTGGAGGCGCTTAACGGCGCTTCCGTCGAGGAGGAGCACCGCCTTTATTATGAGTGCGGTGATCCGGACAGTTCGATCCGCCAAGAGCGGACTGACCGAAGCTTACCAGCCTTCTAACAGGCTTTGAGGTAAGTTTGAGAATATGTAAAATATAACCGCATAGACGGTATCCTGATGCTTAGTTCGATTGTTCGGAAAGAAAAGCCGGACTAAGGATCTAAAAAGATATACGTAGGAGTCTAACATAAGTATGTCAATATGGGAATGCAGGCTGCGCTGCTGACCTCTGCCGGACTGACTGTGGAGGTCAATGTATTAAAGCAGAACCTCGAGCGGTTCGAGAACGAGCTCGGACAAGCCAAGAAGCAGCTCGGGGACAAGGAAGGTAAGTAATACCTTATTAAAGAAATACCTTATAGAAAAGGTTTTGGTTGCAAAAAATAACAGGAATAACTTGGGTACTGCAAGGGCCACGAACGAGGTGGCGACCCTGAAGGAAGCGGTGTCCGTGGCCGAAAACAAAGCGGCTGCGAAACGCACCGAGTGAGAGAAGGGGGAGGCGTAGCTGGCCAAGGTACGGCAAGAGCTCCAAGCTCTCGTGGAAAAACACGAGAGTTTGGAGCGTGACTCGAAGACTCGATAGTCCGAGCTCGCCTCGGCTCTTGAGAGTGCCAAAGCTGCTAAGGCCGAGGCCCAAAAAGCCCTCCAAGGAATTGAGTCCTTAAACAAGATAGCGGCGGGTAAGGCATTCTTTATGCAAAGCAAGCATGTGAAAGTGAATTACCTATTACTTACCCGGATTCGGAGCTCTCCAGGAGCATTCGCAGATTTGCCCCGTAGTGTGTCTGATGCTGCAGCATTCTACCGCGCCAAGGAGGGGAGCTCGACGAACAAGGTGTTCTGGTCTCAGTATGTTGAGGCCGACCATCCAGTGCCCCTGAGCGACCAGCTGAAGCAGCTGGTCGAGCTCCATAAGGTCACCGAACAGGCCATGAAGGGCCTTATAGCGCGGCTGTGGCCATTGGAGGCCATGCCCGGGAGCTACTTCGGCTTGGTGCAGCGGCTGGTGGATGCCTGTCCGCGGCTTGAAGTCATCAAGCGCTCCGTCTGCATTGAAGGTGTCCGTCGGGCCCTTGCCCGTGCTAAAGTGCACTGGGGCAAGCTGGATGCGGAGAGGCTTGTGACGGATGGGCCACCGAAGGGCCATGAGCATCATGACGCCCGAAATGTACTATGAGGGCCTCCTGAAGGGTGCCCGCGCAATAGCGGATGAGTGCTCCAAAGATGTAATTTTTGAATAAACTCGCATTTGTTATCCTGTACGCTGAAAACTTGTTCATATGCGCTAAGCAACGCTTATTAATTTAAAATATTACCTTCTGTGCGGCCGTTTATCAAATTTGAGAGATGGCACGAGTGCTGGGGTGTTCGGGATAAACTTGAGCACTCTTGTTCCCATTCTTGGGTCCATCTAGGGAGGCGCTCAACACAACGAACAAGACAACCAAACTTATAATGCTTGAACACTCTCACTTAGCCATAGAATTCTATAATTTTAAATTTCGGCGAAGCCCCTAGTATTCAGAAGACCGAGTTCGGGCGCTATCCACGCCTATGGCGGACAATTCGGTTCCTCGCTCTAAGCGGCATAAGTCTGTAGGGACCCGAAAAAACCTCTCGAACAGCGACCGGCTCTCGCCCTATCATGACAGTCAGTTTTAGCTTTCTCCACTGAGGTGCTCGACCCAGCATAACTGGGGCACAATCGCAGTGGTTCTCCCGATGCTACCTTAGCCGATATAGCGGAACGTAAGGTACCAAAATACGGGAGCCGGGCAAACCCAACTATTGACCCAAGACATGATTCGGAGCCAATTCATATAATGCTATAAGTTCGGGTGCCGCACTTGTGAAAGTGTTCGGACTTATCACACCATAATTTTGGGATACTTAAGCCCCTGGTGTATAGGCCGTACCAAAGTGTACGGTTGCAACATGTCGTGAAATGAACATATGTATATATAAAGGAAGTAGAGCATTAATAAGAAAGAGCTATGTATTGTTTATTCAAAAAGGTACTGCAATGGAAGCAGAACGATACAAATAGTGCGATAAGCAAGGGATGGGACTATCTAACATGTCCCCCTCTAGGGGTAAGCTGCTGGATGATATGTAAAACATGTATACTGCTCGTAATAGAGACCACCTGAACACTCGACGTTGCTTTCCGCTTCCCTGGCTATTGCATCGTGAGTTCGGCGATTCAAGTGCCGGACAGGACTTCTCAAAGACGGAGTCCTGAAAGTAAAAAAAGGAAGAAAAAGAAAAAAGGAAAAAGAAGTGACACAAACGGAGCCCACAGTGCGGTCGAGCCGCATTCTTGGCGTGCCGTTGTCTTGCCCCTCCCCATATGCCCATGGTATCTCCAGAGCGTAATTATGCACGCGTAATACTAGCTTCGCAATTTCGCGAGGGCTGGGGTTGAGGCCGGATTGCTACTCGTGCTTGAATCGTGCCAGGTGGTCTTGTTGCAGGTTACTCCGGGCGCGTTTGGCGGTGTCCGGACGCTTAGTGGCCGGACTCGAGAATTGTCGTGAGAGGCTGCTTTGCACCTCCGCCGCGAGGGCCGCCGTATGCTCCTCCGTTCGGAGAGAGCGTTCGCTGTTTCCATTGACCGTGATTAATCCTCGAGGGCCTGGCATCTTGAGCTTGAGGTATGCGTAGTGTGGCACGACATTGAACTTTGCAAACGCGGTTCGTCCGAGCAGTGCATGATAGCCGCTGCGGAATGGGACGATGTCGAAGATTAACTCTTCGCTTCGGAAGTTACCCGGAGATCCAAAGAACACTTCGAGTGTGATTGAGCCTGTACAATTGGCCTCTACACCCGGTATGACGCCTTTAAAGGTCGTCTTTGTAGGTTTAATCCTTGAGGGGTCTATGCCCATTTTATGACCGTATCCACGATAAAGCAGGTTCAGGCTGCTACCGCCGTCCATCAGGACTCTGGTTAGGTGAAATCCGTCAATAATTGGGTCAAGAACCAATGCGGCGAAGCCGCCGTGACGGATGCTAGTGGGGTGCTCCCTTCGATCGAAGGTGATCGGGCAGGAAGACCATGGGTTGAACTTTGGGGCGACTGGCTCCATGGCATATACGTCCCGTAGTGCACGCTTCCGCTCCCTTTTGGGTATGTGGGTTGCGTATATCATGTTCACCGTCCGCACTTGTGTGGGAAAACCTTTCTGTCCTCTATTGTTCGGCGGCCGGGGCTCTTCCTCGTCATCACTATGCAGTCCCTTGTCATTGAGTTCGTCACTTAACTTGCCTGCTTGCTTGAACACCCAACAATCCCTGTTGGTGTGATTGGCTGGTTTTTCGGGGGTGCCATGTATTTGGCCCAAGCGATCGAGTATGCGGTCCAAGTTGGACGGGCCCTGGGTATTTCTTTTGAATGGCTTCTTCCGCTGACCGGGTTTAGAGCCTCTGAATCCGGCATTGACGGTTCAGTATTATCGCCGTTAATGCGGCGCTTGTTCTTGTTGCGACGCGACCTGCCATTGCTGTCCTTGGTATCCGGACTATCAGGATGTTTGGCCAAGTTGTTGCTTCGAGCTAGCCAGCTGTCCTCTCCCGCACAAAAGCGAGTCATGAGGGTTGTGAGGGCCACCATTGATTTCGGCTTTTCCTGTCCTAGGTGCCGGGCAAGCCACTCGTCGCGGATGTTATGTTTGAAGGCTGCAAGGGCCTCTGCGTCCGGACAGTCAACGATTTGATTTTTCTTTGTTAGGAACCGAGTCCAGAATTGTCTCGCCGATTCTTCTGGCTGCTGAATTATGTGGCTAAGGTCATCGGCGTCTGGTGGTCGCACATATGTGCCCTGGAAGTTATCAAGGAATGCGGCTTCCAGGTCCTCCCAACAACCAATTGATTCTGCTGGCAAGCTATTGAGCCAATGTCGAGCTGGTCCTTTAAGCTTGAGCGGGAGGTATTTGACGGCATGTAGATCATCACCGCGGGCCATGTGGATATGGAGGAGATAATCCTCGATCCAGACCGCAGGATCTGTGGTACCATCGTATGATTCGATGTTTACGGGGTTGAAGCCCTCGGGTATTTGATGATCCATTACTTCATCTGTGAAGCATAGTGGGTGTGTGGCGCCTCTGTATTGGGCTATATCACGACGTAGCTCATATGAGCTTTGTCTACTGTGTTCGGCCCGGCCGGTTTTGCTGTATCCGGCGCGACGGTAATCATCCCGCATTGCTGGGCGCCCACGCGATCCGTAGATCGATCTTGTATGTTTTGCCTTATCCTCCAATATATCTCGCAAGTCCGGCGCGTTTTCCCGTGCCTTAGTACTTTTTGAGCGGCGTCGGGGTGTGGCTTGAGCGGAGGGCCGAGAGGCTTCTGTCATGCCACGAGGTGGCCGGTCTGCCATGTCGTGCGCCGGTGACTTGGGTGCTTCCTCCTCTAGTCGAGGCAACGACTTGCGTTTGGGGTAGCTTTTGGAGGGGCATTCGAGTTCATACTCTTCGGCAGCAAGGACTTCAATCCATCTGTCAGCTAGCAGGTCTTGATCAGCTCTAAGCTGTTGCTGCTTTTTCTTGAGGCTGCTTGCCGTGGCTATAAGCCTGCGTTTGAAACGCTCCTGTTCGGCGGGATCCTCAGGCACGAAAAATTCGTCGTCGTCGAGGCTTGCCTCATCTTCGGAGGGAGGCGCATAATTATCGTCCTCGACCTCTCTTTATGCCGCACTGTCGTGCGGACTTGCTTCTCCCTCCTCCTGCGCTGAGTCCTGCTGGAGGGGGTTCTCTTCGGCACTGTCCGGGGTGTTATTATCTCCCGTGCCGGAATCACCGTTTTTATTGTGGCGGGATTTAGAGCGGCGCCGCTGACGTTGGCGCTTCGGCTGTTTCTTGGAGGGGTCATCCTCCGTTGTTCCATCGTCATTCCCGTCTTTTGGGATATCCACCATGTATATGTCATATGACGAGGTGGCCTTCCAGTGCCCTGTAGGCGCTGGGTCTTGGTCGTCTCCGGCATCGTCGTCCATACCGTCGATGTCTTCGGAGTCGTAGTCTAGCATGTCGGTTAAATCATCGAGAGTGGCTACCAAGTGGGTGGTGGGTGGGCATTGAATTTCTTCGTCGTCCGCATCCCAACCTTCCTGTCCGTAGTCCGGCCAGGGCTCTCCGGATAAAGAGAGAGACTTTAGTGAATTCAGGATGTCGCCAAAGGGCGAGTGCTGAAAGATGTCCGCGGCAGTGAACTCCATGACCGGCGCCCAATCGGATTCGATTGGCAGGGGCGCAGAGGGTTCGGAGTCCGGCACCCTAGAGTCGAGGTCTTCGCAAAGGACAGGGATGGCGTTTGGCTCGATCGCCGTAGAGATTGTAGCCCCCGAGGCGGTGTCCAACCACTCGTCGTCGATCGGGGAATCCGGCTCCGGATTAAGGGTCGGAGCGGATACTGGTGCGGCCTCGAGGCAATCGTTCGGCTGCAGAGTTAGATCATGCCCATCGAGACAGTGCGGCACGCTTGGCTGCGGCTCGAATCCGTCGAAGATCAAGTCTCCACGGATATCGGCCGTATAGTTCAAACTTCCAAATCTGACCTGATGGCCAGGGGCGTAGCTTTCGATCTGCTCCAGATGGCCAAGCGAATTGGCCCGCAGTGCAAAGCCGCCGAACACGAAGATCTGTCCGGGGAGAAAACTCTCACCCTGGACCGCGTCGTTGTTGATGATCGAAGGAGCCATCGGGCCTATCGGTGACGACACAAAGGAACCCTCAATGAAAGCACCAATGTCGGTGTCAAAACCGGCGGATCTCGGGTAGGGGGTCCCGAACTGTGCGTATAGGCGGATGGTAACAGGAGACAAGGGACACGATGTTTTTACCCAGGTTTGGGCCCTCTCGATGGAGGTAATTCCCTACTCCTGCTTGATTAATATTCATGATATGGGTAGTACAAGAGTAGATCTACCACGAGATCAAGGAGGCTAAACCCTAGAAGCTAGCCTATGGTATGATTGTTGTTTTTTCCTACGGACTAAAACCCTCCGGTTTATATAGACACCGGATAGGTTAGGGTTACACAGAGTCAGTTACAATGGTAGGAGATCTACATATCCGTATCGCCAATCTTGCCTTCCACGCCAAGGAAAGTCCCATCCGGACACGGGACGAAGTCTTCAATCTTGTATCTTCATAGTCTTGTAGTCCGGCCGTGACGATAGTTCGGCTATCCGGACACCCCCTAGTCCGGGACTCCCTCAACAAGTATACCCTCATCAAAACCATACATCTTGCAAAGTGCTTCCCAATTTTTGCAACCAAAATGGGTTACACTCTCAGAATTGTACATCTTAACCTCAAAATCCACACCATGATTGGTCCTTAGGTGAATTTTCTTTGTTTCCATACTTTCATGGTCTTCAAAACCCATCCTCTCCAAGATATAGCGTCTTGCATAGCATGGGATAAGCTAGTCGAATTGGAAAGGATGAAAAGTACACATTCAAATAGTTGAAGTCGTGCTTAATTACGAAAAAACTCTTGTACTTGCGTACCGTTTCAACATCAAAGGTCTCCTCGAGCTTAATTCTAAAGCGCCGATCTTCGTCCAGCTCAAGGAACCTATCGCACATACCTCGGTCGTCGTGGCACCAGTCGCACTCCCCCGGACGGTTTTCGTCGTCCGAGTATTGACATTTCCTATGTTCATAATTCAAATATTAAACTTGTACAATTAAATATATGTACTAAAAAACCTAAATTAGATCATTATTATTCATCACGGGTTGAATATTGTTTTGTCGAGCCTTTTCTTGAAAACTCTCAGCTCACGTGGTGTACATATTCGACCGTCGGTGATGGTAGCTCCTCCTTTCATTCCTGAGTACATTACACCAAATTGTCTAGCAGACGGGAATGAAGGAGAAGCTACCCCCACAACAACAGTCGGGATTCTTCGTCCTCTCATATATGGTGGAGACTCGACAGACTTACAGTCAACCCGAGGACTCATATTATAGGACTCATATTGACATGGAGATTTGGCTGGTCTCACCTCGAGGTCGGAGTCGGGTCGGTGACCGTGACGACGGTGCGGATGATGGAGGGGGCTCCTATATTTCTGTAAAAACAAAAACCCTATAAGCTATCAAGTAATCAAATTCATACGCCTTGCACAGTGCTCTCCAATTTTAGCATTTGAAGTAGGAGTACTTTCCAATTTGAGCATTCAATAAGCAAAACCAAATCGTAAAATAAAGTAGTATTCAAATTAGCATGCATTCAATTATAGCAAAACTACATCATCTCTTGCGTCCGTACATCGTCGAATATTATCACTAATTAATACACCTTGAATACTATCATACATTTAGCATCGCTAATACAGCTAGAACCGTAGCGCCCGGGTATCGGCGCGGGCGGTGGACACCCAAAGAGAAGGAACCATCAGAGGATCATAGCTCCAGTGAGATCCCTGAAGAACCTGCCAGGTATTGTCGGACCTGCCCTCCAACGCAACCATGTAGCGACGGACGTGCTCGTCCTCCTCGCTGACATGGTGACGTACCACCTCCGGGTGTCTGGAAGCCTCGGCACCGTCAATGGCCCACGTGACCGCCACCAAAGAAGGATCGGGTCAACGACAGGCTGGCTCCTCACCAACCTACCCCCCCGGAAGGTAGCACATCCCAATACCAGCCCGGCAGAGCCCAGTCCCGGACGTGGCCCTTCTGATCAAGCCGGCCTCCTCCACCGAGTCGACAACGAGGATGCAGGATAGGCATCGTCGACGCCGATGCGGGAATAATTGCTTGAACTAAAAAAGTAAACTATTTCTATTAATTTTCTTACTAAAAATAAACTACTTCTATAGTAAAATAAAGTAGTTTTACTAAATCAACTAGTTCAACTACTTAGCACTTATTATAAATAAAATAAAGTAGTACTTACTTAAAATAACTACGTACTTCTAAATATAGTAAAATTTAATAAAGTAGTTTTATTAAATCAACTAGTTCAATTACGTAGCACTTATTATAAATAAAATAAAGTAGTACTTAGTAAAAATAAACTACGTACTTCTAAATATAGTAAAATTTAATAAAGTGGTTTTATTAAATCAACTAGTTCAACTACTAAGCACTAACCTAAAATCGATATCTACTAACCTAAATAAAAAACTAATACATATATGAAAAAAACATATATAAACAAAAAATGCTATGAACATTATATTCATACATAGACATAGCCACATCCATTCATCATATAGCTACCACATACATATATACATTATATATATGAAAAAAATGCAATGAAAAATAATAATACTAATTATATGGAAAAAATGAACATAGCCGTGGCGGCGGCGGCTCACATCAGGGGTGGCCGGCGAGGGCGATGGAGGATGGCGACGGGCATGGGCAAGTGGAGGGCTATTTACGACGGGCGGCGGGGGCCGGAGGGCTTACGGCGACGGTCACGCGACCACTGGGGCGACGGAGGGCGACGGCGGCGGGCGGAGGTCGATTTACCACGGGCAACGGCGTGGTGGCGGAGGGTGACGGCGACGGCAAGGGGGCGGAGGGCGATGGCGACGGTGACGGGCAACGGCTCGGGTCATGGAGGGCGGCGACGACGACGGGGCGGAGGGCGACGGGCGACAGGCGACGGCATGGGCGGCGGACGGTGTCAGCGTGGGCTCGGGGGCACGGGCGATGACGACGGTGACGGGGCAGCCTGGCGGCGTCGTTGGGCGGGGGGCAACTGGCAATGAAATTTTCACAAGTGCTAGTTATATATGAAGGAAATATGCCCTAGAGGCAATAATAAAGTTATTATTTATTTCCTTATATCATGATAAATGTTTATTATTCATGCTAGAATTGTATTAACCGGAAACATAATACATGTGTGAATACATAGACAAACAGAGTGTCACTAGTATGCCTCTACTTTACTAGCTCGTTAAATCAAAGATGGTTATGTTTACTAACCATAGACATGAGTTGTCATTTGATTAACGGGATCACATCATTAGGAGAATGATGTGATTGACTTGACCCATTCCGTTAGCTTAGCACTTGATCGTTTAGTATGTTGCTTATGCTTTCTTCATGACTTATACAAAGTTCCTGCAACTATGAGATTATGCAACTCCCGTTTACGGAGGAACATTTTGTGTGCTACCAAACGTCACAACGAATCTGGGTGATTATAAAGGTGCTCTACAGATGTCTCCAAAAGTATATGTTGAGTTGGCATGAATTAAGATTAGGTTTTGTCACTCCGATTGTCGGAGAGGTATCTCTGGGCCATCTCGGTAATGCACATCACTATAAGCCTTGCAAGCAATGTGGCTAATGATTTAGTTACGGAATGATGCATTACGGAACGAGTAAAGAGACTTGCCAAGAACGAGATTGAACTAGGTATTGGATACCGACGATCGAATCTCGGGCAAGTAACATACCGATGACAAAGGGAACAACGTATGTTGTTATGCGGTCTGACCGATAAAGATCTTCGTAGAAAATGTAGGAACCAATATGGGCATCCAGGTCCCGCTATTGGTTATTGACCGGAGATGTATCTCGGTCATGTCTACATTGTTCTCGAACCGTAGGGTCCGCACGCTTAAGGTTTCGATGACGGTTATATTATGAGTTTGTGTATTTTGATGTACCGAAGGAGTTCGGAGTCCCGGATGTGATCACGGACATGACGAGGAGTCTCGAAATGATCGAGACATAAAGATTGATATATTGGACGGCTATATTCGGACACCGGAAAGGTTCCGGAGAAAGACGGAGTGCCGGATGGGTTACCGGAACCCCCCGGGGATGTAATGGGCCTTATTGGGCCAAGAGGGGAGAGAGAGGGCTGCGCCAAGAGGTGGCGTGCGCCCCCCTCATGGGGAGTCCGAATTGGACAAGGAGGGGGGGCGCGGCCCCCCTTTCCCTCTCCCTCTCCCTCTCTTTCCTTTCCCCTTCCTCCTTCCTAGTTGGACTAGGAAAGGGGAGTCCTACTCCCACTAGGAGGAGGACTCCCCCTCCCTTGGCGCACCTCCTAGGGGCCGGCCGCCCTCCCCTTGCTCCTTTATGTCACGGGGCAGGGGGCACCCTAGAACACACAAGTTGATCCTTGAGATCGTTTCAGCTGCAGCGGTGCCCCCTCCACCATATTCCACCTCGGTCATATCGTAGCGGTGCTTAGGCGAAGCCCTGCGTCGGTAGAACATCAAGATCGTCACCACGCCGTCGTGCTGACAGAACTCTCTCTCCCCGAAGCTTTGCTGGATCGGAGCCCGAGGAGCGTCACCGAGCTGTACGTGTGCCAAGAACTCGGAGGTGCCGGAGTAACGGTGCTTGGATCGGTTGGATCGCGAGGAGAACGTACGACTACTTCCTCTACGTTGTGATTGCTTCCGCTTCGGTCTACGAGGGTACGTAGACAACACTCTCCCCTCTCGTTGCTATGCATCACCATGATCTTGCGTGTGCATAGGAAAAAATTTGAAATTACTACGTTCCCCAACAGTGGCATCAGAGCCTAGGTTTTTATGGTTTGATGTTTTGCACGAGTAGAACACAAGTGAGTTGTGGGCGATACAAGTCATACTGCCTACCAGCATGTCATACTTTGGTTCAGCGGTATTGTGAGATGAAGCGGCCCGGACCGACATTACGCCAGACGCTTACGCGAGACTGGTTTCACTGCTACGAGCACTCGTGCTTAAAGGTGGCTGGCGGGTGTCTGTCTCTCTCACTTTAGTTGAACCGAGTGTGGCTACGCCCGGTCCTTGAGAAGGTTAATACGGAGTCTATTTGACGAAGTATCGTTGTGGTCTTGATGCGTAGGTGAGATTGGTTCTTTCTTAAGCCCGTAGCAGCCACGTAAAATTTGCAACAACAAAGTAGAGGACGTCTAACTTGTTTTTGCAGGGCATGTTGTGATGTGATATGGTCAAGACGTGATGCTATATTTTATTGTATGAGATGATCATGTTTTGTAACCAAAGTTATCGGCAACTGGCTGGAGCCATATGGTTGTCGCTTTATTGTATGAAATGCAAACGCCCTGTAATTGCTTTACTTTATCACTAAGCGGTAGCGATAGTCGTAGAAGCAATAGATGGCGTAACGACAACGATGCTACGATGGAGACCAAGGTGTCGGCGCCGGTGACAATGGTGATCACGACGGTGCCGGAGATGGAGATCACAAGCACAAGATGATGATGGCCATATCATATCACTTATATTGATTGCATGTGATGTTTATCCTTTATGCATCTTATTTTGCTTTGATTGACGGTAGCATTTTAAGATGATCTCTCACTAAAATTATCAAGAAGTGTTCTCCCTGAGTATGCACCGTTGCTAAAAGTTCATAGTATCCAGACACCACGTGATGATCGGGTGTGATAAGTTCTACGTCCATCTACAACGGGTGCAAGCCAGTTTGCACACGCAGAATACTCAGGTTAAACTTGACGAGCCTAGCATATGCAGATATGGCCTCGGAACACGGAGACCGAAAGGTCGGCGTGAATCATATAGTAGATATGATCAACATAATGATGTTCACCATTGAAAGCGACTCCATCTCACGTGATGATCGGTTATGGTTTAGTTGATTTGGATCACGTAATCACTTAGATGACTAGAGAGATATCTGTCTAAGTGGGAGTTATTTAATATGATTAATTAAAACTTAAATTTATCATGAACTTAGTACTGATAGTATTTTGCTTGTCTATGTTTCTTGTAGATAGATGGCTCGTCTTTGTTGTTCCGTTGAATTTTAATGCGTTCCTTGAGAAAGCAAAGTTGAAAGATGATGGTAGCAATTACACGGACTGGGTCCGTAACTTGAGGGTTATCCTCATTGCTGCACAGAAAAATTACGTCCTGGAAGCACCGCTGGGTGACAGGCCTCTTTCTTTGAGCAACGCCGGAAGTTGTGAGCGTCTGGCGAGCAAAGTCGATGACTACTCTATAGTTCAGTGTGCCATGCTTTACGGCTTAGAACCGGGTCTTCAACGACGTTTTGAACGTCATGGAGCATATGAGATGTTCCAAGAGTTGAAGTTAATATTTCAAGCAAATGCCCGGATTGAGAGATATGAAGTCTCTAATAAGTTCTATAGCTGCAAGATGGAGGAGAATAGTTTTGTCAGTGAGCACATACTCAAAATGTCTGGGTATAATAATCACTTAATTCAGCTGGGAGTTAATCTTCCGGATGATAGTGTCATTGACAGAATTCTCCAATCACTGCCACCAAGCTACAAGAGCTTCGTGATGAACTATAATATGCAAGGGATGACTAAGACAATTCTGAGCTCTTCGCAATGCTAAAAGTCATGGAGGTAGAAATCAAGAAAGAGCATCAAGTGTTGATGGTCAATAAGACCACTACTTTCAAGAAAAAGGGCAAAGGGAAGAAGAAGGAAACTTCAAAAGAACAGCAAGAAAGTTGCTGCTCAAGAGAAGAAACCCAAGTCTGGACCTAAGCCTGAAATCGAGTGTTTTTACTGCAAGCGGTGGACACTTTGGAAGCGGAACTGCCCCAAGTATTTGGCGGATAAGAAGGATGGCAAGGTGAACAAAGGTATATGTGATATACATGTTATTGATGTGTACCTTACTAGAGCTCGTAGTAGCACTTGGGTATTTGATACTGGTTCTGTTGCTAATATTTGCAACTCGAAACAGGGACTACGGAATAGACGAGCACTGGCAAAGGACGAGGTGACGATGCGCGTGGGAAACGGTTCCAAAGTCAATGTGATCGCGGTCGGCACGCTACCTCTACATCTACCTTCGGGATTAGTTTTAGACCTAAATAATTGTTATTTGGTGCCCGCGTTAAGCATGAACATTATATCTGGATCTTGTTTGATGCGAGACGGTTATTCATTTAAATCAGAGAATAATGGTTGTTCTATTTATATGAGTAATATCTTTTATGGTCATGCACCTTTGAAGAATGGTCTATTCTTGTTAAATCTCGATAGTAGTGACACACATATTCATAATGTCGAAGCCAAAAGATGCAGAGTTGATAATGATAGTGCAACTTATTTGTGGCACCGCCGTTTAGGTCATATCGGTGTAAACGCATGAAGAAACTCCATACAGATGGACTTTTGGAATCACTTGATTATGAATCACTTGGTACTTGCGAACCGTGCCTCATGGGCAAGATGACTAAAACACCGTTCTCCGGTTGTATGGAGAGAGCATCAGATTTATTGGAAATCATACATACAGATGTATGTGGTCCGATGAATGTTGAAGCTCGTGGCGGATATCGTTATTTTCTCACCTTCACAGATGATTTAAGCAGATACGGGTATATCTACTTGATGAAACATAAATCTGAAACATTTGAAAAGTTCAAAGAATTTCAAAGTGAAGTAGAAAATCATCGTAACAAGAAAATAAAGTTTCTATGATCTGATCGTGGAGGAGAATATTTGAGTTACGAGTTTGGTCTACATTTGAAGCAATGCGGAATAGTTTCGCAACTCACGCCACCGGGAACACCCCAACATAATGGTGTGTCCGAACGTCGTAATCGTACTTTACTAGATATGGTGCGATCTATGATGTCTATTTCCGATTTACCACTATCATTTTGGGGTTATGCTTTAGAGACGGCCGCATTCACGTTAAATAGGACACCGTCAAAATCCGTTGAGACGACACCTTATGAACTATGGTTTAGCAAAAAACCAAAGTTGTCGTTTCTGAAAGTTTGGGGTTGCGATGCTTATGTGAAAAAACTTCAACCTGATAAGCTTGAACCCAAATCGAAAAAATGTGTCTTCATAGGATACCCAAAGGAGACAATTGGGTATACCTTCTATCACAGATCCGAAGGCAAGACATTCGTTGCTAAGAATGGATCCTTTCTAGAGAAGGAGTTTCTCTCGAAAGAAGTGAGTGGGAGGAAAGTGGAACTTGATGAGGTAATAGTACCAGCTCCCTTATTGGAAAGTAGTTCATCACGTAAATCGGTTTCGTGACACCTACCCTAGTTAGCGAGGAAGATAATGATAATGATCATGAAACTTCAGATCAAGTTGTCACGAACTTCAGAGATCAACCAGAATAAAAACCGCACTGCAGTGGTACGGTAATCCTATTCGGAAGTCATGATACTAGATCATGGTGAACCTACGAACTATGAAGAAGCGATGGTGAGCCCAGATTCCACAAAATGGCTTGAAGCCATGAAATCTGAGATGGGATCCATGTATGAGAACAAAGTATGGACTTTGGTTGACTTGCCCGATGATCGGCAAGCCATTGAAAATAAATGGATTTTTAAGAAGAAGACTGACGCTGATGGTAATATAACTATCTATAAAGCTCGACCTGTTGCGAAAGGTTTTCGACAAGTTCAAGGGGTTGACTACGATGAGACTTTCTCACCCGTAGCGATGCTTAAGTCTGTCCGAATCATGTTAGCAATTGCCGCATTTTATGATTATGAAATTTGGCAAATGGATGTAAAAACTGCATTCTTGAATGGATTTCTAGAAGAAGAGTTGTATATGATGCAACCAGAAGGTTTTGTTGATCCAAAAGGCGCTAACAAAGTGTGCAAGCTCAGCGATCAATTTATGGTCCGGTGCAAGCCTCTCGGAGTTGGAATAAACGTTTTGATAGTGTGATCAAAGCAAATGGTTTTATATGAGACTTTTGGAGAAGCCTGTATTTACAAGAAAGTGAGTGGGAGCTCTGTAGCATTTCTAATATTATATGTGGACGACATATTGTTAATTGGAAATGATATAGAAATTCTGGATAGCATAAAAGGATACTTGAATAAAAGTTTTTCAATGAAAGACCTCGGTGAAGCTGCTTACATATTGGGCATCAAAATCTATAGAGATAGATCAAGACGCTTAATTGGACTTTCACAAAGCACATACCTTGATAAAGTTTTGAAAAAGTTCAAAATGGATCAGGCAAAGAAAGGACTTTTACCTGTGTTACAAGGTATGAAATTGAGTGAGACTCAATGCCCGACCACAGCAAAAGATAGAGAGAAAATGAAAAATGTTCCCTATGCTTCAGCCATAGGCTCTATCATGTATGCAATGCTATGTACCAGACCTGACGTATGCTTAGCAATAAGCTTAGCAGGAAGGTACCAAAGTAATCCAGAGTGGATCATCGACAGCGTCAAGAACATCCTGAAATACACGAAAAGGACTAAGGATATGTTTCTCGTATATGGAGGTGACAAAGAGCTAATCGTAAATGGTTACGTCGATGCAAGCTTTGACACTGATCCGGACGATTCTAAATCGCAAACCGGATACGTATTTTTATTAAACGGTGGAGCTATCAGTTGGTGCAGTTCTAAACAAAGCGTCGTGGCGGGATCTACATGTGAAGCGGAGTATATAGCTGCTTCGGAAGCAGCAAATGAAGGAGTCTGGATGAAAGAGTTCATTTCCGATCTAGGTGTCATACCTAGTGCATCGGGACCAATGAAGATCTTCCGTGACAATATTTGGTGCAATTGCCTTGGCAAAGGAATCCAGATTTCACAAGAGGACCAAGCACATCAAGAGACGCTTCAATTCCATTCGGGACCAAGTCCAAGTGGGAGACATAGAGATTTGCAAGATACATACGGATCTGAATGTTGCAGACCCATTGACTAAGCCTCTTCCACGAGCAAAACATGATCAGCACCAAGACTCCATGGGTGTTAGAATCATTCTTGTATAATCTAGATTATTGACTCTAGTGCAAGTGGGAGACTCAAGGAAATATGCCCTAGAGGCAATAATAAAGTTATTATTTATTTCCTTATATCATGATAAATGTTTATTATTCATGCTAGAATTGTATTAACCGGAAACATAATACATGTGTGAATACATAGACAAACAGAGTGTCACTAGTATGCCTCTACTTTACTAGCTCGTTAAATCAAAGATGGTTATGTTTCCTAACCATAGACATGAGTTGTCATTTGATTAACGGGATCACATCATTAGGAGAATGATGTGATTGACTTGACCCATTCCGTTAGCTTAGCACTTGATCGGTTAGTATGTTGCTTATGCTTTCTTCATGACTTATACAAAGTTCCTGCAACTATGAGATTATGCAACTCCGTTTACGGAGGAACATTTTGTGTGCTACCAAACGTCACAACGTAATCGGGTGATTATAAAGGTGCTCTCTGAGATGTCTCCAAAAGTATATGTTGAGTTGGCATGAATTAAGATTAGGTTTTGTCACTCCGATTGTCGGAGAGGTATCTCTGGGCCATCTCGGTAATGCACATCACTATAAGCCTTGCAAGAAATGTGGCTAATGAGTTAGTTACGGAATGATGCATTACGGAACGAGTAAAGAGACTTGCCAAGAACTTAGATTGAACTAGGTATTGGATACCGACGATCGAATCTCGGGCAAGTAACATACCGATGACAAAGGGAACAACATATGTTGTTATGCGGTCTGACCGATAAAGATCTTCGTAGAAAATGTAGGAACCAATATGGGCATCCAGGTCCCGCTATTGGTTATTGACCGGAGATGTATCTCGGTCATGTCTACATTTTTCTCGAACCGTAGGGTCCGCACGCTTAAGGTTTCGATGACGGTTATATTATGAGTTTGTGTATTTTGATGTACCGAAGGAGTTCGAGTCCCGGATGTGATCACGGACATGACGAGGAGTCTCGAAATGATCGAGAAATAAAGATTGATATATTGGAGGGCTATATTCGGACACCGTAAAGGTTCCGGAAGTTTCCGGAGAAAGACGGAGTGCCGGATGGGTTACCGGAACCCCCCGGGGAAGTAATGGGCCTTATTGGGCCAAGTGGGGAGAGAGAGGGCTGCGCCAGGAGGTGGCGCGCGCCCCCCCCCCATGGGGAGTCCGAATTGGACAAGGAGGGGGGGCGCGGCCCCCCTTTCCCTCTCCCTCTCCCTCTCTTTCCTTTCCCCTTCCTCCTTCCTAGTTGGACTAGGAAAGGGGAGTCCTACTCCCACTAGGAGGAGGACTCCCCCCTCCCTTGGCGCACCTCCTAGGGCCGGCCGGCCCTCCCCCTTGCTCCTTTATATCCGGGGGCAGGGGGGCACCCTAGAACACACAAGTTGATCCTTGAGATCGTTCCTTAGCCGTGTGCGGTGCCCCCCTCCACCATATTCCACCTCGGTCATATCAGAAGCGGTGCTTAGGCGAAGCCTGCGCCGGTAGAACATCAAGATCGCCACCACGCCGTCAGGTCGACAGAACTCTCTCTCCCGGAGCTTTGCTGGATCGGAGCCCGAGGAGCGCCACCGAGCTGTACGTGTGCCAAGAACTCGGAGGTGCCGGAGTAACGGTGCTTGGATCGGTTGGATCGCGAGGAGAACGTCGACTACTTCCTCTACGTTGTGATTGCTTCCGCTTCGGTCTACGAGGGTACGTAGACAACACTCTCCCCTCTCGTTGCTACGCATCACCATGATCTTGCGTGTGCGTAGGAAAATTTTGAAATTACTACGTTACCCAACAATATAGACGAAGCATTGGTCCCGGTTCGTGACAGCAACCGGGACGAATGCCACGTTTAGTCCCGGTTGGTGCCACCAACCGGGACCAAAGGCCTCTTTTCAGCAGCCCAAAGGGCGGGAAGCTGAGGGCTTTGGTCCCGGTTGGTGGCACGAACCGGGACTAAAGGGGGGCATTGGTTCCAGTTGGTGCGACCAACTGGAACCAAAGGGGAGCATTGGTTCCGGTTGGTGCCACCAACCGGGACTAAAGTCCCTGTGCTGGCGCGGTGCGGTGGGAAGTTTAGTCCCACCTCGCTAGCTGAGAGAGCTCAGCACCTGGTTAGAAGCTGAGTTGCAGCTCAGGTGCTGAGCTCCTCTCTACTATGCAGGCATTACATGCCTACCCTTGTCACTGCCATGTTGGGCCTATTGGGCCTGCGGGCCTGCATCCTGGCCCATGTACATATGTGTTTCTAGTCGTATGCAGGCAGTGTGGCCCATTAGGCGGCATTTTTTTATTTTTTCCAGTATTTTTTTTGTATTTTGAATTATTTATTTTCTTTTGATGTTTGCTTTGTTTTTTTATTCTTTTTTCTTTTAGCTCAGAATAATTATATACTTTCTGTTACTCCATTAGTTTCCAAATTTGAATAGTTTAAATTTTAATTCTTTGAAATTTGTGTGAATCACTAGTTGTGAATAACTTCACTATAAAAATATTTTTTGAGTGATTCTTTTTCTTCCTATTTAATATTACTGTGTTTTATCATTATATTCAAAAACAGATTTTGTTATTTTAGTTTTTATCAAAAAAATCTTTATGAAAATTCTTTTTGCTACTAAAGTTTCTAACAAAAAATTCTTTATGATAATTCTTTCTGCTTTTCATGTGTTGAATAGAAAGTACTTTGATAATTTTAGTTGCATAAATTTTATATAATTTTAGTTTAAAAAATACAAGAGATTTATAAAAGCTTTTTAGTTGATTCCTTTTGCTATTAGAGTTTATAAAAGCATTTCAAATGAACTCTGAAAAAGGTTGAAAGTTGGCATGGTATCATCATTTCATCCACATAGCATGTGCAAGAAAGTTGAGAGTGTTACGGCAAAAACTAGATGCACTTCATGTATAAAACGGACAATCTCTTTTGAAGTATCAGGATTTCATACGGAAACTTGTCTGTTACAACAGGCATTTCATAATCTTCGGACATGTCTGTCTTGCCCTCCACTCCCACGATGTCCTTTTTTCCTGAAAGAACTATGTGGCGCTTTGGCTCATCGTATGATGTATTCGCTTCCTTATTTTTCCTTTTTCTTGGTTTGGTAGACATGTCCTTCACATAGATAACCTGCGCTACATCATTGGCTAGGACGAACGGTTCGTCAGTGTACCCAAGATTGTTCAGATCCACTGTTGTCATTCCGTACTGTGGGTCTACTTGTACCCCGCCTCCTGACAGATTGACCCATTTGCATTTAAACAAAGGGACCTTAAAATCTACTCCGTAGTCAAGTTCCCATATGTCCACTATGTAAACACAATATGTGTCCTTACCCCTCTCAGTTTCTGCATCAAAGCGGACACCGTTGTTTTGGTTGGTGCTCTTTTGATCTTGGTCGATCGTGTAAAATGTATTCCCATTTATCTCATATCCTTTGTAAGTCATTACAGTCGAAGATGGTCCCCTAGACAACGAGTACAACTCATCACAAACAGTGTTGTCACCTCTAAGACGTGTTTCCAACCAACTGCTGAAAGTCCTGATGTGTTCACATGTAATCCAGTCGTCGCACTGCTCCGGGTGTTTGGAGCGCAGACTGTTCTTGTGTTCATCGACACACTACAAAAAAATACACTTCCGTGATGATACGTGTTTGTCACAGTTGGTCGCGTTTTTTGTCATGCATGTACATCCATGATGATTTTATGACAGAATCAAGATAGTCATACTGTCTTGTCAGAGAAGTGTTCCATGACATTCCAAAATTATCATCACGGAAGTGTCCACTTCCATGACGATAAATCGCGTGTCATAGAATTGCTTTCGTCAAGGGTGACCGACACGTGACATCCACCGTAACGGAACGCTGTTAAGCTATCGGGTCCGGTTTTGGATCTGATAACCCGTTAACAGCCCGGACCAATGGGGATTTTCCACGTGTAAAATCATCATTGGCCGAAGGAAACACGTGTTGCCTCACCGTTGGGACAGATGTCATCCACTCATTGGACTGGAGGCGCCTATGATAGGTCGACACGTGGCATGGCCCAACAGTGGCCCATTCCGGTGGAAAAGACCATCCCAGTAAATATTAGCAGGCCGGCCCATATAAGGCCTACTTGTGTCAGGTCCATTTAAGCCCACGACCCATACGAGATGTGCCAATTCTGCCCGTCAACGGCCCGTTAAAGATTTGACACCATTGCAGCCCATCGTCAGTTCGAGCCCATTAACAGCCCGCTATAAATTTGCGCTCAATATCAGCCCGATGAGATTTCGGCCTGTTAACGGCCCATTCAATGGATGGGCCAATTTTCAGGATGTACATCCTTGGGCTTTTTAGCGACCCATTTAAATGTTGGGCCAATTTCCGGCCCAGTGTGTCTTTCAGCCTGTTGACGGCCCATAAATCTGATGGGCCATTTGTAGTCGGACCTGAGTTTCGTCCTTTTAGCGGCCCATTTAAGGGTTGGGCCAATTTCCTGCCCGGTGTCACTTTCAGCCTGTTGACGGCCCATAAATCAGTTGGGCCATTTGTAGTCAGACCTGAATTTTGGCCTTTTAGCGACCCATTTAAGTGTTGGGCCAATTCCCAGCCCTGTGTGCCTTTCAGCCTGTTAACGGACCATAAATGAGTTGGGCCATTTGTAGTCGGACCTTAGTTCTGGCCTTTTAACGGCCCATGCCCTTCATGGTCCAATACCATCCCGATTTCTCTTTCGGCCTGCTAAAGGCCCACAACACAGTTGGGCCATTTACAATACGACCTGACTTTCGGCCTCTTAGCGGCCCATGCTCTTCATGGTCCAATACAAGCCCGCTGTCTCTTTCGGCCTACTAAAGGCCTAGAGTATAGTTGGGCCATATGTAGCCCAAACTTAGTTACGGCCTGTTAACGGCCCGTGAGATAAATTGGGCCCACCTGTTGCCCGCTTCGATGTCGGCCAGTTAACGACCCAGGAGGTTAGAGGGCCGACCATTAACTTCCGGCCTAGTAACGGCCCATTAACTTAATGGGCCCACTAAAGTTCGTACATGTCTTTAGGCCAAATTAGATAATTTGAGCACATTACGATGAGCAATTATGCACAGGACCAAAACCGATCAAGCAAAGGTACGTCATACAGGGAATAACGTTGCACATCCAGCATATATTACTGGAAATTACATCCACTAGGAAATCAAAGATTGATGCTAGTGCAAATAAATGAGCAGAACCTTACCATCTACAACGTCACAATCTACAACCTCAGCATAGATGACGCCCATAAGCATGTGGGCAAGTTCTTGCTGCTTTGCTACACTGTCTCTGAAAACATTGATCAGTTGTTGTGTCGCATTTACTGCACCTCTTATTCATCCACCATTTCCATCATTGCTTCAGCCATTAATTGGTTCAAAAACATACATTTATTCCGTTGCATTCGAGACAGAGGATACTGAACAGATTCAGATGGCAATTTTGGCGGGCTTGTATTATTGATAGTGGAGAGTGTCTCGACCACTGCATCATAACATAAATTAGGACGGGAACCAAACAAATTAATCATGAGTTATTGCCATATTACCTGGCCTAGATTTACTGGAAAGAAACAATGGGGTTGCCTTGCTATTTTCAGAGTTTGTCTTCTTATCTTCAGCAGCCTGCACAAAATTAACACACTAGCATTGCTATCATTGGCCAAGTAAGATAATAGGAAAGCAACATTGACACAACGAACGTTTGGGCAACTAGCCTACACCAAATTAACACAATATGGCACAGTTATCATCAGCCTGGTAAGGTAATACGAAAGCAACATTGACACAATGAATGAATGGGCAACCAGAGAAGCACTACAATTCAGTAATGTGCGTGATATGAGATAGTACATTCATGCAGCTCAGTATGCAAAACTAACAGGCAGTTTTCCTTACAAAAATCAACATTGGCGTCTTTAACATTTTGCTACAACTAATTTTAGATCAGATAAAGGTTAGATTCACGCCGATTAACAAAATACATGCTGATGTAAAAATATAGTGATATACAACAGGTACTTACATCAGCATTGGAGCACAGAGAATTCCCCCAAGATATTTTCCTCGAATACGATCCCAATGGAGGAAGTTTTCTATCGTTTAACCTTTTTTTGTAAAAGAGAGATGGGTAAGAAACATGTACAAAATATGATCAGAATGCTATAAAATTTCATGATGCGAGGATATGCACATGCTTCTTAGAATGGAGTTGACATTCTTTTGCTAGACTGGAGCGGACTAGTTCTTTGGCCACTGGAATATGCTTATTATCAGTGGGAGTTGGGTTTCTGTGTGCTGGAGCAGTATCTATGAAAAATGGAGTTGGTTTATTATCTCCTGGCGTTTGGATCTTTTGCAAAGACCTGGTTTGTAACCCTTCAGATTATAACATAGACGTCTTCCCCCTGCATGCCTTATATAGAAGAATGGTGCTTCAGTTATAAAACATGCTACAACAGAGATGGAATAGGTCTTCAAGAATAGAATGGCATGACATATTGACATGTATTCCCTCCATCCGGAAATAAATGGATGGGTCTAGGTGTATTTCAGTTCTAGATACATCCAGTTTTATCCATTTCTGCGACATGTAATCCGGACGGAGGGAGTATGATGTAAGAGCTAGGGATAAGACACGACAACAAAGTAAAAAAACACTGAAAAACCCACTACAGAACCAAAGTATTCAAACCCACTTATATGAGATAGTACACTCATGCAGCTCAGGATGCAAAACTACCAGGCAGTTTTCCTAACAAAAATCAACATTGTGGCCTTTAATCATACATTTTGCTACAACTAAATTTAGATCAAATAAAGGTTGGATTCACGCTGATTAAAAAAATAGATGCTGATGTAAAAATATAGTGATATACAACAGGTACTTACATCTACATTGGAGCACAGAGAATTCCTGCAAGAATCTTTCCTCATAAACGACACCATTGCAGAAATTTTTCTTTCTGTTAAGCTTATTTTCTAAAAGAGAGATGGGTAAGAAGCATGTAGATAATATGATCAACATGCTATAAAATTTAATGATGCAAGGATATGCACACGCTTCTTAGATTGGAGTTGACATATTTTTGCTGGACTGGAGCGTACTAGTTCTTTGGCCACTGGAATCTGCTTATTATCAGTAGGAGTTGGGTTTCTTCTGTCTTTGGAGCAGTATCTATAAAAACTCGAGTTAGTTTATTATCTCCTGGCGTTTGGATCTTTTGCAAAGGCCTTGTTTGTAACCCTTCAGATTCTAACATAGTCATCTTCCCCTTGCATGCCTTGTATAGAAGAATGGTGCTTTAATTATAAAACAAGCGATAGCAGAGAGATGAAATAGGTACTGAAGAATAGAAAGGCATGACATATTGACATGTATTCCTTCCATCCTTTTTATCCATTTCGGCAACATGTAATCCGGACGGAGGGAGTATGGTGTAAGAGCTAGGGATACGACAGGACAACACAACAAAAAAAACACTAGTTGAATGTAAAACTGTATGCTAGCAGAATACGTACAAAAATAACTAAGGCAACATACACGTGTATGATTGGGAAACTAAGATGGCATTGCAGCAGAGCACTAGAACAACACTTCAATGTAAAAAAACATGGTATGTTAGACAGATGAAGTACATACTGATGAATAACAATGCATAAGATATTCAGAAGCATGATGTCCAAATTAAGCAGATGGCATTGCGATAGAGTAGAATGATAGTACTTGAATTTGAAAACATGTTATCATGAATGGAATAGGTACTGAAAATCAGGAAGGCATGACATATTTACATGCATGATCAGCATGCTAAGCACATGGCATTGCAACAGAGTAGATACACTCCAGGACATTATATGCATGTTGTACCCATATCACAGGCCAAGTTAGAGCAAGGACCTTGTGGGGTGAAGAGGATTCATCATCTTTATACAAGTCTTACGAAGAACTGCCTTTACATGTTCCATCATATTGGGTATCATTGACATCAAGTTTATTGGCCTTTACATTGCTCCATGAGGTTCTTGTGAATATATCAGTGTGTGCAATTATACCTGACATGCATGGAAGACAACTAGTAGTTAGATTTATGTAATGAGTGCCTGTAGGAGACGACATAAATAGTATGACTGGGGTTAACTAGCAGCAATGTGTCTCATAAACTAAAGGGAGAACAGATGAAAGCTACAGAATATGTATCGTTTGTACTCGAGATTAACTAGATGGCACACAAAAGTATTAAAGAACAACATATGTAATACTAGAAGTGGTATAATACTATAATCACCAGCCTATGGGATAGCATTGGCTGATGGATGATTACTATGGAACAACGTTACCTAAAGAACAAGTATCTTAGCTAAACTATGGAACAACGTTAACTCCTAAACAAGACCCGTAAGAGATCAACATGAATATACAGTGAAATGTGATGATCTATTTTCCATGTTTAGATGAATAACAAAGACATAAATGTCGCACACAAGTAAGATGAGGGTACAACCTATCTGGCTGCCATCCATAGGAGTGAGCATCATGTGCTGACTTGTCAATGGCCCTGCAGTTGTTGTGGCTGTCCATGTCGTGCACGCGCATTCGATGCAGGAAACTGTTGAGTGGAGACTATAGCTCCCTTCTGGTGCATGCTTCCCTTGTTGGAGCAGTTGCAGTGAGTCGGAAGACGGTGTGTCTGAAGATGCAGATAACGCATAATGTTAAGAACGACATATCTCTTTGATCCGAAGAAATACACTAAGAGATCAACAGCAAGGTACGAGAGTGGTCACACGTGCTGATCAAGACTAAATTGGGGTCACACGATTTTATTCTATTTTGGTACTTGTCGATCTACGCTGGATGGCTTGATGGCTTTCTTGTGCCTCCCGACCGACACTGCTCGGAATCTTCCTCAAGAGCCAGCGACCAACGGTTGAGCAGCTCGCTCGCCCGTCCGTGGCCTCGGCCAAAACCCCGCTCCCGCCACACCGCCTTGGTGGTTGCGCCGCCCGGGCCAATCCACAAAGACTCCCCGTCATCCAGATCCGGCGGCGGCAGTACCTTCAACCCACGCAACTCTAAAAGATAGCCATCTAAGCGCTGCTTCCGCGGCGAACTTGCATCCCCGCACCCTTACGTTAGACACCAGCCAACCGGCAGCCTAGGGGTGCTGCTTCCAATTGGGAATCGATTGGCCCAGAATAAAAATTCAGACAATTGACGCCTAAATAAATTGATTTGTGATGAGGGTGCGACCTATCTGGCGGCATGGTGAAGTAGGCAGGTCCAGCTGCCGAGTCGGTGAGGCCGGCGCGGTCGCGGTGGCGACCTGCAGCAGGGAAAGAGCGATGTCGTGACGGTCGACGGCTACGGGGAAGCAACGCCAGGACTCTGGACGGATCCGAAGTTGGAGCCGCTCCGGTGCCGTGAACAACGGCTGTGGTGAATCGGCTCGCAGACGGTTCACGCGTCAGTTGCCGAGGCAAAGCACCAAAGAAGACGGAGTAAGAGGCGCACGACCCAGTGCACGACGGCATATGGACAACGTCTCCGGCATTAGGGAGGAGGGCGACTGTGAAATTGGTGCGGTGGGGGGCGCCATTGAGGTGGGGCTGAGGTTTCGCGGCTCGGGAGAAGGGAGCTTCCCGGGGAGAAGGTAATTTGGCACCCACGAGGTATGAATGGGCGCGGGGGGGAATTGGGAGGGGAGTGGAACCATGTCTTACGGACGCATTTGTCTGAAATGTGAGGGGGAGTTACAGTTCTACCCTTGCCTATAGGCTTCTCGGCTTGGGTCTGTGTACTGAGGTTCTGGGATAGTAGAGTAACTTTGCTTCTCCCCAAATAGTGGGCGAGAGTGATTTCGGGTGAGGAGGGCGTGTTTTGAACTATAGTGGGCGCGAGCGATTTCGCGCGAGGAGGGCGTGTTTTGAAATAGTAGGCGCGAGCTATTTCGGGCGAGGAGAGCGTGTTTTGCCGACCATGGTTTATCAATTATTCGGCACATGTCATTTCGGCCGAGGATAAGGCACGCTTGGATGAAGTTATGAACCTACCCTCGATGTATAACGGGCCAATTGATGTGTGTCCCACATAGGACGGTAATTTCGCGTCTCCCATTTATTTGCTTGGGCGAATTCCACCGAGCAGAGAGGATGTTTAATGGTTCGTTCAAATTTTTGGAGAACGAGCATCCACGTCTATCTTACCAAGTCGATTCGAATCAAATTTTGAAATATTAGCTTGCCACTTCTTTTTTAGATGGAGAGATGATGCTCGGGAGTAATGTGTTTTTACATGCTCGTTGCTAGCGATTTACTATATGACAAATAGTTGACCCACTCAAAAACGCGAATCAAACCCAAAAAATATCTCGATTCAATGAAATAGCTCGTTCAGTAGGTCAAAATAGTGAACTAAATCCAAAATTGAACACCTAAATCAAGTAGCATGTTGTACAATATTATAGTACTCCATGAACATGTTGAAAGTCAAATTAATGAACTTGTTTGATATACGCATATATCGTTCATGTGTGGATTGCAGACAACATGTTCTCCAATTTTAATATTTCAATGCAAGTTTATATCAAAACATGGTTTATATCAGTCTTTGATGCATAAAACACGACCCCCCCTCTCCCGGACTCCTGTTCTCTCTCTCTCTCTCTCTCTCTCCCTCTCTCTCTCTCTCTCGCCGACAGTCTTCAATTCTGTCACACGCATCCGACATAAAAACCTTGTTGGTCCCTCTCCCTTTCTCTCCATCCCTCTCTCTCTCTCTTTGTGTGTGTGTGTGTGGGGGGGGGGGGTCTTTCTAGTTCGCATGCATATATACACCATCTATAGGTCTCTCTCGCACACTATGTATGATACTCTAGCTAGTCCAAGCTAGATATCTTGGGTGCACTCATCGTACACACACAAATTCCTTGGCTCTTTGCCCGTAACTCTCTCACGCACCACTTTGTCGTCTCAAAGCTCTTCCCCCCTTTCTCAAACTCTCCATCTACCTGGGTCACACATACACATGCATATCTCACTGGCACTCGATAGGCCCATCTAAAACTCTATCTCTCTCCCTCGTTCTCTCTCCATCTCTCACACACACACAATCTCATGCCTAGCTAGCCAAGTAGGATGGTCTCTCACTCAATTGTATGCACACGCAGTCCCCCCCTATATGTATATGACTAGCTAATCTTAGTCTCCATCACAAACATGTGCATGGTCTATCTCGATTTCTCTCAGGGCATCTTTCTATTGCGCACGCACGCCCTTGATCTCCCACCCATATAGTCCCCTCACGATCTCGAGGGGATCTCTCTATCACAAACACACCCTCTCTCCCTCCCCATGCGTCCATGCCATCCATGTGTCCTTCTTGACCTTTGTTCCTTGTTGGCCAGACCTCTATTGGACATGTGCTGTGGGGTGTCTCTCTCCGTTGCAAACAATCACACACTAGCTATCTTCGTGTATCTCCCCGCCTCGCTTTTCCATCTCGGAGATGCATGTGTGATATGTTCGCATAAGAAACGAAAAAACACACACTCTCTCTAATTTATCGTTTGTTGTCACTTCCCCTTTCACACACATACTCTTTTTGCACACTTACTCATTCTCCTTCACACGCAGTTGATCTGTCTCGACTTAGGCACTCTCCTCGGTCCATAGTAGAGATGAACACGGAGCGGAAACGGACGGAACTGAGTGCTATCATATTTGTTTTCATATTCTTTTGCAGAAGCGGAAGCGAATACGTAAAACCCCGGAAATGAATACGGAAACAAATATTATCGGAAAGAAACACGGAGGCGAATACAAAGCGGATATGGAAACAGAAATAGGCATTGATCGGAACTTAATAACCCCTTGAATCATAGAGTAATACACACAAAAACAAACAAATTTAATGAGTTGTTAATATGGCTACAAAATAATATCATTATGTTAGCAACTTAGCGTAGTATTGTAGTAGTACCGGACCATTGCATATAGGGTCAAGCTGAGTACATGTGTGGTAGTAGAAGTTGGGCCTTAAATCCATTCTACTAATTCTATCATTGTGTTCCCTTTGGTGGTTGGGCTACAAAGCAGCTATTGATCTATAGTAAAAACAGAAATTCCATATCCACGGAAGCGGAAAGTTCCATTTCCATGCATGTTCCACCGGAAAACACCGTTCCGTTTTTGTTTCCATTTCCGCATAAAAAATTCCATTTCCACTTCCATTTTGTAAATTTCCATTTCCGTTTTCATATTTCCTCTCCATTTCCATTTTTTCTCCAGAAAAACGGAAAGTTTCCACTCCTTTTTCATCCCTAGTCCATAGCATATAGATTTATTGAAAAGTCAAACATCACAAAGTTTGACCATGTACGTGGAGAAAAACAATTACATCTAGTATGGCAAACATATACCATTAGATTCACCATGAGATGTAGTTTTGTATGATGTATCTTTGATATTGTAGATATAAATAACATTTGCGTAAACCTGATCAAAGTTTCCAAAGTTTGACTTCTAAAAAATTTACATACCTTTGCATTATCGAGCGGATGGAATATCTCTTTCCCCCTCTCAGCTATCTGACGCACAACTCAGCCTTATTGGGCTCCTCAATCTCTCTCAAACTTTATTGGTCAGTTTGGTTCGTGACCTAACCCTCATGCCTTGATGGCTAGTACTGCCTGGTGTGGACGTGAGATGTAAAATATTTCTGCCTGGCGAGGCTTGTGTAGTGCTGAAGCGTTTGGTTCATGCCTGGGCCAGGCAAATCATCAAAGTCCCATCAATCAATCCATGCAGCGATTATTTAATGCTAATATCCATCCATGTTGTTGTTAGCCTCGTGGCCGCACGACCAGGCACGGCCAGACGTTCAAAATCGGTCGCCTGGGCCAGGCTACTTGCAGTGTCTGGAGTCCAGCCAGGCTAATTAAAGTGCAAGGGAACCCAGGCCAAGATGGCTTTCTTTTTCACAGGGTAGCAATCAAACAAGCATGCATGAAATCCAGCCACAACCCCAGGCCAGGCAAAATATGCTCAGGACGCAAGCCAAACTGAACTTATATCTCCCTGGTTCACACATACACATGTCTCGCTCGCGCTATACATATAGACCCGCCATCCAACACTCTCCGCCCTTGTTCCCTCACCATGTGACACGCACCCCCCTAAGTACCATAATCCCTCACTCCATCATAGGCGCAAGCACTCCCCCACCCTCCTAAGTAAGATTATCTCTTACTAGCCATCAGGAACACACGTATTGTCTCCTTCCATCCATACTTCTATCTCGATATCTCTCGGGGCATCTTCTATCGCGCACACACCTTGTCACTCGATCTCCCAACCATGTAGTCCCATCACGATCTCCAGGGGATCTCTCTATGACAAACATACACTCTCTCCTCCCCATGTATGCATTTTCTCCGTACGTCTCTCTCGACCTCTCTCCCTTGTTTGTCAGACCCCTCTTGGCCACGTGCTAGGGGTCTTGCTCTCTCGGTTCCAAACAACCACACACTATCTCCTCACCTTGCCTCCGTTGTCGAAGATGCATGTGTGATATGTTTGCATAAGACACGCATGCTTTTTCTCTACTTTTATCTTGTGTTGTCCATGTCTCTTTCACACATGCACACACTCTTTTTTCACTCTCTCTATCTCTCTAGTTAGGGACTCTGTCACGTCCATAAGCATATGGATGTTTTGAAAAGTCAAACCTCGTAAAAGTTTGACCAGGTATATGTGGAGAATAACATTTACATCTGGAGCGATCATTAGATTCATCACAACATTTAATTACTTCATACTATCATTTATCTTTGGTATTGTAGATATAAGTAATTTCTTTATAAACTTGGTCAAAGTTTCAAAAGTCTGACTTTAAAAAATGGTTGGAACTACATTATCGAACGGAGGGAGTAGCTCTTTCTCTCTCTGCTATCTCTCACCGGCCTCCCCTCTCACTCAAACTCTCTATACTGACGGATTATACGCTCACTGTGTCAGCCAGATAGCTCAGATATTGTTTAGTTGACCGGTCAACCAATCCACATGCTGCCTTGTCAACTCGTGTTCTCAGATTCGTGTGCTGGCCCATGTGGCGGTGGTGAAAATAAGTAAACCAGACGCCCATCCGACACGCGCTGAAGTAAACAAAGTTGAAACCACTGGGTAGCACCCGCACGCTAGTAAATTGAGGCGCGTGAGGACACACTTCTTGCGCGCAAGAAGGGCCTTTTCAAGACGATTCACCACTGCGTGGCGGCATGCACAGAAGGACACACTCACGCACACCCAACACACAACACACACCAGCACACGTGTACACCAGCGTCGTCGCCGGTTGAGATGGACGGCGAGGCAGCCAACAAGCAGAGGCGGCTCGAGCCAAAACCGCATCCGGCGAGCCTGGACTTCATCAGCAGCCTCCCCCATGACATGATGCTCGTCATCATCGGCCTCCTCCCCACCAAATCTACCATGCGGACCGCCCTGCTCTCCCGGCGGTGGCACCCCCGCTGGCGCTGCGTCCCCCTCAACCTCACCGTCGACAGCTGCCTCTGCGACGGGGATTGCAAACGCATGGCCGCAGTCTCCAAGATCCTTTTATCGCACCCTGGGCCAGCCAGACGCCTTGACATCCGCATGTTCAGTACCAACTGGAAGGTCCAACCCAAGTTCGATGAGTGGTTCTTATACCCCGCCCTAGATCAGCTCGAGGAGCTCAGCTTTGGATCTGGACGATGTCGCTCTCTACCGCCGTCCACGCTCCGCCTCACGCCAATGCTGCGCCGTGCCAGCTTCAGCTCCTGCTATCTTCCCCAGATTAATGAAGTGCCCGCCCTTCTTCTCCCTCAACTCAAGCAGCTCGACCTCTTCGAAGTTGTCATCTCCAAGAAGGCTATGGAGCACCTGCTCCGCAGCTGTACTGCGCTCGAGTACCTTTGTCTTGTCAGATCCACGGGTTCATTAGCCTCCACATCGTCTTGACGAATCTCCGATGGATTTATGTGTCTTGCTGGCCCCGCAACAAGACATCAATTGGGAAGAGATCACTCCAGCTGTTCCACGTTATGGTCATTGAGAATGCGCCTTTCCTTAAGAGATTGCTTGTATCGGATCTAGAAGGTGCAACAAAAATCAGGGTCATTGACGCGCCGAAATTGACAGCGATGGTGTACTCGTCTGCCAAATTCTCCGAACTCTTTATTGGATTCGTAATCGTTCAGGAACAACACTCATCTTCTTCTCCGTCTTCTTGAAATTCACATTTTTAAATTTCTTCTTGATGTATTTACGACCGTCTTCCAGAAAATGATTCCCACAACTTGACCCAGTCCATGCGCACAGTGAAGATCTTAGCACTATAATATATTGGCCCCAATCTGGATCAAGTTGTTGGATTCCTTACATGCTTTCCGTGCACGGAGAAGCTACTCATCGAGGTGAAACTTCTTTCCTATAAGTAAACAGTAATCACAACATAGCTCAATTTTTTTTCGTAATTTTCCCAAATTACGATGACAAGTGTAGTGTTCAAAACTACATCTACGCACTGCACCGAAAGAAATGTTTTTAGTATTTTTTCTCACGTGATCACCTGCATCGTTTTTATGCTGTACTACTATAGTAGCCTAGGCTAGTCATAGTGGAAAGTAATTTTAGACTACTCCAGTAACTCTATGGTTACCCTAAGAGCAAGTACTACCTCCGTCCTGGTTTACTCTTCCAATTTTGTAGTATCCAAATTTGACCATAGATTTAACTGACAAAATGTTAATGCATGTCACTAAGAACTATATCGTTGGATTCGTATTTGAACATAATTTCAAATGGTGTAATTTTTAGTGATATGCATTGGCATTTTCTTAGGTAAATATATGGTCAGAATTTTATACTAAATATGAGGTAGTATTGCCTCCGTCCCAAAATTCTTGTCTTACATTTGTTTAGATACGGATGTATCTAACACTAAAATGTAACTAGATACATCCGTATTTAGACAAATTTAAGACAATAATTTTGGGACAGAGGGAGTACAAAAGTGGGCTATGTAGGCCAAAACATGTGCCAAATTCACTTGTGATGCACTTGGCATCGATGCCCCTCCATTGCTCACCTGGTGCCCCAATATGGATCACCTACTTTGCTCCGGTACCAAATTAACTCGCCCAATGAAAAAACACTGCGTGGGAGAGAGAGAGAGGACTGAGGCAATAAAAAAACACTTGTTTGGAAGAGTGAGAGGCTGGTGTAGTTGGTTTGATCGATTTGTTTATACATGTGGGTCTATGTGCACAACGGTGCCTACTCTCACATCGCGAGAGCGTGCCAAAATCTTTTGATTTGACATCGATGCGTATTATGTGGCGTACTTTTGCGAAATATGGCATCAGCCACATAGTGGAAGGCAACAAATGCCCAAGCTCTTCACGTGCTCCTAGTTAAATGAGAGGAAACTAAGAGAGAGAGAGAGAGAGAGAGAGAGAGAGAGAGAGAGAGTGAAAAAATATCACTAGCCAACCAACCCTATCGTATGAGCGAATGATATTGGTACCTCTTGATGACACGACAATCTTATACAGCCAGCTGCTCTAATATGTTCTCTTCTTTTGCAGATAAAAAAGACTCGAAAGTGAAAAATGTGCTGCACTATAACAATCTCATCGAATGCCTTGATCTCCATCTTATAGAAATTGATTTGATCGACTACCGAGGCAGCACATCTGAGATTAAATTGGCCAGGTTCTTTGTTCTGGAGGCAAGTGTGCTCAAGGTAATGAGGTTTGGCGTTCTCTCGCGCAACAATGAATGGCGTGCTGATCACCGCAAGCTTCTAAGCCTAAATGACAAAGTCTCCACAGAAGCTGAATTTGTTTTCGAAACATCAAGTGGCTAGAGACTTGAAAACTTATTTGCCCATTAGTGACTTGTCAGGGCGGTGGATTTTAGTTTGTACGATAATGCTGCATCCACCTAAAGAAACGAAAGTTCTTACGTAAACTTCCTAGTAATTCCCTCTTCGTAGGTGCAGCATTACTCCTAACATTTGTAATATCAGTTTGAAACTTGTAATATTGTCGTGCCCTATTCCTGCGTTTTCAAAATCCTGCGAATCAAACAGGTCCTGAGATGGTGATGATGTTGTGCCTCCCATCTTTCACCAATAGCCGTTCGATCTAGATCTGACGCATACAACCAAAGCTTCTCCATTTTTGAAAAAAGATGCCCGCACTTGTTCCCTATTTACAAACAACTCCTTTTCTCTCACAATCAGCCTTATCTCCTCCCCACCACATCTAGAAGGCCGTGAAAAAATCTGGCGCGATGGCCGCTGCCGGCGCTGGCCCACCCCCAATCTTGGTGTTCCGTGCAATGCACAAGCATCTACGCACGGGAAATTATGTCGAACAGGGCTAGTTGTAAGAAGGCTAGCTCTACAGCCATGATGATAGTGACTGCAGACGGTGAGGCTGACTATGGTATGTCGAACACGGCGCCTATACTCAGGTGTCATCTCCAGCGCAGGGTCTTGTCACTTCACTGTGAGGAGCAGCACATAATAATTTGACCAACGGGTAGTACAGTGCTAGTACTCCTACTACTACATCGGTAGTACTACTACTAATACTAGTAGCACCACTGTCAGGATTTAGGAGTACTACCACGTCCATCTGTATTTTAGTATTTGACTAGCAATATCTAGTAATGCATGTCACAAAAAATGTACTACTCCCTCTGTAAACAAATACATGGTGTTTTATTCCTATCGGCGAGAGAGAGCTTAATGTATTTTTGCTAACTAGAGTACTAATAGGATTACATGCAATGAACTAAACACTGCATGTCATGTTTGGTAGTTATGTCACGAAATAAGAAACAAGGAGGGAGTTAATGCACCGTGCCTAAGTGTTTTGGGATTATTTGGTTTTCGTAAGGTGACTTACACAACAATTTTTTTACATGCATTAACATTTATTAGTTAAATCAAAGGTCAAAACTTGGCGCAAAATGGAAAGGGGATCAATAAACCAGTAAACACCAAACTTCTCTCGTTTGGCCCCAACTAGAGGTCCAGTGAGATGACTATACTACACCCGCATGGAGGGGGACGCAACTTCAGTGACTTACGGCAACTGTCTTTGGGTGAATGACACGTGGGCCCAAGGGGTGGCTGACCCACCTATCATACAGCCAAAGTCAAAAGAGAGGGCCGAGGAGTAGTACGAAATCCTACGCACCTACGCACGCTAACCAAGGGCAAGAGTGATCACTCGAATCGCAAGATCAGTTGACTAGAAGCTAAGCTAGACCCATGGAGGCGATGAGCGCGAGCATCAGCCGGTTGTGCCAGATGGTCCACGACGCCGGCCTGCGGCCCGGCACCGAGGAACGTCTCCAGGTAGTATTGCTTGAGGCCGCCAGGGCGAGGGGCCGCTTGGACGACAGCTTCGTCTCCTTGTTCGACGAGGTCCTCGTTGGTTTCCTCGACAAGTTCACCGTCGTCAAGAAGCTCGCGGACGACTTTGACAGACGCCCAGCCGACGCTACCAGGCTCTGCGATGCCCACCACCTCAACGGCCACTATAGTGACAACCTCTTCGACGACCGGTGGCCCTGCGAATTCGCCGCCGTCACCGGAGAATGTCCACCTCGAGGTCGCGCACAAGGCAGCGCCTCGGGCGTAAGCAAGACACCATTGACATAATCACCCACGTCTACACGCAAATCGTCCACAAGGACTACTACATGCAAGAGGAGGACGATAGGACGCTGGCCTTCTTGGACCGCAGGGCAACCTTGGACGGCATTGTTCAGAAGCACGTTGAGCTCGCCGCCAATGCCGCTGCTCCTCACACGTCGGTTGGTGACCCAACTCACTAGGGCGTGAGGATGTCGTTAATGGATCCGTATGTATTTTTATCTTTCCTTCAAATCCATGTAGTAGTACTATATGATACTACTAGTAATTATCTTACCTTCCACATCAACTTCATAATTTTTGTACGTACTCCATGCATGAACGGTGCCAGAACCAAACTTCTCATTACTCTAGGCAAAATCGTTATTTTCTATCTATCGGTCACGCCATGGAGTAGAACCAAATTTTACAAGTTACGAGTTCAAAAGGAAAAGCCTGCCGTGTTCGCGTCGCGCCCCCACACAGTTGGTCCAGCACGCTGCTCAAGAGGGAATGCGCGCGGTGTTGCATTTTCACTTACAAGTGGGACCGCAATTGAGCAAACCGTCTATCGGCAAACCCCCACCCTGCCCAACGCGCGATGGCTGAGAAAACAGGAGGGAGAAGAGATGGCTGTAGCATGAACTCCAAGAAAATTGGTGTCGGATGGGACTCGTGTGGGTGGCGTGTGCCGTACTGCTAGATGTGAATGCTAGTTATGGCCGATGCCACCCCACTATATCGAGCCTATATCGAGGTACGTAGAACAAATTTCCTGCAGTCCGTGCTCAGCCCTCCTCTATATCTCTTCTCAGCCAACCAGCGGACGCGCGGAGCCCATTGTCTGTTTGCTCACATGCGGTCCCACATGTCAGTGAAAACGCAAGAAGACCCACTGAACCTGCACATCTTTCACCTCGACGTGCTGGTGATGAAAAACAAATCCAATAAAGATCTTCGTTGGCCGCTTTTGGAGTTACTCAAGAGTAGTAAGATTCTATTTACAGTTTAATCCAAGATGCACATCTCGTGGCTTCAACTACCACTCTATTTTCTTTCATGACACGACCTCGATGCTGGATGTCCCACGTGTCGGCAAAAGGAGGAAGAACCCGAGCAAATCTTCGGTTGTGCTCTTGGATTAGACTAGTTGTGCTAACTTAAAATAGGTACTGAAGAATAGAAAGGCATGCACATGTATTCCTTCCATCCTTTTTATCCATTTCGGCAACATGTAATCCGGACGGAGGGAGTATGGTGTAAGAGCTAGGGATACGACAGGACAACACAACAAAAAAAACACTAGTTGAATGTAAAACTGTATGCTAGCAGAATACGCATAAAAATAACTAAGGCAACATACGCGTGTATGATTGGGAAACTAAGATGGCATTGCAGCAGAAAGCACTAGAACAACACTTCAATGTAAAAAACATGGTATGTTAGATGATGAAGTACATACTGATGAATAACAATGCATAAGATATTCGAAGCATGATGTCCAAATTAAGCAGATGGCATTGCGATAGAGTAGAATGATAGTACTTGAATTTGAAAACATGTTATCATGAATGGAATAGGTACTGAAAAACAGGAAGGCATGACATATTTACATGCATGATCAGCATGCTAAGCACATGGCATTGCAACAGAGTAGATACACTCCAGGACATTATATGCATGTTGTACCCATATCACAGGCCAAGTTAGAGCAAGGACCTTGTGGGGTGAAGAGGATTCATCATCTTTTTGCAAGTCTTCCAAGAACTGCCTTTACATGTTCCATCATATTGGGTATCATTGACATCAAGTTTATTGGCCTTTACATTGCTCCGTGAGGTTCTTGTGAATATATCAGTGTGTGCAATTATACCTGACATGCATGGAAGACAACTAGTAGTTAGATTTATGTAATGAGTGCCTGTAGGAGACGACATAAATAGTATGACTGGGGTTAACTAGCAGCAACAGGTCTCATAAACTAAAGGGAGAACACAGATGAAAGCTACAGAATATGTATCGTTTGTACTCGAGATTAACTAGATGGCACACAAAAGTATTAAAGAACAACATATGTAATACAAGAAGTGGTATAATACTATAATCACCAGCCTATGGGATAGCATTGGCTGATGGATGATTACTATGGAACAACGTTACCTAAAGAACAAGTATCTTAGCTAAACTATGGAACAACGTTAACTCCTAAACAAGACCCGTAAGAGATCAACATGAATATACAGTGAAATGTGATGATCTATTTTCCATGTTTAGATGAATAACAAAGACATAAATGTCGCACACAAGTAAGATGAGGGTACAACCTATCTGGCTGCCATCCATAGGAGTGAGCATCATGTGCTGACTTGTCAACGACCCTGCAGTTGTTGTGGCTGTCCATGTCGTGCACGCGCATTCGATGCAGGAAACTGTTGAGTGGAGACTATAGCTCCCTTCTGGTGCATGCTTCCCTTGTTGGAGCAGTTGCAGTGAGTCGGAAGACGGTGTGTTTGAAGATGCAGATAACGCATAATGTTAAGAACGACATATCTCTTTGATCCGAAGAAATACACTAAGAGATCAACAGCAAGGTACGAGAGTGGTCACACGTCTGTTGACTGAAGACTAAATTGGGGTCACACGATTTTATTCTATTTTGGTACTGTCTGATCTACGCCGGATGGCTTGATGGCTTTCTTGTGCCTCCCGACTGACATTGTTCGGAATCTTCCCCGAAGAGCCAGCGACCAACGGTTGAGCAGCCTGCCTCCGCCGTCCGTGGCCTCGGCCAAAACCCCGCTCCCCGCCACACCGCACTGCCGTGGTTGCGCCGCCCCCGGGCCAATCCACAAAGACTCCCCGTCATCCAGATCCGGCGGTGGCAGTACCTTCAACCCACGCAACTCTAAAAGATAGCCATCTAAGCGCTGCTTCCGCGGCGAACTTGCGGCCCCGCACCCTTACGTTAGACACCAGCCAACCGGCAGCCTAGGGGTGCTGCTTCCAATTGGGAATCGATTGGCCCAGAATAAAAATTCAGACAATTGACGCCTAAATAAAGTGATTTGTGATGAGGGTGCGACCTATCTGGCGGCATGGTGAAGTAGGCAGGTCCAATGCCGAAGTCGGTGAGCGGGCGGTCATGATGCGGTGGCGACCGGCAGCAGGGAAAGAGCGATGTCGTGACGGTCGACGGCTACGGGGAAGCAACGCCAGGACTCTGGACGGATCCGAAGTTGGAGCCGCTCCGGTGCCGTGAACAACGGCTGTGGTGAATCGGCTCCGGTACGGTTCACGCGGCCGTCGTCGAGGCAGCACCAGCAGCACGGAGTAAGAGGCGCACGACCCAGTGCACGACGGCATATGGACAACGTCTCCGGCATTAGGGAGGAGGGCGGCTGTGAAATTGGTGCGGTGGGGGGTGCCATTGAGGTGGGGCTGAGGTTTCGCGGCTCGGGAGAAGGTAGCTTCCCGGGGAGAAGGTAATTTGGCGCCCACGAAGTATGAATGGGCGCAGGGGGGAATTGGGAGGGGAGTGGAACCATGTCTTACAGACGCATTTGTCTAAAATGTGAGGGGGAGTTACAGTTCTACCCTTGCCTATAGGCTTCTCGGCTTGGGTCTGTGTACTGAGGTTCGGGGATAGTAGAGTAACTTTGCTTCTCCCCAAATAGTGGGCCAGAGTGATTTCGGGTGAGGAGGGCGTGTTTTGAACTATAGTGGGCGCGAGCGATTTCGGGCGAGGAGGGCGTGTTTTGAAATAGTAGGCGCGAGCTATTTCGGGCGAGGAGAGCGTGTTTTGCCGACCATGGTTTATCAACTATTCGGCACATGTCATTTCGGCCGAGGATAAGGCGCGCTTGGATGAAGTTATGAACCTACCCTCGATGTACAACGGGCCAATTGATGCGTGTCCCACATAGGACGGTAATTTCGCGTCTCCCATTTATTTGCTCGGGCGAATCCCACCAAGCAGAGAGGATGTTTAATGGTTCGTTCAAATTTTTGGAGAACGAGCATCCACGTCTACCTTACCAAGTCGATTCGAATCAAATTTTGAAATATTAGCTTGCCACTTCTTTTTTAGATGGAGAGATGATGCTCAGGAGTAATGTGTTTTTACATGCTCGTTGCTAGCGATTTACTATATGACAAATAGTTGACCCACTCAAAAACGCGAATCAAACCCAAAATGAAATATCTCGATTCAATGAAATAGCTCGCTCAAGAGGGTCAAAATAGTGAACTAAATCCAAAATTGAACACCTAAATCGAGTAGCATGTTGTACAATATTATAGTACTCCATGAACATGTTGAAAGTCAAATTAATGAACTTGTTTGATATACGCATATATCGTTCATGTGTGGATTGCAGACAACATGTTCTCCAATTTTAATATTTCAATGCAAGTTTATATCGAAACATGGTTTATATCAGTCTTTGATGCATAAAACGCGACCTCCCCCTCTCCCGGACTCCTGTTCTCTCTCTCTCTCTCTCTCTCTCTCTCTCTCTCTCTCTCTCTCTCTCTCTCGCCGACAATCTTCAATTCTGTCGCACGCATCCGACACAAAAACCTTGTTGGTCCCTCTCCCTTTCTCTCCATCCCTCTCTCTCTCTTTGTGTGTGTGTGTGTGGGGGGGGGGGTCTTTCTAGTTCGCATGCATATATACACCATCTATAGGTCTCTCTCGCACACTATGTATGATACTCTAGCTATTCCAAGCTAGATATCTTGGGTGCACTCATCGTACACACACAAATTCCTTGGCTCTTTGCCCGTAACTCTCTCACGCACCACTTTGTCGCCCTGCAGCTCTTCCCCCCCTTTCTCAAACTCTCCATCTACCTGGGTCACACATACACATGCATATCTCACTGGCACTCGATAGGCCCATCTAAAACTCTATCTCTCTCCCTCGTTCTCTCTCCATCTCACACACACACACACACAATCTCATGCCTAGCTAGCCAAGTACGATGGTCTCTCACTCAATTGTATGCACACGCAGTCCCCCCCCCCCTATATGTATATGACTAGCTAATCTTAGTCTCCATCACAAACATGTGCATGGTCTATCTCGATTTCTCTCAGGGCATCTTTCTATCGCGCACGCACGCCCTCGATCTCCCACCCATATAGTCCCCTCACGATCTCGAGGGGATCTCTCTATCACAAACACACCCTCTCTCCCTCCCCATGCGTCCATGCCATCCATGTGTCCTTCTCGACCTTTGTTCCTTGTTGGCCAGACCTCTATTGGACATGTGCTACAGGGGTGTTTCTCTCCGTTGCAAACAATCACACACTAGCTATCTTCGTGTATCTCCCCGCCTCGCTTTTCCATCTCGGAGATGCATGTGTGATATGTTCGCATAAGAAATGAAAAAACACACACTCTCTCTAATTTATCGTTTGTTGTCACTTTCCCTTTCACACACATACTCTTTTTGCACACTTACTCATTCTCCTTCACACGCAGTTGATCTGTCTCGACTTAGGCACTCTCCTCGGTCCATAGTAGAGATGAACACGGAGCGGAAACGGACAGAACTGAGTGCTATCATATTTGTTTTCATATTCTTTTGCAGAAGCGGAAACGAATACAGAAACCCCGGAAATGAATACGGAAACAAATATTATCGGAAACAAACACGGAGCGAATACAAAGCGGATATGGAAACAGAAATAGGCATTGATCGGAACTTAATAACCCCTTGAATCATAGAGTAATACACACAAAAACAAACAAATTTAATGAGTTGTTAATATGGCTACAAAATAATATCATTATGTTAGCAACTTAGCGTAGTATAGTAGTAGTACCGCACCATTGCATATAGGGTCAAGCTGAGTACATGTGTGGTAGTAGAAGTTGGGCCTTAAATCCATTCTACTAATTCTATCATTGTGTTCCCTTTGGTGGTTGGGCTACAAAGCAGCTATTGGTCTATAGTAAAAACAGAAATTCCATATTCACGGAAACGGAAAGTTCCATTTCCATGCATGTTCCACCGGAAAACACCGTTCCGTTTTTGTTTCCATTTCCGCATAAAAAATTCCATTTCCACTTCCATTTTGTAAATTTCCATTTCCGTTTTCATATTTCCTCTCCATTTCCATTTTTTGTCCGGAAAAACGGAAAGTTTCCACTCCTTTTTCATCCCTAGTCCATAGCATATAGATTTATTGAAAAGTCAAACATCACAAAGTTTGACCATGTACGTGGAGAAAAACAATTACATCTAGTACGGCAAACATATACCATTAGATTCACCATGAGATGTAGTTTTGTATGATGTATCTTTGATATTGTAGATATAAATAACATTTGCGTAAACCTGATCAAAGTTTCCAAAGTTTGACTTCTAAAAAATTTACATGCACCTTTGCATTATCGAGCGGATGGAATATCTCTTTCCCCCTCTCAGCTATCTGACGCACCACTCAGCCTTATCGGGGCTCCTCAATCTCTGTCAAACTTTATTGGTCAGTTTGGTTCGTGACCTAACCCTCATGCCTTGATGGCTAGTACTGCCTGGTGTGGTTGTGAGATGTAAAATATTTCTGCCTGGCGAGGCTTGTGTGGTGCTGAAGCGTTTGGTTCATGCCTGGGCCAGGCAAATCATCAAAGTCCCATCAATCAATCCATGCAGCGATTATTTAATGCTAATATCCATCCATGTTGTTGTTAGCCTCGTGGCCGCACGACCAGGCACGGCCAGACGTTCAAAATCGGTCGCCTGGGCCAGGCTACTTGCAGTGTCTGGAGTCCAGCCAGGCTAATTAAAGTGCAAGGGAACCCAGGCCAAGAGGGCTTTCTTTTTCACAGGGTAGCAATCAAACAAGCGTGGATGAAATCCAGCCACAACCCCAGGCCAGGCAAAATATGCTCAGGACGCAAGCCAAACTGAATTTATATCTCCCTCGTTCACACATACACATGTATCGCTCGCGCTATACATATAGACCCGCCATCCAACACTCTCCGCCCTTGTTCCCTCACCATGTGACACGCACCCCCCTAAGTACCATAATCCCTCACTCCATCATAGGCGCAAGCACTCCCCCACCCTCCTAAGTAAGATTATCTCTTACTAGCCATCAGGAACACACGTATTGTCTCCTTCCATCCATACTTCTATCTCGATATCTCTCGGGGCATCTTCTATCGCGCACACACCTTGTCACTCGATCTCCCAACCATGTAGTCCCATCACGATCTCCGTGGGATCTCTATGACAAACATACACTCTCTCCTCCCCATGTATGCATTTTCTCCGTCGTCTCTCTCGACCTCTCTCCCTTGTTTGTCGAGACCCCTCTTGGCCACGTGCTAGTGGTCTTGCTCTCTCGGTTCCAAACAACCACACACTATCTCCTCACCTTGCCTCCGTTGTCGAAGATGCATGTGTGATATGTTTGCATAAGACACGCACGCTTTTTCTCTACTTTTATCTTGTGTTGTCCATGTCTCTTTCACACATGCACACACACTTTTTTCACTCTCTCTATCTCTCTAGTTAGGGACTCTGTCACGTCCATAAGCATATGGATGTTTTGAAAAGTCAAACCTCAGAAAAGTTTGACCAGGTATATGTGGAGAATAACATTTACATCTGGAACGATCATTAGATTCATCACAACATGTACTTACTTCATACTATCATTTATCTTTGGTATTGTAGATATAAGTAATTTTTTATAAACTTGGTCAAAGTTTCAAAAGTTTGACTTAAAAAAATGTTGGAACTACATTAGCGAACTGAGGGAGTAGCTCTTTCTCTCTCTGCTATCTCTCACGGGCCTCCCCTCTCACTCGAACTCTCTATACCGACGGATTATACGCTCACAGTGTCGGCCAGATAGCTCCGTATATTGTTTAGTTGACGGTCAACCAATCCACATGCTACCTTGTCACTCGTGTTACGTATCTTCGTGTGCTGGCCCATGTGGCAGTGGGTGAAAATAAGTAAACCAGATGCCCATCTGACACGCGCTGAAGTAAACAAAGTTGAAACCACTCGGGGTAGCACCCCGCACGCTAGTAAATTGAGGGCGCATTGAGGACACACTTCTTGCATGCAAAGGACGCACTCGCGCACGATTCACCACTGCGTGGCGGCATGCACAGAAGGACGCACTCACGCACACCCAGCACACAACACACACCAGCACACGTGTACACCAGCGTCGCCGCCGGTTGAGATGGACGGCGAGGCAGCCAACAAGCAGAGGCGGCTCGAGCCAAAACCGCATCCGGCGAGCCTGGACTTCATCAGCAGCCTCCCCGACGACATGCTGCTCGTCATCATCGGCCTCCTCCCCACCAAATCTACCGTGCGGACCGCCCTGCTCTCCCGGCGGTGGCACCGCCTCTGGCGCCGCGTCCCCCTCAACCTCACCGGCCGACTGCCTTTGCGACGGGGATTGCAAAACGCATGGCCGTTAGCCTCCAAGATCCTTTTATCGCACCCTGGGCCAGCCAGACGCCTTGACATCCGCATGTTCAGTACCAACTGGAAGGTCCAACCCAAGTTCGATGAGTGGTTCTTATCCTCCGCCCTAGATCAGCTTGAGGAGCTCAGCTTTGGAGCTGGACGATGTCGCTCTCTGCCGCCGTCCACGCTCCGCCTCACGCCAATGCTGCGCCGCGCCAGCTTCAGCTCCTGCTATCTTCCCCAGATTAATGAAGTGCCCGCCCTTCTTCTCCCTCAACTCAAGCAGCTCGACCTCTTCGAAGTTGTCATCTCCAAGAAGGCTATGGAGCACCTGCTCCGCAGCTTCAAGGCCGAAAGTACCTTTGTCTTGTCAGATCCACGGGTTCATTAGCCTCCACATCGTCTTGACGAATCTCCGATGGATTTATGTGTCTTGCTGGCCCCGCAACAAGACATCAATTGGGAAGAGATCACTCCAGCTGTTCCACGTTATGGTCATTGAGAATGCGCCTTTCCTTAAGAGATTGCTTGTATCGGATCTAGAAGGTGCAACAAAAATCAGGGTCATTGACACGCCGAAATTGACAGCGATGGTGTACTCGTCTGCCAAATTCTCCGAACTCTTTATTGGATTCGTAATCGTTCAGGAACAACACTCGTCTTCTTCTCCGTCTTCTTGAAATTCACATTTTTAAATTTCTTCTTGATGTATTTACGACCGTCTTCCAGAAAATGATTCCCACAACTTGACCCAGTCCATGCGCACAGTGAAGATCTTAGCACTAAAATATATTGGCCCCAATCTGGATCAAGTTGTTGGATTCCTTACATGCTTTCCGTGCATGGAGAAGCTACTCATTGAGGTGAAACTTCTTTCCTATAAGTAAACAGTAATCACAACGTAGCTCAATTTTTTTTCGTAATTTTCCCAAATTACGATGACAAGTGTAGTGTTCAAAACTACATCTACGCACTGCACCGACAGAAATGTTTCTAGTATTTTTCTCACGTGATCACCTGCATCGTTTTTATGCTGTACTACTATAGTAGCCTAGGCTAGTCATAGTGGAAAGTAATTTTAGACTACTCCAGTAACTCTATGGTTACCCTAAGAGCAAGTACTACCTCCGTCCTGGTTTACTCTTCCAATTTTGTAGTATCCAAATTTGACCATAGATTTAACTGACAAAATGTTAATGCATGTCACTAAGAACTATATCGTTGGATTCGTATTTGAACATAATTTCAAATGGTGTAATTTTTAGTGATATGCATTGGCATTTTCTTAGGTAAATATATGGTCAAAATTTTATACTAAATACGAGGTAGTATTGCCTCCGTCCCAAAATTCTTGTCTTACATTTGTTTAGATACGGATGTATCTAACACTAAAATGTAACTAGATACATCCGTATTTAGACAAATTTAAGACAATAATTTTGGGACAAAGGGAGTACAAAAGTGGGCTATGTAGGCCAAAACATGTGCCAAATTCACTTGTGATGCACTTGGCATCGATGCCCCTCCATTGCTCACCTGGTGCCCCAATATGGATCACCTACTTTGCTCCGGTACCAAATTAACTCGCCCAATGAAAAAACACTGCGTGGGAGAGAGAGAGAGGACTGAGGAAATAAAAAAACACTTGTTTGGAAGAGTGAGAGGCTGGTGTAGTTGGTTTGATCGATTTGTTTATACATGTGGGTCTATGTGCACAACGGTGCCTACTCTCACATCGCGAGAGCGGTGCCAAAATCTTTTGATTTGACATCGATGCGTATTATGTGGCGTACTTTTGCGAAATATGGCATCAGCCACATAGTGGAAGGCAACAAATGCCCAAGCTCTTCACGTGCTCCTAGTTAAATGAGAGGAAACTGAAAGAGAGAGAGAGAGAGAGAGAGAGAGAGAGAGAGAGAGAGTGAAAAAATATCACTAGCCAACCAACCCTATCGTATGAGCGAATGATATTGGTACCTCTTGATGACACGACAATCTTATACAGCCAGCTGCTCTAATATGTTCTATTCTTTTGCAGATAAAAAAAGACTCGAAAGTGAAAAATGTGCTGCACTATAACAATCTCATCGAATGCCTTTATCTCCATCTTATAGAAATTGATTTGATCGACTACCGAGGCAGCACATCTGAGATTAAATTGGCCAGGTTCTTTGTTCTGGAGGCAAGTGTGCTCAAGGTAATGAGGTTTGGCGTTCTCTCGCGTAACAATGAATGGCGTGCTGATCAACGCAAGCTTCTAAGCCTAAATGACAAAGTCTCCGCCGAAGCTGAATTTGTTTTTGAAACATCAAGTGGCTAGAGACTTGAAAACTTATTTGCCCATTAGTGACTTGTCAGGGCGGTGGATTTTAGTTTGTACGATAATGCTGCATCCACCTAAAGAAACGAAAGTTCTTACGTAAACTTCCTAGTAATTCCCTCTTCGTAGGTGCAGCATTACTCCTAACATTTGTAATATCAGTTTGAAACTTGTAATATTGTCGTGCCCTATTCCTGCGTTTTCAAAATCCTGAGATGGTGATGATGTTGTGCCTCCCATCTTTCACCAATAGCCGTTCGATCTAGATCTGACGCATACAACCAAAGCTTCTCCATTTTTGAAAAAAGATGCCCGCACTTGTTCCCTATTTACAAACAACTCCTTTTCTCTCACAATCAGCCTTATCTCCTCCCCACCACATCTAGAAGGCCGTGAAAAAATCTGGCGCGATGGCCGCTGCCGGCGCCGTCCACCCACAATCTTGGTGTTCCGTGCAATGCACGGGCATCTACGCATGGGAAATTATGTCGAACAGGGCTAGTTGTAAGCAGGCTAGCTCTACAGCCATGATGATAGTGACTGCAGACGGTGAGGCTGACTATGGTATGCCGAACACGGCGCCTATACTCAGGTGTCATCTCCAGCGCAGGGTCTTGTCACTTCACTGTGAGGAGCAGCACGTAATAATTTGACCAACGGGTAGTACAGTGCTAGTACTCCTACTACTACATTGGTAGTACTACTACTAATCCTAGTAGCACCACTGTCAGGATTTAGGAGTACTACCACGTCCATCTGGATTTTAGTATTTGACTAGCAATATCTAGTAATGCATGTCACAAAAAATGTACTACTCCCTCTGTAAACAAATACATGGTGTTTTATTCCTATCGGCGAGAGAGCTTAATGTATTTTTGCTAACTAGAGTACTAATAGGATTACATGCAATGAACTAAACACTGCATGTCATGTTTGGTAGTTATGTCACGAAATAAGAAACAAGGAGGGAGTTAATGCACCATGCCTAAGTGTTTTGGGATTATTTGGTTTTCGTAAGGTGACTTACACAACAATTTTTTTACATGCATTAACATTTATTAGTTAAATCAAAGGTCAAAACTTGGCGCAAAATGCAAAGGGGACCATTAAACCAGTAAACACCAAACTTCTCTCGTTTGGCCCCAACTAGAGGTCCAGTGAGATGACTATACTACACCCGCATGGAGGGGGACGCAACTTCAGTGACTTACGGCAACTGTCTTTGGGTGAATGACACGTGGGCCCAAGGGGTGGCTGACCCACCTATCATACAGCCAAAGTCAGGTGCAGTAGAGGGCCGAGGAGTAGTACGAAATCCTACGCACCTATGCACGCTAACCAAGGGCAAGAGTGATCACTCGAATCGCAAGATCAGTTGACTAGAAGCTAAGCTAGACCCATGGAGGCGATGAGCGCGAGCATCAGCCGGCTGTGCCAGATGGTCCACGACGCCGGCCTGCGGCCCGACACCGAGGAACGTCTCCAGGTAGTATTGCTTGAGGCCGCCAGGGCGAGGGGCCGCTTGGACGACAGCTTCGTCTCCTTGTTCGACGAGGTCCTCGTTGGTTTCCTCCACAAGTTCACCGTCGTCAAGAAGCTCGCGGACGACTTTGACGTACGCCTCCAGCCGACGCGCCCAGGCTCTGCGATGCCCACCACCCTCAACGGCCACTATAGTGACAACCTCTTCGACGCACTGGTGGCCCTGCGACTGCCCGCCGTCGCGCCGGAGAATGTCCACCTCGAGGTCGCGCTCGCCGCGCAGCGCCTGGCGTAGCAAGACACCATCGACATAATCACCCACGTCTACGCGCAAATCGTCCACAAGGACTACTACATGCAAGAGGAGGACGATAGGACGCTGGCCTTCTTGGACCGCAGGGCAACCTTGGACGGCATTGTTCAGAAGCACGTTGAGCTCGCCGCCAATGCCGCTGCTCCTCACACGTCGGTTGGTGACCCGGCGCACTAGGGCGTGAGGATGTCGTTGATGGATCCGTATGTATTTTTATCTTTCCGTCAAATCCATGTAGTAGTACTATATGATACTACTAGTAATTATCTTACCTTCCACATCAACTTCATAATTTTTGTACGTACTCCATGCATGAACGGTGCCAGAACCAAACTTCTCATTACTCTAGGCAAAATCGTTATTTTCTATCTATCGGTCACGCCATGGAGTAGAACCAAATTTTACAAGTTACAAGTTCAAAAGGAAAAGCCTGCCATGTCGCGTCGCGCCCCCACACGGTTGGTCCGGCACGCCACTCAAGAGGGAATGCACGCGGTGTTGCATTTTCACTTACAAGTGGGACCGCAGTTGAGCAAACCGTCTATCGGCAAACCCCCACCGTGCCCAACGCGCGATGGCTGAGAAAACAGGAGGGAGAAGAGATGGCTGTAGCATGAACTCCAAGAAAATTGGTGTCGGATGGGACTCGTGTGGGTGGCGTGTGCCGTACTGCTAGATGTGAATGCTAGTTATGGCCGATGCCACCCCACTATATCAAGCCTATATCGAGGTACGTAGAACAAATTTCCTGCAGTCCATGCTCAACCCTCCTCTATATCTCTTCTCAGCCAACCAGCGGACGCACGGAGCCCATTGTCTGTTTGCTCACATGCGGTCCCACATGTCAGTGAAAACGCAAGAAGACCCACTGAACCTGCACATCTTTCACCTCGACGTGCTGGTGATGAAAAACAAATCCAATAAAGATCTTCGGTGGCCACTTTTGGTGTTACTCAAGAGTAGTAAGATTCTATTTACAGTTTAATCCAAGATGCACATCTCGTGGCTTCAACTACCACTCTATTTTCTTTCATGACACGACCTCGATGCTGGATGTCCCACGTGTCGGCAAAAGGAGGAAGAACCCGACCAAATCTTCCGTTGTGCTCTTGGATTAGACTAGTTGTGCTAACTTAAAATTTTTATTGTGTACTACCTCCGTTCCAAAATACTTGACTTCCATTTGTCCAAAAAGGGATGTACCTATATACTAAAACATTTCTAGATACATATATATTTTGACAAATAGAAGGCTTGTATTGTGCAACGGAGGGAGTAGAATGGATGCAAGTTTTTGTATTGGGAAGAAGAGTACATCCATACATTGATAGAGCGTTGGAGTTGGCCCTACAAGTGGGACCACAGTTGAGGAAACCGACTATTGGCAAACCCCCACCTCGCCCGCCGCACGATGGCTGAAGTTAGAGAAATGACGAGTTTGAAGAGATTGCTCTAGCACAGAGGCCAAGAAATAATATGGTGTCAGATGGATGTCGTGGTGGTGGCGTGTGCCATACTCCTGGACGTGAATGCTTGTTCTGGCCCATGCCACCCTACTACTCCTACTACTTACTATATACTACTAGTATCGAGGATTCGAGGTGCTGGTTACGTACAGCGTACACATATTAACATATGGCTATAGTAAAAACACCCGCCCGACGCGCGAAGCATGTGAAGCTAGTACAAATAGTGTACTACTATTGTTGATTGGCCTCATCCGATAACCTGTTGCAATGCACGTACAATTATGTATTCGGAAATATTTTTTTGCCTCGTCGCACCACTCATCAGAGAAGCGACTCGAAAGCCATTCATAAATTTAGTAAGTTTATCATAGGCATATCATTTTATTACATACAACAGGTCATCAACCCACATCGACAACGAGGATACATTATAAATACTAAAGTTTTCACCACACAACAAATAACAAGCAATGAAATGAACTTCAATTCAACCATTCCTCGGCGTTGGAAACTCTTGCTTTGAACCACAAGTGATTCTCTGGGACGAGCCATCCATTTTCGATCTGGAGACCAACGCAGGACTGATCGTCCAGGCTGAAGCGGCCAACTATATCAGTACCAGGGTAGGGCACCACCCAAATGTCCGAGGTATAGACACAGTTGCTTCTCATAAATGGTAGTAACATTGTGCCAACAATAATTGGATCGCCTTTCACCATCATTTGATAGTTTTGTCCAAGGAAGAGCGAGTTTTCTCCAAGACTATCAATTCTGTACCAGGGACAAGGAGCTGGCGCTAGCACACTAGTACCCATCCCAAATACCATGCAACGGGTGTTGGAATAGGTCCGGAGAGTGCGACCATGGGAGACTACACCTGCTTCCTTAGTAGTAACATCATCAGTGGGCTGTATACACACAAGAAGAGGTGATCCATCGGAATTAGTTGCCAGGCGCCACAGAGTATATGGGCGCTGCTCGTCCTCATGCTCGTGATCATCACCATCGTCATCTCCCCCTTTGTTATAAAATTTTTCAAGTATAGGTGGTGGAATGTTCACAGGACCTTGGAAACACAAGAAGAAGGTTAATTAGGAAAGGGAAACTTTCTAACCCGCATGAATGTGGATGAAACAATTATAATTACGGTGGAAGACAAACGTACCGAAATCATAAGGATTCCATGCAAAAACAGTGCCACGAGTGGTGGCAGCAAACACAAGGCCCTCGTATTGAATTGCATCACAGTACTCATCCGTGTACAGAAACTGATTTTTGAGCAATATCCATCCAGTCAAACCACGAAAGACGGAAACAAGCTTGTCGAAGATAGCAACAACTTCATAGTTGTTGTAATTCCAAGAGCGGTTGGGAACTCAACAAATTGCTATCTTCCGTAGAAGACAGTCACCATGATCGTATTTGAACGTGCGTACAATACCGGTGTGCTCAACCTCTGGGCACTATGCTCAGATTATTGGAAGTGGAACCCGGTCACGAGTGTACACATTCACAAGTTCCCACTCGCAGTTGGATCCAATGTAAACAACCCAATCTCCATTTGCGCCTGCCCAGGCCTTAACCTCAAGCGATGGCATCTTAACATCATACGTATCATTATCAAGCGGCATCAACTTGCACAGGGCGAGGCCTCCATCGTCCCGACGCCAGTCATTAGGGTCACGGTGAAGAAGATAGGGGAGATCAAACCGCTCCTTGACTCTTGGGTTTCTTGTAATGATGTTATTAGTTGAGTCGAGAATGGGCTTGAACGAACCTGCCATGCTGGCCGAGGTGATGATGTCACACCGATCAATGAGTTCCTCCACCACGTCATCTTTCAGATCGGGGCAAGAATAACGGGGTCGTTTCCGGCTTGTTCCCTCCATGGAGAAGACGATCGAACAATGGTAGAAGAAAGGGTGAAGGGCTGAAGGAAAATGGAGGAGGGAGAGGAAGAGCGTGCGACAGCAGTTCCAAATCGAGAGGGAAAGGCGAAGAGTTGGTGGACGGTTGCCAGTTTGCCACGGTTCGCGAAGAGGCGCCCGGGCCTACACGTCCGTTCAGAAATACTACTACTCACCATCGTCTCACTACTATGTTGGAATGGGACCACATTTCAACGAAACATGGTGTGTAATTTCTCGTGCAAAATGCGATCTGGCCGCGTTGGCCCGAGGTGCCACATTAGTTATCGACCTTTATTTTTTTAATGGCGTACCGTTCAGTTTTGAAGCACGACTAACTGGTACTGTACGCAGAGATAATATATAATCTACTCTACCACTACTCCACCTCCAGTACTAGTAGTATAAAAAAGATATATAGGCTGGAGCTTCAGCACTTTCTTGCTAAGGGCTGCCCACTTGCTTCTCACACTACCAACCTCTCTCCAGATCTAAAAAAGACGGCCTCTCTCTCCCTCCTCACCGATGGTCACAGATCCGCCGGGGAGGAAAAGGACATGCAGCGTTAACACACTCATCGTCGGCGAGCGAGGTCACGCACTGACGACAAGGCTGTCCTCTCAGACCTAGCGCCCGCGCGGGATGGCCTCCGTCCCCAAGCTCGCTGCCGTAGTGTGTGCAGAGGACGACGACCACGAGCGAAGCCACTTCCCGCCGACCCTCAGGTATGCTACCTCTTTTCGAACCATACCCTTATTCTATTGCCCCATCTGCCACATCGTTGCATGTGGATCTTTTTCCACTCCACCATCTTCCCAATTTGCTATCCTCTGCTCTACTGGCCACGCAGATGAAAACCATAATTTTCACTATTAAAGGAAACCCTACTTCTTGCAGACTAATCCATGTCTGTGTTGAATAAGGAAAGGAAGGGAGACTGTACTGTCCTAGAGAGTAGGCATCGAACCCGCATCTAGGTTGAAAAGGGGAAAATCAGTAGCTAAGGAACGAGTCTCGTGTCTCTTGGTTGAAGAAGGGTAGAAAGGCATGACAACGCAATAGAGAATGACCAGGTCAATCGGTTTGTTGTCCTCACATAGGAAAAAGGTGGCTAAAGAGAACAAAAATGGGACGTAATCCACATATGCTGCCTGGATATTTTGTTGCTCTGGGCAACCATACCTCCCTCACCACTCTGCGTCCGTGGAGGTACATCGTACTGGTGCGCCCACTGTCCGAATGGGCCTCCCATGCTCTTATTGCCACTTTTTTGGCTGTTAATATAACGCCAGCAGTCAAGTCAAACAATGCTACTGCTAAAGTGATGCCACAATTAACTAATGCCACTTTCAGTCTAATTCCACCGATAAATTTAAGCAATGCCATTTAATGTCACTGGATTATTTCATGGTTAGCTGTTGATTGTGGATGTATTAAAGATTTTTCAGCTAAGGCATTCTAATGTTGTTGCACAGCCAGTATACCAATGATGAAACTTGTTACTACCTTCAGATTTTTGCACTGTTAATGCTTATAGATTACATACCTCACTTTCATGAGATAAGTTAATTTTTTTGTACAGTGTCACCAAAATGCCAAGGCGCTGATGTCATTTAATTTTGGTTAAACTGCACAAACAATTATGAAGACAAGAGCAAAGGTCAAGTGTGGGCACCTCCTCCTCCGGCTGTTCTCTTGATTCGTTCGATCAAGTTTTTATGTTTGATCGATTATCAAGATCGGGATAGCAATTTTTAAGGCCCCCACCCCATGAGTTCGAAATGATATTTACCTTGGGGGTACATGGTTTGCAATTTTTTATACTGTCATTAGTTAATAATGCTAGTTACCTTCAGACTTTTGTATTTGGTTTAATGCTCATGCACAGCTAGTATACCAATGCTGAAACTTGTTACATTTACATTTTGTATTGTTAATTCTTATAGAAACCTTTCAGTGCTAGAGTTTACTGCAATCTGTTCAGTAAAACCATTGTACTGTACCCTATAATAAACTAACTGCTCTACTGTTGCACTAGCCATTGGATGTAGTATTTGAATGGTGTTGCATTAGCGTATGGACATAAATAAAGTGTGGCAAGCTTTCCCAGATATGTGCTCAAGAAATCTATTACCTGTTTTTCTAAATACTAGACGTTTGGGTACTTTAAATTGAATGGCGAAAACGTCTTATTTTAAGTAACAGAGGGTGCAGAGTTCACTCAAGTTATCCCGGTAAAGCTAGTCACACCTTTGTTAAAATTAATGTTCATTATTTTATCGGAGGAGGTCTGTATGTTTGTCTCTAATGCCTGTCGACTACATACCTGACATCGTGATGTAATGTTAAGTCATTTCCTTTTGTACAGTGTCACTGAATTGTCAAGGCGGTGATGGCATTTTATTAGTAGAACTGCACAAAATTTGCTTAAAAGAAGAGGAAATGTCAGGAACGGCTCAGTTTTTCAGAAAAAACTATGTATGCCTTCCTAACATCAGCCGTTGTTGCTTTATTTATTCCTTCAAACAGGTGGTTAGAAACTGTCTTGCTACCTTTTCCCATTAAGAAATTGGAATGCTTATATTTGTGAGTCTATGCTTCAACTAGTGCCACTTTTATAGTAATCACTCTTTCAATATCTATGCAAACAGGGATCCTCAATTTTAGTGGAACTGCACAAAAAGTCCAACTGGTTCAACATTAGGAGCACGTTTTTTCCAAACCTTTATATCCAATTGGTAGCACTATGAGCTGTTCATTACGAAGGTACATGGTTTGCTACTATCTTGCTACTCTTTTTGTACTGTCATTAGATAGTAATACTAGTGGTTTGCATGTGAATTTATTGGCAGGGTGGACCTACATTGGAGGTGCAGGACAGGATTCAATGATTGGATGCTCAATTTCGGTTGTATCGATTTCACCTCTTCCATTACTGCGAACATGGATATCCTTGGTCTGATGAAGAATAGGCACTATATTTCTGCTCTGAACCAACAAATCAATTCAGTATGAAATTGTCCAGGACAAAACATAACTCTATCAGATTGTCCAGTGCAGAACATGACATATGCTAAGCGAAAGAGACATGTTTAAACCGAAAATACATGGTGTGGTATATGTCTACTAGCTGCTTGATATTTGTGCAGACAGAGATGTCTGCCCGTTGCTATTTGGCAAACAAACAAAGTGTCCACAATTTTGGTTGAACTGCACAAGAGAATAGTATAGTCACTGCATGCAGTGCCATTTGAAAATAGACACAGAAAGATTGGATAGTCACTTCACGCACTGTAGAAAAGTAGTACTGTACTATTTATTGGCCAATACTAGGTGCGTCATTGCTTTGGTCTGATTATACGATGGACATCATTTTGCCTAAGTTAAAGTTTGTATTCCAAAAATAGTCTCGCGGTGTGATCGAGAGAAGACCAAATCATATTGCAGTGGATGTTCCTCCATCATGTGTGGTTCATTCTCATGGTTCCAGCTGTTGGTGAAACCACTTACGTTTGCAAGAGGAATTGTAGACTTCACAAACAAATTTGTCTTTCAGTCTGTACTGAATGTTGGCCAAGAGAAGCATCCATGTTAGTAGGAAGAACAGATGTTTTTTCTAGATCTTTGCTTTCGGAGCTACATACTTGTATATGATCTGTGAATCATTGAGATGCATTAACATGTTGATCTTATGTATGGGAATCATACTAGTTAGTTTTAGTTGCGACGCAAGATCCGAAGTGGCTGATTGCTTTTGGGGATACATATTTGTATATGATATGTGAATCATTGATTTGCATTAGCAGTTACTTATTTCTGTCCGCTCAGTGTTTACAAGTTACCGATCGATCATTAGCTAGCCTACAAATGCGCTCCTCGCAGTTTTATTTGCGACGCAAGATGCGAAGTGGCAGTTTTTTGAATAAAAATGCCTACCTCTGAAGAAACTAACAAGCTACACTACCGATACTACACGGATAAATAGCGGCTCACGCACGTACTACCTCCTTTCCGGTTTGCAGGGCTCAATTCAAGAAACGACCGACTCGATCTTAGACGAATAAATAGCAGTCACACACGTACTAGTACCTCCTTTCCGGTTTGCAGGGCTTAATTCAAACCTCTCACCAACCAAGGTACTCCCTCCGTCCAGGTTTATTAGTCCCGTGAGCAAAGCAGCAAGACCAAGGCATGGCAATAATTAACGGCATGCAGAAGTTTAAGCCTAATTAATTCCAGCGATTTAAGTGGCTGCATGCGTGCCCTCGGCTGCGACTCGTTGCATGCTGCTCCGCGTACTGGCTGCGAGCGATTCTGAGTGCCTGCATGCAGCCGGCCGTAATTAAGACAGCTTTAATTCTTGCGGGCTTTTAAATCCATGGAATCATTATTGACAAGGAGGGAGATGATTCGAGTGCACTCGTTTGACCGCCATTCTGGCGTGCGACCCAGACAGGACGGGACGGCACAGTCATAATTTCAGTTTCTCTAGTTTTCCACGGCAAGCTGGCGCGCTAAGCCATTATGCATATAATTCCGATGACCGTCGGGCTACCTTCCGCCTATAAGTACTGTTTTCCGGCCTTCTCTGGTGGCACCGTGACCCAACTCGCCATATCCTCATAAGCCCCCACCGGCCCGACGTCGCTCGCCACGTCCGCCATGCCCCCGCCCGTCCGCGGTAGGCAATGCCGGAGGCGGTCACCGCCGGAACTAGTGTTCAGTTTTTCACCGGAAGGCAGACGGAGGGAGGAGGAATTCTATCTGTCTTTAGATGGCAATGCGGAGATCGAGGAGTTGTTGGAGCGCGACCGCCTGGCGGAGGAGTAGGAGTTGTTGGAGCGCGACCACCTGGTGGAGGAGCAGGTGTTGTTGGAGCGCGACCGCCTGGCGGAGGAGCAGCGTATCGCCGATTTGCGCCGCCAGCGGGACATGGAGCAGCAACTCACCGGTGCTCTGAGTCGCGAGCAGAGCGCCCGCAATTGGGCCGACTATGTGGAGGCCGGCGCCCGGAAAATAACCCTGGAGGCCGTCGGGCAAGCACGCGTTCGCGACGCCGATTTTTACTACCAGCTCCTCAAGTGGGTTTCCCGATTGGAAGCCGAAGCTTCGGCGGACCACGCCGGCATGGAAAGGGCCAACGCGCGCGAGCAACGCACCCTATCGCACATCTTGCAAGTCCGAGGCGAGGCGCAGGACGCCGGTGGCGGCGTTTAGCGTGTACCACAGATGGTGGCCGACATCGTCTAGTTAGCTAAGAGTAGGTTAGTACTTGTACGCTACTAGAGTATTAGTGGGAGTAGATAGTTAACTTGGCTATGATGGTTGTCAACGTGGAAGTTCAGTACTCTATATGTGGATCAGACATGTTACTTTGCTCTGAATGTTGAACTTTCTGTTTGAACGTATGGAATGGGCTGTTATTTTTTTAAATGGGTTGTATTTGTCCTCCACGGGCTTGGAGGCTGACTTGTGGGCCTACCTAGTTGACGCGTACACAATCAGGAGGTGATTGTACATGAGCAGGGACCCGCCAAGGTCATGGCAGTACGCAAGCAAGTGCCTCCTTATTCCAAGCCAATAAAAAAATGGCTCCTCCTAGTGGATTTCTGACATCTGGGTCCCATGCCATTCTCAACGTAGCCAATAAACGAGAGAATTACTGTGGCGGGCTGACACCAGGGACCCAGCAGCTCGCCCAGTTATTTTTGTTTTGGGTTAATTTGATAAATGCCACTCCAAATCTGGGGTATCCGAGAAATGCCACTGCAATTTCCAAACTTTGAAAAATACCATTTCATGCCATTTCTAGTAGCATTTTTTGAAGGCTAGAGTGGCGTTTTTCAAAGTTTGCAAACTGCAGTGGCGTTTTTCAAAGTTTGCAAAAATTGCAGTGGCATTTTTTAAAGTTTGGAAATTGCAGTGGCATTTTTATGAATCGCCATAATTGGAGTGACATTTATCTAATTTGTTTTTGAGACGGAAGCAGGGTGTCAACTGGGCTGTGCGGGACACTCTCGCCTGTCTAGACAGCCTTTTCTTATGTTTACCATAGACCATCCCAGTGGTTTTTTCTTTCTGAAAATGGCTAGCCCATTTTTTTCGTGATTTGTCAAGTAAGTCGCTTTATCAGGTGTCAGGACCGGATTTTTGGGTTATATTTCTCAGAAAATGATCCTTGTGCTCATCAGCCCCAGAATTACTGTTAGTTGATGAGGCACCAACTTGAAACAAAAATTCCAAGCAAAGTACATAATATGAAGTACAAGACCATTCTGACCTATGAGTACAACAAATGGTTTCTAGTGGCTGATGGCGGAAGCGGTTTGTGGTTCATCTGCGTCTATGGGACTCCATTTCCCACAGGAACAGCTGACCTGGATAACTCCTATCTTCGCGAGGCTGCTATCACCGTTGCTTAGGTTCCGGGGCTGTCATCGCAACGCTCCTCTCCAAGCAAGAAATCTGGCCAAGACAATAGCCAGGGACAAGCCAGTGAGTACTTTGAATGTACTCGCAAACATTATGAACATGGGTATAATCTTATATTTACTAATTGGAGGCATCATGCAAAGCTCCATATTAATCCACATCATTAAAAATATCTTAATCATTCTTGGTCGTTCAATCTATGTAATTGATCTATCTTAACCCTCCGATGTACGTTACCGCAGTCGTGAAAAAAAGGTCCAATCTGAACGTACACCTGAACCAACCTGCACATTATTTACATCTGAAAAAAAAACTATATTTTCCTTAGAAGAGACCATGTCTCACAAGAAACAGGAACATCAACACGTCTGTCTCAAAAAAAAAAAACAGGAACATCAACACGTTTCCTCTTTTTCCCTAAAAAAACCACGTTCCTCTCCTTTCGCGTATAGATTAAATCTGGTGCGCCCCTGCCAAGCCTGTTTCCACAACCAGAATACAGCATACCTCCTCCTCTTTTCTTCCTCGAGTACAACAACGATTTTAGTCTCATCCCAGAAAACAAGTGGCAGCAGACGCAGTTGATGCTGCAGATGGGTGTGCAATGTGTGAGCTACACAGAGTCGTCCGCGGCCAGGTTCCACAAGAGCAGTTCGACCATGTTGCATATGCTCGAAGCTGGGCCGGCCGCAAGCATCGCAAAATCTTGCACACGAACCTGGTGCTAATCTGCTTGCACGCAGCGGCGGCGGTGACCATGCTCCAAGCCTCCTATTCTGAAACAATTAGCTTCTTTTACTGCCTTGGTTGATGTGAGGGGCTTAGCTACTTTCGATTTTAGTTTTGGACGTGAGAAGGGAAGCACCAATAGCGAGCACCAATGGGATCGAATAGGGTACCAGGGGTGCGGAGCAGGCAAGCAGCGACTTCCCCACATCTGCCCCTTCAATATTCATCAGGTGCACAGTGCACTGCTTCAATATGCTAACCATGCTTGCATGATCTACCCAACCTGGCATGCCATATCCTGGGAACGGAGGGTCTTGATGGAGGCATCTCGCAAGCCTGTGCTAGCATAGGAAAGAAGCTAAATTAAGCCAGGAGGAAAAAAGAAGAGCAATGCACGAAAAAATACTGGATTATCTAAGTATTTATTTCAATTGGATGAAAAATATGAAGACTAATCATCCATTCTCTCAGGTCGTCCATGATGAAGAGCAGCATGCATGTGTCGAGTCCGAGGAGTCGATTACAAATATCAAAATATGTAGTATAATCATACCGAGCAGTGGATCAAAAATGCTAGCAAAGACTCGCTTCTCATCAGTTGCTTGGAATTGACTACACATGCAAGCTAGACTGCATAAATAGGGCAGGCGATGGGTATGATAGCGTTCAGAATAGTTGAGGACCGGACAAGCACTAGTTGTAGCAATTATATTGCATGACAAGGCATGTAGGACTACAAGAATTACGAAATGAAGTGTTGCCCATCATGATGACTGATGGATTGTAAGAAGGAATGAATAACTTGATTTTGTTAACAAAATAAACAACAGTATAATTTAAAGGCCACTTGGATTTTTTATTATCAGTCCACGACCCTCATTAGGGAAATACATGACTGCCCTGCCCATGAGAGAAGGAAATTATATACCATCGACATGATTTTTGCTCTTTCCTAGGTCCATAAAAGGTAGCAGTTCATGTTTATGTCCGCCAACATGGTTGTGTTAGAACCTAGATTCACATGGGAATTAGAGTTAAGTATTATGACCAAGTTATGAAATTTAAATATTTTTGAAACTAAACAGAACTGATAGAACTATTGATGTATTCGACTACACGTACACTGTTGTTGTCCTCCCGTTTGGTGTGCACAAACATGTGAATCGCAGCAAGCATGTTTGGCTCAGCCCTTCCAGGTTGAAGCTGCGTCCCAATGTCATTCTTCGAGTTGTTGTCTTGAGAAAGGCGTCATATAGCCGCTACAGATAAACAGTACTCCCCATTGTTAATTGTATAGCAGCAGAATATCTTCTAATTAATTCAACATCTGTAGAAATAAGTTGCACAATTAATTTCAAGCAAGTACTTCTAAGGAGTGGCCATGGATTATACTTAATTTCGTTAACTGTAAAAATTAAATGCACAATTGCATTTTGAGACTTATAGCAAATATCTATGATACTTTATATGAAACTCTTTGACAAGTTGTTGTGGTATTAGCATGAATAATGTGATAACTAGATAGATAAATGCAATAATTTTTTCATTTGTTGTATTTGCATGAATAATGTGATTAAGATGAGATTTTGTCAAATCAACTTATTTTTTCGAAGCACTTTGACAAAATAAATGAGGAGCCTGACTTACATGGAGATTTAAAATTTATGAAAAATACATTGTATACTAATTTAATATAAGAAAAAAAATCATAGGCTAGACCGTGCGGATGCACGGGTTGTCGACTAGTATAACAAATGATAATCATGCTCCGAATTATTCTATGATCAAAACGGCAGTCATGACATAAAAATCCATGATGCACGCAAGCAGGTTGTTCATATAAAACATGAATATGCAATCAGAGAGTAGAAATGGAAGGCACCGATCGGGTGTCTGAAGCGACGCCTCGAAAGGACAATAACATAAAGCATGCCTCAGTCGGGCGTCTCAGCGACACCACATAAAGGGCTTATAAGTGAAATAAGTAACAAACATGCCACAGTCGGGCGTCTGTGCGACACCACATAAAGGGCTTATAAAGTAAATAAATAACAAGCATGCCACAGTCGGGCGTCTCAGCGACACCACATAAAGGGCTTATAAGTGAAATAAATAACAAGTATGCCACAGTCGGGCGTCTCAGCGACACCACATAAAGGGCTTATAAAGTAAATAAATAACAAGCATGCCACAGTCGGGCGTCTCAGCGACACCACATAAAGGGCTTATAAGAGGATAGTCACAGTGAATATCCAGGAGGCAGAACCGTCCCAGGGATACTCAATAATTCAAATAATATAAAGGGTTAGTCCATAATAATAATCTTATATTTACTAATTGGGTGCATCATACGAGTCTCCACGTTAATCCACATCATTAAAAATATATTAACCGTTGATCTATGTAATTGATCTATCTTGACCCCATGATGTATGTTACTTTTGTCATGAAAAACAGATCCAATCTGCACGTAACCAAGGCCAAATCAGAACCTACCCACACGTATTGTTGTCCCACGTTAGATCGAGTTCTATATTTTTTTTAACTGCGTTAGACTTAGTACGTAGTAGTAATAGATATGGACTCACATGTAAAAGAAAAAGGTATGGACATCCCTCGGCTCTCTCCTTATCTCTCAAGGACTCTTCTCCTTTCTCTACTTCCGCAAGAAAAGAAATCTACTAAAATCGATACAGGTTCCTCTCCTTCAACTCTCCCAAAATCGCTGCGCTGCTGCATGTCATCAGCTTACCCTCGGGAGAACCTTCTAGAAACCCATCTGCGTTGCCCCGTGATACAGCCGTTTTCAATTTCAACGTACGATCCAATCAAGGCTGTGCAGCATACCCTCGGGTGAACCTTCCAGAAACCCATCTGCCTTGCCGCATGATACAACCATTCTCAATTTGAAGGTATGATCCAATCAACGTTGTGCAGCTTGCACATATCTCAGTTTTTCTCAGCGAGCGTCGAATCATGCAAAAATCTAGAGAGAAGAATTTTGTCCCACAGATGAGGAGTACCAATAGCAGTTGATTTGTAGCAAATAATAAGGCCACCTCCACCAGTTAGCTACGGAGCGAGCCAACTGCCCCAAACGCGGCTGTTCGCCGTGCTGCAGACCATCATATCTGCATATTTGTCCTTTGACTCTTTTCTTGGTTATATAGGCCGGTAGTAATTAACGTTGGGTTGGGATTGTCATTCACAGGGTTTGATGCGTGTATGTTTCATTGCAGCTCCATCTATGATAATGCACACAGATATGAGGTTCTCCTTTTGGTTAGCTCCGGTTTCCTCCCAGTTCTTATTTATCAGCACCACCTGCATCGGAAGTTGCTGTTGTTGTCGTCGACTGTTCTGACGGCAGCGCAGAAACAAGCATCTTGATGCAAGATATGAAGAAGATGATGTCCGTGAAAGGGAGAGGGCTGGCAGGGAAGTAAACGTCCTTGGTTTCCAGTGTTTAATGGAGAAATCATATTTATTTTCGCCAAGAGGTGGATCCAGAAGATAATATCAACGCAGGAGCTACCACACCGGCCGTGAACCGGTTGTTGGGACATATATCTGTACTATACACAGGCACAAAAGCAACTAGCAGTTAACATGAGATTGAGAAAAGTGCCAGGCAGGTACAATAGATCGAGTAAATAAAAACACTTACAGATAATGACGGACATTGTATCATGTCAAACCTAGAATAAAAACGTGGTGTGCATTATTTATCAATTCTTCATTGTAATTTTGCTTAGTTCCACAGCTTTAAATTTCAGATATCTTATGTCTCGGCCATCTCCCGACCATTGTATTCCACTATGTAGGACTGAACAGTACGTCTTTCCTGTTCTTGCCTTTCTTTTAGTATTGACTATGCTCTTTGTAGATCATGCGAATATAAAGGGCCCCAAGAATACTTATGGATGTTATATTACTAATTTAGAAATATCATAGCATTTTTGTGGATAAATCTGTGAAGTTAGAGAATGTTTATTCCAATGTGTCACATTTTCTTTTCAAAATAAATAATTTAGAATTTTACATGGTTTTGCATAAATTATAAACTGACTTGCAATAGTCATGATACAATATGCATCGGTAATAATGCCGACCTAATTAATTTCAAGCGTCCAATGTTTATACATGTATGCTAAGAATATTATCGAATAATTGTGGAGGTTTATATAGAGAAATATAGCGGAGTCCTATCTCTGCGTTGAATGTTGTTGTGTCACATTAAATTTTTAGAAACGTATTTTTTGTATTACTATATTTGACTCCTTTCATTAGAAAGAATGCTTGATTTAAAAACTACCTATCGCCTCTAGACATACCAATTTCAAATCATGGATATTTAGTGTTAAAGATAACAAAAAACTTAAATTTGTAAGAACTAAGATTAATTATAACTGTAGATAAACAAGGCACAACTTAACATGCACGGACACATGTGTTCAAGCTATGAAATTTCAACTATGTTAATTATAACCCTCATGAAGAAGAAATGTGAACATGATCTTTTCCCGAATTTCAGAATAAAAATAAAATGTGAAACATAATACGTGCAAGTGTTTTGTTTACTAGAATACAATTTTGTGTACAAGTGTTTTAAATTAAATATTAATAGAACTAAGAGTTTTGTATGTTAACTGAACTAAAATAGTGCAATATTTATAAATACCAAAATATTTATGGTCATACTTTTATATATTCATGTATTTATATTACCTTCATACGACGTTGCAAGCCATAGAACATAGGACTATTATAGATAGACATACCATATAAAAATATAGTTTATGCTAGCCGTGTAAATATGCACGGGTTGGCGACTAGTAATCATAATCATCATAAGTCACAAGTCATGATCCATGTTCTGGTTTAGTAGTTTCTCCTCCGAAGACAGACACTTGACCTATCCTAGACTATAGTCCTTGACCATGGACACGGCTATTCGAATAGAGACAACCTCTACAGAGGGTGTACTCTTTACCCACAAGTAACGGATTCCTTTAGTCCATCGGGACTAATTCCATTTACGGTCTTTTAATTGAAAACACACCTGACCCGCACACACCAGCTTAACTTACCGGTGTCTGGAATCACCCACGACACCTGTTAAGCAAAACTCTAAGTGGGGAGGCTACAACCTCGATTAGCATGGGATCAAATTTATACCGCGCGCTACTAAGGGGTGCCCCCCTCTCGGTCCCAACCGGAAACACCCATGCCCCCGGACCAAGTGGCATGCCTACCGGATGCAGCCGGTATCTTCCACCATGGCCTCTCTGTACGGTGTGTGCCAAGAAAGGGGTTGACAACTTACTGAACTGTACCCTACCTGCGGCAGGGACAAGTGGTAGTACGAAACAAGTATGGGGGTTACTGGAACAAGACTCGATCTATGGTCGACTCAGGAGGTTTAAGTATTCCCTGCATGATTAGCATAACAAGTATATTTCAACCAACAGACAGAATCACCACTCATCATACCTCATCATGCCATACCGGACACAACCGTCTCGACGAGGAACTAGAGACAAGCTCGTGTCTACCCAAGACAAAGACTTTCCCGGCTTCCTTCCGGTAGGCATGGAAGGCATACGAGGTGATTACTATCACAAGCATATCCATTTCCAACAGCAAAGAATCTTCATTATGCACTCATGCGTATGATCATATCATCACATAAAATAACGAATGCTCCATGTCCAGGTGGTGTTGTAACCGTATCGAACAACACACAAAAATATTATGCCAGGATTCAGAATGCTTGCCTTCAAGAGTATGCAAGTGGGGGTGCACTTTTTTGAAAGTTGCCTTCTTCTTCAAAATCCTATTTTATGAAAACTTGAATTAACACATAGTTTCAAAACAGTACAAATAGCTGTTTTGGAAAATTTTCAAATAAATATGAAAATAGACTAGACAGAATTTGAGAAACAACAGAAAAAGAATCAAATCAATTGGACTTATATTTTAAAAGTTATAGCGAGTCAAAGTTTAGTCAAAAATCTGTTTTTAATAAAACCAGAAAGAGAAAACGTTTCGGGGAGCTTACGCTTTCCTCTAGCAAAGACGTATTCGGTGGAATACGCTTCCACTTAAGCCAGTGCGGGCCGTCGCTGGGTAACTGACAGTGGGTCCCTTGGGCCCACTGGTCAGGTTTGACCAGTCGCCCGCGCCTCCCTCCTCCTCTGTCCGAGCGGTGGCGGGGTTCCGGCGATCGCCGTCGACGAACTGCGGCTCCCCACGGGGTTCCGAGGGCAGGGATGGATCCGCCAGCCCCAGGCGGTCCTCCTAGTGGTCGAATGGCTGGCGGGGACGAAGGGAGTCACCGGCGGTGAGCTCCGCGGCGGACGGTGGCTTCAGGGGGATTGGGGCTTTGGGCTACGGTGGCTCCCGGTCGAGGCTAAGGTGCTGGGTGGCTCTGCAAGAGGAGCACTGGATGAATGGGGGGGGGGGGTCTCTGCTTGTGACGGACGGGACCGGAGGGCGGCGGCGGCCGAACTGGCCGGAGACGGGGAAGACGGCCTCCCTCCGCCGATTGCTGGCTGTGGGGGCACTAGGGGGATGGTAGGAGGTCGCCTGAGGGTCTGGTTGAGCTCGGGGCTCCTTTTTATAGGCGGTCGAGGTCGGTTCAACGGCGGCCGAGGATAGGAACGGTGAACCGCCTTCTGTAGCTAGGGGGCGCGTGGCGATGGCTGGCGGGGTCTGGCAGGGCGAGGGGATGAGCTCGAGTTGTTAAGGGGCGAAGCCGGGCGCGCTGGAGCCGGGCGGGCGCCTGGCCCATGGCAGTAGGCTGTCGAGCGGGCGGCGGCGGTTATGTGGTGGCGCTGTAGGGCGCCAAGAGGGGGCGGGGGGGGGGGGGGGGGGGGGGGCAGGGCGGCTCTGCGATGAGGGAGGGGTCGGGCGCGATGGCTTCGGGCGGGCACGGATCAGAACAAACGCGGGGAGGCGGCAACGAGACGCGGCGACTCAGGCGCACCCCCGTGCAAAACGCGCGCTCTGGCCACGCGCAGAGCACGCACGCGAGGTGCTCAGCAAAATGCCAATGCCTGCCAGGGGGCTCTAATCCACATGACGCTTAGTAGGGTGGGGCTATAGACTACGGTAGAGCCCAGAGACATGCTGTTTAGGCGAAGTAAGTAGGTTCAAAAAGCAAACTTGGTTTCATGCCAATTCTGTTTATGAACCCAAGGTGTTTGACAAAATGCTATGGTCATCTAGGCATCTCCTGGGGTGGCCAAAAACTCCAGATCATAGTCTCTTTAGGTACAAGAGATGATGGCAAGGTTGTTAGGGCAAAACCAGAAACTTGTTAGTGCAAGTTTTTGAGGAAACCAGATCAGGACAGAAACAAAAGGCTATCATTGCATGGACCAAAAATACTCCAATGGGTCCACTCTCCTGGACTTAAGGGTTTTGTAGGGTGGTTTATAAGCAGGAGAAAGATAATGGGCACTAGAGCAAAACAAAATAGGGTTGCAGTAGAAAACACCCAACCGGACCAGAGAGCAAAAGAGGATGATTTGCTCAAATTTTTCATAGAACACCAGTGGGTTTTTGCATAAAGTTGAATTATACATTACTACTAACATCCCCAAATTTTGGTGGAAACTTTAAAAACATATTTAAATAGGTTGTAGTGCAATTCACAATCTGGACCAGATTTGCAAACTTGGGGTAGGGCTTGAAATTTCCAAATGACTAAAAGAGATTTTTGCATAAAAGTGATGTGGAAACATCACATGACATCCCCAAATTTTGGTGAAACTTATAAATAATTTTATCAAAGGGTTGTAGTGTAAAAGAGGCTCCAAAACTCAAGAAAAATCATTTTTAGAGAAATAAAGCTCAGGGAAAATATTTATGCAAATAAATCCACTGATAAAAGAAATGTCTTTCTTGAGAGGGTATACAAGTCCAACAATATTTTTGAAAAGTTTTCACTTGAGGTGAAGACTCCACAATATCCAAGAAAAGAGTGGTCCTGAAATCAAAAGATAAATCCAAAAAAAAATTCTAATTTCCTGGCAAGATTTTAATAAACAAATCATTTTTAAATTTTGGGGTGTTACATCAGGCCTGTTGGGCTGGCCGAGAAAATGTCCTATCAGTAATGAGAAATGGGTTGTACATTTTTAGAACACATCAAACCGACAATTAGTTTCATATATCTTTTTTTCATTTCGAAATTTTAAATTGCATTGATTTTTATGCGTGGACAATTTATTGGATTTTATATTGATATTCATTTATTTTTAAAATCAGTCTGAATGTGACTCGAAATTTTGGGATTAAAAACAGTTCAGACCGCACCGACATATGCAAAATTTCGTATAATTTTTTAACCCTGGCCACAATATGGTCTGTAATGCTAACAAAAAGAATATGGGCTCCAAAAAAACCCGTAAGAATTAGCAACTAGGCTGTAAATTATTTGAAATAATGGCAGATGGCCTGTATGCTGTTTTCCACAGATTTGAGGATTTCCACAGATGGCATGTATACTGTTGGATGTCCATCCAACGGCCGTCGTGCTTCTTCAATCTCTGCTCTTCCTGCTCCAGCCGCTCAAACAAGCGCCGGTTGGACTGCCTGCTCCCTCCTCCTCAAGGGCCGGTCTTTGTCGCTACAGGCCTCACCGCCCCACCGTACTCCCATCGCTGGCCTAGCCATCCCTCTACTCACCCACAGTCCCACACCTGTTGTTATTCTCCGGCGACGGCAGACGAACCAGTAAACCCTCGTACAGTCGTACTCCCCTCCGCGTGGGAAACAACTGCCGAGTCTTCCCTGCCTCCGTGTCGTTCCCTTCCTAGGCCTCGTCGTCGTCCACCGCCCTGGTGCTCTCGGCGTGGCGTGGTCAACGTGGTCAACGACCAACATGCATCTGAAGTGGAATGTACGTGGAGAGGCTGACAGCTGGGTCCACGGCAGCACACAAGGAAATGACTCCTTATTACGCGCAAAATAATGATTCCTCCACCTGACATCTGGGGCCCACCGAAAGGGCCTCTGAATTTTGCGAAAAAACGTTACCACCGCTGACAGCTCGGACCCACCATTTATATCTTCGCACAAAAGGAAGTGCCTCCTTATTACGCACAGAAAAAAATGAATACTCCCCGTGCTAGCTGGGACCCAGTATAGTGGACCTACTAAGTTTACGGGGACGAAGGGCTTTGTCAACTTAGTCAATATGCATGATTCTAGCTCGAGTGACCGTACGATGTCCATCCAACGGTCGTAGTGCTTTTTCAACCTCTGGTCTTCTTGCTCTAGCCGCCCAAAGCAGCGCTGGTCGTGCCACTTGCTCCTGCCTCCCATGGCCGGCTGTGCTGCCGCGGAGGCCTCTCTGCCCCCATACTACTCCCACCGCTGGCCAGGCCATCCCTCCACTCCACTCACCCACACCCCATGTTATTCTCAAGGCGACGGCAAGAAGCCGAACCAGTGAACCCTCGTACTCCTCTCCGCGTGGGCATCCACAGCCGTGTCTTCCCCGGCTCCGTGTCGTCCCCTTCCTAGGCCTCGCCGTCGTCCACTGCCGTGGTGCTCTCGGCGTGGCGTGGTCAATGTGGTCAACGACTGAATTCCATCGGAAGAATACTGTACGTGGAGAGGCTGACAGTTGGGTCCATGGCAGCCGCAAGGAAGTGCCTCCTTATTACGTGGAAAATAATTATTCCTCCACTTGACAGCAGGGACCCCAGTATTTTGTGAAAAAAACGTTTGCCCCTGACTGCTGGGACACACCGGAGGGGCCACCGTATTTCATGAAAAAAACGTTCCCCCTGCTGTCAGCTCGGACCCACCGGAAGTGCCTCCTTATTACGCACAAAAAAATGAATAACCCCCTGCTAGCTAGGACCAACCTTGGTGGGAGGCTGACTTGTGGGCCTACTAACTTGACGGGGACGGAGGGCTTTGTCAACTTAGTCAATATAAACGATTCTAGCTCCAGTGACCGTACGATGTCCATCCAACGGCCGTAGTGCTTCTTCAACCTCTGGTCTTCTTGCTCCAGCCGCACAAAGCAGCGCCGGTCGTGCCGCATGCTCCTGCCTCCTGTGTCCGGCTGTGCTGCCGCGGAGGCCTCACCGCCCCCTACTATTCCCACCGCTGGCAAGGCCCTGCATCGGCGGCAGCCTCACACCGCAACCGAACCAGTGAACCCTCGTACTCCTCTCCGCGCGGGCTTCCACTGCCGCGTCTTCCCCGACTCCCCATCATCCCCTTCCTAGGCCTCGCTGTCGTCCACCGCCCTGGTGCTCTCGGCGCGGCGTGGTCAACGTGGTCAAGGAACGACTTCCATCGGACGTGGACTGTACGTGGAGAGGCTGACAGCTGGGTCCACGGCCGCAGCAAGGAAGTGCCTCCTTATTATGTGGAAAATAATGATTCCTCCACCTGACAGCTGGGACCCACCGGACGAGCCACTGTATTTTGTGAAAAAATGTTTCCCCCTGACTGCTGGGACCCTCCAGCTACATCTTCGCACACAAGGAAGTGCGTCCGGGCAAAAAAAATGATTCTCCCCCCTGACTGCTGGGACCCACCAGCTACATCTTCGCACGCAAGGAAGTGCGTCCGGTTAAAAAAAATGATTCGCCCCCTGACTGCTGGGTCCCACCAGCTACATCTTCGCATGCAAGGAAGTGCCTGACAGTCGGGACCCACCTGCTCAAAGCATATGTAGCATTGTCATTCTGGTCGTGCACGTGTACGTTCATACTGGTGGATGTAGAGGCGCGCACGTGTCGTAGTAGAGGCGCGCATGTAGCATGTACACGTACGTACAACGGCCAGGGTGCAAGAAAGAAAATACGGCCACGTACGTACATACAGGTGGGGTCTCGAATGCCTAGTCGCGCATACGTAGGGCCAGGGCTCGTGTACATGGCTGGGTCGGAACGGAGAAACAGAGTCGCCATCGTGTTCATGGGGAGGCAATGGAATACGTCGTGCTCATCGGGAGGGCTTGGACGGAACAGGCGATGGAAACGAGGCCTGGCATACCGCAGAACGGAGGAAACGACCATGTGTTCGACCGGCCACGTCTGAAACGGGATCCTGTTCATCGGGAGGGGTGTGGCGTACCGCAAAACGTAGGAAACGGATCTCCTACGGTCGAAACTGGGGATCCTGTTGATCGGGAGGGGTGTGGCGTACCGCAAAACGGAGGAAACGGACCTCCTACGGTCGAAATGGGGGTCCTGTGATCGGGAGGGGTGTGGCGTACCTCAAAATGGACGAAACGGACTTGTGTTGGAGCGCTACGGTCGAAGCAGGGGTCCTGTTCATCGGGAGGGGTGTGGCGTACCGCAAAACGGACGAAACGGACTTGTGTTGGAGCACTACGGTCGAAACAGAGGTCCTGTTCATCGGGACGGGTGTGGCGTACCGCAAAACGGGACTCCACAGGATATTGTTCATCTCCACCGTCGACCTCCTCCAGCCTCCACGGGCTACCATCGACCTCCTACAGCCTCCACGGGCTCCTGTTCATCCAGCCTCCACCGTGCGCTACTCCACCGCCATCGCTCAACCACCCTCCACGGGCACCCCTCAACCGCTCATCTGCTCATCCAGCCCTCCACACCACGGGGTCCTATTCATCCAGAGACAACGCCACCGCTCATTGTTCATCCACCCCCCCCCCCCCCCCCGCAACACTCACTGTTCATCCAATCGATCGGCTTCCACTACTAGGGAAAAGCCTAGCAGCAGCGTGGGTTTTAGGCCTATCAGTAGCGCGGGATGATGCGCTACTGGTAAGGCGCTACAGCTAACGTATAGCAGTAGCCTGCCTCTGCCCACGCTACTGCTAAATCGAGTTAGTAGTAGCGACTTCCCAGTGGAGCGCTACTGGTAATTAGTAGTAGCGCTTCTCCCTACCCGCGCTGCTACTATTATTTTGTATTTTATTCCTTTTTTATTTCATGTTGTATTCATACCCCTTTACACAAGTTTTCATACAACATGAATTTAGAGATTGTTTTTACATCATAATGAGTTATTACATCACGGGGTGAAAGAACCGTGGACTAGTTTCAAGTGGATGTCCATCTACTTGAAACTAATCCGCGGTTCTTTCACCCAATTATATAATAAATATCATCATCATCATATCATTAACAACTTATCATCATAATACATCATTGTCATATAACACCTCCTCATGATCATCGTTTTCATCGTTGAGACATCACATAGCAAGTTGGTCACTAGTCATAATCACAACTACTCCTCATCATCAACTCTAACACACACTGTACCACATAATAAACATATTGTACCTCATAGGGCCTACTACATTCTCTTAGGACCTACTATATTCTCTAAGATAAAATAGCAAAAAATAAGATAGCCCCTGGCTCTCCATTATGGAGAATGGAGATTATCCTGTCTCCAATTCTTGCCTTTCGCTTAATGTTGCTTCCAAGAACCTCCTTACGAATGTCCAAATATTTTTTCCATTCCTTGATTAGCATGTGTTCAACGGTTTTAGAAATCCGATATGCACAGGTGAGATCCATAGGATGACCTGGCATTATGTTCAGAACTTCAAGGCGACCATTCTGATACATCAGATGAGGCACACAATCCATCGGGATTTTCTGTTGAAAAACATAGTAATAACTTCATAGTTAGCAATGATGTACTAGTTTTAGAAGTATGCAAAAGATGCACGGATGTCGTAATAGTAAAAAATCTTACCAGGGTATCTCCATAGAAGTTTCCGTGGTTCAACACGTGCACTAGTGGCACGTATTCACCATAATTTGGAGGAGTTTGATAATATGTATTGTAATTCTCAAAGTAAGTACAAAATGCGACCAGATGATTTTTCTCCTTATAAGTTAATTCGCAGCCATCATTGTAGTGGGTTCTGTCTACCATGTTCCGCACATTGTTTGAACATTCAAAATAAGCTGTCAATGGAAATATAGCTATCAACTATTTTGAAGTAAACAATATAAATTAGTTAATAACTATGTTTGAGAAACTCACATAGAGGTAGAATCGGAAGCGTATCAACAAGGACCCAAATGTCCATATTGTCTTGCTCGATGTTAGGATCACCAAGATCCATGGTGACAATCATACCCTCATAAAAAACCATAAATTTTGCAAAGTGCTTCCCAATTTTGGCAACCAAAATGGGTTACGCTCTGAGAATTGTAAATATTTACTTCAAAATCCATATCATGATGGGTCCTTAGGTGTATTTTCTTTGTTTCAAAATTTTCATGGTCTTCAAAACCCATCCTCTCCAAGACATAGCGTCTTGCATGGAATGGGATAAGCTAGTCGAATTGTAAAAGATGAAAATTAGACATTGAAATAGTTGAAGTCATGCTTAATTATGAAAAAAACAATTGTCGTCGAAGGTCTCCTCGAGCTTAATGCTGAAGCGCCGATCTTCGTCCAGCTCAAGGAACCTGTCGCACAGACCTCGATCATCGTGGCACCAGCTGCACTCCCCCGGGAGACTTTTGTCGTCCGAGCACGACATATCCTACGGTCATAATTCAATGATTAAACTTTTACAATTAAATATATGTACTAAAAAACCTAAATTAGATCATTATTTTTCAAGAAAATCCAGGCCACTCGATATTTCCTACATATTCTAGCACAAGTCATGCCAGAATTCACGGAAAAATCCGGCATGACCTTTGCTAAAAAAGGGAATATCGAGCGCCTGAAATTTGCCGGAACAGAAATTAATCAACACTCCGGCAAAACATAGGCCACTCGGATGTGTAACCTGAATATGACCGGCCACTTGGGCAACCACATAACAACAAATATGACATGTTCAACTAGTTCTATTAATTCAACTAGTTCTTACTAAATATAAACTTACTATAAATAGAAAAAAACTAGTTCTTTCTAAAAATAAAGTAGTTCAACTAGTTTTATTGACTATCTTACTAAAAATATATTAGTTCTATTAATTCAACTAGTTCAACTAGTTTATTAATTTACTTACTAAACTAGTTCAACTGAAACTAAACTAGTTCAACTAGTTTATTAATTTACTTACTAATTATTTTAAACACTTACTAAAAATAGTAAAAATAAACTACATTATACAATAGTTAACTGGTACCATCACTACTACTAATTAACATCTACTACTGCTAAAAATCATTATCTATGAAACCTAAATTAACATCTAATACTACTAAAAAACATCTAGTACTAACTAAGCAGAGAGAACGGGGGTGGGGGAGGGTGGGGGCTTACAGAGAGGGTAGGGGCGGCTAGGGCGGGCTCGGGATCGGGAGGCGGCGGCGGGGTTGGGGGAGGCGGCGGCGACGGTGAGGTCGAGAGGGGAGGGGGTGGGGGAGGCGGCGGCGACGGTGAGGTTGAGGGCGGCGGCAGTGAGGTTGACGGCGGCCTTGGGCGGCGACGGCGAGGGCAGGCACGGGCTCGGGCGGCGGCGACAGAGGAGTAGGGGAACAGGGGGGAAGGAGGACTTAGCGAAATTTTGAGCGGGCGGGTGGTTAAGTCGAACTAGCAGTAGCGCACTTTAGGAAACGCGCTATAATTAAAGTAGATATAGCGCGTTTTCTGGAAAAACGCTATTACTAAGTCTAAGAACGCATCAAAAATATACATTGGTCATCATTGATCTTTTTGTGTAGAATCTAAATAGTCAACACGAATCCTCACAGTACCTAAATAGGCACTGGTGAAGATTCATATTGCAGCCACAAATCCTACACATATAGTTCAATGAAGACCAAGTGCTCGAGGTAGTTTGAGAAGTAATATATTCAAGGTGGTAAACACCTTGTTCGCTTAGCAGTATGGGACTAAACTTAATTAGGTGCAACACTTAGCAGCAGCGAGTTTTGCAGAAAAAACGCTGCTACTAAGTACATTAGCAGCAGCGCGTCTTGGGAAGGGCGCTACTACTATATCTAGCCTGGAGGCAAATCCGTGGAAATTATAGTAGTAGCCTTGTTTCACCTAGAGCGCTGCTGCTATCTAGTTATAAGTAGTGCGGTTCCATTAAGCTCGGTACTGCTAGTTAGCAGGAGCGCCTGTTTTTAAACCGCGTTGCTCCTAAGATTCTGTGTATAATGTTTTCCCTAGTAGTGTTCAGTTAGCAGCAGTACCAAAGGAATCGCTCGATCTGGTTCAGTTAATAGCCATCGATCGATCGCTCGGGTTCAGTAACGCGTAGCCTGCAGTGCAATCGCTCGGGTTCAGTTAGAGCCAACGCCTCGCACACACGCACGCGTCGTGTCTGAGAAACGCACATCGCTCGGCCCCCGACCTCCCACCGTAACCGGGAACTCCCCGAAATTTTCCTCGCCCTCGCTTCTACCATGGTTTTTTCCGTCATGGACGGCCCAAAGAATGTCATGCACCTTCGTCTCCGGCCGGCCCAGGACGAAAAGCCCATTTTCTGTCTTGATTTTTTGTCATAGAAGTAGGAGCCCACCACATCTATGATGATACCGGGTTTTATCACAATTATCGTCATAGAAGTGTCATATGTATGACCAATTTTTTTTCGTTCGGCCCAAAATGCCACAGATGTGTCTTTTTTTTTGGAGTGACATACGGGGTCACCAAGGTAGAGTTCTGTAGAACTGTGTAGTGTGCTTGAGACCAAGAATATCCGTCCCTACATATTATTGAGTCCCCTCCAAGCGTGCCTTTTCCAGTCAGTCTCCCCTCATACCGTGATTTAGGGAGACCTATCTTCTTAAGGCCAGCAATGAAGTCAACACAAAACCTAATGACATCCTCTGTTTGATGGCCCATGGAGATGCTTCCTTCTGGCCTAGCGTGGTTACGAACATATTTCTTTAGGAATCCCATGAACCTCTCAAAGGGGTATATATTGTGTAGAAATACGGGGCCCAGAATGAAAATCTCATCAACTAGATGAACTAGGACGTGTGTCATGATATTGAAGAAGGATGGTGGGAACACCAACTCAAAACTGACAAGACATTGCACCATATCACTCCTTAGCGCTGGTATGATTTCTAGATCGATCACCTTCCGGAAGATTGCATTGAGGAATGCACATAGCTTCACAATGGCTAATCAGACGTTTTCCGGTAGAAGCCCCCTCAATGCAACCGGAAGCAGTTGCGTCATAATCACGTGGCAGTCATGAGACTTTAGGTTGATGAACTTTTTCTCTGGCATATTTATTATTCCCTTTATATTCGATGAGAAGCCAGTCGGGACCTTCATACTAAGCATGCATTCAAAGAAGATTTCCTTCTCTTCTTTGGTAAGAGCATAGCTGGCAGGACCTTCATACTACTTTGGAGGCATGCCGTCTTTTTCATGCAAACATTGCAGGTCCTCCCGTGCCTTAGCTGTATCTTTTGTCTTCCCATACACACCCAAGAAGCCTAGCAGGTTCACGCAAAGGTTCTTCGTCACGTGCATCACGTCGATCAAAGAGCGGACCTCTAGGTCTTTCCAGTAGGGTAGGTCCCAAAATATAGATTTCTTCTTCCACATGGGTGCATGCCCCTCAGCGTCACTTGGAACAGCTAGTCCGCCGGGACCCTTTCCAAAGATACGTGTAAATCATTGACCATAGCAAGTACGTGATCACCAGTACGCATGACGGCTTCTTCCGGTGATCTGCCTCGCCTTTGAAATGCTTGCCTTTCTTTCAACATTGATGGTTGGTTGGAAGAAATCGACGATGGCCCAGGTACACATTCTTCCTGCATTTTTCCAGGTATATACTTTCGGTGTCAACTAAACAGTGTGTGCATGCGTGGTATCCCTTGTTTGTCTGTCCTGAAAGGTTACTGAGAGCGGGCCAATGTTTGATGGTTACAAACAACAACGCGTGCAGGTTAAATTCCTCCTTTCTGTGCTCATCCCACACACGTACACCGTTTCCATTCCATAGCTGTAAAAGTTATTCAACTAATGGCCTTAGGTACACATCAATGTCGTTGCCGCGTTGCTTAGGGCCTTGGATGAGAATTGGCATCATAATGAACTTCCGCTTCATGCACATCCAAGGAGGAAGGTTATACATACATAGAGTCACGGGCCAGGTGCTGTGATTGCTGCTCTGCTCCCCGAAAGGATTAATGCCATCCGTGCTTAAAGAAAACCATACGTTCCTTGGGTCACCTACAAACTCAGCCCAGTACTTTCTCTCGATTTTTCTCCACTGCGACCCGTCGGCGGGTGCTCTCAACTTCCCGTCTTTCTTACGGTCCTCACTGTGCCATCGCATCAACTTGGCATGCTCTTTGTTTCTGAACAGTCGTTTCAGCCGTGGTATTATAGGAGCATACCACATCACCTTCGCAGGAACCCTCTTCCTGCAGGGCTCGCCGTCAACATCACCATGGTCATCTCGTCTGATCTTATACCGCAATGCACCGCATACTGGGCATGCGTTCAAATCCTTGTACGCACCGCGGTAGAGGATGCAGTCATTAGGGCATGCATGTATCTTCTGCACCTCCAATCCTAGAGGGCATACGACCTTCTTTGCTGCGTACATACTGTCGGGCAATTCGTTATCCTTTGGAAGCTTCTTCTTCAATATTTCCAGTAGCTTCTCAAATCCTTTGACAGGCACAGCATTCTCTGCCTTCCACTGCAGCAATTCCAGTACGGTACCGAGCTTTTTGTTGCCATATTCGCAATTGGGGTACAACCCTTTTTTGTGATCCTCTAACATGCGATCGAACTTCAGCTTCTCCTTTTGACTTTCGCATTGCGTCCTTGCATCGACAATGACCCGACGGAGATCATCATCATCGGGCACATCGTCTGGTTCCTCTTGATCTTCAGCAGCTTCCCCCATTGCAGCATCATCGTGCACATCTTCTGGTTCCTCTTGATCTTCAGCAGCATCACCGTATTCAGGGGGCACATAGTTGTCATCGTCCTCTTCTTCTTCGCTGTCTTCCATCATAACCCCTATTTCTCCGTGCCTTGTCCAAACATTATAGTTTGGCATGAAACCCTTGTAAAGCAGGTGGGTGTGAAGGATTTTCTGGTCAGAGTAAGACTTCGTATTCCCATATTTAGGGCATGGACAACATATAAAACCATTCTGCTTGTTTGCCTCAGCCACTTCGAGAAAATCATGCACGCCCTTAATGTACTCGGAGGTGTGTCTGTCACCGTACATCCATTGTCGGTCCATCTGCGTGCATTATATATAATTATGTGTGTCAAAAGTAAGAAAATTAGAAAATTATCTATGTAAAGTAAGTATGTTTTTCTTTCAGAAAGAAGATAAGACCAAGAGGCACACCACGGTGGTGCCGGCGACGAGATCGGCGCGGGCGATCGACGGCGGTGAAGACAGGGACGGGGCGTGACGGACCGCTAATATAAACCTAGACAAATCTTGGGAAAAATGGAGCTCGGAGGTCGAGCTTCGAGAGGAGAAAGCTTAACTAGCATGGCTCGGGGATTTCATCGATCACCTCATGTGCATGGGAGATGAGCTAGAGCACCCAATGCCCTCCCCCTCGACGGCCAGCAAAAAATAGAGCACTATGGAGTGCTCTGCTGCGGCGATGGGGTATATATAGGCAACTCATTTGTCCCGGTTCGTGGTATAAACCGGGACTAAAGCCCAGCTTTCTGTCCCGGTTCGAGCCAAGAACTGGGACCAATGGTGTGGGCCAGGAGCGAGGACCATTGGTCTCGGTTCGTGCCTAGAACCGGGACAAATGGGTCAAAACGAACCGGGACCAATGCCCACGAGGCCCAGGCGAGCCCCCTGGGCTCACGAACCGGGATGAATCCCCCCATGGTTCCCTGTTCGTGACTGAACCGGGACTAATGGGCTGGCCAGGCCCGAACGAAAGCCCTGTTTTCTACTAGTTTTAGAACTCATCTTTAACAAAGGCATTTCATTTTTTAAATCTTATTTGAACTCCAAACTTTCTGTGCGTTAAGTATGCACCATCCGAAGCCACTTCATCAATTTTCAACCATTTCTGACTTAATTTGCTCTTTTTCATGCATTTACTGATTTTTTGAGCTAAATGACCCTAAAATTGAAAAGAACTATAAATGAACTATTAAAAGGTCGAAAGTTGGCATGGTACCATCATTTCACCAACATAGCATGTGCAAAAAAGTTGAGATGGTTACGGCAAAAACAGGATGCACTTTGTGTACAAAATGGACAATCTCTTTCGAAGTATCAGGGTCTTGGGCTAAAATTAATCTGTTACAAAAGGCATTTCATTTTGTAAAACTTATTTCAACTCTAGAATTTTTGTGTGTTCAGTATGCATCGTTCGAAGCCACGTCATCAATTTTCAACCATTTCTGACTTCATTTGCTATTTTTCATGCATTTACTGATTTTTTGAGCTAAATGACCCTGAAATTGAAAAGCAGTACAAATGAACTCTCAAATGGTTGAAAGTTGGCATGGTATCATCATTTCACCCACATAGCTTGTGCTAAAAAGTTGAGATGGTTACGACAAAAACTGGATGCACTTCGTGTACAAAATGGACAATCTCTTTCGAAGTATCAGGGTTTCAGACGAAAACTCATCTGTTACAAAGGCATTGAATTTTTTTAAACTTATTTGAACTCCAGACCAGTTTGCACTATTCAAAGCCACATCGTCAATTTTCAACCATTTCTGAGTTCATTTGCTATTTTTCATGCATTTACTGATTTTTTAGCTAAAAGACCCTGAAATTGAAAAGCACCACAAATGAATTCTGAAAAGGTTGAAAGTTGGCATGGTATTATCATTTCACCCACATAGCATGTGTTTCGTGGAATTGTCACGGCAGATGTCCTAGTGTGAGGACTTAGTCGTGGAGCCATCGCAACAAGATTAGCTTAAAGGGGTTAAACCGGACAAAGGACACGAGGAGTTTATACGGGTTCGGCCCCTTGCGGTGAAGGTAAAAGCCTACGATCCAGTTGTGGTGGAATTGCAAGGGTTTTGATAACCAGGGAGCGAATACGCATAACCTGGCTCTCGAGTTGTTGTTTCTTGGCCCTTCCTCAGTTTTTCATCAACAGACTCAGGGTCCTCGGTACCATCAGAGTCAACGTATTTAACCAAGGCTGCCATGAGCGTCCCCATGTCATTACAATGACGTTTAAGCCGCCCCAGTTTCAGCTTCGGGGGCTTGAAACGACAATTGCCCTCTAACATCAAGACCGCTGAATCGGCATTGATACGATCCGACGAGTGCATAATCTCTGAGACCCGGGGCACCCAATGAGTCGTCGATTCACTGTCTTCTTGGACACAGGCGGCTAGGTCCACAATTGACATGGGCTTCTTGCATGTGTCTTTAAAATTCTGGATAAACCGGTTCTTTAACTCGGCCCATGATCCGATGGAGTTAACCGGGAGCCCTTTTAACCAAGTTCAGGCCGTCCCCTCCATCATCAGGGGGAAATACTTAGCACACGCAGCTTCACTAACATCCAGCAATTCCATGGCCATCTCATAACTCTCAATCCACGCCTCAGGAGATAAATCGGCTGTATAGTTAGGCACCTTGCGAGGACCCTTGAAATCCTTGGGTAAGCCCTCATTGCGCAAGGACGACACTAAACACGGCACACCCAAGTTTCTAAAGGTCACACCTGTTTCCACTGAAGTCGTTGAACGAACCGGAGTAGGCTGACATGCAGCATACTACGCAGCTAACTCGGCTTCTCGACGCGCTCTGCCCTGGTCCACTACGTCCTGAGCATCAGCTCCCCCTCCTGCCGGGTTAGTCCTACGGGGCGGATTATGATTCCGTCCACTGCTGGACACGGCCGGTTCCTCGATATTCCTGCTGTAACTCTGGCTTGGGCGAGGGGTTGAATGAATCCTGTCTCGACTATACGAATAAGCCTGCTGCTAAACCATAGCCGTTTGAAGGAGATCTCTGGCCCGCCGTGTCTCAACTGTTGCCGGAGACTTGCCTTCTATTTGAATAGCTTCCAATCGCGATGCCGCATCGATCATGTTATCCAAAGGGGTAGTAAAATGACCCGGTGGTGCTGGCACGTACTGAGGCGGGTCATGGTTCTCTCGAGGTGGGTCCGTCGTCCATGGCTGATCCGGCGCTCCTGTCCCAGGTGCTTCAACCCGGTTTACCGCAGCCGGGTTACTGGTTCCCGCTCCTGGCGTGTTAAAAAGATTCCTTGCTTCATAAACTGGTGGTAGATGAGACCGATGCCTCCTCCTCATCACATCGTTCGAAGCGTTCTGATCCAACATGAGCCGGTAAGATTCTGCATGAATCCGCTGTGCCTGAGCAGCCAAAGCGGCCCGCTCCTCAGCCATCCTGGTTTCCTCAGCAGCTATGTCCTCCTTGGCCTGAGCTATCTGATCTCGTAGCTTCGTGACCTCCGCATTATGCTGATCTCGATTATCCGAGTTAACCTCTGTGGTCAACAAAGTATTCAAGGCATCCAATAAACCGGACAGGACTTGAGCCGGCGGGCGCACAGCGCCTCCTGCCCCCGCTGCCGATCTGGAAATCATTGCCGCCGCAGCTGAGGAGTGCTGCGTGGGCTGCATACCGACTATGAAGATCGCAACCCATTTTGGAGGTTCAAGGTTGTCCCAAATACTGTCGCCACCGGAACAGCCCCCAAACCGGCCATCTTGCAGTTGGTACAGTGACTCGGTCTCACCGGTGGATGATTCGCCATCTGAATAGACAATCGTCTCACCGCCGGACACCGGTTCAGATTCTGCACCATTGATGAATCCTACGAACGCACGCTTCATGGCGGGCTGAACCCGGCGGGGTTTGCACGCTGAGCCGTCTCGATGAGGTCGGCGCAGATGTCCGGCTCAGGGCCCGGTTCGCCTTTCTTGCCAATGAAGACATGAATTCCTCCGAAGCGGACCAGGTACCCGTACTCGATTGAGCCGGCGTCGGGACCCCAGCCTGCATCGTCGATGTAGGGCTTGCCGTGACGACTCTTGGTCATCCGGCCCACTGCGTATCCCTTGAGGCCTTTGAAATTGCCCTCTAAGAACTTGACACCATCGTGTGATAGCCCCATGGTGGGTGCCAACTGTCGTGGAATTTTCACGTCAGATGTCCTAGTGTGAGGACTTAGTCATGGAGCCGTCTTAACGATATTAGCTTAAAGGGGTTAAACGGACAAAGGACACGGGGATTTTATTCTGGTTCGGCCCCTTGCGGTGAAGGTAAAAGCCTACGATCTAGTTCTGGTGGAATTGCTAGGGTTTCGATAACCAGGGAGTGAATACGCGTAACCTGGCTCTCGAGTTGTTGTTTCTTGTCCCTTCCCCGACTTTTCATCATCAGACTCGTGGTCCTTGGTACCATCAGAGTCAGCGCATTTAACCAAGGCTGCCATGAGCGTCCCCATGTCATTACAATGACGTTTAAACCGCCCCAGTTTCAGCTTCAGGGCCTTGAAACGACAATTGCCCACTAACGTCAAGACCGCTGAATCGAAATTGATACGATCTGATGAGTGCAGAATCTCTGAGAGCCGGTGGGCGCCAACTGTCGTGGAATTGTCATGTCATATGTCCTAGTGTGAGGACTTAGTCGTGGAGCCATCGCAAAGAGATTAGCTTAAAGGGTTTAAACAGGACAAAGGACACGAGGAGTTTATACTGGTTCAGCCCCTTGCGGTGAAGGTAAAAGCCTAAAATCCAGTTGTGGTGGAATTGCTAGGGTTTCGATAACCAGGGAGCGAATACGCGTAACTTGGCTCTCGAGTTGTTGTTTCTTGTCCCTAAACCTTCGCCGGGTCGTCCCTTTATATACCCAGGCTGACACCCGTCGGTCTACAGAATCCCGAGACCGGTTCATAAACGTGTCCGGCTCGATATCTACTCTTTCCTATCTTACATCACAAGTTACACGCCTATGGCGGTTTATGTCTATGGGCCCTAACCCGCCTCTGGGCTTTGGGCTCCTTTGTTATGTTTCCTTCATAAGTCGCCGTCTTCTATAACTTCATGGGCTTCAATATTAGTAACCTCTCTAAGGATATACTGGCCCCTCCTGGGCGGTTTATACCCACTAGTTATATCCCCAACAATGTGCAAAATAGTTGAGAGGGTTACGACAAAAACAGGATGCACTTCGTATAGAAAATGGACAATCTCTTTCGAAGTATAGAAACGTTTTGGGCTAAAAATCATCTGTTACAAAAGCATTTCATTTTTTATAAACTTATTTCAACTCTGGACTTTTTGTGCGTTCAGTGTGCACCATTCAAAGCCACATCTTCAATTTTCAACCATTTCTGACTCCATTTGTTATTTTTCATGCATTTACTGATTTTTTGAGCTAAATGACCCTGAAATTGCAAAGCACTGCAAATGAACTCTGAAAAGGTTGAAAGTTGGCATGGTATCATCATTTCACCCACATAACATGTGCTAAAAAGTTGATAGGGTTACGGCAAAAACTGGATGCACTTCGTGTACAAAATGGACATTCTCTTTCGAAGTATCAGGGTTTCGGACGAAAATTCATCTGTTACAAAGGCATTTCATTTTTTTAAACTTATTTCAACTCCAGACTTTTTGTGTGTTTGGTATGCACCATTCAAAGTCGCTTCATCAATTTTCAACCCTATCTCACTTCATTTGCTATTTTTCATGCATTACTGATTCGTTGAGCTAAATGACCCTGAAATTGAAAAGCACTACAAATGAGCTCTGAAAAGGTTAAAAGTTGGCTTGGTATCATCATTTCACCCATATAGCATGTGCAAAAAAGTTGAGAGGGTTACGGCAAAATAGGATGCACTTCGTGTACAAAATGGATAATCTCTTTCGAAGTATGAGGGTTTCAGACAAAAACTCATCTGTTACAAATGCATTCATTTTTTTAAATAACCTAAGTATTACCAAATTGAATATAATTATAAAACACAGTAATATTAAATAGAAGAAAAATAATAATTGAAAAATCTATTTTTAAAGTAAAGTTATTCACAAATAGTAATTCACACAAATTTCAAATAGTTCAAATTTAAACTATTCAAATCTGACAACTACTGGCACTAACAGAAAGTTTATCATTTTTACCTAAAGCAAAAAGATTCACAAAGAAACACTAAATAAAGCAAAAAAACAACTCAGAAATAAAAGAAAATAAATAAAGAAAAAACAAAAAATCAAAAAACTTAAAAAAGCTCGTCTACGGGGCCACAACGGCCTGCACACGACTAGAAACCCAACTTATAATTCGGCCAGGATGCAGGCCTGCAAGGCTCAATAGGCCCACCAGGGCATCACAGGCCTAGAAGGCCTACATTAGAGAGGAGCTCAATGCAGTGCCCGCGCCGGGGCTTATAAACAATTCGAGGCGCCCCTCAACTAGCGAGGTGGGACTAAACATTCACCGTAGTGTGCCGTGCTAGGAATATGTCTTTTGTCCCGGTTAGTGGCTCCAACCGCGATTAAAGGCCTATCCTTCCCGCCGCTTGGCTTGGCCAAAATTGACATTTAGTCCTGGTTGGGGGCTCCAACCGGGACTAAAGGCCCCTCATATATAAGCTTCACTTAGTTTTTTTCATTTCCCCTCTGCTTCTTCATCTCTTCGACCATTATGAACAGAGGATCGCCGCCGCCCCGGCCTTGCCTGCCCAGCCGCCGTCGCCGCTCCCGACGCACCGCCTGCCCCGACGACATCGCCACCCACGCGGTCGGCGCCGCCCCCCGTCACGTGCCGCCCCCTCCTCGAGCTCGCGCGCCGTTGCCGTCGCCGTAGCTGATGACTCGCCTCGCCTCGCCGGCCGTCGCCGCTATGAGCCCCTACCGCCATGGCCGCCCTCCCATCGATCGAGCCCGCACACACACACACGCACACACACACACACACACTTTCTTATTTTTTGTTTTTCTATTTTTTACCTTTTTATATTTTTAGTTATAGAAATGTTAGATGAATTAGATATATAAATGTTAGACGAATTAGATATATAAATGTTAGATGAATGCTTTTTTTAGTTTTTTATACTTTTAGTTATAGAAAGGTTAGATGAATTTTAAATATATAAATGTTAATTAGATGAATTTTGACATTTTTTCACTAGATGATTAGATGCCACTGGTACCGTAAGGTGCTATACAAACGGTTTTTAACCCCTTTCCGCGACGGCATTTGGAACCATCGCCAAGTGAGTGTGGGCGATAGGGGGGTCCTTCCCACATGACTCAGAAACCGTTGGGGATGGGCAAGCGGCTACTGACAATCCCCATAGAACAAACGTATGAGAAGCCGCCCCAGTCCCACATGTTACATCTCGTCGTTATGTTTCTGATCAGAGAGACATCACAAATGATTACGCCGCTATAGTCGTGTGAAAAAGGTGGACATCAACAGTTAATCTGCCAATATGTTTGTGATAGGTACATTATCGCACCCAGTTCAAGAATGTAAAATGTGTGCGGTGCCTCTACTAACGCCAACATGTATATTTTCATAACTGTGTGCGATTGGTATTCCTGTCACACAGGCACACTGGTTTGAAACGTTTGTCGTATTACCACGAATCACGCACACATATGAGACGAAACCATGTGTGCGTCCGACGGGCATCGCAAATATTTCACGTCAAATAACCGTCTGTTTTATTTTTTCATCGCACACGCTGTTTTCTTTCTAACCGTGTGCACATTATGTTATTCGCTCATGTATATTTTTTTGGTTGTAATTTATTATTCGAATTGGAAATTTGAAATATGAAACCTGCAATTCAAATTCTCAGCACAATGGTTCAACAATGAATCCATAAATAAAATTGTTAGTACAATATGTTCAGTAATTATAGGATTAGACAGCAATTAACTATGATGAACCACTATATTTACAGGCGGTAAAGGTGAAGAGACAAGTATAAATCATTTTGACTGCCGATGGTGTTGAAGAAGCGGAATGCCCATAATGTGCCTTCCTGCATGTGCTACCTCTTGAGCTTGCGTTGGTTTTCCCTTGAAGAGGATAGGGTGATGCAGCAAAGTAGCGTAAGTATTTCTCTCAGTTTTTGAGAACCAAGATATCAATCTAGTAGGAGACGACGCACAAGTCACCGTGATACCTGCACAAACAATCAAGAACTTGCAACCAACATGATAAAGGGGTTGTCAATCCCTTCACGGTCACTCACAAAAGTGAGATTTGATAGAGATAGATAAACGGTAAAGTAAATATTTTTGGTATTTTTGATGTATAGATTGGAAAGTAAAGATTGCAAAATAATAGATCGGAAACTAGCCAGATGTAAACGGGATTCAATAATATGGAAAAGAGACTTAATATAATTGAAAAGAGACGCGGGGGCCATAGGTTTCACTAGTGGCTTCTCTCAAGATAGCATATATTACGGCGGGTGAACAAATTACTGCCGAGCAATTGATAGAAAAGCGCATAATTATGATGTAATCCAAGGCAATGATCATAAACATAGGCATCAAGTCCGTGTCAAGTAGACCGACTCCTGCATGCATCTACTACTATTACTCCACACATCGACCGCTATCCAGCATGCATCTAGAGTATTAAGTTCATAAGAACAGAGTAACGCATTAAGAAAGATGACACGATGTAGAGCAATTAACTCAATCAATATGATGAAAACCCCATCTTGTTATCCTCGATGGCAACAATACAATACATGCCTTGCTGCCCCAACTGTCACTGGGAAGGACACCGCAAGATTGAACCCAAACCTAAGCACTTCTCCCATGACAAGAAAGATCAATCTAGTAGGCCAAACTAAACCGATAATTCGAAGAGAGTTGCAAAGATATCAAATCAAGCATATAAGAATTCAGAGAAGAACCAAATAATATTCATAGATAATCTTGTTCATAAATCCGCAATTCATTGGATCTCGGCAAACACACCGCAAAAGAGTATTACATCGAATAGATCTCCAAGAACATCGAGGAGAACTTTGTATTGAGAATCAAAGAGAGAGAAGAAGCCATCTAGCTAATAACTACGGACCCGAAGGTCTGTGGTAAACTATTCACGCTTCATCGGAGAGGTAATGGTGTTGATGTAGAAGCCCTTCGAGATCGAATCCCCCACCGGCAGATCACCGAAAAAGGCCCCAAGATGGGATCTCACGGGTACAGAAGGTTGCGGCGGTTGAAAAGTGGTTTCGTGGCTCCACCTGATGTTTTTAGGGTATAAGAGTATATATAGGCGAAGGAACTAGGTCGGTAGAGCTACAAGGGGCCCACGAGGGTGGGGGCGCTCCTACACCCCATGGGCGCTCTCTCCTACTTCGTGGCCTCCTTGTTACATCTTCTACTTCATATCCAAGTCTTCTGGTTTGCTTTGAGTCCAAGAAAGATCATCGCAAAGGTTTCATTCTGTTTGGTATTCCTTTTCTGCAAAACTCTAAAATAGGCACAAAAGATAGAAACTGGCACTGGGCCTCCGATTAATAGGTTAGTCCCAAAAGTAATATAAAAGAGCATATTAAAGCCCACTAAACATCCAAAACAGATAATATAATAGCATGGGACAATCAAAAATTATAGATACGTTGGAGACGTATCAAGCATCCCCAAGCTGAATTCCTGCTCGTCCTAGAGTAGGTAAATGATAAAAATAGAATTATTGATGTGGAATGCTACCTAACATATTTATCAATGTAATTTTCTTTATTGTGGCATGAATGTTCAGATCCGAAAGATTCAAGAAAAAAGTTTAATATTGACATAAAAAAATAATACTTCAAGCTTACTAACAAAGCAATCGTGTCTTCTCCAAATAACATGGCCAAAGAAAGCTATCCTTACAAAATCATATAGTCTGGTTATGCTCTATCTTCATCACACAAAGTATTTAATCATGCACAACCCCGATGACAAGCCAACCAATTGTTTCATATTTTTGATGTTCTCAAACTTTTCCAATCTTCACGCAATACATGAGCGTGAGCCATGGACATAGCACTATAGGTGGAATAGAATGGTGGTTGTGCAGAAGACAAAAAGGAGAAGATAGTCTCACATCAACTAGGTGTATCAACGGGCTATGGATATGCCCATCAATAGATATCAATGTGAGTGAGTAGGGATTGCCATGCAACGGATGCACTAGAGCGTATGAAAGCTCAAAAAGAAACTAAGTGGGTGTGCATCCAACTTGCTTGCTCATGAAGACCTAGGGCACTTTTGAGGAAGTCCATCAATGGAATATACAAGCCAAGTCCTATAATGAAAAATTCCCACTAGTATATGAAAGTGACAAATAGGGCTGGACGAAAAGCTCGTTACTCGCGAGTTTAACGAGCACTCGGAAGCTCGACTCGTTAAGGATCGTGCTTGTTACACTAGTAGAAAAAGGGGCTATCGTTGAGGCCTGTTTTGCCCATTAGTCCCGGTTCAATCCAGAACCGGGACTAATGCGAGCATTTATCCCGGTTCGTGAGCCCAGGGGGCCGGCCGGGCCACGTGGGCCATTGGTCCCGGTTCGTCCGGACCTTTTGGTCCCGGTTGCCAGGGACGAACCGGACCAATGGTCCTGGCTCCTGCCCACCACTATTGGTCCCGTTGGTGGCATGAACCGGGAGCAAAGGCTTCCCTTTAGTCCCGCTCATGCCACCAACCGGGCTAATGGTGCTGCCTATATATAGCCCCTCGGCAAGAGCAGAGCACACTGCTCTGCTTTTTCTGGCCGAGGGAGGGGCTTGGTGGTGCTCTAGCTCACCTCCTATGCACACAAGGTGTTCGATGGAATGCCCGAGCCACACTACTTAAGCTTTCTCCTCTCCAAGCTCGACCTCTAAACACCATTTTCCTCAATATTTGTCTAGGTTTAGCGGTACGTCACGCCCCGACCCCGTCTTCACCGCAGTCGATAACACTCGGCGATCTCATCTCCAGCACCACCGAGGTGAGCCTCTAGTTCTTATCTTCTTTCTGAAAGGAAAAATATTCTTACTTGTATTATTTTCTTACTTTTATTATTGCACCTTATATAGTGCGATGGTTTTGGTATCCGCCCGTCGGCCCTCGTCACATCTATGATTCGGATGTGGTATATATTATCTTTTCATAACTATTGGTTCATTTATTGTTTATGAAAATTAATCCGACCAACGTGACATAGATTTTATTTATCTAGGAGGTTGTTGAACCGGAAATTCCAACCGACCCTATTGTCGAGAGGTTAAATTTAGTTGAAGAAGAAAACAATTTCTTGAAGGAAAAAATATAAAAAACTTGAGGAGGAGAAGATGATATTGGAGTTGCATGTTGCGGATGTCGTCGATGATCACAAGATCAAGATGGATGCAATGCGCTTGAAGATGAGAAAGATTAGAAAATATGCCATTCATACCGAGGCTTGGTATCATTATGCCGTTGGATCAGTTGTTACCTTGGTTGCGATTATGATCGTATTTGTTTTCACATTGAAATGTTTTACATAGTTTCAATGTATGGTTTAATTAATTTAGATGCTCGCAGAGCTTTATGTTGTTAGATGAGAACTATGTATGTACTTTGGTTTTTATGTGATGATGAACTTCTATTAATTTGGTCATTTAATTATCTATTCATGATGTTACGTAATGATTTTTGACACACTTAATTATATATAATGCACGCAGATGAACCGCAATGGATGTACGGTGACAGACACACCTCCGAAAGTACATTAAGGGCGTGCATGCTTTTCTCGAAGTGGCTGAGGCAAACAAGCAGAATGGTTTTATGTGTTGTCCATGCCCTATATGTGGGAATCTGAAGTCTTACTCTCGACCGGAAAATCCTTCACACCCACCTGCTTTACAAGGGTTTCATGCCACACTATAATGTTTGGACGAGGCACGGAGAAATAGGGGTTATGATGGAAGACGGCGAGGAAGAAGAGTACGATGACAACTATGTGCCCCCTGAATACGGTGATGCTCTTGAACATCAAGTTGCACTGCAGACGATGTGCACGATGGTGCTGCAACGCGAAGCTGCTGAAGATCAAGATGAACCAGACGATGTGCCCCATGGCGATGATCTCCGCCGGGTCATTGTCGATGCAAGGACACAATGCGAAAGTCAAAAGGAGAAGCTGAAGTTCGATCGCATGTTAGAGGATCAAAAAAGGGTTGTACCCCAATTGCGAAGATGGCAACACAAAGCTCGGTACCGTACTTGAATTGCTGCAGTGGAAGGCAGAGAATGCTGTGCCTGATAAAGGATTTGAGAAGCTACTGAAAATAATGAAGAAGAAGCTTCCAAAGGATAACTTATTGCCCGACAGTACATATGCAGCAAAGAAGGTGGTATGCCCTCTAGGATTGGAGGTGGAGAAGATACATGCATGCCCTAATGACTGCATCCTCTACCGTGGTGCCTACAAGGATCTGAACGCATGCGGTGTCACGGTGCATTATGATATAAGATCAGACGAGATGACCACAGTGATGTTGACGGCGAGCCTCCCGGGAAGAGGGTTCTGCGAAGGTGATGTGGTATGCTCCTATAATACCACGGTTGAAACGTCTGTTCAGAAACGGAGAGCATGCCAAGTTGATGCGATGGCACGGGAGGACCGTAAGAAAGGCGGAAGTTGAGAGCACCACGACGGGTCGCATGATGGAGAAAAATTGAGAGAAAGTCCTGGGATGAGTTTGCAAAGGACCCAAGGAACGTATGGTTTGCTTTAAGCGCGGATGGCATTAATCCTTTCGGGGAGCAGAGCAGCAATCACAGCACCTGGCCCGTGACTCTATGTATGTATAACCTTCCTCCTTGGATGTGCATGAAGCGGAACTTCATTATGATGCCAGTTCTCATCCAAGGCCCTAAGCAACCCGGCAACGACATTGATGTGTACCTAAGGCCATTAGTTGAGGAACTTTACAGCTGTGGAATGGAAGCGGTGTACGATATGGGATGAGCACAAAAGGAGGAATTTGACCTGAAGGCGTTGTTGTTCGTGACAATCAACGATTGGCCCGCTCTCGATAACCTTTCAGTGACAGACAAACAAGGGATACCACGCATGCACGCACTGTTTACTTGACACCGATAGTATATACCTGGGAAGCTGCAGGAAGAATGTGTACCTGGGCTATCGTCGATTTCTTCCGACCAACCATCAATGTCGAAAGAAAGGCAAGCATTTCAAAGGCAAGGCAGATCACCGGAAGAAGCCCGCCATGCGTACCGGTGATCACGTACTTGCTATGGTCAATGATTTACACGTAATCTTTGGAAAGGGTCGGCGGACTAGCTGTTCGAATGACGCCGAGAATCACGCACCCATGTGGAAGAAGAAATCTATATTTTGGGACCTACCCTCTGGAAAGACCTAGAGGTCCGCTCTTCGATCGACGTGATGCACGTGACGAAGAACCTTTGCGTGAACCTGCTAGGCTTCTTGGGCGTGTATGGGAAGACAAAAGATACACACGAGGCACGAGAGGACCTGCAACGCTTGCGAAAAAGAGGGCATGCCTCCGAAGCAGTATGAAGGTCCTGCCAGCTACGCTCTTCTGAAGAAGAGAAAGAAATATTCTTTCAATGCCTTTCGATTATGAAGGTCCCGACTGGCTTCTCGTCGAATATAAAGGGAATAATAAATATGTCAGAGAAAAAGTTCCAGAACCTAAAGTCTCATGACTGCCACGTGATTATGACGCAACTGCTTCCGGTTGCATTGAGAGGGCTTCTACCGGAAAACGTCCGATTAGCCATTGTGAAGCTATGTGCATTCCTCAATGCAATATCTCAGAAGGTGATCGATCCAGAAATCGTAGAAACGCTAAGGAGTGATGTGGCGCAATGTCTTGTCGATTCGAGCTGGTGTTCCCACCATCCTTCTTCAATATCATGACGCACATCCTAGTTCATCTAGTCGACGAGATTGTCATTACGGGGCCCGTATTTCTACAAAATATGTACCCCTTTGAGAGGTTCATGGGAGTCCTAAAGAAATATGTTCAGTAACCGTGCTAGGCGGAAGGAAGCATCTCCATGGGCCATCAAGCAGAGGATGTCATCGGGTTTTGTGTTGACTTCATTCCTGGCCTTAATAAGATAGGTCTCCCTAAATCGCGGTATGAGGGGAGACTGATTGGAAAAGGCACGCTTGGAAGAGACTCAATAATATGCAGGGACGGATATTCTTGGTCTCAAGCACACTACAGTTCTCTGAACTCTACCTTCGTGACCCGTATGTCGATGAACACAAGAACAGTCTGCGCTCCAAACACCCGGAGCAAAGGCGATTTAATCGGATTACATGTGAACACATCGGGACTTCCAGCAGTTGGTTGGAAACACGTCTCGGAGGTGACAACACTGTTTGTGATGAGTTGTACTTGTTGTCCAGCGACCATCTTCGACTGTAATGATTTGGAAAGGATACGAGATAAATGGGAATACATTTTACACGATTGACCAAGATGAAAAGAGCACCAACCAAAACAGCGGTGTCCGCTTTGATGTAGCAACCGACAAGGAAATGACACATATTATGGTTACATAGTAGACATATGGGAACTTGACTACGGAGTAGATTTTAAGGTCCCTTTGTTTAAGTGCAAGTGGGTCAATCTGTCAGAGGCGGGTGCAGGTAGACCCACAAAGACGGAATGACAACAGTGGATCTGAAAAATCTTGGGTACACCGACGAACCGTTCGTCCTAGCCAATGATGTGGCACAGGTTATCTATGTGAAGGACATGTCTACCGGATCGAGGAAAAGAAAAGATAAGGAAGCGAATACATCATACAATGAGCCAAAGCGCCACATAGTTCTTTCAGGAAAAGGGACATCCACAGGAGTGGAGGGCAAGATAGACATGTCCGAAGAGTATGAAAAGTTTCATGAAATTCCCCCTTCAAAGTCAAGGCTGACCCAAGCATCCTGATAAATGATGAAGATTATCCATGGTTACGGTGCAATAAGCAAAGCGACACAAGCGAAGAAAAAGTGAAGACTTTCTGCCGCAACTATTATGATGATACCATGCCAACTTTGTAACACACGAGTATGATACCATTGTCCGTTTTGTTCATGAACATACTATGCCAACTTTGAGAACCTCGCCAACCGAAGGGCGCTCACACCGGTTTATAAGCCCGTCCCTCTACGCCTTTATGAGCTCACAAACTTGTGATTCACACAAATTTCAAAGAAATCAAATTTTATAAAACTAAGGGCACAACCAGAAAGGTTATAATTGTTCTAAAACAAATGGCACTAACAGAAAGTTTATAATTTTGCTGACCTAAAAGCAAAAAAGAATTAAAAAATAAAGCAAAAACCAAAAGAATATAAATAATGCAGGAAACAAAACAAAAAACTTGAAAATAATAATAATAATAGCAACAATAAGCATTTTGTTGTAAGTAGAAACAAAATAAAATAAATAAAGCAACAAAGAAAACAAAAAAAGTGTTTTTGAATTTTAAAACTAATGGCACAAACAGAAAGTTTATATTTTTCTAAAACTAAAAGCACTAACAGAAAATTTATAATTTTGCTGACCTAAAAGCTAAAAGAATTAAAAATAAAGCAAAAACCAAAAAGAAAATAAATAATGCAGAAAACAAAACAAAAAACTTGAAAAAATAAAAATAGCAACAATAAGTATTTTGTTGTAAGTAGAAACAAAATAAAATAAATAAAGCAACAAAGAAAACAAAAAAGTGTTTTCAAATTTTAAAACTAATGGCACTAATAGAAAGTTTATATTTTTCTAAAACTAAAAGCAAAAAGAAATAAAATATAAAGCAAAAAACTACCACCTACTAGGCCCCACGGCCTGAATACGACTAGAAACCCTACATGGGCCAGATTCAGGCCCGCAGAGGCCCAATAGGCCCACAGCAAGAGCATGATTAGGCCGAAAGCCTGCATTTGAGAGGAGCTCGAAGGGGGCGCACACCAGCGCTTATAAACCAGTGCAGCGCCCTTCAACTAGCGAGGTGGGACTAAACATTTGGCCTTGAGGGCAGCACAGGCCTTTGGTCCCGGTTGGTGGCACCAACCGAGACTAAAGGGGGCATTGGTCCCGGTTGGTGCCACGAACCGGGACCAATGCCACCTTTTAGTCCTGGTTGGTGCCACCAACCGGGACCAAAGGCCGCCGCATCCCGCCCGTTGGGCTGCGGAAATTTGGCCGTTGGTCCCGGTTGGTGGCACCAACCGGGACTAAAGGGGCATTAGTCCCGGTCGTGCCACGAACCGGGACCAATGCTCTTTCTATATAAGCAAGACTTGTGAAATTTTCACATCTCCCTCGCCTCCCTAGCTGCTTGCTCCGCCCGGCCAGTTGCCGAAATCAAGGCCTCGTCGCTGCCGCCGCCGCCGCCGCCATCCCTGCCTCCCCTGCGTTCTCGCCTCACCGCCCGAGCCCATGCCGCCTGCGTCCCCCTGCCCCGTCTCGAAAGCACGCACGGCCGCTTCGCGCCCCCACGCTGCCGCCGCCTGCTCGCCTGCCCCCTCGAAAGCACGCACGGTCAGCGCTTCGCGCCCCACGCCGCCGCCGCCTGCCCTCGTTCTGCCCACGAGCACGAAGACGGCACGCCCCGCCTCACGCTGCCGCCGCCTCAGGCTCGCGCCTGCCCGCCTCCCACCTGGCTGCCGCCGGGCGCCTCGCCTCACCGCCGCCTCGCCTCGACGCCGCCTCCTCCCGTTCGGTCCGGCTCCGCGACCCCCTTTCCTCCCTGTCCCCTCGTCCTCTTCATAAAAAAAATTTCATATAATTTTTTAGGCAGATTTATGTTCATGTATATATGTTCATTATATGAACATAATATGGATGATGTATGTATGCTTTTTATATGTTCATTATATATGTTCATTATATGGATGGATGGATGGATGGATAATTTTTAGGCAGATTTTTAGATTTTTTAGGCAGATTTTTAGAATTTTTTGTGTATGTATGTTATGTTTATATGTATGTATGTATGTTCATATGTATGTATGTTTATATGCAAAGCATATGCAAAGAAAATGTATGAATGGTCATATGCAAAGAAAAATGTATGTATGGTCATATGCAAAGAAAATGTATGTATGTATGTTCATATGAAAGAAAAATGTATGTATGTATGTTCATATGCATATGCAAAGAAAATGTATGTTCATATATATGATGATATGTTCATATAAAAAGGAAAATAAGAGGAGGAAGAAATGAGAAGAAGAGGAGAGGAAGAAGAGGAGAAATGAATAAGAAGAGGAAAAAAGAAGAAAAAGAAGTGGAGAAGAAGAAAGGAATAGAAGAGAAGAAGAAAAAATACGAGTACGGGAAGCCTCTCGTCAAAGATGAAAGCTCTCTAACAACGATGATGCGAAGATTGCATGATTGGTACATGAAAACCTGCAAAGAGTCTGACGGGAGGAATACTTTGTATTTGAGAGTTAAAAAGGAGCATGACCTCCTTTGAATTGAACTGTTGCCTATTCCATTTGAGGAGTTCTATCAGTGTTTCAATCAATTGGCCATCGATAAAGCAACGGTCACCTGCTACTGTCTGTAAGTAGTACTACTTCTGTCATTAAGTATCTCTATATAACTCAGCTCTTTCATTGCATGTATTTATAAATATCCTCACTATATTATGCAGATTGAAGATTGCAGAAATGAAGAAAAAACAAGTGGGTGATATTGGGTTCATTAACACATATCTCATCGATGCAAATGAGGTTAAATATCGTGCCAAGGAAACCGAGGCCAACTTGCTACGATCGTTGGAAATAAATGAACACAAAAATACAATACTCTTTCCTTACAACTACACGTGAGTGTTCTTGTCTTGTGGCATATTCGGTTTCCTTATTTAGTCCAGGTTATAGAAATGTAATATTGATGAGTTATGCATGCGTGCGCAGGTTCCAGTATATTCTCCTAGAGATTAAGCTTGAGCAGGAGTAGTAACTGTCTTAGACTCGAGACGAAAAGATCCCAAGGAGTATGCGGAAATGACTGAAATGCTCGAGAAGTAAGTTAAATCGATCATTATCCACCATATCAGCAACTTTGTTCATTTCTGATATCAAGTAATTGTTTTCTTTGTATGGCAGGGCTTGGGGAAAATTCACCAAAAAAGCTCCGGGACTACCGAAGAAGCTGCAATTTAGACACCCAAAAGTAAGTACTATATAGTAGCATATTCCACGCGCATCTCCTAGTGATTCAAGCGCTAGTTTCATCAATACCATTGAGCATGTGCTTGCTATATATAATTATCAGTTTGATTGACCTCTGTTTCTTGTAAAGTGGTTGTGGCAGGAACAAGGGAATGATTTCTGTGGATACTACGTTTGCAGTCCATCCGCCACACGACCTGTGAGAGGGGCTACTCCGACAAACAATTTGAAGTGCGTAAATAAAAATATTCACAATTTTATTTTATTACCATCATTTGTGTTGAGTTTCATTCATTCATATATATATATATATATATATATATATATATATATATATATGTATTGACCCCTTTCTTAAAATTAGATGTTTCGGCAGCGGGATGAACTCCTAGCACCAGATCGCATGCGAGCAATTCAAGAGGAATTGGCGGCATTCTTTCTTGACTATGTGATCGCTGAAGACGGGAATACCATGTGGACCACGCGTCCGTATTTTAAAAGATAATTATTGTATATATGTAGCCGGTAGCGTCGGATAGATATCTGAGAACTTGTTGTTCGACCAATCTCTCGGAGAAGGAGAGGTGGTCGATATCACTTCTCTCTGTATGCATATATATGTTCATGACGATCTTCTGTTTGCTTAATTACTAGCTAGGTAGCATGTCTAGTTAGTCCTCTCTATACGTATGTATAGTACGTAGCGTCGACCAAGCACGGACAAAAGAAAGGACACTTTTCTCTATTAATTAGCTAGCTATGGCACAATATATGAAACACCTAAATTAACCCCCAAAACCCCCAAACCCCCCTCTTTTGAAAAAAAACAAAAACCAGAGCCAAAGAAATCTTGTCGACGTGGATGCCTATTGGTCCCGGTTGGTGCCACCAACCGGGACCAAAGGCCCTCTACTGGGCTCAGCGGACAGGCCACGTGGAGGCCCATCTGTCCCGGTTCTGGATAGAACCGGGACTAAAGGGTGAGGGTATTAGTACCGACCCTTTAGTCCCGATTCACGAACTGGGACTAAAGGCCCTTATGAAGCGGGACTATAGGCCCTTTTTCTACTAGTGTTAGTTAGTGAGCCGAACTGAACAACAATTTTAGCTCGTTAATGTAAACGAGCTTAACGAGCTAGCTCGCGAGTATCACGAGTAGCTCATTTGGCTCGTTTATTTGTACATCACTAATTTTTAGTTTTATTACTAGATGAAAAATGCCTAGTGCTCAGCCCGGCCCACGGGCCACAGCCCACCCCCCACCTCCTCGGCTCCCCATCGCGGCCTTATTGGAGATATGCCCTAGAGGTAATCATGTATGATGATATTTCCTATGTGTTTATGAATAAAGATAGTCCTTGGACATTATCAATGATGTGTATCAGCAAGTACGTGACTTATTTGTGGGACTATGCATTGTATGATGACTGTCCTAACAGGTCCCTAGTCGAAAGGGCTATGTGGACGCGCAGCCGACTAGACTGGCATATGACACGGTCGATGGCTTGGTCTCACTAGGCATGGAGCATTGGATGCTAACCGGATAATATGGACTTGGAAAGGTCTGGTCGGATTCGAAGTAGTCGGATCCGAGTCGAGATAAGGTCCGAGTCAGACAGACCCAACTATGAGACGCAGCGATATGTCATCTGTGAGTCTCTAGTACAACATACGTTCTATGTCCTAAGACCTGAGCTGACGCATGTACTCGGGATGGTGACAGACTTGCTTTGGGCCGACCAAACACTACTCCGTGACTGGGTAGTTACAAAGGTAGGTTTCGGGTTTGTCCAGTCCCATGCTGCGAGACATGGTCGAGCAAGATGGGATTTGCCCCTCCGATCAGGAGAGATATACTCTGGGCCCCTCGTGTGATCCGACCAGGATAAGCATGGCCATGCGACATGGAATATGAGATAATCCGGTTTGTGGTCGGTATCACTGGAACGAGAAAGAGGTCAGGCTAGCACAAGGATGAAAGTCTCGCCTTGAGCCCAACAACATATATCGTGTGGCAAAGGGAACAGAAGTGTGACATGTTGTACAGGTTCGCCTAACTAGCTTCATAGTCTGCTTGGTGGTCGGCACACCTTGCTAGAGGCTGCTACCAATCATGCAGGTCGGAGGTGATCCGAACTGTGACCAAGCCGACTTGAACCTAAGGGGTCGCGCGATTAAGGGAAGGAACCTACAAGGTCGGTTCGTAGGACACTAGTCGGATGTGTTCCGAACTGGGTTAGGGACGTGACCGAGTAGACTTTGGGCTTTAGGGTCCGTGCGAGGCCCAAGTGTTGAGCCCGCAACGGACGCCTATATAAAGTGGAGGTGCGGCACACTCATGCGGTTGATCGCTTCGGCGCTGCGACTAGGGTTTGCATGTGTTGTGAATAGCCACCTCCACTCGCCGCCGACTGCGTGAGCGGACCTAGCAGTCCGCCGCACGGTGTTCCTCCTGCACGCGGACGCGCTGCCCCAACTCTTCTTCCGCTGCACGACACTGCGCGTCTAGTGGTAACGAACTGTGATCCATCTCCCGTAGCATGTTCCTGGATGTTCTGCGCGTAGGAAAATTTAAATTTGCAGTCGACGCACCCTACCGTAGATCCCAACAGGCCTACTTACCAGTTACGAAGAGACCAGAGGAGGAGCCGAGGAGACTACAGAATACAGTTAGACTACATAGAGATGGGAAAGGGAGAAAAGCAGCAGGGCGGCGTCTAGGTTTAGGTCTCTGACTACGGCGTGGCGGCGCGGCTCTGCTTCCGTCTCTTCTCTGGCAGCTGCCAGCGACCACTTTAGCCCGCCTCCGCCATCTCCATCCGCGTCCCCATGGAACGACACGAGCGACCACCGGCTGCATGCGGCACTCCAAGCATGGAGTCTAAGGTCAGGAAGAAGGTGGTGAGGAAGAGGACTTCGGCCTCCGATTCAGCATCACGGGAGTCTCCTTCGACGGCAGCAAAGCCTTCTCGTCCTCGGTAGCAAGCGCAAGGAGAAGGGCGCCCAAGAGCAGAGGAGGCGACATCACCTACATGCTCTGATGCTGATGCCGTCGGTGGTGGATTAAGACCGGTGAGATTGCTTATCTCACACTCTTATTTTTGTTTTCTATAACATTCCAGCTCATATTAGCATATACTTTGAAATTTTATGCCCTAGTTAGTACTCGCGAATCTGCTGAAACACCAGTGTAGATTGTTTTTAAATGATTGTATAAATACCTGTGTAGTTAGGTGAAATACTTCATCACACACACACTGACACATGCACCAGATTAAGATTAGCTAGTCTGCTGAAATACCTATGTCGAAGTACCATTGCTGAATGATTGTGGTAATCTTACAATTTCATTTCCTAAATTCGGTATAGGTTCTAAGTTCCGACTTATACTTTATATGGTAAAAATTACTACTTCGATGCAAAACAATTCTATTAAGTAAATGTCCTGACTTCTATTTTCTACAGGTTATTAGTATCACTTACTACTTAATGCACCAGGAAGATGTGTTTACATTCATTGATACAATTTTGCACATTGTAATTAATTATGTAGTGATACTTACTAACTTTGCACATTGCAATTAATTATGCAGCGATACTTACTAATTTTGCACATTGCAACTAATTATGTAGCGATACTTACTAATTTTGCACATTGCAATTAATATTTGGCTTGTAAAAATCTGAATCATGCAATTTCATTTTCCACAGGAAGACAGCAGCGATGAAGATGAATGGGTAGAGGTTCATGATGGTTATGAGGAGGTTGATGAGGCAGAGGCATATGATATGGATGATGATATGTCAGAGCCTTCTCTTGGATCAGGAGACAATGGAAATGACACAAAAGTTGAGGTCAATGGCAAAGAGAAGGCAAAGAAAGGAGGGAAAAGGAAAAAGGAAGGAGTGGATGGAGCTAAGGTGAAGGTAAATAAAACAAGACTTAAACATGCAGAATGTTGGCAGCATTTCAAGGAGGTCAAAGCTGTAAGCAAGAGGACGCCAGGGGCGGTTGTCACGAAGGCAAAGTGTTTGCATTGTGCTAAATTGTTTGCTTATACTTCTGGGGGGGGGGGGGGTCAACTACTAGCCTCAATAGGCATAAAGATGTTTGTTCAGTCTATCTAAACAAGAAGGGAAGACAACTAAATCAAGGTACAATCAACTTTGATCCTGAAAAGCTAGGTGCATCTCTCATAGTAAACCATGAATACAATCATGAAGAAGTTGTTAAGATCATAGAAAAGATGATAATTGTGCATGATTATCCCTTTAGGATGGTAGAGCATGCTTGGTTCAATATCCTCATGAAGTATATGAATGCGTCCTACAAGTTTATTGGTCGGAAGAAAATTAGAGCTGAATGCATGAAGGTGTATCTTTCTGAGAAAGAAATCCTTAAAAAGCAACTAAAGTCTGTTGAAAGCATTAGTTTGACATGTGATCTATGGCCTTCAAACCAAACACTCTCATACCTAGCTGTGGTTGCTCACTACATAGATGATGATTGGATCATGCAATGTCGTGTTTTAAACTTCATAGAGCTAGATCCACCTCACTCGGGTAGTGTCATGGCTCAAGCAGTTTTTGAGTGTTGCCAAGAATGGAAAATATAAGATAAGATCATGACAATCACTGTGGATAATGCTTCCTCAAATGATAATGCTGCTAAGAGATTGATGGAGAAGATAATTGCTAGGAAATCGGCTAAATTTATTCGTAAATACTTCCATGTTCGATGTTGTGCACACATTGTCAATTTGATAGTGAATGATGGCATTGCTCTATTGCAAGCTTTGATTAATAAGCTTAGGGATACTGTCAAGTATTTGAAAAAATGTCCAACACGCATGTACAAATTGTTGATGGTTTGCAAGTCTCTGAATATGGAAGTTGGAGAGGTTTATGCCTGGATGTTTCTACTAGATGGAACTCTACATGGAGAATGGTAGAGGCTTGCACTGTGTATATGGCTGCTTTCAAAAGGTATGCAGAGGTAGATGCTACCTACAAATGGCATCCTGAAGATGAAGAGTGGGCATTATATGAGAATATTCAACCCATCTTGACATCGTTTGCCGAGGTAACAACTGTACTATCAGGATCTAACTATACTACTGCCAACATTTTTGATCCATATATCATGAATGTTAAGATTGCTATCGTAGAGCATGCCATGGGTTCGAATGCAAACTTAACAAAGATGGGAGAAGCAATGCTTGATCAGTTTGATAAATATTGGGATAGCAATAGTGAAGGTGAGGGAAGTGAAAACAGTGGGAAAAACAAAAAAAAGGAGAAGAACAATGTCATGGTCATTGCCACCATTGTTGATCCTAGGTTTAAGATGAAACTTGTTGATTACTGTTTTAAGAAAATATATGGTAAAGAAAATGGCAGTAGTGAGGCCGAGGAAATCAAATCTGAATTCTTTGATCTCTATGCTACTTATGAGATGGAAAATCGCAAGAATGAGGCTGGCAAAAATAATGAACAGAGTTCAGTATGTAGTAGGCAAACAAGTACATCCATGTCCTCATTGTCAAGTGGGTTTCAGTCCTTCCTAGAGGAGACAAATTCAGAGCCATCTAAATCTGAATTGACCAGTTACCTTGAAGAAAAAACCCATCCAATTCTAGATCCAAATTTCAAGGTAGTTGATTGGTGGAGGTTGAATGCTCATAGATATCCTATCATGGCAAAGATGGCAAAAAAGTTCTTGACTATACCAGACTAGTGTCTCATCAGAGTCAACATTCTCTACGAGCGGCAGAATTCTCGATGACTATCGTAGCTCTCTCTGCCCAAACATGGTTGAGACACTTGTGTGTGCTCCTAGCTACATCGAAGGATCAAAAGAACACCAGCTTAAGACTACAATTACAGTGTTAATATTTCTTGTTCTCTACTGTGTATTATATTCTTGCAACCTTTAGACTCTTGGCAAATGTTTTATCAGATTGCATATTTGCACATACCTTTGTAGGAAGAAGGCAATGATGACGATGTCGAGTTCACTCCATTTCCTGAAGATACGACAGAAAGCAACTAGTAGGCCTCCCATATTTTTATTAAGTGTGATTGTATTGCTGTAGCATTGTACTATTATTTATTTGCTTGCATCATAACTAGCGAATTTCTCTATGTCTATGTAGGAAGATGAAATGGATGAACTGATGAGCCAGAGCTACTTTGCATTTTCTCAGCTAGAAGCTACCATTTTATTTTGGTCATTGTTAGTTATGCAAGACCTTATGTTGATGAAGTGTCGTGCTGAAGTGGCGAAGTAGTTAATATTATATGTACTGCTAGTCTGCTGATCGAACTTGATCCAATGTTGAGCGCCTAAGCCATGTGCTGCTTTATCTTTTGAATTCCTGGACTTGTCTTTGTCAATGGCCCTACTTATTGTTGCTGTTCTCCTAGTGATTGTGCATGAAGTATGAAGTTTGAACCATAATGGTGTATGAAGTATGGCCCTGCTTATTGTTTACATCCTTTGTGTGTTGTTGTTAAAATGTTCTTTAATTGTGTCATTGTGTGTTGCTGCTAGTTATTGGTTGTGGCATTATGTGATACTATTTGTAAAGAATAAATTTGGCAAAGGCTGCTGCATTACTATTTTGCTAGCTTCTGTATTGTTTACAACTCTATCAAGCACTAATGAGCGCTCATGAGCTTAACGAGTATTTAACAAACCGAGCCGATCAAGAGTTTGATCTCGTTACAATTAACGAGCTTAACGATCACGAGCTTAACGATCGCGAGTTTAACGATCATGAGCTTAACGAGTCGAGTAGCTCGTTAGTCCAGCCCTAGTGACTCTCTATCATGAAGATCATGCTTCTACTTTGAAGCACAAATGTGGAAAAAGGATAGTAGCATTGCCCCTTCTCTCTTTTTCTCTCATTTTTTTATTTGGGCCTTTTCTCTTTCTTTTTTGCCTCTTTTTTTCTCTTTTTTATTTTTCGTCCGGAGTCTCATCCCAATTTGTGGGGGAATCATAGTCTCCATCATCCTTTCCTCACTAGGATAATGCTCTAATAATGAATATCATCACACTTTTATTTACTTACAACTCAAGAATTACAACTCGATACTTAGAAAAAAATATGATTATGAGAATGCCTCCTACAATGTACCGAGATATGCAATGATTCAAGAGTGACATGTATGAAAAAATTATGAACGGTGGCTTTGCCACAAATACGGTGTCAACTACATGTGTAGGACCTTGAAGGATGTCTAGAGGGGGGTGATTAGACTAAAAACTTAACCTTTTCCCAATTTTAGACTTTGGCAGATTTTAGCTATCTTTAAGCAAGTCAAGCAATCTTCACGCAATTCAAGCAAGCTTGCAAAGAGTATATAGGCAGCGGAAAATGAAGCATGCAACTTGCAAGAATGTAAAGGGAAGGGTTTGGAGAATTCAAACGCAATTGGAGACACGGATGTTTTTTTCGTGCTTCCGATAGGTGGTGCTATCGTACATCCACGTTGACGGAGACTTCAACCCACGTAGGGTAATGGTTGCGCGAGTCCACGGAGGGCTCCACCCACGAAGGGTCCACGAAGAAGCAACCTTGTCTATCCCACCATGGCCATCGCCCACGAAGGACTTGCCTCACTAGCGGTAGATCTTAACGAAGTAGGCGATCTCCTTGCCCTTACAAACTCCTTGGTTCAACTCCACAATCTTGTCGGAGGCTCCCAAGTGACACCTAGCCAATCTAGGAGACACCACTCTCCAAGAAGTAACAAATGGTTTGTTGATGATGAATTCCTTGCTCTTGTGCTTCAAATGATAGTCTCCCCAACACTCAACTCTCTCTCACAGGATTTGGATTTGGTGGAAAGAAGATTTGAGTGGAAAGCAACTTGGGGAAGGCTAGACATCAAGATTCTTGTTGTTGGAATGGAATATCTTGGCCTCAACACATGAGTAGGTGGTTCTCTCTCAGAACTGGTAAGTTGGAAGTGTGGGTTTGTTCTGGTGGCTCTCTCCACGAATGAAGAGGAGGTGGAGGGGTATATATAGCCTCCACACAAAATCTAACCGTTAGATACAATTTAAAAACTCGGTGGAACCGAATCATCAAAATAGGTCGGACCGATTTAGTAAACCTAGTGACCGTTAGGGTTTTCGGTGGGACTGACATGCAACTCGGTAGGACCGATATGGTTAGGGTTAGGGAATAACGTAATCTCGGTGAGACCGATTACACAAACTCGGTGAGACCGATTTTGGTAATTAGCTAACCAGAGAGTTGGTCAGGTAAACTCGGTGGGACCGATTCGCTCTTTCGGCGAGACCGAAAAGTTACGAAAGGGAAACAGAGAGTTTACATTGCAATCTCGGTGGGACCGATCGGTCACTTCGGTTAGACTGAAATGTTACAAAGGGAAATCGAGAGATTACAATCCCATCTCGGTGAGACCGAGATCCCTATCGGTGAGACCGATTTTCCTAGGGTTTGTGGCAGTGTCTATGACAATCGAACTCGGTGGCGCCGGATAGAAAGAATCGGTAGAGCCGAGTTTGACTTTAGGTTTAGGTCATATGTGGATGTGAGAAAGTAGTGGAGGGTTTTGGAGCATATCACTAAGCACATGAAGCAAAAGGCTCATTAAGCAACACCTCATCCCTCCTTGATAGTATTGGCTTTTCCTATAGACTCAATGTGATCTTGGATCACTAAAATGTAAAATGTAGAGTCTTAAGCTTTTGAGCTTGAGCCAATCCTTTGTCCTTGATATTTTGAGGGATCCACTTTCATCATCCATGCCATGCCATTCATTGAGCTTTCCTGAAATATTTTTCTTGGAATAGCATTGGCTCAATGAGCTATATGTTGTTATGAATTACCAAAACCACCTAGGAATAGTTGCACTTTCAACATGGTCACTTTTTGGTAATTGATGACAACATATAGATCAAAGCTTCGACAAATGATAATAAAATTTGAAAAACATCGTCGCTTTGAGAAGTATGTGATAAGCAAGAGCTCCCACTAAATTTGTGCATATTAAGATTTGCTTTGGACTGCAAATGCACAAGGAATTAGGCGAATGGGTTACTCTTCCATGTCACATACATCTTGGTGGACCGCTCAAAATAATAAAGATAGAATACATGCACTCATCACCAAGCAAAGTGAATGATCATATAAGGATAAGTAAGATAATATCATAACAAGCATAAGTGTAGCTTATGATCAAACACATGATCATCAATGTCTCACAGGTAAAAGCATAGTATCCCAAGCAATCGAAAGCAAACGAAGTTCAACCAAGAAGACAAGAGAGAACAAAAGCAAATCTCTCTCTCTCGAAGCCTATGATCTATACATTTTTCTCCCCCTGTGGCAACAAGTTACCAAAAAGTTCCTTGAAAATGCATAGGACTATATCGTCTCTCAGGCTTGGTCTTCTAGTGGTGGTGTAGATAGAACTCCAAGGACGAAGGCATCAGTAGATGTGGAAGGAGCTGAAGGAGTTGGTGCTGGAATTGGTTGCGCTGGAGCTGTAGCCGGAGCTGATGAAGTGACTCTGGTGACAGGCTCTACAGCTGATCTCTGAGCTCAAGGGACTCTGGCAAATGCATCAGTTGTTGTCCTACCCTTCCTCTCATGCATGTCATCCTGTAGCTGCTCCACAGCTGACTGAATCTCAGTTACTTTGACATCAAGATCATAGAATTTTTGTTCCATGATTCTTTCCTGGCTCTCCTTGTTTTGAGTTAGGGTGGCCAACCCCTTCTCAATCCGCATAGTTGATGCTATCAAGTAACCAAGCTGCTCCTGCTTGTTCTTCAGAAAGTATTCAGATGCCTCTGCTTGAGTTGGCATCTTGGCAGCCTTCTCTTTCCTTGCTTTCTCCTTCTTCTCTTGCGCTTGTGCTGATGATGGTTCATTCTCAGTCATGACAACTTGATTATCCTCAAATTCAGGATAGAGAACCATGTGTTCCTTATCCAACAGATACTTTCCTGTGCCCATCTTTGAGTTAATCAATTCCTGAATCTCTAGGGCATATCCACAACTCCTCTTTTGTTCTGCTGCTGTCCTCTTGATAGTTTCAACTATGAGTCTCATGACTTTGAATTTCTGAGGCACATCAAAAATGTCAAGCAAATTGATTGCATGCCCTCTGATCATGTTGTGGTCACCTGATTCGGGCAACAGAGTGTGCCTTAGGATCCAGTTGATCGTAGGCAGCCCTGACAGAAGAAAATGAACTGATCCAAACTTGAAAGACTCAAGTGCATCATCTGGGATCTCCTTGTACATCTGTGACACTGAGTTGTGACCCATCTTCTTCTTGGCATAAATGTCCAAGTCATCTTCATTTTCCTTTGGGGCATTGATCAGGCTTGCCCATTCCTCTATAGTTGATTGGTATCTCGTTCCTTCTGACATCCAAACTATCCTGCCATCTGGATAGAAATGTGCTGTGGAGTAGAATTGCATAATGAGCTCGTCATTCCAGTTTGTGAGCTTCTGCCCAACAAAATCTGCAACTCCACAAGCATTGAAGCTGCCATATACTCCAGGATAGTGTTCTGCATTCGCCTGAATGTAGGTCCAGTCGACCCACCTCATATCACAAACTATGGGCTTCTTATCCAATAAGACGGTCTCATAGAAGTCCTGCTGCTCCTTGGTGTGGAACCTGTAATCTACAACAGTCCTTCTCCTGGTGGCATATGGATCTGACTCTCTCCATAGCTTCAACCCATGATCTCTCCTGATCTTCATGTTCTCACCCACAGGATGAGCATCATTGTGGTCTGGAATCTTGGGCTTGAGCTTCCTTAGGACCCGCCCTTCTTCATCTTCCTCAGCATCAACCTCAGACATTGGGGCCTTGTTCTTCTCAGCTGCTGGTATGCTCCTGGTAGTCCTATTTGGTGCACTCTTGGGCTTGGGGGCAGCTTTGGGCTTTGAAGTTGCAGCCCCTGACTTTATGGCATCACCCATTAGCTTTTGTGCCTTGGGTGCTGGTTCAGCAACCTCTTCTTCCTCTTCCTCCATCATAGAAGGCTTCCCAATCACTCTGGCCATGGTCTTCTGGACCCTTTCCTTCCTTTTCTTTCCTTCAGCAGCAGCAGGTTCTTTGGGTTGGGATTCCAAAGAAGCTTGAGTGGAGACTCTGGCTTTGGACATTGGTTGTCTACCTGCTGGCCTTTTGATCTTCATTCCAGGCTTAACTGCTGTTGAGCTGTACTCCTTCTTGAGCACTTTCTTCTTGGAACTGGCCTCATCCTCAGCTGCCACATAATCCTCATCCTCAGACTCTGAGGTCTTCTTATTCCTTGTCCTTGTGGCAGCCTTTGGAAAGTTGCTGGGAGTGCTTCTGCTCCCCTCATCTGAGCTGCTAGAGGGACTAGTGCCCTCACTTATGTGAATCTGCTCTTCTGACCTGTTCTGGGTGTCACTTTGGTCTGACATGCTGCACACTCTGACTGCTGACCCTGTGAATAGTTATAGATGAGGTAGAGTGGATGAGCATCACAAACTGCAGAGATTTTTGCAAAAGAATGATTCAAAAAAACTTAGTTTTAGTTTTCCACAGAAAGCATTTCGGATCTACCGATTTTTAAACTCGATGATACCGAAGCAGTTTTGGAACCTAAACTAGTGAACTCGGTCAGACCGAGTCACAGTTCGGTGGCACCGAGACTGCTAGGGTTTCACAAAGTTCTAAAATCGGTCACACCGATTTGTAATTCTCGGTCAGACCGAGACTTAGGGCGTGTTCTGAAACCTCCCAGCTTCTCTAAAACTTCTCAAATCTGGCTTCTCGTGTGGCTTCTCACTTCATGTGGCGACTGGGAAATCGTTCGGCACGGCAACTTCTAGATTTGGTCGTTGTGCAGCCTTCGCCCATTTAAGTGCATGTGGCCCAGTCTATCCGGGAAATCGTTCAAAGACGTCCGCTCCCAACATCCGTCTCCCAGTGCATCTGGTCGTGCACGAGAGAAAAATATCGGGAAGAGAAGCAGAATGAGCGAACCGGTACGCTAGGGACTCACTTAGCGGTGGCATATGGTTGTAATATGTCTCAACTCCCGCTTCTTCAATTTTCAGAGCTGGGAAAGGCTAGCTTCTCAGTTTCCTCTGTCTTTACACTACGTGGGCAGCTGGCTTCTCGATTCCGAACTCCGCGGAGTCAGACCGTTCGGCTCAGCTCCAATCGTGGAGTTGGAGAAGCTGGCTGCCGGAGCGTTGCCGAACACGCCCTTACTAGTGCAATGCCATTAGCCAAATCGGTGGGACCGAGTTTTTCAACTCGGTGGGTCCGAGATGGTTTCGGCGGAAACCTAACCCTAAATTTTTGAATCATACCTATTCTAAGGATTGTTTTGACTGGATAGAAGTGTTTCAATCGTGGCAAGATGCATTACGAACACAATGTTCTGAGAATCGGACGAGGATAGCACTATGATCAAGTTCATACCCTAGTTCGACAGTCAACTCGCTACGGCGGCAATGGTGGAGTAGAATTCCGTTGACGGCAGCGGAGACCAGCGACTGGAGGCGGCTGGCGACGAAGTCGACGATCCATAGACCTAGTAGGCAGAGCGAGCTATGCGCGGGCGAGGAGCTTCGGAGAAAGTTTTCCAAAATTTGCCCGTGTGAATATATAGCCCGAGACTGTCGGTGTGACCGAGTGGAACAACTCGGTGGCACCGAGATGCATAACTGTTGACAGTTACAGCAACTCGGTGTGACCGAAAAGTTCAAATCGGTTGCACCGAGATTGAAAACCTAGATCGACTTAGTGATCTCGATATGACCGAAATGGAGGAATCGGTCAGACCGAAAATCACAAAGAAGTTTTGGAAGTTTAAGTCTATGACGAATCGGGGACTCCGAGTGCTCCTCACACAGAGTGGTTCGAATCTGACTTGATCAAATTTTGTGATGTAGCATGAATAGAGTTTGAGACGAGAAAAGCATAGATAGCTAGAGAAGGTTCTTAGGCATTCTTGTCCATCCACTTGGCCAAATAGAAAGAAACCAATCAATCAAAACAACAATTTGATGTCCTCGAATGAGTAAAATATGCAACCAACATGCTCACACAATAAAATGACAACTGAAATATGTGCCAAAGCATGCACAACCAATTCTAGCATCTATCAAACAATTCGCGATGACTAGGTTATCTATATATGAGTATATTAACTTAGGAGACAAATGAGAACATTTGATCATAGGTCATACTCATCGTTTAAACTCAAGTGGGGTTACCACTTTTACATAAAACATTTATGTGTTCACATCATTAGAGTTGCTTTGACTCAATTCTTAGAGTTAAGCTCCCCCTAGATGTAAGATCCCCCCTTAGAGGGATAAACTAACCTTGGGTTTTGTCGATGATGACTTCATGTAGGTGTTGAAGATGTGGATTCTCAAAGTTGATGTAGATCTTTTGGAGCAATCCTTTGGAGTGAGTTGCACTTTCAATACCTACATGGGTTAGTCCCACAAGGAACAAACAAGAATATCCATAGACATAGAGTGATGCACACACAAAATGATGTCCATGAAAACATTATGTTACCTTGTCCCTTTCCTTACAAACATGAGGGTTTGTGACTCCTTGAACTAGTGCAAGATATGGCAGATGATTGCACTTGTCTTGCCATAATGATATGAGTGAAAAATGTTGGCGGAGTCACCCTCAAGAACTCTCTAGTTCTTCTTCTTTGGGATCCACATCATCTTGATGGGAATCCTTGGTGTAGTAGTTGTGCTTGATGAAGTAGAACTTGACGTAGTCTTGGGAACCCACTTGACAAAGGCCTTAGGTGCTTCTTCAAATGCATCAATCTCTTCTTGAAGCTTGTCCTTGCCTTTGTTCTTGTGGTCTTGTGGTGGAAGATCATCTTGTGCTTGTGTTCCCTTGAAGGAAGTAGGATCATACTTCTCTTGTTGAGGAACAAACTTCGTCTTGGGGTATTTTTCTTCTACCCACTCAACTCCATTGGCATTGAACTTTCGTTCAAAACCAACACCTTGATTCTTCCGGTGCCTTCCTTGCTTGCGTACAATTTCCTCAAATTGCTTACTCAGCAAGGCTCTTGTATACACCTTTCTCTATAATTCCCTTCAATAAGCTGTTTTCTTGTTCAAGTGTAACTTGGCTAAGAGAATCATTAGTGGAATCAAGAGAGCTACTAGAAGCAACAATATTGGGTTTAGCATTGTTATTGTTACTACTAGAAGAAGAATCTTTCTTGTTCTTGTTACTAGACTTGACTTGAGGCATGTAAGTAGATAAGAGTAAACGCTTGGCAATATAAGAAGAACTTTTCTTACGGAGATCATCATTGGTCGCTTTTAGGAACTCATGCTCTTGCTCAAGATTGAGCTTTTCAAAGCGTAACTTCTCATGAGCCCTTAAAAGTTCTCGATGATCTTCGAAGATAGTTTCATGAGCTAACTTAAGAGTGTTTAGTTCTTTAGTTAGACGCTCAATCTTCTCCTTATCATTGTTATTCGTTTCATCTTGATTAGCATGATTAGTTGACATTTCATCATAGTATTCATCACTAGAGTTGTCAACAAGTAAATCATCATCACCTAGCAAGTCATCTTCAACACTATTAAAATCAACATACTCGGGATGTGTTACCTTAGGACCTTTGGCCATGAAGCATCTTCCAATTCCTTCATTTTGTGATTCAAATATGTCGTAGGAGTTGGTTGACACAAGGGCTAAACCGGCAACACCTTCATCTTGATTGTATTCGGAGTCGGAGTGATAGCTTCTCTCGGAGTGATTGTCGGAGTCGGAGCCGGATACCCATTCACCAACATGAGCTTGATGTCTTCGTTTTGTGTAGCTCTTTGATGACTTGTCCTTCCTTTCCGAATCCTTGCTTCTCCGCGAGGCTCTTCGTTCATGACGATCATCTCTACTCCTTCTCTCTCTTGGTGGTGATTCTTCTCTTCTACTTCTTTTCTTGGGAGAATCTTGTCTTCTTTTGTAGGGTGTCGTACACTCATTGGAATAGTGTCCGCGTCTCCCACAATTGTAGCAATTGCGCTCTCGACTGGAAGATCTTTTGTCATTGTAGGACCTTGACTTGGAGCTTCTTTCTTTGCTTCTACTCTTGTAGAATTTGTTGAAGTTCTTCACCATTAAGCTCAATTCTTCATTGAAGGTTTGTTTCTCGCTTGATGATGTGGGGTTTCAGATGAGGCTTTGTAAGCACCACTTGACTTGTTGTGAAGTTCCTCCTTATCCTTGAGTGACATCTCATGAGCAACAATTCTTCCAATGACTTCCGTTGGCTTGAGATCTTTGTAATTTGGCATCATTTGGATCAATGTGCACACGGTATCATATTTTCCATCCAATGCCCTTAGGATCTTCTTGATGATGAATCATCGGTCATCTCTTCACTTCCTAAGTCGGCAATCTCATTTGTGATAAGAGCAAGCCTAGAGTACATTTCAGCGACACCTTCACCATCCTTCATTTTGAACTTGTCAAGCTGACTTTGGAGCACATCCAACTTGGATTCCTTGACGGAGTCGGTACCTTCATGCATATAAATCAAAGTATCCCAAATTTCCTTTGCATTCTCAAGACGGCTGATTTTGTTGAATTCTTCAGGGCACAAGCCATTGAAGAGGATATCACAAGTTTGAGCGTTGTATTGCAGCATCTTCAACTCTTCCGTGCTAGCTTCACGGTTCAGTTCTCTCCCATCAAAGAATTCACCTTGCAAGCCAATACACACAATAGCCCAAACGGCAGGGTTATGTCCGAGAATATGCATTTTCATCTTATGCTTCCAACTAGCAAAATTAGTGCCATCAAAGTAAGGACCTCTACGGTGATAATTTCCCTCGCTAGACGCCATACTCTCCTAGGTTGTGAAACCAAGGCTATGACCACCAAAAGCTATGGAAATCAAAGCAAATGGAGACCAAAGCTCTGATACCACTTGTAGGACCTTGAAGTATGTCTAGAGGGGGGTGATTAGACTACTTGACCAATTAAAAACTTAACCTTTTCCCAATTTTATACTTTGGCAGATTTTAGCTATCTTTAAGCAAGTCAAGCAATCTTCCCACAATTCAAGCAAGCATGCAAAGAGTATATAGGAAGCGGAAAATAAAGCATGCAACTTGCAAGAATGTAAAGGGAAGGGTTTGGAGAATTCAAACGCAATTGGAGACACAAATGTTTTTGTCGTGGTTCCGATAGGTGGTGCTATCGTACATCCACGTTGATGGAGACTTCAACCCACGTAGGGTAACGGTTGCACGAGTCCACGGAGGGCTCCACCCACGAAGGGTCCACGAAGAAGCAACCTTGTCTATCCCACCATGGCCGTCGCCCACGAAGGACTTGCCTCACTAGCGGTAGATCTTCACGAGTTAGGCGATCTCCTTGCCCTTACAAACTCCTTGGTTCAAATCCACAATCTTGTCAGAGGCTCCCAAGTGACACCTAGCCAATCTAGGAGACACCACTCTCCAAGAAGTAACAAATGGTGTGTTGATGATGAATTCCTTGCTCTTGTGCTTCAAATGATAGTCTCCCCAACACTCAACTCTCTCTCACAGGATTTCGATTTGGTAGAAAGAAGATTTGAGTGGAAAGCAACTTGGGGAAGGCTAGAGATCAAGATTCTTGTGATTGGAATGGAATATCTTGGCCTCAACACATGAGTAGGTGGTTCTCTCTCGGAGGCTGGTAAGTTGGAAGTGTAGGTTTGTTCTGATGGCTCTCTCCACGAATGAAGAGGAGGTGGAGGGGTATATATAGCCTCCACACAAAATCTAACCGTTACAAACAATTTACAAAACTCGGTGGGACCGAATCACCAAACTCGGTCGGACCGATTTAGTAAACCTAGTGACCGTTAGGGTTTTTGGTGGGACTGACATGCAACTCGGTAGGACCGATATGGTTATGGTTAGGGCATAACGTAATCTCGGTAAGACCGATTACACAAACTCGGTGAGACCTATTTTGGTTATTAGCTAACGACAGAGTTGGTCAGGTAAACTCGGTGGGACCGATTCGCTCTTTCGATGAGATCGAAAAGTTACGAAAGGCAAACAGAGAGTTTACATTGCAATCTCGGTGGGACCGATCGGTCACTTCGGTTAGACAGAAATGTTAAGAAGGGAAACAGAGAGATTACAATCCCATCTCGGTGAGACCGAGATCCCTATCAGTGAGACCGATTTGCCTAGGGTTTGTGGTAGTGGCTATGACAATCGAACTCGGTGGCGCCGGATAGAAAGAATCGGTAGAGCCGAGTTTGACTTTAGGTTTAGGTCATATGTGGATGTGAGAAAGTAGTGGAGGGTTTCGGAGCATATCACTAAGCACATGAAGCAAAAGGCTCATTAAGCAACACCTCATCCCTCCTTGATAGTATTGGCTTTTCCTATAGACTCAATGTGGTCTTGGATCACTAAAATGTAAAATGTAGAGTCTTGATCTTTTGAGCTTGAGCCAATCCTTTGTCCTTGATATTTTGAGGATCCACTTTCATCATCCATGCCATGCCATTCATTGAGCTTTCCTAAAATATTTGTCTTGGAATAGCATTAGCTCAATGAGCTATATGTTGTTATGAATTACCAAAACCACCTATGGATAGTTGCACTTTCAATATGGTCATGCAAAGCAATATGACAATGATGGAGCGTGTCATAATAAACGGAACGATAGAAAGTTGCATGGCAATATATCTTGGAATGGTTATGAAGATGCCATAATAGGTAGGTATGGTGTCTGTTTTGAGGAAAGTATAATGTGGGTGTATGTTACCGGCAAAAGTTACGCGGTACTAGAGAGGCTAGCAATGGTGGAAGGGTGAGAGTGCGTATAATCCATGGACTCAACATTAATCATGAAGAACTCACATACTTATTGCAAAAATCCAGTAGTTATCGAAACAAAGTACTAAGCGCATGCTCATAGGGGGATAGATTGGTAGCAAAAGACCATCGCTCGTCCCCGACCGCCACTCATAAGGAAGAGAATCAATATATAAATCATGCTCCAACTTCATCACATAACGGTTCACCATACGTGCATGCTACGGGAATCACAAACTTTAACACAAGTATATATCAAATTCACAACTACTCTCATCATGACTCTAATATCACCATCTTCATATCTCAAAACAATCATAAAGAATCAAACTTCTCATAGGATTCGATGCACTTTATATGGAAGTTTTTATTGTACCCATCTTGGATGCCCATCATATAAGGACTAATTTTATAACCAAAGCAAATTACCATGCTGTTCTAAAAGACTCTCAAAGTAATATAAGTGAAGCATGAGAGATCAACAATTTCTATAAAATAAAGCCACCGCCATGCTCTAAAAAGATATAAGTGAAGCACTAGATCAATATTGTCTAGCTCAAAAGATATAAGTGAAGCACATAGAGTATTCTAATAAATCACGATTCACGCGTGTCTCTCCCAAAAGGTGTGTACAGCAAGGATTATTGTGGTAAACTAAAAATCAAAGAATCTTATGAGCTCCATTAGTATAAGAAACTAAACAACCACTTTAATTTACTGTAATGAACTCATTATTTATTTATATTGGTGTTAAACCTACTGTATTCCAACTTCTCAATGGTTCATAACCCCCGATACTACTCATAGATTCATCAAAATAAGCAAACGACACACGAAAAACAGAATCTGTCAAAAACAGAACAGTCTGTAGCAATCTGTAACTTTCGAATACTTCTGTAACTCCAAAAGTTCTTAAATAAATTGTTTGACGTGAGGAATTTTTCTATTAATCCTCTTCAAAAATAATCAACCTAAAAGAACTCTTTCGTAAAAAATGACAGCTATTCTCGTGAGCGCAAAACCTTCTGTTTTTTACAGCAAGATCGCAAAGACTTCACCCAAGTCTTCCCAAAGGTTCTACTTGGCACAAACACTAATTAAAACATGAAACCACATATAAACAGAAGCTAGATGGATCCAATCAGAGTCAAGATGAACAAGCCAAGCACGCTAGGATCATACAAGGCGATAAAGGGAGGCGACAAGTGTTCCCTGCGCGCCGCCGGTGACGCCGCATGTTCCCTCTCTCTCCGTCGGCCGCTCCGGCGGCGGGAGGGAGGGGGAACCTCGGGTTTGTTCGCTAGGTGGGTGTGTGGTAGGGTTAGGGTTCAGGGAGATGCTGCCGAGGCTGTTGCCGTGGTGTCGCATCGAAATAACTTTCTCCGGGCTCCGTTCGCGGTCAGGCGAGGCTTTTGCCTTGGTCTAGGAACCAGCGGGGTTGGGGATCCCCGGATCTCGTCGAGGTCGCGGGCTATGGTGTCTGGAGGTCCATCGACACTGGCCGTTTGGGTCCTCAGATGGGCGATGGATGCAGGGAGACGAAGACCCTTCTTCTTCCTTGTTGGTATGATTTGGTGCTGCTGTTCTTCTCCTTCCTCTGTGCTGATGCTGGTGGGAGATCATGCTTTGCCCGGGCAGATGGCCCGGCCGCGGCGCTGGACCGGTCGGATGACTCGAGTTCTCTTCCTTCCGAAAGGGACAATTTTCACGGTACTCAAAGCCAAAGATGGCGACTATTGTTGCAGGTGTGTTGGAATGATGTCCATGCCCCCTCAGCGCTGGTGTCAAGAAAGGAGGAAGCAGCGTGGCGGCAATTGTACCGAGGTCGAAGATGATGACCTGCTTGCAATTGGTTTCAGATCCTTCTGCTGCAGGGGTATTCTCTCAAGATTCAGGGATGATGACACAGAGCTCCGGAGATCTTCTTATGTTATGGTTATCTTAGGGTACTCTAGGTGTTCATGGTCCTTTATGTTTGCGTTTCAGTGTGCTTGTAAGGGTTAAGTACTTTGTACTGATTCGTGATATGAATGATAAAATTCTCAAAAAAAAGAAGCTAGATGAATTATTTATTACTAAACAGGAGCAAAAAGCAAAGAAAAAAAAATTGGGTTGCGTCCCAACAAATGCTATCGTTTAACGTCCCTAGCTAGGCATAAAAACAAAAATAGATCTAGGTATTGCCATATTTGGTATGTAATCCATAAGTGGCTCTCATAATAGATTCATAATGCAGTTTAATTTTCTTCCTAAGAGAGTGTTCCATGCCCTTCCTTAACGGAAATTGGAATCTAATATTTCCTTTTTTCATATCAATAATTGCACCAATCGTTCTAAGATTAGGTCTACCAAGAATAATAGGACATGTAGGATTACAATATATATCAAGAACAATGAAATCTATGGGCACATAATTCCTATTTCAAACAATAAGAACATCATTAATCCTTCCCATAGGTTCTTAATGGTGGATCCACAAGATGCAAATTCAAAGAACAATAATCAAATTCACGGAAACCTAGCACGTCACACAAAGTTTTTGGAATCGTGGAAACACTAGCACCCAAATCACACAAAGCATAACATTCATAATCTTTAATCTTAATCTTAATAGTACGTTCCCACTCATCATAAAGTTTTCTAGGGATAGAAACTTCTAGTTCACGATTTTCTTCAAAAGATTTCATCAAAGCATCAACGATATGTTTATAAAAGCTTTATTTTGATTATAAGCATGAGGAGACTTTAACACGGATTTAAACAAGGAAATACAATCTATCAAAGAGAAATTATCATAATTAAATTCCTTGAAATCCAAAATAGTGGGTTCATTGCTATTTAAAGTTTTGACCTCTTCAATCCCACTTTTCTCAATTTTTGCATCTAGATCTAAAAACTCCGAATCATTCGGACGCCTTTTAACTAAAGTTGACTCATGTCAAGTCCCATATTTATCAATATTCATATTGGAAAACAAATATTTAATAGGAGTCACATCAATCACTTTTAGATCTTCATCATTATTATCATGAAAACTAGAAGAACACACTTTCACAAAACAACCTTTTTTAGCACGCATCCTAGCGGTTCTTTCTTTGCGCTCATCAATGGAAATTCTCATGGCTTTGAGAGACTCATTGATATCATGCTTAGGTGGAATAGATCTAAGTTTCAAATAATCAACATCAAGAGAAATTCAATCGACGTTCCTAGCCAACTCATCAATCTTAAGCAATTTTTCTTCAATCAAAGCATTAAAATTCTTTTGCGAACTCATAAATTCTTTAACACTATTCTCAAAATCAGAGGGCAAATTATTAAAATTTCTATAAGAGTTGTTGTAGGAATTACCATAATTATTTGAGGAATTACTAGGAAACAACCTAGAATTAAAATTTCCTCTATACGCGTTGTCACCAAAATTGTTCGTTCCAACAAAATTCACATCCATAGATTCATTATTTTTATCAATCAAGTTGGACAAAGGCATATCATTATGATGAGATAAAACACTTTTATTAGCAAACAATTTCATATGTTCATCCATCTTTCCACTCAAAACATTAATATCTTCAATCGCATGAACTTTTTTACTAGTGGATCTTTCGGTGTGCCATTGAGAATGATTAACCATAATATTATCTAGGATCTTAGTAGCTTATCCTAAAGTGAATTCCATAAAAATGCCTCCCACGGCCGAATCTAAAAGACTCCTAGAAGTAAAATTCAATCCGGCATAATTTTTTGGTATAATCACCTACAAATTCAAACCATCTGTAGGGCAATTACGTATCATTAATTTCATCCTCTCCCAAGCTTGTGCAACATGCTCATGATCAAGTTGCTTAAAATTCATAATATCGTTCCTAAGGGAGATGATCTTAGCGGGAGGAATCTACTTAGAGATAAAAGCATCTTTGAACTTATTCCATGAATCAATACCATTTTTAGGAATGAATGAGAACCAAGTTTTAGCACGATCTCTAAGCAAAAACGAAAATAACTTCAATTTAACAATATCATTATCCACATCTTTCTTATTTTGCATATCACACAAATCAACGAAGTTGTTTAGATGGGATGCGACATCTTCACTATGAAGGCCAGAGAATTGATCTTTGATAACAAGATTCAACAAATCGGCATTAATTTCACAAGATTCAGCATTGGTAGTAGGAGAAATTGGAGTGCTAATAAAATCATTGTTTTGGTATTGTAAAATTCACACAATTTAGTATTATCTTGAGCCGTCGTGACAAGCAATCAATCTAACACACAAGCACAGAAAATGACAATGAAAAGAGACGAACGGAAGAGGGGCGAAGAAAAGGAAAAAGTTTTGAAAATTCGTTTTAGAAGTGTGGGAGAGGAAAACGAGAGGCAAATGGAGAATAATGTAATGCAAGGGAGAAGAGTTTATGATGGGTACTTGGTATGGCTTGACTTGACGAAGATCTCCCCGGCAACGGCTCCAAAAATCCTTCTTGCTACCTCTTGAGCTTGCATTGGTTTTCCCTTGAAGAGTAAAGGGTGATGCAGCAAAGTAGCGTAAGTATTTCCCTCAGTTTTTGAGAAACAAGGTATCAATCCAGTAGGAGACGATGCACAAGTCACCGAATACCTGCACAAACAATCAAGAACATGCAACCAACGCGATAAAGGGGTTGTCAATCCCTTCACGGTCACTCACAAAAGTGAGATCTGATAGAGATAGATAAACGGTAAAGTAAATATTTTTGGTATTTTTGACATATAGATTGGAAAGTGAAGATTGCAAAATAATAGATCTGAAACTAGCAAGATGTAAACGAGATTCAATAATATGGAAAAGAGACTTAATATAATGGAAAAGAAACCCGAGGGTGTCGGTGTACTAGAGTAGGGGTACCCTAGTATCCCGAACTCGTGCACGGGCAGTTGCAGCACCCCGCGGCAAGGCTTGCCTAGTCACCGCCAAGATCCTCCGTGGTTCCTTTGGAGCCATTCAAGAACAAAGTATTTAACCAAGAAGACAAGGCCCCGGCAAGAGGAGCTTGTCGGGAAGGCCACTCAAGGCACGCAGAAGACAAGACCCCGGCAAGAGGAGCTTGCCGGGAAGGCTCGGAGAGCGACAAGCCTCCGGGCGCGTCAAGGATTCAGCCGCGGCAAGGCACTTGCCGCGACAGGCAACCTCTCTTCATCTCCGCTCCAGCTCATTCACCAACGTGTCGCCATGGGACCATTCCATGCACGCGTGTGAAGAGGCTGTGCAGCCAGCGGGGAGCAGTGATAAGCGGCGCTGACAAGCTTGCCATCGTGGCGAACGGTGGCGCTCCTGACGGTCCCTGTTGCACTGTTTAGGCGACAGGGACGGGCATTTAATGCTTTTGTCCCTTGCCGTCAGGGTTAGGTAGAGTACACTGTACACTGTTCAAGTAGGTGTACCAACTACTGTTTTTCCATTTGTACCCTCATCTACGTTGCCACCTGTCGGAGACCCCTTGAGCATATAAAAGGAGGCCCATGCGCAACGTAGAGGGGGTTCGATTCCAACGGAACCAGAGAACACTCACGCTAGGTCTTGTAGCTCTCATCGCTCCCTAGCAAGAACACAATACAATTAGACAAGCAGCAGTAGGAGTATTATCTCTCCGGAGAGCTCCGAAGCTGGGTAAACTGCTCGTGTGCTTCGCCTCAATCCGCTCTTCATGCGATCTCCGCCCCCCTTCGAACCAAAAGGGACTCGGTCCGCCGGTCCCATAGGTGTTCGTGGGTCAGATCAGCCTCCCCGACATCTTTGGCGCGCCAGGTAGGGGGCGTCGAGGTTGTGTGAACCTGATCCGGCGTTCACACGAGCAACATCTTCATCATCTTCGACATCTTCATCAACATGCCACCGAAGAAGAAGGCTTCGGCGGCAGCGGAGCCGTCCACGTCGAACCCACCATCACCCGAGCAAACGGGTGGTGGAGCAGACGCTGGCGGAAGAACGGGCACCGGCGAGGGAGTTCATGACGCTGCCAAGTCCAAGGACAGGGCCGCGCAAACCTCGGCATCCGTACATGTCCCGCGCCCATCTCAGGAGCCGCGGGACCAACAACATCATGGTATTCACAATACCATACGCTCGTTGGATCAAGACCGAGCTGGAGGATCTCGAGGCCCTCAAGACCAGCGTGCACGCCAACATGCTGGCATGAGTGAGATACGGTCGCCTGGACGGGATGCTGCTCCTTCTAACATAGTTAGAAGTCCGAGCATATCCCGCTCCTCGCATCGTTCACCATTGCCACCCACTACTCCAGCGGAAGCCTTGGCGAGAGCTCAACTGCTCCTCGACTACCCTCCAACGGCCGACAAGGTCGACGAGTGGAGGGCCACCATACAGAGTCTCATCGGCTTCACCAACGGCGACGCTCCGCGGCAACCAAGTGCGTCGCTGTGGCAGGAACGCTTAAACGCGAGCCGGTGGCGGCAGAGACCGGTGGGGGTGCAACCACCATGCACTCTCCACCCTGAAGGCCAAGATCGCCGGCTCGCCGGATCCACCTCGACAGCGACTCCACTGCGTCATCAGATCCACGAGCTCAGCGCGATCAGCGCCAAGTGCTACACGATCGACAGCAAGAGGACGCTCGAACTCGTATCGAGCGCCGGAGAGAAGCGCGACGTCAATCCGACAAGCGCGCTAGGCCCTCTGTCGACATGCACGCCCGGAGGAACCAGGCGACTTGCGTCACGCGGTAGGTTGCCCTGCGTTCACTCGTGAGCTGCGGCAAGTCTAGTGGCCCGGCAAGAAAAACTTCAAGCCAGACGCATGCGGAGAAGAACGGCGGCCAAAGACGCATCCGTCGGAGTTCTCAGCATCTACACCATCGCGGTGTAGGCTGCCGGGGGGCGAGACGACAAGATCCTTGCCAACTACTTCCCGCTGGTACTCAAGCCCAACGTCAGGTCCTGGCTCATGCACTTGCCGGACAACTCCATATCCTCTTGGGCAGTTCTATGCCATCAGTTTGTCGGCGCCTTTACAGGCGGCCACAAACCCCATGGCCAAGAGAGCGACCTTCATCTGCTCGCCCAGAAGGAAGGAGAGCCCCTGCGCAAGTATATTCAGAGATTCACCTGTGTGCAGCACAACATCCCAGATGTCCATCCTGCCGCAGTGATCAGCGCGTTCCATCAGAACGTGCGGAACCGCAGGATGCGGGAGGAGATGGCGATGTGAAAGATCAGAGACGTCAGTGAGCTATATGCCCTGGCCGACAAGTGCGCACGTGCTGAGGAGGGGAGGAGACTCCCCGCGGAAAATACCGAAGCAGGAGGATCTGACAGTGAGGAGACCGCCCCGGCAAAGAAGAGCCGGCGGCGGGGCAACAGGAAAAAGAAAGGCAGAGATGTGCTAGTCGTCGAGCAGTCCGGCAACGGAGGTGGCGACAAGAACGCCAAGGCTGGTAGCTCCGGCAAGGAGGTTGCCGCTGGCGCCAACCACCAGCCTGTGGCGGCCGCCGACAAGCAGGACGGCTCCGGCAAGCAGTACTGCAAGATCCACCGCACCAAGGGCCATGACCTCCAGAGCTGCAAGAAGGTCGAGCAGCTTGTTGAACAAGAAAGGCTGAGTACGAGCGGCGCGACAAGGAGAAGGCCCAGGAAGGTGCTGGGGAGTTAGCAAGAAACGTCCGGCCGGGAGGGCGCCAAGGCCAAGCAGCGGCAAGGAGACAGAGCCTCCTCGCCGCGGCGCGACAAGGATGAAGACAACGACGACGATGAAGATATGGAAGGCAGCAGAGACCGATGAGCAGGAGTTTCAGAAAGCTACAGAGGTCCTCTGCGTTGACGGAGGTGCTTCCTTGCATACTTCCCACCGCCAACTCAAGCAGTGGATGCAGGAAGTTAATGCAGCTGAACCATCCGTAGAGTCACGCAAGCCTACGAAGTGGTCCAAAGACGCCTATCATCTTTGATATTGAGGACCACCACGATCGCATAAGCTGCGGTCGGGTGCTTGCCGATGTTGGTCTCACCAACTATCCGCAACCTCAAGGTCACCAAGATGCTAGTTGACGGCGGGGCCGGCTTAAACCTGATCTCCTCTGCGGTGCTCCAGAAGCTTCAGATCCCTGACAGCGAGCTCGAAGAGACTGGCACTTTCCAAGGAATCAATCCGGGAAGGAGCAAACTGAAGGGGAAGATCACGTTGCCGGTAACATTTGGCAGTGAGCTGAACTTTAGGACTGAGAGGGTCACATTCGACGTCGCTGATTTCCCGTTGCCTTACAATGGGATACTTGGCCGTCCAGCACTCGCTAAGTTCATGGCAGCCTCTCATTATGCATACAACTTACTCAAGATGCCAGGCCCGATAAGCATCATCTCTGTCCATGGCGACAAGAAGGATGCTCTTATCTGCGCCGACAAGATCTACCGGGATGCAGCAGCCGCGACAGATTGCAAGCCACTTGCCGCTGAAGCTCCCGGGGGGAAGAAGAAGACCAAGTCCGGCAAGAGCTCTGATGCCCACTCCGGCAAGCGCACCTCTTTGGAGTGATGCGCTTCCGTCGAGGACGCACCATTGAGCTCCACCGGCAAGTGCAAGAAGACGATGGCAGCTCCGCCAAAGACCAAGAAGGTGTCCACCAAGGAGGACGACTAGTGGTACCTTCACCATCAGTGCCTCTCTCAACCCTAAATAGGAAGGCGCGCTCGTTGCTTTCCTGCAGGCGAACGTCGACGTGTTTGCATGGCAACCGTCTGACATCCCCGGTGTTCCCAGGAAAGTAATTGAGCACCGTCTTGCCGTTTGTCCTCATGCGCGTGGCCCGTCAAGCGTAAAGTCGAGGAAGCGTGCGGTGGAGCACCAAGAATTCATCGCAGAAGAGATCAAGAAATTGGAAGCAGCAGGCCTTGTCGAGGAGTGCTCCATCCCACGTGGTTGGCCAATCCTGTAGTTGTGCGCAAGGCAAATGGGAAATGGAGACTTTGTATTGACTTCACGGATGTTAATAAAGCTTGTCCCAAAGACCCGTTTCCCTTGCCGCGCATCGACCAGATTGTTGACTCCACGGCTGGATGTGATTTAATTTCATTTCTTGATGCATACTCAGGATATCATCGATCTTCATGGCGTAAGAGGATGAGGAGAAAACCGCATTCATTACTCCATGTGGCACATACCGTTTCATACGGATGCCTTTCGGTTTGAATAATGCCGGTTCAACGTTTGCAAGAGTAGTCCATGACGCTTATGAGACGCAAATGCACATAAATGTAGAAGCCTACATGGATGACATAGTGGTCAAGAGCAAGGAAAAAGCAACTCTGGTTCAAGATTTGGATGAGACCTTTGCAAATCTGCGCAAGATCAACCTCAAGCTCAACCCCGAGAAGTGCGTGTTCGGAGTCCCTTCCGGCAAACTTCGGGTTCTTCGTGTCTCGGCGGGAATTGAAGCCAATCCCGACAAGATCAAGGCCATTGAGCAGATTGAAGCACCAAAGCGCGTCAAGGATGTACGAAGACTTGCGGTTGCGTGGCTGCTCTCATCGAGTTTATCTCTAGGTTCTGCTGAACGCAGCCTGCCATTTTCAAGATTTTGAAAAAGGCAGGTCCAATGAAATGGACTCCGAAGCGGAGGCTGCGCTGCAGGACTTAAAGAGGTACCTGTCCTCCACTCCAATACTTGTCGCACCTAAGCCACAAGAGAAGTTGCTGCTATATATAGCGGCAACCAATCAAGTGGTTAGTGTTGCGTTAGTAGCGGAGAGGGAGGCGGACGATGAGCCGGCAACCATGGCAGATACATCCAGCGACAAGCAGGGGGCTTCACCGACAAGCTCTGGTCCCGACAAGGACGGATCTGCGCAGGCATGCGAGAAGATGCAGAAAAGGATGGTGCAGCGCCCAGTTTACTTTGTCAGTTCCCTCCTGCAGGGGCTAGGTCAAGGTACTCTGGTGTGCAGAAATTGCTTTTCGGCCTCCTCATGGCCTCGAGAAAGCTGCACCATTACTTCCAAGCACATGAGATAACAGTCGTCACTCGCTTTCCGCTGAAGAGGATACTGCAAAATCCAGAAGCGACAGGCAGGATTGTCGAGTGGGCACTGGAACTGTCAAGCTTTGGCCTCAAGTTTGAAAGCACATCAACTATCCAAAGCAGAGCATTGGCAGAGTTCATAGCGGAATGGACCCCAACGCAAGATGAAGAGATTCCAGAGACGAGCATTCCCATCAAGGAAGCAAGCAAAGAGTGGCTGATGTACTTTGATTGTGCCTTCTCGCTGCAAGGCGCCGGTGCTGGCGTGCTGCTTATAGCACCCACCGGAGAGCACCTCAAGTACATAGTCCAAATGCATTTTCCCAAGGAGCAAGCAACAAACAATACAGCAGAGTATGAAGGTTTGCTTGCCGGTCTCGAGATTGCGATGAGACCTTGGGATTAAGAAGCTTATTGTCGGGGTGATTTGCAGCTTGTCGTCCGCCAAGTGAACAAAGATTATCAGAGTCCATTGATGGAAGCCTACGTTGATGAAGTGAGAAAGCTAGAAGAACACTTTGACGGCCTAAAAATGGAACATGTTCCAAGAGCTCAGAATGATATTGCTGACGGCCTGTCAAAGTGCGCTGCACTTAAGTTGCCTGTGGAACCAGGGATTTTTGTGCTCAAGCTAACTCAACCAACCGTAACACCATCAACTGGATAGAACAAGAAGAGGAAGTTGATTTCTGGTGACTATTTTCCGGCAGGGCTTCCCGAAGCCGCCACCAAAAGGTCCCAGGATCAACACCAAGAATCTTGAGGCGATGCTCCGACAAGCCCAAGGGTTTGTTTCGTTGAAGCGACGCTCCCGACAAGTTTTGCTCCGGCAAGCTTGCCGGGAACATCAAGCTTCGCCGAACCGCAGGTTCTTGCCGCAGAAGCGGATGTTCCCGCAGCAGCAGATGTGCCTTTAGTCCTTGTTGTCGAGCCGCAAGCTCCAGCATGGGCACAGCAGATTGTCCATTTCCTTCAGACAGGAGAACTTCCCGAAGAGCAAGAAGAAGCGGAAAGAGTAGCCCGGCAGTCAAGTATGTACCAGTTTGTCGACATCACACTGTACAGAAGAAGACTCAACGGTGTGAAAATGAAGTGTATTCACCGGGGAGACGGACAAAAGCTGTTGGCAGAGATACATGGAGGCATATGTGGTCATCACATTGGCACAAGAGCACTTGCCGGCAAAGCTTTCCGGCAAGGTTTCTTCTGGCCGACAGCCCTCCAGGATGCAACTGCACAAGTAACCAGGTGTGAAGCGTGCCAGTTCCATTCCAAACAGATACACCAGCCAGCTCAAGCTCTCCAGACGATCCCTTTATCCTGGCCATTTTCGGTGCAGGGGCTCGACATCCTCGGCCCCTTCCCCCGAGCTGTCGGGGGCTTTGAGTACTTGTACGTCGCAATCGACAAGTTCACAAAGTGGCCGGAAGTGGAAGTAGTGAGGAAGGTGACAGCACAGTCAGCAGTCAAGTTCTTCAGGTCGATTATTTGCCGTTTCGGAATCCCTAACAGTATCATCACCGACAACGGCACACAATTCTGAGTCGCACCTTCATGCGATGCGTCCAAGATCTTGGCGCCAAGGATGCCTTTGTACATTGCTCATCCGAGAAGCAACGGTCAAGCAGAGAGGGCAAATGCTGAAGTGCTGCGCGGGCTCAAGACCAGAACTTTCGACAGGCTACACAAGTGCGGAAGAAACTGGATTGAGGAGCTGCCGGTGGTTCTTTGGTCGATCAGGACGACGCCAAATCGAGCCACTGGCCAGACACCTTTCGCTCTAGTCTATGGAGCAGAGGCAGTTCTCCCCACGGAACACGTATACGGATCGCCTCGAGTGCTCGCTTATGATGAGCTTGAGCAAGAGCAGGTGCGACAAGATGATGCACTGCTCCTTGAGGAAGATCGTCTTCAGGCTGCTGTACGAGCTGCTCGTTACCAGCAAGCTTTGCGCCGCTACCATAGCCGCAAAGTCAATGCCAGAAGTCTCGAGGAAGGCGACCTTGTTCTTCGGTGCGTTCAGTCCGCCAAGAATTCAAACAAGTTGACGCCGAAGTGGGAAGGCCCTTATCGGGTGAAACGAGTCACTAGGCCTGGCGCTGTCCGCCTTGAGACCGAAGATGGCATTCCGGTGAGCAACTCCTGGAACATTGAACATCTTCGTAAGTTTTACCCGTAGAGCGCGGTTGCCGGAACCTGTTCCGGCAACCACCTTTTGTACAAGTCTTGCCGATGTTGCATGTAATCCTTTGTACAAAGCCGGGCGCAGACCCCGTGCATCAGTAAAGCTCATGTGTTGCGCACAACTTGTCAAATTCATGCTTTCATCATTTTATTGCATGTTTTGGCTAACATTTTGTGCAGCATCCACACCCGGTAAGCAATAACGAGCCACTAGGCTCGGTGACTTTATTTTCTCTTCTTTCTCTTTCTCAAAGAAAGGAAGGTTCCCTCGCACACAAGTTAACCAGGGGGGAAGGAGAAGATAATACTATGGACCAAGCATTGCTCGAGGAAGTTTCGCCTTATCGGGAAGCGAGCGACAGAAAAGCTAAGTTGCCCAAGTTTGAGCAATCAGTTCTTAAATTTTTAAGTTATCTTCCTCGAACGATAGTACTTTGTATGGAAAACCTGTGCGGCGGAGGAACCAACTTCATGACTAGTCGGCGCCCTTACTTTGTTTCGAGTCCGCTCAACAACTTAAGTGAGCTGCAGCTAGTCGCGACAAGGTTGCTTGTCGGAGGCGGCACCGCCCGAAAGGCTGCTGACGTTCGCACTTTTCGGTGCTTTCATGCAAAGGTGCCTGCACCGACAAGTTCCCCTAAAAGCGTAGGGCAAAAACGTACAAAGGAAGGAATCAAGTAAAGGAAATAACATTGCAATCATCACCTAAGATAGAGTTATATTACAAAATAGCTTGTCGCAGATCTAATAAATTGTTCTAAACATGATCAGCAACAACAAGGGAAAGATAAAATTGGCGGCCTAGTCTACGCGGTCGCCATCAACCCGCTTGATCTTGCTCACCTTGTCCACAATGGGTGCGACAAGGGCTTTCAGCGCCTCCACATCGGCATCTGGCGGCAAGGATCTGAGGACGCCGTTGAGGTTGAGGCCTGGATTGCGGAAGGCCACCTTCATCAACACCTTCTGTAGGGCTCCTGCATAGATCTGGTGCGATTCCTCGGCCAACTTCTTTGGGATCTCTTCCCGGAGTCGCTGGAGACCCGTCACCACGCCCTTGAAGAATAAGCTAAGCTTGGCGCTGGGTTGGAGGTGCTCGTCGGAGGAGTATCCGAGATCCACCATCCCCAGCTCCATCAGCTCGTTGTGGATGGCGGCAGCAGTATCCACGAGACCTTCGGTCCAGTGCTCCACACTCTCCCTCAAGGCGCTCTGGGTGGCAACAGCATTCGCCAGCAGCTCCTCGTTGGCCTTGATCTTATCCAACAGGCCCACCTCCCGCTCCTTGGCGCCGTCCAGCGTCTGCATCAGAGTGGTCAGCTTCAGCTCAAGATCTGCCTTGGAATACTTGGCGGCGTCGAGCTCCTTGCTCCTATCGGCGAGACGGCCCTGCAGCTCGCCAAGAGTGTAGGCGTCCTTCTCGCGCTCGTGCTTGAGCGCGGCAAGCTCCTCGCCGCTCTTACAGGCTGGCCTCCAGCTGCGTCACCTTCGTCTCCAACTCTTTCTTGGCGGCCTTGGCGGCTGCAGCAGCATCCTTCGCTTCCTTAAGAGCCCCGCCAAGTGACTCCTCGCGCGCGACAAGCTCTTCCTCGTGGCTGTCCAGGTTGACCTTCCGCTGCGCCAGCTCGCTTTCCTGCGCGGACAGCTTCTCGGCAGCAAGCCGCTGCTCCTCCTCGGCTGCGGCCTTCTCGAGGATGAAGGCCGTGTGCTCCTCGACGAGTTGCTCCCGCTCCTCCGCCAAAGACCGGAGAGCTTCCTGGTTGCGGCCCCGGAGCTCCTCCGTGCGCTTCTCCATTTCTGCTCCCGCAATCGCGACAAGTTCTTCACGGGACTCCAACTTGGCTTGTCCTGCGCGTTAGAGCGACAACAGCTTCTTCAGCAGCTGCTCCTCCTCAGACTCGCCGCTGCTGCTGCTTGGCGCGTCCACCAGCGTCAGCCCAGCGGAGGCGAGCAGCTCTTCGTCGAAGGTTTCTCCTTCGGCCGGCGCCCTGGAGCTCGACGCCCAGGGGAGCTTGATGAAGACGCCGTCGCCGGCCTTCAAGTAGGCGCCGGGCTGGGGCTCTTCGGAGCCTGACGCTGCAGCAGCGGCGGGGGAATCGGCGGTCGGTGTAGCGCCTGATGCTCCTGCGGCGTCAGGGACGTCAGTGCGATCGCCAGACCCCTCGCCAGCTTCTGCGGCGGCAGCCTCGGTGGCCTCTTCACCGGCAGGCTCGTCAGTGCTGGCTTCTTCTCCCATGGCGGCGGCTTCGTCAGTGTTTCCGTGCGCGTCCTCCTCGCCGGCGAACTCGGTCTCCATCGGCTCTGTGGCGGACGGATGAAGAAAGTCAAGCAAATATCCAAAGAAAGAATCAGAAAAAAAACACAAGGGAAAATACTCAGGCAAGAAGGTTACCTGCGCCGGGGGCTGCGGTCATGGTCTCCGCCGCCAAGGGATCGCTGGCGCCGTCCCTTGCCGGAGAAGGTTCCCTTGCCGGAGAAGGTTCCCTTGCCGGAGAAGGCTCCCTTGCCGTGGAGCGCTCCCTTGCCGGGGAATCCACCCTTGGCGCTGTAGTCGAGGCAAATAGAATTTCGGAGGCGGCTTCCGGGCCCTCCTGATGAGGCTGCTCTGCTCCTACACAAACCAACAGTCAGATATCAATGAAGAAGGAGCACCCATGCACACCTATGATGAAGGAGAAACCGCATACTTACTGCAGGGGGCTGTCTTTGGGGCTGCTTTCAGGAAGGGTTGCCGGGTCCGGCAAGGGGGTCTCAGCGCCTCCTGTTGCCACGGGTGGGTCGTCCTCAGGGCGACCACCGGGGTCTTGGCTCTCTTCGACGCTCTGGGCGGTGTCCTGAAAAGGAAAGAGTCCAGAACGAAGCAAATCAGATTCAAGATAAAGCAACAAAATTGAAGAAATACAAGCACAATATTGAAGCTTACTCTTCTTCTTCCTCGTTGGAGCTGAGCACAGAGAGATCGAACTCCGGCCGCCTCTGGTGCGACGAGGCGGAGGAGTGGGCTCTCTTGGCCGCTTGGCGGAGGCGTCGGCGGTGGCCTGGGAGGATCCCGCCCCAGTTGTCGCAGCAGTGTGGGGTGCTCCATCGCAACATTGCTTTCGCTTGTGATGAAGCCCAGCGTCGCTTGTGGCGCTTCTGGCTGTTAGCCCGTCTGCCACCCGTCTCGTCTCCGGCCTTACGGAGACGCCTCTTGGTGGAGCCGGGGCTCCGTTCTGACAAGCCGCTGGATGGTGGGGAAGAAGTGCCCTCGGCTGGTTCGCTCGACTCGGCCTCGGGTTCGGCAAGCTCTTCCTCACCGGCGAACTCCTCTTGCTCGGCAAGGCTTGCCGCCTCTGCTGCATCTGCCTCCTCCACGGTGTACCCGAAGACGCTAGCGGCGGCAGCTGCTGCCGCCTCCTCCAACCTTGTGGCAATGCGCACCATCTCTTCGTCGGTGGTGTCGTGGGTGAGCTTCTTACGCTTTCGTCCGGGGCGGATCGGCATTTCTTCCAAGCTGTCGAAGAACTGCCGCACGATGTCGTTGGAAGTCTCTTGCCAAGTTGGAACGATCCCATGCGAATCGCACAACGGCATCATTGCACGGATGCGGTCGAGCGAAGAGTTGTTGCACAATGGGACGACCCCCCTCGGCAACCTAAACCACTCGGGGTGATCAGGGTCATGCTTGAACAGCTCTAGCAGCATCGCATCCAACTCCAAGACAGTGAAATTCCAGTTAAGACCCGGGCGCAGCCTCATGATGTCCGCTGCGCCTTGGAACTCCCAAGCAGGTCTCCTCCTCTCCTGCAAGGGAGCGATGCGGCGGCGAAGGAAATCTGCGCCAACTGCGCCTACGGTGAGTCCGGCAAGCCTGAGGCGCAAGATCCGGGTCACAGCAATCTTCAACCTAGCATCTTCCGGCGCCAAGTTGCTCCAATCGTTGCCGCGCACTATTGGGGTTTGGCGCAGGGCAGTGAAGGGCTGCGGGTTCTCCTCAACGATCCAACACCAATTGGCTCTCCACTCCTCCCATTTGCTGCGGAACTCTCCTTCCAGATAGGCCTCCTTCTTGCCGACCCTGGAGACCCAAGCAATCCCTCCGGCAAGCGGCTCCCCTCTCTCAACGCGGGGCATGAAGAAGTGGCGGAAGAGGGCTACGTTTGGGTGGATCCCGACAAAGTTTTCGCAAAGGTGTGCGAAAACTGCCATGGTCAGAACGGCGTTGGGGTGAAATCAAGGAGGCGGAACCCGTAGGTGTTCATAATGTCGCATGAAGAATTCAGAAAAGGCGGCAGAGCCCGCAATAGAAGAAAAGCAAAGAAAGGGTACCCAGTTGGGGCTAGTTCGAAGCGATGGCGGGAGTAACCGTGCGCGGATGCGCACGCGTCTCCGTCGACCAGAAGAGGTAGTAGCCCTCCCTCAGCTCCTTTGCGTCGAGCTGGGGGGAGAAGATGGCCCGCTCCTTTCGCAGCGCCGCGAGCCGCTGCGCCTCGGCCGACTTCACGCCCTTCCCCTTGTCGGCTTTCGGAGCCATGGCGGAGGCGGTGGAGGAGACCGACGGCGTTGATGGCGCTGTGGCGAAAGGGGGCGGAGCGCTGCTCTCTTCGCACTAGAGAAGAAGGGGGGAGCGGCGGTGGTTTTCGAGACGAGACAGCAATGGCGAGGTGGGCGACCTGCCCCTGTTTCCCCTGTTTATAAGGAGGGAGAGGGGGCGGACGTTCCGCTTTTCCTAATAAAGAAACCCCCACGACCTCGCCCACGATCTCTCACACGACGCCACGTTCGGTGCGTGCCGTTCGTGAGGGACGTGGTGGGTCCGGGGTGAGTTATGGTGTGACCCGGGCCGCGTGTGCCCGTGCACTGTTTTGGGCCTGGCCCAACAGCGCTCGGCACCGTGTGTGGCCCAGGCCCGGGGCTCCTGTCGGTGTACTAGAGTAGGGGTACCCTAGTATCCCGAACTCGTGCACGGGCAGTTGCAGCACCCCGCGGCAAGGCTTGCCTGGTCACTGCCAAGATCCTCCGTGGTTCCTTTGGAGCCATTCAAGAACAAAGTATTTAACCAAGAAGACAAGGCCCCGGCAAGAGGAGCTTGCCGGGAAGGCCACTCAAGGCACGCAGAAGACCAGACCCGGCAAGAGGAGCTTGCCGGAAGGCTCGAGAGCGACAAGCCTCCGGGCGCGTCAAGAGATTCAGCCGCGGCAAGGCACTTGCAGCGCAGTAACCTCTCTTCATCTCCGCTCCAGCTCATTCACCAACGTGTCGACCATTCCATGCGGCGTGTCAAGAGGCATGCAGCCAGCGGGAGCAGCGATAAGCGACGCCGACAAGCTTGCCATCGTGGCGTAACGGTGGCGCTCCTGACGGTCCCTGTTGCACTGTTTAGGCGACAGGGACGGGCATTTAATGCTTTTGTCCCTTGCCGTCAGGGTTAGGTAGAGTACACTGTACACTGTTCAAGTAGGTGTACCAACTACTGTTTTTCCATTTGTACCCTCATCTACGTTGCCACCTGTCGGAGACCCCTTGAGCATATAAAAGGAGGCCCATGCGCAACGTAGAGGAGGTTCGATTCCAACGGAACCAAAGAACACTCACGCTAGGTCTTGTAGCTCTCATCGCTCCCTAGCAAGAACACAATACAATTAGACAAGCAGCAGTAGGAGTATTATCTCTCCGGACAGCTCCGGAGCTGGGTAAACTGCTCGTGTGCTTCGCCTCGATCCGCTCTTCGTGCGATCTCCGCCCCCCTCCGAACCAAAAGGGACTCGGTTCGCTGGTCCCATAGGTGTTCGTGGGTCCGATCAGCCTCCCCGACAGAGGGCCATAGGTTTCACTAGTGGCTTCTCTCGAGATAGCATATATTACGGTGGGTGAACAAATTACTACCGAGGAATTGATAGAAAAGAGCATAATTATGATGACATCTAAGGCAATGATCATGAACATAGGCATCATGTCCGTGTCAAGTAGAACGACTCCTACCTGCATCTACTATTATTACTCCACACATCGACCGCTATCCAGCATGCATCTAGAGTATTAAGTTCATAAGAACGGAGTAACGCATTAAGCAAGATGACATGATGTAGATGAATTAAATCAATCAATATGATGAAAACCCCATCTAGTTATCCTCGATGGCAACAATACAATATGTGCCTTGCTGCCCCTGTTGTCACTGGGAAAGGACACCGCAAGATTGAACCCAAAGCTAAGCACTTCTCCCATGGCAAGAAACATCAATCTAGTAGGCCAAACTAAACCGATAATTCGAAGAGACTTGCAAAGATATCAAATCATGCATATACGAATTCAGAGAAGAACCAAATAATATTCATAGATAATCTTGTTCATAAATCCACAATTCATCAGATCTCGCCAAACACACAGCAAAAGAGTATTACATCGAATAGGTCTCCAAGAACATCGAGGAGAACTTTGTATTGAAAATCAAAGAGAGAGAAGAAGCTATGTAGCTAATAACTATGGACCCGAAGGTCTATGGTAAACTACTCATGCTTCATCGGAGAGGTAATGGTGCTGATGTAGAAGACCTCCATGATCGAATCCCCCTCCGGCAGATCGCCAGACAAGGCCCCAAGATGGGCTCTCACGGGTACAGAAGGTTGCGGCGGTGGAAAAGTGGTTTCGTGGCTCCCCCTGTTGTTTTTAGGGTGTAAGAGTATATATATAGGCGAAAGAACTAGGTCAGTGGAGCTACGAGGGGCCCACGAGGGTGGGGGCGCGCCTACCCCCTGGGCGCGCCCTCTTGCCTCGTGGCCTCCTCGGTACTGCTCCGACTTCATCTCCAAGTCTTCTGGTTTGCTTTCGGTCAAAGATAGACCTTCACGAAGGTTTCATTCCGTTTGGTATTCCTTTTCTGCTAAACTCTAAAATAGGCAAAAAAACAAAAACTTGCACTAGGCCTCTGGTTAATAGGTAGTCCCAAAAATAATATGAAAGAGCATATTAAAGACCATTAAACATCCAAAACAGATAATATAATATCATGGAACAATAAAAAAATATAGATACATTGGAGACGTTTCAGCATGCCATAGGCACGAACAACATTTGTCCAACCCCTTGTGACGATCACTCGCCAATCCTTCACCGCCTTTAGGAAGACTTCTAGAGTATTATCATGGTAGCATGAATTATATACTTTAACCTCAGTTGCCTCCACTCCGGTCATGTAGTTTGCAAGGTAATCATCATTAAATATCTTCGGAAACCACAGAAAAGAGAAGAAAAATTGATCATGAGGTCTAATAGAGTAACTTGTTGTGGGCTGGGGAAAAGGCAACAGATTACTTACAATCTAATGTTCACTGATGTCTTGGACAAAGTTTAAATAAAGAGCTTCATTCCCGTCACCCGTTTCTTTCGACTAACAATCTTTCTTAGTTTCCTCACTTGACGCTTTTTCATGAATATCTCATTGCCCCATACACAAAAGTGATCGAAGCGTGGATCGGTACCGCTCATATATGTACCTACAAGCAACCAGTAAATGTTAGAAGCTAAATGAGATTGCCCAAATGATGTAAAATACAACTACCTACATTCCTAAGTACAAGTATTTGAGATTTCAATATGAAGTAAGTACATACAGATGTATATAGAATTATAGATATTGTTTGGATTAGAATCTAGATTCACTCAATTTGCTCCTTATGTAGTTTATGTTCGAATCTCTAAAAAATAATTAAATTTAGAATAGCTGGTGTAGAAGACATGGGATGCAGCTAACCTCGACGGCAAACAACAGCATTGCCCATTGTAGCCCTGTGTAAGTACATGGAAAGCCAATGTTAACTACAACAGGGTTAACATCCACCAAAAATAGCAAATGGTAATAAAACAGCAGCATCTGTAGTGATATCTTCATTGCGAAAGAGTAATACGGTAGCAAATGGACGGATTAAAAAATGGATACAACTGTTAATAGCCATTGAAATACATCTATTTAAAAATGGATACAACTGTTAATTACAACAGGCTTAATGGCCATTGAAACCGGTACTGATAAAAATGCAATTGACAGAGTTAAACATCACAAGGCAGGTGATGCTAGAGCAGATAATGGCTCAGTTGTCTATAAAAAGGTAGGGAAAATAGCTAAACCATGTTAGGCATGTTTACTACAACATGCTTAAGACATCAACCGTGCAAAACATAGCCATTAATTGCAACTGGTATTGGTAAGATTTAACTGCTGACTTCATATTTGGTAAGCCCTAAGAAGTAGTTGCTGGGGCACTTCATCTTGGCCAGAGCCCGCCCAAAGTCACCAGCGGCGGAGGCGAGCTCTTCCTCCAGGTTGAAGCGTGGATCAATGCCCCCGACATGTGTACCCACAAGAAGCAAGTAAATATTAGAAGCCAAACTGCAATTGCACAAATGATGTAAAATACTGCAAGACATGGGATGCAGCTAACCTCGACGGCTAACAATAGCATCACCCGTTATGGCCCTGTGTAAGTACATGGATAGGCATGTTAAGTACAACAGTGTTAACATAAATCAAAAATAACAAATGGGAAGCATCTCAGTATATCTTCATTGTAGAGAGTAGCATGGTAGCAAAGGGACATACTAAAAAATGGATACAATTGTTAATTGCAATAGGCTTAACAACATCCAAAGTCATGTTTTGTAAGTTTCTAGCCATTGAAATGCAACTGTTTAAAAATGGATTCAAATGTTAATTGCAACATGCTTAATAGCCATTGAAACCGGTACTAATAAAAATGCAATTGGCAGAGTTAAACATCACAAGGCAGGTGCTGCCATAGCAGATAAAGACACAATTGTCTATAAAAGGGTAGGGAAAGTAGCTAAAACATGTTGGGCATGTTTACTTGAACATGCTTAATACATCGACCGTACAAAACATAGCCATTAATTGCAACTGGTATTGGTAATATTGAACTTGTGAGTACATACTTGGTAAATCCTGAGAGGTAGCTGCCGGGGCACTTCATCTCGGCCAGAGCCCGCCCAAAGTCAGCAGCGGCGGAGGCGAGCCGTTCCTCTAGGTCGAAGCATGGATCAGTGCCACTGACATGTGTACCTACACTACAGGAATCAGGTATTTTGCCGTCTGTGCATCACAGATGGCAAAGACCTGAATACAGACGACAAAAAGTTTGCCTTCAGGATGCAGACGGCAAAGTCAGACGGCAAAGTCTAGTCGGCAAAGATTACTTTGCCGTCAGCTTTTCTTCAGGAAGACGGCAAAGACTTAGCCGTCAGCCAATCTCGGTCTTTTGCCGTCTGCACAGATAATAACAGACGGTAAAGCAACATCTTTGCCCTCAGCCGAAACGCAATCTTTTCCATCAGTACAACAACTTTACAGACGACAAACTTTTTTTTTAATTTTAAAAAATACGCTGGACACGTGAACATGGACAAGACACGAAGGACTAGAGAAAAATCCTGCTACAACATTCTCATGCAAGAAACATACAGATCTGAACATCAACAGTTTCTTTATAGATCGAATTACAAATTTCTTCTACAACTTATTTACAGAGAAAGAGGGCTCGGGGCGTTGGCTGGGGCCGTCGGTGGCGCAAGTGGCGGCGGCCGGTAGCTCGAGACCGCACTGAGCATGGTCCTTCTCTTCACACGAGGTGCGGGGCAGCCCCCCTTGGCAGCCGCACGGGCCATGGAGCCGCTCGGCGTGCTGCACCAGTTGGGGGCGAACGGGAGCAGACCTTCGTCCGTCCGATGCTCTCGCGACAGCCGGTGGCGCGAAGCGGCGACCGGTGGCTCGAGCGGCGGCGGCGGTCGGTGTCGGCGCCCGAGCCGTTGATGGCTTGAGTCGCGGTGGCGGTAGGTGGTGCGGGCGGCGGCCGATGGCTCGAACGGTTGTGGCCATCGCGACGGCCGGCGGCCCGAGCGGCGGAGGCGGCTGGTGACCCAGGCGGCGACGACCGGTGGCGCGAGCGGGGAGGGAGAAGAGAGGGGCAGGAATGCGTCCGGTGGCCGGTGGCCGGACCGGCGGCAGCCAGCGAGATGTGGGGCAGAGGGATACGAGAGATACGAGAGAGAAATGTGGGGCAGAGGGATACGAGAGATAGAGATGCAAGAGATAGGTCATGGGGGTCGAATCCGGTGGATAAGGCTGCGGGTGGTTGGGGTGGGGCCCGGCAACGTGAATAGAGAGAGAGAGAGAGTGGTGGGGGAGGGCTGTGGATCTACGGTGGATGTTGCTGCCAAGTCATCGATCCGTGTGATCGATCCATGGGCTATGTTTTCTCTTTGTCGTCTGTGTTTTTATTTACAGACGGCAAAGAGCTCACTTTGCCGTATGTGAACAAAAATATTGACGGCAAAGACTACGCCATCCGTGTATTTTTTCTACAGACGGCAAAATGAGCTCTTTGTCGTCTGTAAATAAAAAACGCAGACGGCAAAGATACTTTGCCGTATGTCATTTTTTTACAGACGGCAAATTAGTCTTTGCCGTCAGTCGGTCTTTGCCATGAGCAGCAGTTGGCAAATTTAGTCTTTGCTGTCTGTCCCGACGAAATGTTGGCGGCAAAGTGCAGTACTGACGGCAAATCTCATATTTCCTGTAGTGCTACAGGCAACCAGTAAATGGTAGAAATTAAACTGCAATTGCACAAATGATGTGAAGTACTGTAAGACATGGGATGCAGCTAACCTCGAGGCAAACAACAACATCGGTCGTTATGACCCTGCGTAAGTACATGGACAGGCATGTTAAGTACAACAGGGTTAACATCCACCAAATATAGCAAATAGGCAGCATCTCTAGTGATATCCTGAGCCATGTATTGTAAGTTTGTTGCTGGTATTGGCGAAATTGAACTGGACAATTAATACTTGAACATCACACAGTGTGCAGTACTGAAATAAACAAGGCACGAACATGCTTACTACATCAACCATACAAAACATAGCCATTGCAAGTTGTATTGGTAAGATTTAGCTGGTCAGATAATACCTGTTAAGTCCTGGCGGGTAGTCGCCGGGGCACGTCTTCTGGGACAAAGCCTGCACCATGTCGGCGGTGGCAGAGGTGAGGTGTTCCTCCGGGTCAACACGCACAGCGGCCATCACGCCATGGACTGCCATCAGCTCCTCTACCTCCATGTGATATGTGGTTGGGCTTGCGCGGCGATGCTCTAGAGGAAGGGACGGTGGGGATTTGGAGGCATGAGGATGTTCCGCAGGCTCCATTTAAGCAATCAGGTCGGGGCCGTGATAGAGATAGGCGGGTTACCTGACTAGATCCGAGCAGAACGTAGGTGTGGTTGAAGCTGTGGTTGTGGTGACGGCGGTTTGAGTTGCCGGTAGGGGGAGGCGCGGGGGGAGGTGGGGTGGGAGATACAGAGGAAATTTGTTGGGTGAGGATGTGGTTGGAGGAATAAATTCTGGAATCACGCGCCTAATGAAAATTTTCCTCTGAAACTTGAAACTTGGGCGGGGCAAACACACAACACAGACAAAGTGGGTAAAATACTCGTGTGCGAGAAAACAGAAAATTTGCAGATCCCGTCTCCAAAAAAATGTACATGTGTAGTCCATTTTTTTCGGTCAATGGTACGCCTTGTTTATTAGGAACCATCGCACAGATAACTGACTTATGGATCATTAACGCAAAGAAACGCACACGGGTACGACACAAAAACCATGTGTTTTGTGATCTTCTAATGATTAACGCAAAAACACACACGGCCACACATGCTAATCAACGCTCAAAGCCCTAAAAGGATTTCTTACCGACATTGTACTTTAATACTACAAACTTAAAGTACTACTGGTGATTTCCTCTAATACTACAAACTTAAACTAATTCTCACATGCTGCCATCAGGGCATGTTGGCCAGACGCCGGCGTTCTCCTTCTCGGCCTTGTAGGCGGCTATCAACCGTGCTTCGATCTCCGCCAAGCTCTCCTCACCACGTCATGCGGCCTCTTCTTTCTGGCGGCGGCGGGACTCTCTTTTCCTCGCTGCTTTCTGCCTTTTCGAATCCTCCTGTGCGGCTTTAGCCACCTCTAGATCCACCGCCCAATCGACCACGGAAGCCTCAAAGTCCGCCCACGTAACTGTGTGCCCGCCGGCGGCCTTAACACGGCGCGGCGAGATGCCATCGCTTCCTTACCGTGTGTCAGTAATAGGGAAAACCCTAGCAGTAGCGCGGGTATTTTGCCCATCAGTAGCGCGGGATGTCGCGCTACTGATAAGGCGCTACAGTTAACATGTAGCAGTAGCGCATGTCATCCCACGCTATTGCTATACATGGCTAGCAGTAGCGAGCTTTAGTGCAGAGCGCTGCTGCTAATATCTGCTGCGCGTTTTATCAGGAAGCGCTACTGGTAAGGGAGCGCTACTACTAACTTTATTCCCCTCGCTACTGCTAGTTTTTTTACTAGTTTTGTACTTGTTTTTTTCTGCATATTTGTGTTGTATTTGAATAGGATTTATACAATAATCTTTAGCATATCATACACATACAAATGTAATCATAGCATATACATACAAATAGTCCCATCAAATCATGTCATCATCATAATCATCATCCAACACAAAGTGGTCTCTCGTGTCATCATCTAAAAAATAGCGATAAAAGTCTCGATTACTTGCAACTACATCGTCATCCATCTAAACGACGATATACGAAAGAAGAGCTATCACTACGAGTTAGTGCGGAACTATGCAGTACATGCGTTCGTATCCCTCTCTCGCATTAGCATGAACCTAAACTAACTAATGGTTATCGCTCGGAAACCAGAAACCGGTACACCTGGGCCTGACACTCCGGCCACTCGTCGTATATTCCTGGTGTAGCACTTCTTCGTCGTCACATGAGTCGATGATATGCAACATATATAGTTGAGCAACAGAAAGAGACAGACTTGGCAAAAATAGAAGCAACATATCATAAGCTGAAAGAGATAGAAATAGGCTAAGGTTTGATCGACCCTTTTTAGGGTTGCCAACATTGTACCGAGGCTTTGGATTATGCAAATGACGATTTTTGGCTTCGTAGTGTGCTGTCATGAAGTTTGCCGCCTCCTCAGTAATGAATGCCTCGGCCATCGATGCTTCAACTCTATGTTTATTTGTACATTTTTCTCGAAGCGTCTTCTACATCCTCTCAGTTGCGTAGCACCAACAATTCTACACAGGCCCCCCCAATCTTGCCTCGGTTGGGAGATGCAAAATCAAGTGCTGCATTGGATTAAAGAAGCCCGACAAAAATATCATCTCTAACTTGCAGATCAACTCCGGCGCCAACTCTTCCATTTCTTCTACCAGGTCAGGCGATAGTTCTTTGACACAAAGAACACGGAAGAAATAGCTCAACTCTGCCAGTACTTGTCATTCATCATCAGGGATGAATCCACGCAACATCACCAGCATTACCTGCTCAATCCATATGTGCCAATCATGACTCTTGAGACCAAATATCTTCAATTTTTCAAGTCTCGATCCCCTCTTTAGATTCGCTGCATACCCATCGCGGAACATCAACTACATTTTCACCCACAAGATAATTTCCCTCATAGCTGGCCTTCCAAGATTGAACCATGCCTTTGGCTTTGTCCAGTTCTTCTTTCCTTTCGGTGGTTGAATGTTTTGTAACGGTCTATGACATAGCGCCTCCTGATCGACTCTTGCCTTAGGATTATCCTTTGACTTCCCATCTATGCCAAACAATGTACCAAAAAGTGCCTCGGCGATATTCTTCTCACTATGCATCAAGTCGATGTTGTCTGGGCAAAGGAGGTCTTTGAAGTAAGGCATATCCCACAAGCTTGTCTTGTGAGTCCATGCGTGTTGCGAATTATACCCCTTGAAATACCCTGGACGCTCTGGATCTGGCTCGAGAGCGTTTAACTCACCCATGATCTCTTGGCCATTCAACGGAGGTGGTGCAGAGTCTTTAAAAACTCTACCTTTGATGAAGTTCTTCTTATCTTTCCTGAACTTATGGCGAGGATGCAGGAACGGTATATGCATGTTGGAGCAAGAAAACTTGCGACCGGCCTAAAGCCAATGAAACTGAAGAGCTCCCTTGCATGTGGGGCACGAGAACCTTCCATGCTCACACCAGCCAACGAATAGCGCATATGCCAGCAAGTCATGCGTCGAGTACATGTACCATACACGCATTATGAACTTCTTTTTGCTAAAGGCATCGTATGTCTTGAACACATTATCCCAGGCTTCTTGTAATTCCACTAGTAGAAAACATGGCTTTAGTTCAGGCCGGGCCAAACCATTAGTCCCGATTCAGTCACGAACCGGGACCCATGGGGGCATAGATCCCGGTTCGTGAGGCCAGGGGGCCGGCCGGGCCATCGTGGGGCATTGGTCTCGGTTCGTCTGGCCCCTTTGGTCCCGGTTCCAGGAACGAACCGGGACAAATGTGCCTCGCTCCTGGCCCACCACCATTGGTCCCGGTTGGTGGCATGAACCAGGACGAAAGGGTGTCCTTTAGTCCCGGTTCCAGCCACAAACCAGGACAAATGAGTTGCTTATAAATACCCCCCCCCCCCCCGATTCAATCGTACACTAATCATGCACGCAAATATGTACGATCAAGATCAGGGACTCACGGGAAGATATCACAACACAACTCTAAAACATAAATAAGTCATACAAGCATCATAATACAAGCCAGGGGCCTCGAGGGCTCGAATACAAGTGCTCGATCATAGACGAGTCAGCCGAAGCAACAATATCTGAGTACAGACATAAGTTAAACAAGTTTGCCTTAAGAAGGCTAGCACAAATCGGGATACAGATCGAAGGAGGCACAGGCCTCCTGCAGGATAACTACTCACAGGTCGTCGTCGGGCTGGCTGCGTAGTAGTAGGCGCCTCCAGTAGTAGTCGTCATCGACGGTGGCGTCGCTCCTGGGCTCCATCGTGCAGTCGCAGCAACCGGGTAAAGAAAGGAGGAAAAGGGGGAACAAGGCAACCGTGAGTACTCATCCAAAGTACTCACAAGCAAGGAGCTACACTACATATGCATGGATATATGTGTAAAGGGCCATATCAGTGGACTGAACTGCAGAATGCCAGAATAAGAGGGGGATATCTAATCCTGTCGAAGACTACGCTTCTGGCAGCCTCCGTCTTGCAGCATGTAGCAGAGGGTAGTCTGAAGTCCTCCAAGTAGCATCGCATAGCAATAATCCTACCCGGCGATCCCCTCCTCGTAACCCTGAGAGAGAGCAACCACCGGGTTGTATCTGGCACTTGGAAGGGTGTGTTTTATTAAGTATCCGGTTCTAGTTGTCATAAGGTCAAGGTACAACTCCAAGTCGTCCTGTTACCGAAGATCACGGCTATTCGAATAGATTAACATCCCTGCAGGGGTGCACCACATAACCCAACACGCTTGATCCCATTTGGCCGGACACACTTTCCTGGGTCATGACCGGCCGCGGAAGATCAACACGTCGCAGCCCCACCTAGGCTCAACATAGAGGTCAGCACGCCGGTCTAAACCTAAGCGCGCAGTGCAGGCCCATCGCCCTTAGCACACCTGCATGTTGCGTACGCGGCCGGAAGCAGACCTAGCCTAACAGGCGTTCCAGTCCAATCCGGCGTGCGCCGCTCAGTCGCTGACGTCATGAAGTGCTTCGGCTGGTAATGAAGTGCTTCGGCTGATACCACGACGTTTAGTGCCCATAACTGTTCCCGTGTAGTTGGTTAGTGCGTATAGACCAAATGGCCAGACTCAGATCAAATACCAAGATCTGGTTAAGCGTGTTAAGTATCCGCGCACGCCGACCAGGGCCAGGCCCACCTCTCTCCTAGGTGGTCTCAACCTGCCCTGTCGCTCCGCCACAAAGTAACAGTCGGGGGCCGTCGGGAACCGAGGCCCACCTCTACCGGGATGGAGCCACCTGTCCTTTCAGCCCCCATCTCCGAACAGTATCACAGGTAATGTAATAGTGTAAAGTATATAGTATATGTCCGTGATCACCTCCCGAAGTGATCACAGCCTAGTAGTATAGCATGGCAGACGGACAAGAGTGTAGGGTCACTGATGGAACACTAGCATCCTATACTAAGCAGTAGGATAGCTGGTAAAGGTAACAACAGTAATAGCAAGAACAGGCTATGCAGCAGTATAGGATTAACTGAAAGCAGTAACATGCTACACTACTCTAATGCAAGCAGTATAGAGAAGAGTAGGCGATATCTGGTGATCAAAGGGGGGGCTTGCCTGGTTGCTCTGGCAAGGAGGGATCGTCAACACCGTAGTCGAACTGGGGGTCGCCGGCAGTCTCGGGGTCTACCGGAAAGAAGTAACGGAGGGGGAACACAATAAATAACAGAGCAATCAAATGTAACACAAAGCAAGACGCGGCAATATGCGGTGCTAGGGGTGACCTAACGTAGTGGTAGGTGATACCAGTGAAGGGGGGAAACATCTGGGAAAGTATCCCCGGTGTTTCGCGTTTTCAGACAGATGAACCGGAGGGGAAATGTTGCAGGTTCACTATACTAGAGACGTGTGGCGGACGAACGGGCTGTGTATCTGGATTCGTCTCGTCGTTCTGAGCAACTTTCATGTACAAAGTTTTCCCATCCGAGCTACGGTTTATTTTATATTAATTTTAACAGATTTAAATTAATTTTAGCATTTATTTAATTAATTTAATACAACATTATCCAGAACAGTGTATGCTGACGTCAGCATTTAACAGAGGTGTTGGCTTGTCAACTGACGTGTGGGTCCCGTTCGTCAATGACTGTTTAGTCTAAATAGGGTTTAACTAACCTAATTATTGTTTAATTAACCTAACAAGTTAATCTTATATTTACTAACCGGAGGCACTATATGAACCACCACGTTAATCCTAGCAACTAAACAAAACTGTCTATTAGATCTCCTAATTAGTTTTTTATGACCGTTGGATGATATATCTCATAGTCCTACCTCTTTGTCCCACCTCCCAGGCGATAACAACCCTTCAAAAAAAACTATAAGTTGTGTTAAAGAAAAACTCTCCTGCCTACGTCCTATACTCCTACTCCTCTATTCTCACGTCACGTGTAGTTATGGCCGCCATGTGCCCCTCCTGTTCTTTCATGGCCCCAAGGAAGATTTGGTCCTGCCCTTCTCTCCATCTCCTGGGTTGCTCGAGTGCTGCAGAGAGTGTCTCACCGATGACGTCCAGGGCGGATCTAAATTGGATAAAGATGGGAGTAGTGAGCTGCAGCACTAGGAAATTGTAAAACCCTAGCAGTCGAGCTAATGGACAGCGTGCGTGGTAATGGGTAAGCGATGCTGAGACTGTTTGACGTCAGAAGAGCCAGGTGAGAAGAGCCAACTTTGATCCTATTGGATCAGTCGTCATTAGAGGTTTGATGCCTATGGCGACTCTCCCCCATCTTCCTCTTCGTCGGAAACGGAGGAAAGAAATTTTTGCCAGCGACAACTTCGTTTCCTCATCACTAATCTGCTTCAGTGCTTCACCCCTTCATCTCTCTCACCTACTCAGGCCATCTGCCAATATAACAGATCCTTTTGGAGTCATACACAATCAGATATCTAGGTACGTCATCATCCAACAATAATTATAGCTAAATAATAATGTGAGACACATGGGACTCCATCTTTTAATTCTGTATCTCCTAATCCTTCTTCAATGTCAGGTTGTAAAGCATATTAGCAACATGCCCTGTACTGTATTATCTCCATGGAAAAAGTAGACAAGCTGAAGGCTATATGTTAATTCCATCTATTTTCTAATGGTTTATCAAGATAGATGAAGGAGTTTGACGATTTGATGAATCGTCGATCAAACCCAGGAATTATTCAGCAGCGGGTAAATGTGATCAATATATCCTTATAGTCTCAACTGATGATTCAACAAGCATATATATATGAATCGCCCAGCAGGGAAACACCTTCCACAATTCAGAGAGCATCGATGTATGTACCAAGCTCATCTGTTCTGCTTTCTTTACGCACTACAATAAAATAGACATGGTTCGTTTCTTATTTCTTTATTAGATTGATCCTGACATGTTCCATACAGTAGCCATTGATTGTTTCTATGTCACTAGAAACACCATACTCGAGCATTAACATGCATATTTGAGTACTGACCGTATTCATGTGTGTCTCCGCCACACCTCCATTCCCAATATAATTGTGCAAGGAGACATCTTGCCTCCTCAGCTCCTGTTAGCAGTGGCCTAATTAATTTTTGCTGCATCCGGTTCTTAGATTATGCAATAAATATAGTCTATACATCAAGTGAATGCAGTGTCTTCATTTATTGTGTTTGGGATACCTCCTTTCTCATTGATGTACTGGTGATCCACGTTTCTATATTGCAGCATTCAATTTTCTAAGATAATCTTGCAGCTTCTGTTCCGTGTACAACTGCATATGATATCTGATATTGTGTTCTCAAGCTACATATTTCCTTATTTGTTTGGTAGATACTTGAAAAATGTCCGCTACAACTCCAAATAAGCATGGTCACAAGAGTTTGGCTAGACTGTTACAGCACCAACTAAGCATCTCCAGAACAAAAATTATCAGGCACGTAGTGCTTTGGGAAACCGAAAAATCTACATTCCCTTAAAAACCCTACAGATGTATTAAAGAAGAAAGCCCAACGGCACTCCCTGATCAAGTCGCGGCATTGATGACCGTCTCTTTACCACTTGCCCAACAGAGGAGAAGCATCTAGCAGGCTCATGCGAGGAGTCGAGGGCAATTACTCGCCTGTGGTCGCTTCATCATCTGCTCATGTTTGCTTTGGTGTGTACATAATTAAGGACATATTTGTCTCCTAATGCAGGCAAGTTTCTTGAATCAGGCAGGTTTGATTACATATTTTGCAGAAAATACTATGTAGAATCATCTATTAATCCTTATAATTAAGTTTTTTCTAGCCATGTGATCAGTATATAATGTTTCTATAGCCGTCCGATGAAACAAGAGACCTACTCTCCTATTCCACGTATGGTAATCTTCTTCCCCTTGGACTCTCTTGGTTTTCCAAAAAAAATTGAGCGTCATCACCTCTTAGATTTAAGATACGTGAGGGTCCTCTTCTTCGTCTCTCTGTCTCTCTATTCACCTCGAGAGAGAATCACAGCCTCCTTTGTCTGGTGCTTTGATCTGCTAACCAGCCATGAGAAAGAAAGTCTTGGCTACCATCTTCATTGGTGCTTCAATCTGGAAACTAACCCTGCTCTTGATCTTGATTCATCTCCGAGCGATCTTCATATTTGTGGCTTTGAAGCATCGTGCTGATTGTGTACATGGGCGGAAGCATAGACTGCTAAAAAATAAACAGTTCACGGCAACGCTCCTTCCACTCGCCACTCATGCCCTACAAGGCGAATGGTATAGGACAACGGGTCCCTACAACCGGTCTTTCTAATCGTCCATATTGACGGGCTCTCTCTTTTTCCATTCTTATGTTCCAGCTGCCTCTCCATGACCGCCTTCCTTTCTAAGCTATGAATCTTCCCAGGTTCCGTCTACTGACCAGGCTGAAAGCCAAGTTTTGATATTGGGACAATCACTGAATTGCAGATGTATCGACTACAGTCGTCCATGAGGCTGCTGGCAGATGCTATGTGAAGGAACGACGGCGGGTTGGTGGAGCAGCAGGTCACCTCCTCTACGCCCTTCGAGTCTGCAACCCGTTACTCCTGGCAGGCATGTAAGCACATACCTTAAAATTCCAGATCTAATCTCCCGCTTGCTGAGTTCATAACAAAATCCCAATAAATAGGCTTAATTGATAATGTTTGGTAAAGCAAATATTGATAAGCCTATGTATCTTTCTCACCTGCTCTTTGAAACACAAAATTTCTTTATATTATTCCCTTTTTATTTGTTAAAGCACAATTAATTACCAGCGAGAATGTAGGGCAATGGAACATTTCATGTCCGACATGCTATATCGGTTTTACCATAGCTATATTAAGTAAGTTACTCTGACCACATCGATACCTCTGTTGTGTGTATCAAAAGTCTTCCTTCTATGTGGATTAATAAAGAAGGATGAGATGGTCACAACTGATTCTCAACATCACACGGTAGTAGTGTTTTGTCACTGTGAAAAACAACCTCGCTTTTTTTCGAAATTTGATTTCATGGTTTTCATGTTTTAATAGGAGACAATTTCCTGTTGCTAATGACGGACGGTGCACACCAAGATGCGTTCAATCATATACGAAGATGCCTATATGTTGTTTTTGATTTCACCTCCATAAAAATAAAATTGTTCTCTCCTCACAGGGAGGCGGTGGATATGTGCTTCTCAATCAAGGAGCTTTTGTCAAACCGGGTATGCATGTTGTAGTTCATACTATATGGTATTTACTTTTGATAGGAAGGTGTGTATGTTGCTCCGGTGATAGTTTTGCATAGTTTCCATGGGCATGAACGCAAATTCCAGATCTAATCTCCCGCTTGCTGAGTTCATAACAAAATCCCAATAAATAGGCTTAATTGATAATGTTTGGTAAAGCAAATATTGATAAGCCTATGTATCTTTCTCACCTGCTCTTTGAAACACAAAATTTCTTTATATTATTCCCTTTTTATTTGTTAAAGCACAATTAATTACCAGCGAGAATGTAGGGCAATGGAACATTTCATGTCCGACATGCTATATCGGTTTTACCATAGCTATATTAAGTAAGTTACTCTGACCACATCGATACCTCTGTTGTGTGTATCAAAAGTCTTCCTTCTATGTGGATTAATAAAGAAGGATGAGATGGTCACAACTGATTCTCAACATCACACGGTAGTAGTGTTTTGTCACTGTGAAAAACAACCCTGATTTTTTTTGAAATTTGATTTCATGGTTTTCATGTTTTAATAGGAGACAATTTGCTGTTGCTAATGACGGACGGTGCACACCAAGATGCGTTCAATCATATACGATGATGCCTATATGTTGTTTTTGATTTCACCTCCATTAAAATAAATTTGTTCTCTCCTAACAGGGAGGCGGTGGTTATGTGCTTCTCTATCAAGGAGCTTTTGTCAAACCGGGTATGCATGTTGTAGTTCATACTATATGGTATTTACTTTTGATAGGAAGGTGTGTATGTTGCTCCGGTGATAGTTTTGCATAGTTTCCATGGGCATGAACGCAAATTTCAAGGTCGACCCCACTTCTCCAATGCATAACCTTTCATTCACTCCTCAAAATAAAAATGATTTCAGTGTCAAAACCTACCTGGTGAATTACCAGAGGAGTATGACCCGTGAAAACTTTCGGGTTCACACAGATTACAGAAAGCATAGGTTCAACCCATCGGGGTATCTTAGAACATATACCATGAACTTCAGGAGTAAATAACACAAGCCCAAAAGTAGAGCATGTTCAAAAGCATATGATATAATTTACCAAAGGCATTATATACCCATGGAAAGGCTCTCAAGGTTATTCAATATGAAGTACACTGTCGGATAAAATCCAACAAAGGAACCGATGGTCCACAAGGGATCTGATGTGAGAATCGGTACTCAACCAGAGGAAGAAGAATGCACGGGCATCATATTATAGAACATCTGAATAATTCGATGCTTAGATAACAAAGGAATTACGATTTCCAAAATAAAGGATCAGAAGCAGTCGCTCTGATCAAGGATGGACAAGTTGGGTAGACCAGAGGCACAATTGACGACAGATAGTTTGGTCGAGAACCAGCTCATGTTAAAAATGACGTCTGAGCCGGAAAGATAATCCTAGGACTCGTGATGATTGTGAACATTCACAACGCATCTTGAATCAACGGACTCAAAAATGATGGTGACAAAGGATGCCAATATGATTACTATACTTATGGGATTAATCATAATGAAAGCAAACAAGAAATTCCAGAGCAATAGGTTGCTGAGGATTTTCGGAATATCGAATGGTATTTCGAAGACTTTTGTATAACACATGAACAACTGGGGGATGAGCGGATACTCGATAAGTGCGAGAATTAACCGTAGGGGTATTCAGGTGACAAAGAACAGCAAGGCAGTAAGCTCAAAGGATTATCGAAACAACGACGAGTATTTCGGGGTATCTTGTAATAACAAGACCAACTGGGGATGAATGTAAGAATAACAACTGCAAGTAGTTATCCATAAGGGTTGACGGTGGAAGGGGAATTGCAAACGCGATTGGCACAAGGTCTCAAGAGAATATCGGAAGGTATCTTCAGAATCCTTCGGTGCACCAAGTAATCATCCGGACTGAAGATGCTCTCCGGGAGAAAGTATTATCGAGAACAGAGTCAGAGTTAGTAAAAATCATTTAATCCGAGTAGAAGAGAGTTCAGAGTCCCAGAGTAAAGGTCGAGGAGTAAAAGATCCTAGTACCACCCAATGGCGACGTGGGCCCATGGGCCGCACAGCCATGTTAGTAAAAGTTTTGTAAAGTCTAGACTCGACTTCGGCCAAGGAGTTGGAAGGGGGATTCACAGCAATCGGCTCGATACCAACTCAGACGCCTCGATTCAATCGTACACTAATCATGCACGCAAATGTGTACGATCAAGATCGAGGACTCACGGAAGATATCACAACACAACTCTAAAACATAATTAAGTCATACAAGCATCATAATACAAGCCAGGGGCCTCGAGGGCTCGAATACAAGTGCTCGATCATAGACGAGTCGGCGGAAGTAACAATATCTGAGTACAGACATAAGTTAAACAAGTTTGCCTTAAAAAGGCTAACACAAACTGGGATCTGAGATCGAAGAGGCACGGGCCTCCTGCCTAGGATCCTCCTAACTACTCTCGGTAAATCGCCGGGGCTGCACGTAGTAGTAGGCGCCTCGGTGTAGTAGTCGCCATCGACGGTGGCGTCGCTCCTGGGCTCCATTGTGCAGTCGCAGCAACCGGGTAAAGAAAGGAGGAAAAGGGGGAACAAAGCAACCGTGAGTACTCATCCAAAGTACTCGCAAGCAAGGAGCTACACTACATATGCATGGATATATGTGTAAAGGGCCATATCGGCGGACTGAACTGCAGAATGCCAGAATAAGAGGGGGATAGCTAATCCTGTCGAAGACTACGCTTCTGGCAGCCTCCGTCTTGCAGTATGTAGCGGAGGGTAGTCTGAAGTCCTCCAAGTAGCATCGCATAGCAATAATCCTACCCGCGATCCCTCCTCGTAACCACGAGAGAGAGCAACCACCGGGTTGTATCTGGCACTTGGAAGGGTGTGTTTTATTAAGTATCCGGTTCTAGTTGTCATAAGGTCAAGGTACAACTCCAAGTCGTCATGTTACCGAAGATCACGGCTATTCGAATAGATTAACATCCCTGCAGGGGTGCACCACATAACCCAACACGCTTGATCCCATTTGGCGGACACACTTTCTGGGTCATGCCCGCCGCGGAAGATCAACACGTCGCAGCCCCACCTAGGCTCAACAGAGAGGTCAGCACGCGGTCTAAACCTAAGCGCGCGAAGTGCAGGCCCATCGCCTTAGCACACCTGCATGTTGTGTCTGTGACGGAAGCAGACCTAGCCTAACAGCGTTCGGTCCAATCCGGTAGCGCGCCCGCTCGATCGCTGCCGTCATGAAGTGCTTCGCCGATACCACGACGCCGAAAGTGCCCATAACTGTTCCCGCGTAGTTTGTTAGTGCGTATAGACCAAAGGGCCAGACTCAGATCAAATTCCAAGATCTCGTTAAGCGTGTTAAGTATCAGCGAGCGCCGACCAGGGCCAGGCCCACCTCTCTCCTAGATGGTCTCAACCTGCCTGTCGCTCCGCTAAAGTAACAAATGGGGCCGTCGGGAACCCAGGCCCACCTCTACCGGGATGGAGCCACCTGTCCTTTCAGCCCCCATCTCCGAACAGTATCACAGGTAATGTAATAGTGTAAAGTATATAGTATATGCCCGTGATCACCTCCCGAAGTGATCACAGCCCAGTAGTATAGCATGGCAGACGGACAAGAGTGTAGGGTCACTGATGGAACACTAGCATCCTATACTAAGCAGTAGGATAGCAGGTAAAGGTAACAACAGTAGTAGCAAGGACAGGCTATGCAGCAGTATAGGATTAACTGAAAGCAGTAACATGCTACACTACTCTAATGCAAGCAGTATAGAGAAGAGTAGGCGATATCTGGTGATCAAAGGGGGGGCTTGCCTGGTTGCTCTGGCAAGGAGGGATCGTCAACACCGTAGTCGAACTGGGGGTCGCCGGCAGTCTCGGGGTCTACCGGAAAGAAGTAACGGAGGGAACACAATAAATAACAGAGCAATCAAATGTAACACAAAGCAAGACGCGGCAATATGCGGTGCTAGGGGTGACCTAACGTAGTGGTAGGTGATACCAGTGAAGGGGGGAAACATCCGGGAAAGTATCCCCGGTGTTTCGCGTTTTCGGACAGATGAACCGGAGGAAATGTTGCAGGTTCACTATACTAGAGACGTGTGGCGGATTTAACGGGCTGTGTATCTGGATTCGTCTAAATGCGTTACGAGCAACTTTCATGTACAAAGTTTTCCCATCCGAGCTACGGTTTATTTTATATTAATTTTAACAGATTTAAATTAATTTTAGCATTTATTTAATTAATTTAATACAACATTATCCAGAACAGTGTACGCTGACATCAGCAATGACGTCAGCAGTCAGCAGAGGTGTTGCCTGGTCAACTGACGTGTGGGTCCCGTTCGTCAATGACTGTTTAGTCTAATTAGGGTTTAACTAACCTAATTATTGTTTAATTAACCTAACAAGTTAATCTTATACTGTATTTACTAATCGGAGGCACTATACGAACCACCACGTTAATCCTAGCAACTAAACAAAACTGTCTATTAGATCTCCTAATTAGTTTTGTATGACCGTTGGATGATATATCTCATAGTCGTACCTCTTTGTCCCACCTCCCAGGCGATAACAACCCTTAAAAAAAACTATAAGTTGTGTTAAAGAAAAACTCTCCTGCCCACGTCCTATACTCCTACTCCTCTATTCTCACGTCACGTGTAATTATGGCCGCCATGTCCCCCTCCTGTTCTTTCATGGCCCCAAGGAAGATTTGAAGATTTGGTCCTGCCCTTCTCTCCATCTCCTTGGTTGCTCGAGTGCTGCAGAGAGTGTCTCACCGATGACGTCCAGGGCGGATCTAAATTGGATAAAGATGGGAGTAGTGAGCTGCAGCACTAGGAAATTGTAAAACCCTAGCAGTCGAGCTAATGGACAGCGTGCGTGGTAATGGATAAGCGATGCTGAGACTGTTTGACGTAAGAAGGGCCAGGTGAGAAGAGCCAACTTTGATCCTATTGGATCAGTCGTCATTAGAGGTTTGATGCTTATGGCGACTCTCCTCCATCTTCCTCTTCGTCGGAAACGGAGGAAAGAAATTTTTGCCAGCGACAACTTCGTTTCCTGATCACTAATCTGTTCCAGTGGTCCACCCCTTCATCTCTCTCACCTACTCAGGCCATCTGCCAATATAACAGATCCTTTTGGAGTCATACACAATCAGATATCTAGGTACGTCATCATCCAACAATAATTATAGCTAAATAATAATGTGAGACACATGGGACTCCATCTTTTAATTCTGTATCTCCTAATCCTTCTTCAATGTCAGGTTGTAAAGCATTTTAGCAACATGCCCTGTACTGTATTATCTCCATGGAAAAAAATAGACAAGCTGAAGGCTATATGTTAATTCCATCTATTTTCTAATGGTTTATCAAGATAGATGAAGGAGTTTGACGATCTGATGAATCGTCGATCAAACCCAGGAATTATTCAGCAGCGGGTAAATGTGATCAATATATCCTTATAGTCTCAACTGATGATTCAACAAGCATATATATATGAATCGCCCAGCAGGGAAACACCTTCCACAATTCAGAGAGCATCGATGTATGTACCAAGCTCATCTGTTCTGCTTTCTTTACGCATTACAATAAAATAGACATGGTTCGTTTCTTATTTCTTTATTAGATTGATCCTGACATGTTCCATACAGTAGCCATTGATTGTTTCTATGTCACTAGAAACACCATACTCGAGCATTAACATGCATATTTGAGTACTGACCGTATTCATGTGTGTCTCCGCCACACCTCCATTCCCAATATAATTGTGCAAGGAGACATCTTGCCTCCTCAGCTCCTGTTAGCAGTGGCCTAATTAATTTTTGCTGCATCCGGTTCTTAGATTATGCAATAAATATAGTCTATACATCAAGTGAATGCAGTGTCTTCATTTATTGTGTTTGGGATACCTCCTTTCTCATTGATGTACTGGTGATCCACGTTTCTATATTGCAGCATTCAATTTTCTAAGATAATCTTGCAGCTTCTGTTCCGTGTACAACTGCATATGATATCTGATATTGTGTTCTCAAGCTACATATTTCCTTATTTGTTTGGTAGATACTTGAAAAATGTCCGCTACAACTCCAAATAAGCATGGTCACAAGAGTTTGGCTAGACTGTTACAACACCAACTAAGCATCTCCAGAACAAAAATTATCAGGCACGTAGTGCTTTGGGAAACCGAAAAATCTACATTCCCTTAAAAACCCTACAGATGTATTAAAGAAGAAAGCCCAACGGCACTCCCTGATCAAGTCGTGGCATTGATGACCGTCTCTTTACCACTTGCCCAACAAAGGAGAAGCATCTAGCAGGCTCATGCGAGGAGTCGAGTGCAATTACTCGCCTGTGGTCGCTTCATCATCTGCTCATGTTTGCTTTGGTGTGTACATAATTAAGCACATATTTGTCTCCTAATGCAGGCAAGTTTCTTGAATCAGGCAGGTTTGATTACATATTTTGCAGAAAAAACTATGTAGAATCATCTATTAATCCTTATAATTAAGTTTTTTCTAGCCATGTGATCAATATATAATGTTTCTATAGCCGTCCGATGAAACAAGAGACCTACTCTCCTATTCCACGTATGGTAATCTTCTTCCCCTTGGACTCTCTTGGTTTTCCAAAAAAATTGAGCGTCATCACCTCTTAGATTTAAGATACGTGAGGGTCCTCTTCTTCGTCTCTCTGTCTCTCTATTCACATCGAGAGAGAATCACAGCCTCCTTTGTCTGGTGCTTTGATCTGCTAACCAGCCATGAGAAAGAAAGTCTTGGCTTCCATCTTCATTGGTTCTTCAATCTGGAAACTAACCCTGCTCTTGATCTTGATTCATCTCCGAGCGATCTTCATATTTGTGGCTTTGAAGCATCGTGCTGATTGTGTACATGGGCGGAAGCATAGACTGCTAAAAAATAAACAGTTCACGGCAACGCTCCTTCCACTCGCCACTCATGCCCTACAAGGCGAATGGTATAGGACAACGGGTCCCTACAACCGGTCTTTCTAATCGTCCATATTGACGGGCTCTCTCTTTTTCCATTCTTATGTTCCAGCTGCCTCTCCATGACCGCCTTCCTTTCTAAGCTATGAATCTTCCCAGGTTCCGTCTACTGACCAGGCTGAAAGCCAAGTTTTGATATTGGGACAATCACTGAATTGCAGATGTATCGACTACAGTCGTCCATGAGGCTGCTGGCAGATGCTATGTGAAGGAACGACGGCGGGTTGGTGGAGCAGCAGGTCACCTCCTCTACGCCCTTCGAGTCTGCAACCCGTTACTCCTAGCAGGCATGTAAGCACATACCTTAAAATTCCAGATCTAATCTCCCGCTTGCTGAGTTCATAACAAAATCCCAATAAATAGGCTTGATTGACAATGTTTGGTAAAGCAAATATTGATAAGCCTATGTATCTTTCTCACCTGCTCTTTGAAACACAAAATTTCTTTATATTATTCCCTTTTTATTTGTTAAAGCACAATTAATTACCAGCGAGAATGTAGGGCAATGGAACATTTCATGTCCGACATGCTATATCGGTTTTACCATAGCTATATTAAGTAAGTTACTCTGACCACATCGATACCTCTGTTGTGTGTATCAAAAGTCTTCCTTCTATGTGGATTAATAAAGAAGGATGAGATGGTCACAACTGATTCTCAACATCACACGGTAGTAGTGTTTTGTCACTGTGAAAAACAACCCTGATTTTTTTTCGAAATTTGATTTCATGGTTTTCATGTTTTAATAGGAGACAATTTGCTGTTGCTAATGACGGACGGTGCACACCAAGATGCGTTCAATCATATACGAAGATGCCTATATGTTGTTTTTGATTTCACCTCCATAAAAATAAAATTGTTCTCTCCTAACAGGGAGGCGGTGGATATGTGCTTCTCAACCAAGGAGCTTTTGTCAAACCGGGTATGCATGTTGTAGTTCATACTATATGGTATTTACTTTTGATAGGAAGGTGTGTATGTTGCTCCGGTGAGAGTTTTGCATAGTTTCAATACATATCACAAGTCCATTTTTATTTCTATTCAACTATAATTATCTTTAATAGCTAGCCCGTGCAGTCGCACGGGTTGACGACTAGTTAGATTAATTTAAACAGGATTTAATTAATCTAGTTAATTCATTAATTAATTAAATTCATTTTTATTTTTATTTATTATATATATATATTTTAAATTCTTTTCTTTTCTTTTTAATGTTTTAGGGGGCGGGGCCCCCCTGTCAGTGGCCCAGAGGGGCCATAGCGGGTGCGGTAATCGGGCGGAGCCGGGCACAGGCGCTCGGGCGTGGGCGCCCGAAGGGAGACCCAGGACGCGGCGAGTGTTCGCCGGACCGTGACCAAGGGGCGGAGGTGGGACGGCGAGCGGCTACAGCCACTGCGGGAACCGCAAGCGGGGCAGGGGCGAAAGCGGACGGGGCGGTGGAGGCGGCCACGGTGGGCGCCAAGACGGGAGGGCGCGTGCTAGGAGCGGCCACGGTGGGCACGCGCGGGACGTCGGTCCAGTCGCGGCGCGAAGGCCGCGGCCACGGGGTAGCATCGGGCGGACGGCGGGTGCGGGGAGAGGACGAGAGGGAGCGCAGGGGCGCGGCCATGGGCGCGGCCGGAGCCGGTCGGAGCACGATCAGGGGGCGCGAGGGCCACGGTGAGGGCGGGGCGGACACGGGACAGTGGGGTGGCGCGCTCGGCACAGGAGCTCACCGCAGGATGGTGGGGTCTAGGCAGCGGGGGGTTGAGGAGGAAGACGGCGACGGCGGCGTAGAGGAGGCAGGCACCAAGGCACGCGCGTGCGGTCGTTGCGGCGAGCGATGGCGACGGGGTCGGAGACGGGCGTCGAAGGGGAGGCAGGCCGGCGGGGGAGCGCTCCGGGCGGCGGTGGCCAACGGCGACGGGCGGTCCGGCGGCGACGAGCGGATCCAGGCGGCGGTGGCCTCCTCTGGATCCTGATCCAGATCGGGAGAGAGGAGGGGGGAGGAGTGGGCGAGGTGGGGGGTAGTGCGGTTAGGGTTTCGGGGTCTCACTGTGAGGGGGGATAAGGAGAGAGTGTGGTGGGGGGTGGGGGGCTGGGCCTGTGGCCGAATGGGCCGGCTAGTTGGGTCGGCTGGCCCGGGGGGGGGGGGGCTTTCTCCCTTTTTATTTTTTTGTTTGTTTTGATCTTTTACTTTTTATTATTTACTATATTTTCTGTTTAAATCATTTTAAACCATTTAGCCATTTTATAAAAATGTGTTTGTTGCAACATAATTACCCTTGTAATATTCGGTCACCACCGGACATTTTTGTTTCAATTTTTGAAAACTTTTATTGTTGTCATTAATTTGCATTTGAATTTTGAACGGTTTCGAATTATTGCGAGGATAGCAACAGTAACCAAGGTGTCATGGCACGATTAGCATGGGATTACTGTAGCATGAATATCCGGGCGTCACAAATGCGCTTGAAGATTAGAAAGATTAGAAAATATGCCATTCATACAGAGGCTTGGTATCATTATGCCGTTGGATCAATTGTTACCTTGGTTGCAGTTATGATCGCATTTCCTATTGCATTGAAATGTTTTACATAGTTTCAATGTATGGTTTAATTAGATGCTGTGGAGAGCTATATGTTATGTGTGGTCCATGCCCTATATGTGGGAATACGAGGTCTTACTCTGACTCGAAAACCCTTCACACCCACCTTCTTTATAAGGGTTTCAACCACACTATAATATTTGGACCAAGCACGGAGAAAGAGGGGTTATGATGGAAGACATCGAAGAAGAAGATGATGACAACTATGTGCCCCTGAATACGGTGATGCTACAACGGGGGAAGCTGAAGATGTTGTAACGGGGGAAGCTGAAGATCAAGAGGAACCAAACGATGTGCCCGATGATGATATTCGCCGGGTCATTGTTGATGCAAAGAGACAGTGCAAAAGTGAAAATGGAGAAGCTGAAGTTCGATCGCATGTTAGAGGATCACAAAAAAGGGTTGTGCCCCAATTGCGAAGATGGCAACACAAAGTTCGGTACCGTACTTGAATTGCTATAGTGAAAGGCAGAGAATGGTGAGCCTGACAAAGGATTTGAGAAGCTACTGAAAATATTGAAGAAGCTTCCAAAGGATAACGAATTACCTGACAGTACGTACGCAACAAAGAAGGTCGTATGACCTCTAGGATTGGAGGTGCAGAAGATACATGCATGCCCTAATTACTGCATCCTCTACCGTGGTGTATACAAGGATTTGAACGCATGCCCGGTATGCGGTGCATTGCGGTATAAGATCAGACGAGATGACCCTGGTGATGTTGACGGCGAATGCCCCAGGAAGAGGGTTCCTGCCAAGGTGATGTGGTATGCTTGTATAATACCACGGTTGAAACGCCTGTTCAGAAACAAAGAGCACGCCAAGTTGATGCAATGGCACAGAGAGGACCTTAAGAAAGACAGGAAGTTGAGAGCACCCGCTGAAGGGTCGTAGTGGAGAAAATCGAGAGAAAGTACTGGGAGGAGTTTGCAGGTGACGCAAGGAACGTATGGTTTGGTTTAAGCGCAGATGGCATTAATCCTTTTGGGGAGCAGAGCAGCAATCGCAACACCTGGCCCATGACTCTATGTATCTATAACATTCCTCATTGGCTGTGCATGAAACGGAAGTTCATTATGATGTCAATTCTCATCCAAGGCCCTAAGCAACCCGGCAACGACATTGATGTGTACCTAAGGCCATTAGTTGAAGAACTTTTACAACTGTGGAATGGAAACAGTGTACATGTGTGGGATGAGCACAAACAGGAGGAATTGGACCTGCATGCGTTACTGTTTGTAACCACCAATGATTGGCCTGCTCTCAGTAACCTTTCAAGACAGACAAACCAGGTATACCACGCATGGACACACTATTTAGATGACACCGAAAGTATATACCTGGACAAATACAGGAAGAATGTGTACCTGGGGCATCATCAACTTCTTCCGACCAACCATCAATGTCGAAAGAAAGGCTAGCATTTCAAAGGCGAGGCAGATCACCGGAAGAAGCCCGCCATGCGTACCGGTGATCACGTACTTGCCATGGTCAATGATTTAAAAGTAATCTTTGGAAAGGGTCCCGGCGGACTATCTATTCCGAATGACTCTAAGGGTCACGCACCCATGTGAAAGAAGAAATCTATATTTTGGGACCAACACTACTGGAAAGACCTAGAGATCCGCTCTTCAATTGAATCTTCAATTGACGTGATGCATGTGATGAAGAACATTTGCGTGAACCTGCTAGGCTTCTTGGGCGTGTATGGAAAGACAAAAGATACACTGGAGGAACAGGAGGACCTGCAACATTTGCACGAAAAAGACGGCATGCCTCCTGAAAATGCAATATTGCACTAAAGTGTTTTTGACATCTATGACAACTTCATTTGTGTTTCTAACGACATGCTCTAAGTGTTAACAAACCTGATTAAGCTAAAGTGCAACATGGATGGTTATTTCCTCGTATATTGGAAAAAGGAAAAGCGGTGCGCTCAAGAAAAGAACTGTACCATAAAGTTTTCTTGTGTCTTGAGTCCTTAGGGGAGCCGTACTATTAAGAGGGGGTGCATCATAAAAACGTCTAGAGGAATCAGCTAACCTTCTCACATTGATACGAAAAATCTTAGTGTCTAGTTTCTGTTCAGGCCGGAACTTCCGGGACGGCTGGAACTTCCGGGACCGGAAGGTCCGGGAAGCTTCCGGGGTACCCAGAGAAGCTGCACTTTTCGTGCAATCTTTCTGTGTATCCCGGAACCTCTCCGGACCCTGGCCGGAACTTCCGTCCCCCAGAACTTCCAGGTGGCCGGAACTTCCGGGTACTGGAATTTTCGTCCCCTGTTTCAGCAGCTTCCGGGGTACTACTGAGTGGTGCAAACTCTCTTTGTAGCCCGGAACCTGTCCGGAACTTGGCCTGAACTTCCGGGGTCCGGAACTTCTGTCCGTTGCCGGAAGTTCCGGGCCTCGCAGAAATCTGCCTCCAACGGCCAGATTCCATCCCACCTATAAATAGTCTTCTTCTTCCTCACGAAGAATGTGACGACTCCATTTCTCACACCTCCATTTTCAGACCTCGATTTCTTGGAGATCTCCCTCCTTAGCCAACCAAAGCTCTTGATCTTTTAAGAAGCGAAGGAGAAGTGCTCGATCTACACATTAACCAAAGCAAAAATTGATCCCCCTTGTTTTTGTGGTGCATCTTGTTACTCTTGGAGGTTGGAGACTCCTAGGCGGTAGGAGTGCTCCGGTGAGGAATTGACCCTTTTGATTTCCCCCGGAAAGTTTGTGAGGGTTTGGAGACCACCCCAAGGTCTACCACTAGTGGTTGAGAAATGCCTTTGTGGTTGTCGGTGTCAAAACCGGCGGATCTCGGGTAGGGGGTCCCGAATTGTGCGTCTAGGCGGATGGTTACAGGAGACAGGGGACACGATGTTTTTATCCAGGTTCGGGCCCTCTCGATGGAGGTTCTATATCACCGAGCCCCGCAACACCAAATGGGTGGCGGCCCCCGAATTCAGATCTGGCTTCCCCACACGGCTCTCGTCATGGAAAGAGACGGGCCTGACGTGGGGGAATTCGGACGAGACATCTGGACTTCAAACATGCGTCCGAAACCTGGTGGCCAAGAATCTTAGGCTCGTCGATGTAATCCAGGTGATGCTCATCCGCCGGATTCTCCCATGCCAACAACGGGCCTTTAACTTGTGGGAGTTCGATCCGGCACAGCACCAAACCTTGAGCCAGCTCTTCGACACTACGTACGAAGACGCCTGGAAGGTGCTGTTCAAGGGCGCCGAACCCTCAGCATCCGCTACCAAAGATCGCGGATACAGCTCGCAGCGTCAAGCCGGCGAGGTAAGTTATTTTACCCTTCACGGGACTCTTTTTCCATAGATTGACTCTATGTGGGATCTAAAAACTCCCTATTTTTTGGCAGGACTGGCTGAAGACGTCCGGACAGATTAGCTGTCCGGCTCCTTTGCCAGAAGACCCAGCGGACGCCCAGTTGACGGGGCTGCTGGCTCCGGCACCCCATGTGGTGCCGGAGAAGAAGGCCAAGAAGGAGGCCACGGGAACTCGAAGGAGCTCCCGACCCCAGGTGCTGTCAGATTCCGAAGCGGAATCTTCTCCTGAAGACGAGGAGGAGGAAGAAGAAGCTCCTCCCCCAGCTGGGGAGGAGAAGAAAAGGAAGGCCGCCCCAACTGGGGAGGCCGGAGGGTCCAACAAGGGAAGAACCCTTCCTCCGGACTTCTCCACCAACATCGACGACGACGAGGAGGATTGGCCTACAAGGGCCAAGCCCCTGGCGAGATCGTAAGTGTACGGATACCCATGGCTTTTTGTTATTGCAGAGTGTTCTCTAATGTCGAAAAACCGTGCAGCCCGCCCAAGGGCGAGTTCGCCGATTCATCGAGCCTGTCCCTGGGCTCGTCGGAAATGGAGAGTACCTCGCTTCCGACCGCCTCCTCGCCTCACGCTGCGGACGACGCCGTGGCGGGGCCCCAAGAGGGGCTTGGCCAAGAGGAGGTAGCACTGGAGTTGCCACAAGGCGACCTCCCGGACTCCAGGCGCGCAGGGTGTAAGACCCCCAAGGGCTCTAAGCCCGACCCTTGTCCGGTCTCCATGCCGGAACCTTCAGTGGTTCCGGAGTCCGGCAAGCGGACCCTTCGGAAGAAGGGTAAGACGCCGGTGTCCTCCATCCAACCGGAGGCACCGGATAGCTTACTGGAAGCGCTTAACGGCGCTTCCATCAAGGAGGAGCACCGCACTGTTATGAGTGCGGTGATCCGGACAGTTCAGTCCGCCAAGAGCGGACTGACCGAAGCCTGTACCAGCCTTCTAACAGGCTTTGAGGTAAGTTTTTAGAATATGTAAAAATATAACCGCATAGACAGTAGCCCCTGATGCTTAGTTCGGTGTTCGGAAGGAAAAGCCGGACTAAGGATCTAAAAAGAAATAGGCAGGAGTCTAACATAAGAATGTCAATATGGGAATGCAGGCTGCCCTGCTGACCTCTGCCGCACTGACTGTGGAGGTCAATGCATTGAAGCAGAACCTCGAGCGGTCCGAGAACGAGCTCGGACAAGCCAAGAAGGAGTTCGAGGACAAGGAAGGTAAGTAATACCTTATTAAAGAAATAACTTATAGAAAAGGTATTGGTTGCGAAAAATAACAGGAATAACATGGGTACTGCAGGGGCCACGAACGAGGTGGCGACCCTCAGGGAAGCGGTGTCTGTGGCCAAAAACAAAGCGGCTGCGGAACGCACCGAGCGAGAGAAAGGGGAGGCGCAGCTGGCGGAGGTACGGCAAGAGCTCCAAATTCTCGTGAAAAAACACGAGGGTTTGGAGCGTGACTCGAAGACCCGAGAGTCCGAGCTTGCCTCGGCTCTTGAGAGTGCCGAAGCTGCTAAGGCCGAAGCCCAAAAAGCCCTCCAAGAAATTGAAGCACTAAAGAAGATAGCGGCGGGTAAGGCATTCTTTATGCAAAGCAAGAATGTAAAAGTCAATTACCTGTTACTTAACCGGATTCGGATCTCTCCAGGAGCATTCGCATACTTTCCCTCAGAAAAGGCCCGATCTTGCCGCATTCTACCGCGCCCAGGAGGGGAGCTCCATGGAGAAGGTGTTCTGGTCTCAGTATGCTGAGGCCGACCATCCGGTGCCCCTGAGCGACCGGATGAAGCAGCTGGTCGAGCTCCATAAGGTCGCCAAACATGCCATGAAGGGCCTTATAGCGTGGCTGTGGCCATTGGAGGCCATGCCCGGGAGCTACTTCGGCTTGGTGCAGCGGCTGGTGGATGCATGTCCGCGGCTTGAGGTCATCAAGTGCTCCGTCTGCATTGAAGGTGTCCGTCGGGCCCTTGCCCGCGGTAAAGTGCACTTGGGCAAGCTGGATGCGGAGAGGCTTGTGACGGACGGGCCACCGAAGGGCCATGAGCATCGCACGCCCGAAATGTACTATGAGGGCCTCCTGAAGGGTACCCACCGAATAGCGGATGAGTGCTCCAAGGATGTAGTTTTTGAATAAACTCGCATTGGTTATCCTGTACGCTGAAAACTTTTTCATGTGCGCTAAGCAACGCTTATTAATTTAAAATATTACCTTATGTGCGGCCGTTTATAAAATTTGAGAGATGGCAAGTCGTTGGCTTCAGCCCCCATGCCACTAGTGCTGGGGTGTTCGGGATAAACTTGAGCACTCTTGTTCCCATTCTTGGGTCCATCTAGGGAGGCGCTCAACACAACGACCAAGGCACCCGGCCTTATAATGCTTGAACACTCTCACTTAGCCATAGAAGTCTATAATTTTAAATTTCGTGAAGCCCCTAGTATTCGAAGACCGAGTTCGGGCGCTATCCACGCCTTTGGCCGGAAAATTCCGGTTCCTCGCTCTAAGCGGCATAAGTCTTTAGGGACTCGAAAAAACCTCTCGAACAGCGACCGGCTCTCGCCTTATCATGACGGTCAGTTTTAGCTTTCTCCACTGAGGTGCTCGACCCAACATAACTGGGGGACAATCGCAGTGGTTCTCCCGGTGCTACCTTAGCCGATATAGCGGTACGTAAGGTACCAAAACAAGGGAGCCGGGCAAACCCAACTATTGACCCAAGACATGATTCGGAGCCAATTCATATAATGCTATAAGTTCGGGCTGCCGCACTTGTGAAAGTGTTCGGACTTATCACACCATAATTTTGGGATACCTAAGCCCTTGGTGTATTGGCCGTACCAAAGTGTACGGTTGCAACATGTCGTGAAATGAACATATGTATATATAAAGGAAGTAGAGCAATAATAAGCAAAAGCTATGTATTGTTTATTCAAAAAAGGTACTACAATGGAAGAAGAACGATACAAATAGTGCGATAAGCAAGTGATGGGACTATCTAACATGTCCCCCTCCAGGGGTAAGCTGCTGGATGATATGTAAAACAGGTATAATGCTCGCAATAGAGACCACCTGAGCACTCGAAGTGGTTTTCCGCTTCCCTGGCTGTTGCATCGTGAGTTCGGCGATTCAAGTGCCGGATAGGACTTCTCAAAGACGGAGTCCTAAAAAAGGAAGAAAAAAGGAAAAAAGAAAAAGGAAATGACACAAACGGGAGCCCCTGGTGCGGTCGAGCCGCATTCTTGGCATGCCGTTGTCTTGCCCCTCCCCATATGCCCATGGTATCTCCAGAGCGTAATTATGTACGCGTAATACTAGCTTCGCACTTCCGCGAGGGCTGGGGTTGGGGCCGGATTGCTACTTGTGCTTGAATCGTGTCAGGTGGTCTTGTTGCAGGTTACTCCGGGCGCGCTTGGCGGTGTCCGGACGCTTAGTGGCTGGACTCGAGAATTGCCGTGAAGGCTGTTTTGCACCTCCGCCGCGAGGGCCGCCGTATGCTCCTCCGTTCGGAGAGAGCGTTCGGTGTTTCCATTGACCATGGTTACTCCTCGAGAGCCTAGCATATTGAGCTTGAGGTATGCGTAATACGGCACCGTATTGAACTTTGCAAATGCGGTTCGTCCGAGTAGTGCATGATAGCCACTGCGGAATGGGACGATGTCAAAGATTAACTCTTCACTTCGTAAGTTATCCGGAGATCCGAAGACCACTTCGAGTGTGACTGAGCCTGTACAATTGGCCTCGACACCCGGTATGACGCCTTTAAAGGTCGTCTTTGTAGGTTTAATCCTTGAGGGGTCTATGCCCATTTTGCGCACTGTATCCTGATAAAGCAGGTTCAGTTGCTACCGCCATCCATCGGGACTACGGTGAGGTGAAATCCGTCAATAATTGGGTCAAGAACCAATGCGGCGAAGCCGCCGTGACGGATGCTAGTGGGGTGGTCCCTTCGATCGAAAGTGATCGGGCAGGAAGACCATGGGTTGAACTTTGGGGCGACTGGCTCCATCGCATATATGTCCCGTAGTGCATGCTTCCGCTCCCTTTTGGGTATGTGGGTTGCGTATATCATGTTCACCGTCCGCACTTGTGTGGGAAAACCTTTCTGTCCTCTATTGTTCGGCGGCCGGGGCTATTCCTCGTCATCGCTATGCAGCCCCTTGTCATTGAGTTCGGCACTTAGCTTGCCTGCCTGCTTGAACACCCAACAATCCCTGTTGGTGTGATTGGCTGGTTTTTCGGGGGTGCCATGTATCTGGCACAAGCGATCGAGTATTCGGTCCAAGTTGGACGGGCCCTGGGTATTTCTTTTGAATGGCTTCTTCCGCTGACCAGGTATAGAGCCTCTGAATCCGGCATTTGACGGCCGTATCTTCAGTATTATCATCGTTAATGCGGCGCTTGTTCTTGTTGCGACGCGACCTGCCATTGCTGTCCTTGGTATCCGGACTATCAGGATGTTTGGCCAAGTTGTTGCTTCGAGCTAGCCAGCTGTCCTCTCCCGCACAAAAGCGAGTCATGAGGGTTGTGAGGGCTGCCATGGATTTCGGCTTTTCCTGTCCTAGGTGCCGGGCAAGCCACTCGTCATGGATGTTATGTTTGAAGGCTGCAAGGGCCTTTGCATCCGGACAGTCAACGATTTGATTTTTCTTTGTTAGGAACCGAGTCCGTAATTGTCCGCCGATTCTTCCGCTGCTGAATTATGTGGCTAAGGTCATCGGCGTCTGGTGGTTGCACATATGTACCTGGAAGTTATCAAGGAATGCGGCTTCCGTGTCCTCCCAACAACCAATTGATTCTGGCCGGCAAGCTATTGAGCCAATGTCGAGCTGGTCCTTTAAGCTTGAGTGGGAGGTATTTGATGGCATGTAGATCATCTCCGCGGGCCATGTGTATATGGAGGAGATAATCCTCGATCCAGACCGCAGGATCTGTGGTACCATGGTATGATTCGATGTTTATGGGTTTAAAGCCCTCAGGGATTTGATGATCCATTACTTCATCTGTGAAGCATAGTGGGTGTGTGGCGCCTCTATATTGGGCTATATCACGACGTAGCTCATATGAGCTTTGTCTACTGTGTTCGGCCCGGCCGGGTTTGTTGTATCCGGCGCGACGGTAATCGGGCCCCGCATTGCTGGCGCCCACGCGATCCGTAGATCGATCTTGTATGTTTTGCCTTATCCTCCAATATATCTTGCAAGTCCGGCGCGTTTTCCCGTGCCTTGGTACTTTTTGAGCAGCGTCGGGGTGTGGCTTGAGCGGAGGGCTGAGAGGCTTCTCTATCGCGGCCACAGGGTGGCCGGTCTGCCATGTCATGCGCTGGTGACTTGGGGGCTTCCTCCTCTAGTCGAGGCAACGGCCTGCGTTTGGGGTAGCTTTTGGAGGGGCGTTCGAGTTCATACTCTTCGGCTGCGAGGACTTCAGTCCATCTATCAGCTACTAGGTCTTGATCAGCTCTAAGCTTTTGCTGCTTTTTCTTGAGGCTGCTTTCCGTGGCTATAAGCATGCGTTTGAAACACTCCTGTTCGGCGGGATCCTCAGGCACGACAAATTCGTCGTCGTCGAGGCTTGCCTCATCTTCGGGGGGAGGCGCATAATTATCGTCCTCAACCTCTCTTTCTTCCGCACTGTCGTGCGGGCTTTCTTCTCCCTCCTCATGCGCCGAGTCCTGCTGCACGGGGTTCTCTTCGGCACTGTCCGGGGTGTTATTATCTCTCATGCCGGAATCACCGTTTTTATTGTGGCGGGATTTAGAGCGGCGCCGCTGACGTCGACGCTTCAGCTGTTTCTTGGAGGGGTCATCCTCCCTTGTTCCATCGCCGTTCCCATCTTTTGGGATGTCCACCATATATATATGTCATATGACGAGGTGGCCTTCCAGTGCCCTGTAGGTGCTGGGTCTTGGTCGTCTCCGGCATCGTCGTCCATACCATCGATGTCTTCGGAGTCGTAGTCTAGCATGTCGGTTAAATCATCAACAATGGCTACAAAGTGGGTGGTGGGTGGGCGTTGAATTTCTTCGTCATCAGCATCCCAACCTTCCTGTCCGTAGTCCGGCCAGGGCTCTCCGGATAAAGAGAGAGACTTTAGTGAATTCAGGACGTCACCAAAGGGCGAGTGCTGAAAGATGTCCGCGGCAGTGAACTCCATGACCGGCGCCCAATCGGATTCGATTAGCGTGGGGCGCGGAGGTTCGAGTACGGAGAGGAGTCCGGCACCACAGGAGTCGAGGTCTTCGCAAAGCGACAGGGATGGAGTTCGCTCGATCAGCGTAGAGATTGCAGCCCCTAGGCGGTGTCCAACCACTCGCCCTCGATCGGGAATCCGGCTCCGGATTAAGGGTCGGAGCGGATATCGTGCGGCCTCTGTGGCAATCGTTCAGCAGAGCTAGATCATGCCCATCGAGACAGTGTGGCGCGCTTGGTTGCGGCTCGAATCCGTCGAAGATCAAGTCTCCGCGGATATCGGCCGTATAGTTCAAACTTCCAAATCTGACCGGATGGCCAGCGGCGTAGCTTTCGATCTGCTCCAGATGGCTGCGAATTGGCCCATGATGCAAAGCCGCCGAATACGAAGATCTGTCCGGGAAGAAAAGTCTCACCCTGAACCGCGTCATTGTTGATGATCGAAGGAGCCATCGGGCCTATCGGTGACGACATAGAGGAACTCTCAATGAAAGCATCAATGTCGGTGTCAAAACCGGCGGATCTCGGGTAGGGGGTCCCGAACTGTGCGTCTAGGCGGATGGTAACAGGAGACAGGGAACACGATGTTTTTACCCAGGTTCGGGCCCTCTCGATGGAGGTAATACCCTACTCCTGCTTGATTAATATTGATGATATGGGTAGTACAAGAGTAGATCTACCACGAGATCAAGGAGGCTAAACCCTAGAAGCTAGCCTATGGTATGATTGTTGTTTGTCCTACGGACTAAAACCCTCCGGTTTATATAGACACCGGATAGGTTAGGGTTACACATAGTCGGTTACAATGGTAGGAGATCTACATATCCTATCGCCAAGTTTGCCTTCCACGCCAAGGAAAGTCCCATCCGGACACGGGACGAAGTCTTCAATCTTGTATCTTCATAATCTTGGAGTCCGGCCGTGACGATAGTCCGGCTATCCGAACACCCCCTAGTCCGGGACTCCCTCAGTGGTGTTGTCAAAGAGAGAATAGGGTAAGCCTTCGTGGCGTTGGTGTGCCTTCGTGGTAACATCCACCTCTCTAAACGGTTACGTAGCTTCCCTCCAAGGAGGTGAACATGGGCATACATCCTCGTCTCTCGGAGTTGCGGTTACTCTTAACCGTAACTCTCTACTTATGGTTACTTGTCTCTTAGCACTTACTTATATCACATTGTGCTTGCTTACTCATATATTTGTCTCACTTGTTTATCTTGCTTAGCTCATTAGTATCTTTCTTGCAATTGTTAGGCTCACTTTCATATTCCGCATAATTGCCTAAAATTGCTAAGTAATAAGTAAAATTTGTAATTGTACCTATTCACCCCCTATAGGTCCATCTCGATCCTTTCAATTGGTGTCAGAGCCTCGTTCTCTATTCTTGTGGCTTAACCGCCCTAGAGCGAGATGAACCCTGATGGGACTCCCCTTGTTTCAAATCCGAAGAGTACGGGCGGGGCTTCCATGGAAGCCAAGTCCTTCACTTCAGAGGATCTGGAACGTGCTCTTGCTAAGCAAAAGGAGGAGCATGATATCTCTCTTGAGGCCTTGGTCCGAATGAAGATAGCCACACTAACCACGATGCTTGCACCACTTTCTGGTGGTGCAACCTCGAGGCCAGCTGTGCCTACTCCCTCACTGGGCCAACAATCTCCTAGTAATGAACACTCTAGTGTTCCTTGGCTTTATGCAAGACCTCAAATAGAGAAACCTAAATATAACCCTCACGGCAAACCTCCTTTACTTGATGAAACTACTGATTTTGCTTGGTTGAGAGTTGCTATGCAGGATCATCTTCGATATGGAAATGATGAGATGTTGGAGATCTTGGAGTATGGCTACCAAGCTGTTGACCCGAAGAATCTTACTCCAAGAGAGGTTTATGAAAAGAATCTCAATGACACATCAATCATGGCATAAGAAGAGGTATGACTGACAAGCAAAGGAGACCATATATACATATCACAAGTGCTAAGGAATTATGGGCTAGCATTGTGAGGACCAAGACCGGTACTTCCACTCTCCGGCTTGCTCAATATGAAATTGCCAAGGGTCAATTGCAAAACTTTTGTATGGATAAAGGTGAATATCCCAAGAAACTACTTGAGCGTCTCATGAGTCTCACCGCCGACATTGAGTCATGTGAATGTGACAAGACTCAAGATGGATTCAACTTGACTAAGGGATTCATTGTGGATAAGTTGCTTCATTCTCTTGCTCCATATCATCACCAAATGGTGTGGGACATAAGACAACACCATTGATTCAAGTAAATGACTCCAGATGATATCATATCCACTTTCCAACTATTTGAAGAGTCAAAGGAAAATGCCACAAAACATCTTGCCATGAATGGTACCTCAACATCAAAGATCAATCTTGCATTGAAGGCCAAGCATGTATGTGAAGAAGAACAAAGTGAAGAAGAAGAACATGATGATGAGGATGATGATGAGATTGACTCAGATGAGAGCCCATCATATGAAGACATTGCTCTCTTTGTCGAAAAGTTTAGTGCGGTAAAATTCAAAGGCAGGTTTCAAAACAAGAAAATGAGGAAATGCTACAACTGTGAAGAAACCAACCACTTCTCTAACGAGTGCCATATGAGAAGAGAAAAGATGAACCAAGGTTTCCCAAGACCTTTCCCAAGAAGAAGTTTCCAAATCCTTTGAACTCCAAGCTCAAGAAGGGAGATAGGAAAGCAATGGTTGCTCATGAAGAATCCGATCCAGATGATGTTAGTGGTGTTGCCAGAGTTGCCCAAGATTCTCAAAACACTTTGAGGCTAGTGAACAAGAGTGGTTATGTGGTCACCTACAACTACATGAAAGACTACAAGGGCAACGCTCACAAGTGCCTAATGGAAAAGGCCTTGGTAGAAGATGGAGAGGACCGAAGCTCTCCTAAAAAGGTCAAGGTAACCCCACGATCAAATCCTCCTGTTTTCACTCCTTCTGCTCCTAGTGATGAGTATCTTGATGCGGAGGATAGGGTATGAGGATGATGATCTAGATGATCCTATGCTTGCTAAACTTAATAAGTTCATGTGCTCCCTCAAAGGAAAGAAGCTATCTATGTTTCGTATGCTTATGGAGATGGTGAGTAAGCACACCATCACCATTAAGGAACTCAAAACCCTCGTCACCGTGGAAAAGGAAAAATATGAAATCCTTGAGCAGAAAGTCCAATATGAGGAAGCACGAAATGATGAACTATGCTTAAAAATTGGTGCAAACATTGATGTTCATGCTAAAGATCTTCCCTCCTTGAAAAAGGCTAAGGAATCTTGTGAAGAGTTGAGGAATGATAAAAGTAAGCTTGTGAAGTCTCATACTTCTCTCTCTAAGGATTGTGAGCTCCTATCTGTGTCACTCAAGACTACGGAAGAAGAGATCACCCTTCTTACAAAGAGTTTTGAGACACTCAAGCTTACTTATCTTGAAACTGTAGCCAAGACCCACTCTTCTCCTATTATAAATGTTGAGGCTTGTACTAGTAACTCTAGTAGTGATCTAGATCTATTCTTGAGGAGAATCACTTTCTCAAAGCTCAAATTGAGAAATGTCTCATGACATGTGCTCAAGGACAAAAGAACCTTAACGAGGTGTTAAGTCAACACAATGAGGTGTTTGCCAAGGAGGGGCTCGGTTTTGACCCAAGCACAAGCAATAAGAAGTCGTCCTCTCAAAAGTGCACAACCCCTCTAAAGGAAACATTCATACGAGAAGGGCACAGGGACAAAGGTAAGGTTGTTAGTCGGAAGGCCACAAAGAGCATGCCCACTCTCAAGAAGCCAAAAGAGTTCATGCCTCCATCCTATGTACTTCGTAAGACTAAGGATGGAGAAGTTTATGCAAAATTTGTTGGTACTCGAAAGGCTTTCCGATTCTATGCTATTTGGGTCCCTAAGACCCTTGTGACTAACTTGAGAGGTCCCATTGCAAAATGGGTGCCTCTAACCAAGTCATAATTGTGTGTAGGTTGCTTTCTCCGGTGGAGTAAAATGGGTGATCGATAGTAGATGTACCAATCACATGACCGGAGATAGCAACTTGCTTTACGATTTCATGGAAGCTATTCAACCATTTATGAGCATTATGTTTGGTGAAGGTTCAAAAGGACAGGTACTCGGGTTGGGGAAGGTGGCTATCACAAATGACATGTCTCTAGCAAATGTCATGCTTGTTCAATCTCTTAAGTATCATTTGCTTTCTGTTCGCCAATTGGCTTCTGTTGGTTATGATACACTCTTTGGACTAACGGATGTGAAATTCTTTAAGAGAGATACTCTCAAAGTGGCTTTTGTTGGAGAGTTGGATGGCAACCTTTACACGGTTGATTTATCAAAAGAGAGCACATTCCATGCAACTTGTCTAATGGCCAAGGCTGACAAGGAGTGCCTATGGCATCGCCGGCTAGCCCATGTCGGCATGAGAAATCTTCAAGATCTCTTAAAGGGTAATCACATCCTTGGACTAACCAATGTCTCTTTTGAGAAAGATTGTGTGTGTAGTGCATGCATAGATGGGAAGCAACATCAATCGAAGCACACACCCAAGAATATTGTGTCTACTTCAAGGCCTTTGGAGCTCCTTCATGTGGATCTTTTTGGGCCTCCTTCATGGGATAGTCTTGGTGGGAAAAAGTATGGACTTGTTATTGTTGATGGTTACTCAAGATATACATGGGTCTTCTTCCTCAAGTCCAAGGACGAGACGAAGATCACCTTCATTTATTTTGCCAAGCAAGCACAACGCAAGTTTGTCAAAGAAATCTTGGCAATAAGAGTGATAATGGATCCGAGTTCAAGAACTACACCTTGGAAGAAGTTCTTAGTGATGAAGGGATCGAGCATCCATATTCAGCTCCATACACTCCCCAACAAAACGGTGTAGCTGAGAGGAAGAACTGCACACTTGTGCAGATGGCAATGTCCATGTTGGATGAATACAAGTCGCAACATAGTTTTTGGGCCGAGGCTGTCAACACCGCATGCCATGCATCAAACCGGCTCTTTATCCGCACTATATTTGAAAAGACTCCATATGAGCTTCTAACTGGGAACAAGCCATCAAGTACTTTCGTGTACAGTGCAAATGTTTCATCCTCAACAAAAGAGAAAGGTTAGGAAAATTTCAATCCAAAACCATTGAGGGCATATTTGTTGCCTATGGATCAAGCTCTCACGACTATAGAGTCTACAACTGCCGGTGTACAAAAGTAGGGGCTCTCATTTCGAACCCTTTACTTGTGCACGGGCAGTCGAAGCCACGCGCCACGGCCGCACTTGGCAAGGCAGGGGAGGTATGCCAAGGTGAATCCAAGACAAGCGAGGCAACGCCAAGACCACAGAGAGCAAAGGGACGAAGCAGGTTCTCCCGGCAAGACCCTTGTCGGGGCAGCTCGCCCCAACACCAACGTAGCGGGCCACCCTTAAGCCCACGGCTTCCAACGCTATCAACTACGTTGGGCCAGGGCTCGGAAGGCACCTCCATGTTTGCATGCAGATCTTTGTGAAGACAAGAATAACACTGACGAGCCTCGGCAATATCCCTGCCGAGGAAACCCACGAGACCCCTGGCAAGATCCTTGCCAGGGACGAACGCAACGCCATGGCAAGACCCTTGCCGGGAGCGTCCGTAGGGCCACAGCTAGGTCGCACTTGCCAAGCTTTCCACCGCCAATCCCATGCAGCTGCCAGTCCGCCAGCCGGGCAGGCACCTGCGTGTCAACGCGGGGCTCCTCCGCCAACTCAGCACGTACCTACGTGGTGGCATGCAAATCTTTCTATAGGCTCCACCACCGCGCCACCTCAGCTACTTGCCTGTCTAAATGGCGCCACCGCCTCGCTGGCCCAGGCGCATGTCAAGACGAGGCGAAGCGGCGGTAAAGTGAGGGGGACACGTCAGCGGCGCATTTAATGCATTTTGTCCCGTAATGACTAGCGATAAGCATAACCACAGTACCCCGATGCCACCTCCAGGTGCCACTGTGGCGATCCCTTTGCCTATAAAAGGAGACCCATGGCATCGAGGAGAAGGATTCGGACTCTCGGACAAGTTACGCTCTCCGTAGCTAGTTCGAGCTCCTCAAGAACACAGATATACACATCCAAGCAGGACTAGGGTATTGTGCACCTTGTGGCCCGAACCTGGGTAAACGACCCGCGTGTTTGCACTGACTGCTGATCCTACTCTCCTCACCACTTCCAGCGCCCCGCAACCGTAGTAGGGATCCTCGTTGGTCCCATAGGTGTCGTTTTCCACCGACATCTTTGGCGCGCCAGGTAGGGGGCGCAGTAGTGAGCATCTGGTTTTGTAGCTAGTAGCACAGTTCCTCGTCGCCATGGTTCCCAAGAAGGAGATGGCCAGGGGAAAAAGACGCCGCCGACGACCGCATAGGACGCCGGTGCGGCAATAAAAGAGCTAAGTCATGCAAAACTTTAAACTTTTCTTCTTAATATAAGGTTATCGTCCCCGGAGATTTTTCCCTATGTATGGAAGCCTGCACGCAAAGGGGCCCTTCCATGATTGGCAATGCTCTTGTTCTGTTTCGATTCCGCTCAACAGCTCAAGCGGCCCCGTCGAGAGTGGCAGGGTAGCCTTCCGCAATTGGCAACGCTCTCGATTCTGACTCGAGTCAAGGGCGGTAAGGTGGTTCGCCCGGCAGCAAGCGCACTTGGCAGGCCAATGGGGATCCGTCCCCAAAACGCCGCCCCGGGTTTACACGCCGGAAAGCATGCCCAATTAACGTAGGGTGGACATACACAGGGAAATTAAACAGGAAAATAACATGCATGATATCAAAACTACTTCAGAGTTATATTACATCAAATCGTTGTTGCGGTTCTAACTAAAGATATAAATTGTCTTGGCTATGAACCTGTAGCGGCAATGGAGAACGGAGCACCTAACCCCGGCGCTGGCCCTCCATCCTCTGGATTCCGCCGACGCGGCGGGTGACGGGCTCTATGCGCTTCTCGATCCCAGAGAGGTCCGCGTCGTTCGGCAAGCTGTCCACCACGGCGTTGAAGTCAAGATCAGGGTACCGGAAGGCCAGCTTGGTGAGGACTTTGGTCATGGCGCCCAGGCACATTCGCCGGGACTCGTCGGCCAAGGTACTTGCCCGGCTAGACCTGAATTTCTCCAAGGCCCCGAGAACCACCTCGAAGAACAGGGTCAGCTTGGCGTTGGTGGTCCCGCTGCGCTCTGGGGCGTACCTCGTGTTTGGCATCGCCATGGTAGCCAGCTGCATGGTGATCCTGCCGGCGACGTCCTCGATGCGGCCGATCCAGCGGTTCTGACCATCCACGAAATCCTTGTGGGTGGCGGCCTCGTCCTTCCGCAGCTGCTTCTCGGTCTCCAGCTCCTTGGTCAGGGTCCCCTCCCGGGCTTTGGCCTCCGTTAGCATCCCCTCTAGGCTTTCCAGCTTCAGCGTGAGGTCTTTCATGGTCTGGGTGGCCTCGGAGAGCTCCCCGGCCCTGCTAATGGCCGCGCCCCGCGCTTCCGTCAAGGCGCCGTTGAGCGTGTCCCTCTCCTGGGACAGCTTTAGGGCCTGCTCCTTCAGCACGTCCCGCTCCGTCTCCAGCTCCTTCAGCTTGCCGGCGTGAACCAGAGCCTAGGCATCGAGCGCCTCTCTGTGTCTCTGCTCCAGCTCTTGGGTCCGCTGTGCGACAAGCTTCTACACCTCTTCATCCTTGCTGTGAAGCATGGCGGCGAGCCTCTCCTCGCGCGCGGCAAGGTGCTCCTCCTGGGAGTTCAATGCTGCCTCATGCTGAGTCCGGGTGGCTTCGGCGGCGGCGGCCAAGTTCTTTGCCGTCTTTTGGGCCTTCTCGATGTCGGCCAACTTCATGCTGAGCTCCACGTCGCGCTTGGCCAGCTCGCCCTGGGCGGCCCTCAGCTCCTCGTGAGCCTGGCGGAACCATTCCTGCGTCTCGGCGACGCGCTTCTGGAAGTCTGCTTCCGCCTTCTCCACCACCGCCGCCCTGGACTTAACCTTGTCTGAGCGGGCGCGCTGGAGCGCCTGGAGCTTCCGATAGCTGGCACGCATAGCCCGGAGCAGCTGCCCTTCCTGGGAGCCGTCGCCACCAACGCTCGGCTCATCGACGACCTCAAGCCCGATGGTGGCAAGCACTTCGCCGTCGAACACCTCTCCCTCGACGGGTGCCCTGGTGCTCGACGCGCCTGGGAGGTGGACGAACAAGTTCACTCACCCTCAGGTACTTGCCGGAACCGGGGGCAGCGGAGGAAGAAGGCTGGTCATCAGCCATCTCCTCCTCTTTGGCAGAGGCCGCGCCGGACTCCTCAGCGGTGGCCTCACCGGGCTCCCCGGCAGGCCCCTTGCCGGCCTCCCCGGCAGGCCCCTTGCCGGCCTCCTCGGCGGTGGCCTCGCCGGCCTCCCCGGCTAGCCCCTTTGTGGCGTCCTCAACAACGCCCCTGGCGGCCTCCTCGGCGGCGATCTTCTCGGCCTCCGCCGCGGCGTTCCTGGCCACGTCCTCGATGATGGTATCCAGGTCCTCCCGGTCCGTCGAGAGAGGATCTGGACATCATGAAGAGGGTGAGGATAAAGCCGGGATCCAAGATTCCAAAAAGAAGAGAAAAATCAGGGACGAAGGGTGGGCGATTTACCAAAGCCAGGCCGAGAGGCAGAAGTCCCCTCCCCGCTAATGTTTGGCGTCAAGGCGAAGCCACCACCACCCAAGTTCTCCTCCTCCTCCTCCATACGCGTGGGCTCGGCGCTTGGCGCCCTTGCCGGAGACGCCCCTCGGGACGGCGTGGTCGACGGGGGCGATGTGTTGGGAGTAGCCCTTTGTGGCTGCTCCTGCTGCCGCTCTCCTCCTACACATCCGACAAGGTCAGCAACAGAGTGTCGTATCCCTATCACGTGTTGACAAAGAGAGAGTAAAAGAACTTACGCTGGGGGTTGTGCCGGGGGCTGCTGTGCGGACTTCTTAACACCACCAGTGGCATTTTTGAAGTACCAGCCGGGGGCTGGCCGCCCGCCGAGGCCTTGGCCCTTTTCACTCTCTGGGCCAACGTCTCCATATCCCTGCAAACGTGAAGACAAGTCAAAACAAGCAGAACAGATTGAGGGAACAGGGATGACTGGGAGAGCGAGATGCTTACTCATCCTCCATCTCCTCCTCTATCGCCTTCCTCTTCCTTGGCAGGCTGAGGGATCCGAAGTCGAAGTCAGCCCTCGCGTCGGCGCCCACCAGAGGAGGAGGGGAAGGCGGGGTCTGCGCACACTTGGACGAAGAGGAAGCAGATGCCTTCTTCGTCGCCACCGCGGCCTTCACCACTTTCTTCACCGCCACGGCTCTCGCCTGGCGCGCGGACTCCACCGGGGATTTGGGCCGCCGCACGGCCTTGCCGGGGCGGACCGGATCGACCGAAGTGGCCCGGCGCAGGACTCTCCTCCTCCCTGAGGCCGGAGGGTTGACGGTCCCAGCCTCCTCCTCCGACCACTCATCGGTCGCGTCTTCAACAAGGGCAGCCCCGGTGCCGGCGCTGCTGGCCTCCCCGGCGGCCTCCGTCCACCTGGCGAGCTCCACCTCTTCCGCAGCCGTCGCTTCCTTGTCCTCCACACCGCCGGCCCTGCCGGCCTCCTCGGCAAGCTTCGCCTCCTTCGCGGCAAGTTTCGCCTCCGCCACCCTGGCGGCGATGTAGTCTAGCTCCGCCTGGACACAGCCTGATAAGATCGAAAAGCTCAAGAAAAGATGGTGATGCAATCATTAGTGTTTCAAACAAGCCGCCTCCGCAGCAACTCGCCGTTGGGGCCGCTTCACCGATGCACCAGTGAGGCCGTGCCCCTGGCTCTTTGCCTCGCCGCTATTGCCTTGCAAAGCTTTGCCGCGAGTCGCCCGTTGTCAAGGCGCCTCTGTTCCTGCTCCTGCTTGAGATCAGCGACGTGGTCGTATAATATGGTGTACCGGTGGATAACAGTGTCGATTCTTCACCTTGTCAAGAAATTATGATCAAAGTTAGCCATTTCACCCTCTGGCAAGAGAGGGGTGAGCAACAAACCAAGGAGAGAATTGGGCAAAAGCAACAAGTGAAAAAAAAACACTGCATGCAGGCGCATGCACACCCATAGAGAAAGGGACGGGGCAAAGAATCTGTGTGCATGCAAAAAGGTGGGGGAGGAGAACGTGGGCAGAAGGATACAATGGCTCAAGGCCGATTATTGCAACTGCCCGACGCCTCTTCCAATAGCAATCCAGGAAACATTACTCCATGAAGTGGTCAGACTCGTCCGGCGATTTAAAAAGATCGGACAAAGTTCAAAGTATATCTGAGAACTCTTTTCGTCCGACTATATCATCCACTACTGATGCCCGCGTTTGTCTGACAAGTTGCCAGGTGCTATCTTTTCTATATATTTTATTAGCGCATATTAATTTGTTTGAAAACAGTTACTCTGTCTTTCAATATATTTTATGCAGGACAAAGTCCACTACAAAAGTGGCGTCGTACCATGGACAGGAGGCTCGCACCGGTTTAAATGTCGTGGCGAACTCTCGCACCTGCACCGACTGCCGCTGCCGCGCCCGAATTGTCGGTCCGCACTAATTTACAAATGCCGCGGCCGACTCTCCCGTCCGCACCGGCTTACAGCACCGCGGGCGACTCATCTGTTTATGTCGCCTCTGAAGTCGCGGTCGTCTTTCCTCGTCCGTCTATCGCGACCTGGTCTACATCAACTAGCCGGGACTGTGCATGCGATTGACTCGCTCGTCCGCACTGGTTTACAACGCCGTGGCCGATTCGGTCGTGATTAATTTCAGCTTCACCATGGTGATCATCAACTCCACGGTGGATAACCCCTGGCATGATATATCAGGTGAAATCCATCCAATATATTTTATATTACATATTGCCTTCTTTAAAAGAGCAATTACTCCGGTTTGCAAAGTTGTCTAATGCAGGACCCTAAACCGCCATATTGGTGCAAATTTAAAGGCCGTTAGAAAATTTCCGGCTTAAAAAGAAGGGTTCCGGTTTAATATCCGGCTCAAGGGAAAGATGTCTCCCACAAAGCTTTGAAGCTCTCAATATCCGGTTCAAGATCCCGGTTCAAGAAGAATTTATCTCTTGCAAAAAGTTAAAATTGCGAAGAGGACCTGCTGCCATGATGCGCGTTTCAAACATGGGTATCCTGCCTTATTGGCCTGACATATTATTGATCACATGGGGGCTTCTGCTTCATAAAGCGGGGTCTCTGTTCTTTTTACATCATGCGTGGTTACACGGAGGTTCTATCTTGAAGCGGCCTCCGGTTTACCCCTCGAGTTAGCTTTTCAAAAGCTTTATATCATATCACTTGGGGGCTTGGTCGTGTCCGAACCAATGAAACACCTTTTGATAGGCGAAAGCCACCAGATCATTTGGGGACATGGTCAAGTCTGAACCAGTCACGCCTCTTGGTCGGCCTAAGGCCACATAATCACTTGGGGGCTTTGGTCCAACCCGAACCATTGCCACGCCTCTTGATCGGCGTAATGCCAATGCATCACTTGGGGACTTGTGGTCACGTCTGAACCATAGTCACGCCTCTTGATCGGCCTAAGGCCACAGAATCACTTGGGGGCTTGGTCGAACCCGAACCATTGCCACGCCTTTTGATCGGCATAATGCCACTGTTTCATTTGGGGACCTGGCTGACTTGAACCATAGCTACGCCTATCGGGGGCTTGGTCGTGTCCGACCATGGTAACACCATTTGATCGGCTCAATAGCCTCTTTTTGCAAATGGTTTTATCATTGCCTTTCCTTGAAATTTTGTTTTGATAAATATTTCTTTGTTGAGTTTTTAAACCGACAATTCTTAAACCGGTTCGACTATCAAATTACAAATTGACTGAACACGGTCAAATCTTAATCCGGAGGCTATCTGCCCGGTTTGATTTTCTGTTACCATCCTATTATGGAGTAAACCGGTGTTTATCAACCCGGCTCGGCTTTCAACTACAAGTTGTCAGTACACGATCAAGTTATAATCCGGAGACTATCGGCCCGGTCTGGTTTGACTACAAGTCACCAGTATTATATATGGTTAATGCAGTGTTTATCACAAACCCGGTACGGTTTTATCAAACCGGCACAATATGGAAGGAGTTATCAGTACTCAAAATTTGGGTTATTACCCCTATTACAAAAAGTTGGTAAACCAACGATGTGATTCAATATCACAGGTATGATCTATTTCATATTTGATTATTCTTAAGTGTAGCCTTGGTTATCAATCCAGGTTATATGTTGGGCACTATGACCCGTCCGGCGGTAAACCGCCAGGACACTTTAAACTTGTTGTATGCAGAAACAGGTTGAATGAAGTATGATGATAAATTATCCGGTGTTTATTAAACCGGCCTGGCTTTAAGACGATAAGTCGCCAGTATATGATGAGAAATTATCCGGTGTTTATTAAACCGACCTGGCTTTGGACAAGTTGCCAGCATATATTTGGATTGCGCCATGGGAATCGTGCGCTTATAAATCACTGGATTATATTATTCAAATAGCCAACATGGCTGGATTTTTATTATGGTTATTAATATTATGATTGAGGTTTTCAAAGTCGCTTTAGCGCAATGGATATGAATATGATTTATTCTGCAATAGAAGGAATAAAGTCCCAAGTCGCTGCAGGCTTACGACCCGACACTTGGGGGCTACATTATTCAAAGTTGAAGGTTATATCAAATATGCAAGTCTCATGTCGCTGCAAGCATGCACCATGACACTTGGGGGTTAATGCAAAGTCATTTTTTGCTCATCTTATTGAAGACCCGACTCATCATAATGAGCCGGCCCTTGGGGGCTACCAATTGCTCCTGTCAACAATTCAAGTCTACATGATCATATCTACAAAGTCCCTGCTCATTATTGCATAATGACCTGGCCCTTGGGGGCTACATTGGTTGAAGTTTTTATGAGTATAAGGCAATTACAAGTCCCAGGTTGCTGCAAGCATAACAACCCGGCACTTGGGGGCTACATATGTGGAATATTCAGTTGTGACTAGTAACTGAGATGAACAATCTGGATTTCTTCAAGGTTGCAACATTTATATTGAATCAAGTCTTAAGCTATCATTATGTTCTCCTCTGAAGACTTGGGGGCTACAGGTAATATGCATATAAAGGAGGAACATCTTCAAATTCTCAGTTTTTGGCAAATCAGGAAGATTAATTGTGTGATCCGGCGTTGGCAACAATCATAACCTGGCGTCTATAAACGGTCATAATCCGGGATCATAAGTTTTTATAACCCGGCCATTTTGGTAATGTTAAATCGGCACATTTTTACATGTTCAAACCGGTTGAATATCAGATGAATATTTCAAGACCAATATTTCTTAAACCGGCGCTTTAGAAGCCGACTCAAGTGGATTATTCTTCACAATATTTTTCTGTGAGAAACCAATGTCAGAAAATTGAGTGTGACACTGGCTTATTGAACTGGATTTTCTAGAAGGAGGAAATGACAAGGACTTAAGGATGATCAGGTGCCGGTTTACAAGAATTCTTAACCCGGGGCACAACCTGTCAAGTTTGTTCTTGTGTTTATTTTAGAGGATCAGTTTAACATGGATAAAATCCAAATTAAACTGGGGGCTAATGTCGGGGATATACCCCGTGGCGTAAACCGGCCGGAAGTATAACCCGGCCGGACTGGACGACTCACTGCTAACCCGCCCGGATCTTGGCGGTTCACGGGCTACCCGCCCGGTCTTGACGGTTCATTAGTAACCCGGCGGGCGGGTCAGATGGATGACGAGGCCCATGGCCCAGAAGGCCGGTTCACCTTTAATGGTGGGCTTGTTTTCGAGGAAAGCACAAGGAATATTCCCTTACAAAGGAAGCAAGACTAGGACTCCACTTGTAATAGAGTAATCCTAATCCAACTAGGACTAGTCATGTAAACCGCCCCTTCAACATATATAAGGAGGGGCAGGGCTCCCCAAAGAGGGAGAAGACAGACAACAATCAATAATCCCTAGGTCTAGACACAACTAGAGGAGAGCCGGTTTACGGCGACTCCCTAGTGATGATAATGAGACCTAGCCTCAAACAGCATGTCGGGCTATTACCGGATGATGTTTCCCGGGGCCCGAAGCTGTCTAAATCCTTGTCTTGCGTGTTGATCCGCCCTGCGTCTCTCGTCCCACTCAACCCCTCTCAAGCTACCACATAGATGCGTTGGCCTCGCGACTAAGTCCTCAGACTAAGGACATCTGCCGTGACAATTCCACGACAGGTGTCCTAAATGAGCAGCGGCTCGGCAGTAGCATACCTCTCGTGCAAGGAATCGATGTACTCCTGCACTTGGAGCTTGTCCGGCTCGACGCAGTTTGGGTCTAGGCCGTGCGCGTTGAAAAGCGGCATCATGGCGATGATCTCAGACTGGCGGGAATTGTTACACAGCGGGACCTCTCCCGCCGGCAACTAGAAGACAGGCTCCTTGGTGACCTTGACGGACTTCGCAGCATCCCTCGTGGCTTTGCGGGACCGCTCGACCTCGCCGTCGTCGTTGACCTCGAGCTAGAAGAGCCGTTGGCATAGATGGGCATGCCTCAACACTGTCAGGTTGTGGTCGAGCCCAGGGCGAAGCCTCATGATGTCGGCAGCATTCGTGTAAAGCCAGGCCGGCCTCCCCTTGTCATGCAGAGGAGAGATTCGGCGGCGGATGAAGTCCGCCCCGATCATCTCAAGGGTAAGCCCGGCCTGGGTGAGCCGAAGGATTCTGGTGGTGGTGACCTTGAGCTTCACGTCGTGGGCATCAAGGTCGCTCCAATCGTTTCCTCAGACCGGCAGCGCATTGCGGACCTGGCAAAAGGCCGGCGGGTTTTCCTCCTCGGTCCAGCACCACCGGCCCCGCTATTCTTCCCAGCTCTCCTTCGTCCCGCCATCCGGGTACACCCCCTTGGACCTCGAGATCCAGGCGACGCAACCAGCGATGGTGCCGCCCTTTTGGATCCGAGGGGTAAAGTAATGGCGAAAGAGCGCCGTGTTGGGGTGCACCCCGGCGAAACCCTCGCAGAGGTGTGCAAAGAGAGCTATGCATGCCACGGCATTCGGAGTGAAATCCAGGAGGCGGAAGCCGTAAGTGTACATGGCGTCCTTGAAGAAATCAAAGAAGGGTGGACAGAGCCCGCAGGAGAAGTAGTCGACGATTTAAGGGTACCGATTTGGAGCGGGCTCGGCGCTGGCCGGGACGACACACATGGCAGGATGCCCTGTCGTTGCTCCTCCCGTCTTCACCCTGCATAGGGGTTTGAAGAACTCCCGGAGGTCGGGCACGCCGACCGCCGAAGGGTGGAAGTAGGCGGACTGTGCCCGCCGCGCCACCAGCTCGCTCTCCGGCAATTCCGCTGCCCCGGCATCTTTGGCCACTCCCTTGCCTCTGGTGGATTTGGGCACCATGGAAGCTGCGAGAAGCGAGAGGGCAGAAGATGGCGGAAGCACGGCGGTGATGGATGAAGCTTAGGGGAGAAGGAGAAGAGGGCGGCGACTCTGAGATCGGAAGGGGACGCAGAAGGGGTAAAGTGAGCAGCGCGCTCGCGGTTATTCCTTTTTACGAGGAAGGCACGGGCCGCCTCCTTTCCCATTAAATGCGACATGACGCATGCATGCGGGAACCGTCCCACGCATGCCCCCCGCGTCATGCGTGCTCCTCCACGACACACGTTCAACGCGGGTCATGGGGAAGTGAAGCGGACGGAAAATTACCGCGGTAAAAACCACCCCGCCTGCCCGTGCACCGTTTTGGGCCTAGCCCAACAACGCGTTGCGCTTATGTGTGGCCCAGGCCTGGGGGCTCCTGTCGGTGTACAAAAGTAGGGGCTCTCCTTTTGACCCCTTTACTTGTGCACGGGAAGTCAAAGCCACGCGCCACGGCCGCACTTGGCAAGGTAGGGGAGGTATGCCAAGTTGAATCCAAGACAAGCGAGGCAACGCCAAGACCACAGAGAGCAGAGGGACGAAGCGGGTTGCCCCGACAAGACCCTTGCCGGGGCAGCCTCCGCGGCCCCTGCAAGGCCCTTGCCGGGGCAGCTCGCCCCAACACCAATGGAGTGGGCCACCCTTAAGCCCACGGCTTCCAACGCTATCAACTACGTTGGGCCAGGGCTCGGAAGGCACCTCAATGTTGGCATGCAGATTTTTGTGAAGACAAAAATAACACTCTTAATCATAAGAGTGAGAGATGACGAGCCTCGGCAAGATCCTTGCCGAGGAAACCCACGAGACCTCCGGCAAGATCCTTGCCGGGGACGCTCGCAACGCCACGGGAAGACACTTGCCGGGGCCCCGGCAAGGCCCTTGCCGGGAGCGTCCGCAGGGCCACAGCTAGGCCGCACCCGCCAAGCTTTCCACCGCCAACCCCATGCAGCTGCCAGCGCACCAACCGGGCAGGCACCTGTGTGTCAACGCGGGGCTCCTCCGCCAACTCAGTACGTACCTACGTGGTGGCATGCCAATCTTCCTGAAGGCTCCACCATCGCGGCACCTCAGCTACTTGCCTGTCTACATGGCGCCACCGCCTCGCTGGCCCAGGCGCGTGTCAAGACGAGGCGAAGCGGCAGTAAAGTGAGGGGGACACGTCGTGGGCGCATTTAATGCGTTTTGTCCCGTAATGACTAGCGATAAGCATAGCCACAGTACCCTGATGACACCTCATGGTGCCACTGTGGCGATCCCTTTGCCTATAAAAGGAGACCCAAGGCATCCAGGAGAAGGATTCGGACTCTCGGACAAGTTACACTTTATGTAGCTAGTTCGAGCTCCTCAAGAACACAGATATACACATCCAAGCAGGACTAGGGTATTACGCACCTTGCGGCACGAACCTGGGTAAACGACCCGCGTGTTTGCACTGAATGCTGATCCTGCTCTCCTCACCACTTCCAGCGCCCCGCAACCGTAGTAGGGATCCTCATTGGTCGCATAGGTGTCGTTTTCCACCGACAACAACAAATCCAATGGATGTGTTGTAGAAACTTGTGACGTGGTGTTTGATGGATTTAATGGCTTCCATGGGGAGCAAGTTGATCTAAGTGATGTAGGTGAAGAATATTCTTCTCAAGATATCTTGACCATGGGTGTTGGTGCACTTCTTCCAATGGAACAAGAACTTCATTATGATGAAGACGAAGATGGAAGCTTCACTCATCATCAAACTACTTCAACACCCATACCACCTCCAGCTCCTATTGCACAACCAATACCCGTAGACCAAGTACAAGATGATGATCAAGTTCCTCTTCATGATAATCATCAAGAACAAGATCATCACCAAGGACAAGAACAAGAAAGTGAAATCGTTGAAAATGAACCTCAACAAATGGAAGATGAAGAAGAAGATCTTCCACCACACATCAATGATCCTTATGTTGAGGATGTGGATGCTGGACATGAAGTTGAACCTCGCGAAACAATAACCTCCATCATGCCTCGAGTGGCCGGTCGAGTTGATGTTGACAAAATTCTCACCGGCATATCAAAAGGTAGAGTTACTCGTAAACATTTGAAAAACTTTCGTGCTCACTTCTCGTATGTATCTAGTGTTAAGCCTCTCAAGGTACAAGATGCATTGATGGACAACGATTGGCTCGTTGCTATGCAAGAAGAGTTGAACAGTTTTGAATGCAACCAAGGGTGGTCGTTAGTCGAGAGGCCAACCACGGAACACAATGTCATTGGAACAAAATGGATTTTCAAGAACAAGCAAGATGAGAATGGTGTAATCATCCGCAACAAGGCAAGGTTAGTGGAACAAGGGTACTCACAATTTGAACATTTGGACTTTGATGAGACCTTTGCCCTCGTTGCACGTCTTGAATCTATTCACATCTTACTTTCTTATGATGCTTTCAATGGTTTTGCATTACATCAAATGATGTGAATATTGCTTTTCTTAACGGTCCTCTACAAGAAGAAGTATATGTATCACAACCACCTGGGTTCATTGATCCCGATCACAAAGACTATGTGTATAAACTTCATAAGGCTTTTTATGGCCTCAAACAAGCACCTTGTGCTTGGTATGATCATCTTAAGAAGTTTTTACTCGATGATGGTTTTGTGAGAGGGGTGATCGATCCCACTCTTTTTACTAAGAGGGACAAAGGTGATTTGATCTTATGCCAAATCTATGTAGATGATATCATTTTTGGTTCTCCTAACATTCATTTGTGCAAGAAGTTTGCGGCCTCCATGACCAAGAACTTTGAAATGTCACTCAATGCGGATTTAAAGTTCTTTCTCGGTTTCCAAATTCAACAATTTCAAGAAGGATTTTTCTTGTCTCAAGGAAATTACCTAAAGGATATTCTAGAGAAGTTTGGAATGTCAGATGCTAGTCCATGTAAGACACCTATGCCTACAAAAATTGTACTCACTGAAGACACAAACGGTATCCCTTTCGACCCTTCTATTTACCGCTCTATGATCGGTTCATTGATGTAACTTTGTGCATCTAGACCAGATATCATGTTCAGTGTATGCATGTGTGGTAGATTTCAAGCTTCCCCTAGGGAAAGTCATAATAAGGCGGTTAAGCATATACTTAGATACCTTGTTCACACCCCAAAGTTGGGTCTATGGTATCCCAAGGATGCTAAGTTTGATCTCATTGGATACACGGATGCGGATTGGGCTAGAGACAAAGTGGACCGTAAGTCCACCTCCGGTGCATGTCAATTTCTTAGTCGCTCCTTGGTAACTTGGTCCTCGAAGAAATAAAATTGTATTGCCCTCTCCACTTCCGAAGTAGAATACATTGCAACCACCAGTTGTGCAACTCAATTACTATGGATGAGGTAAACTTTAAAGGATTACGGTATCACCTATAGACATGTGCCTCTTCTATGTGATAATCAAAGTGCCATCAATATTGCTGAGAATCCCAAAGATCATACCCGCACCAAGCACATTGATATTAGGTATCATTTCCTGAGGGATCATGTGGAAAAGGGTGACATTGATATTGCTCATGTTGGTACAGATATGGAACTTGCAGACATTTTCACCAATCCATTGGATGAAGCAAGGTTTTAGGCGTGAACTTGGTATCTTGGAGCTTGACAACATTATGTGAAATCTAGTACTCATCCATGCATGTACTTAGATGTATTGTCTAGAGGTAGGCATGTGACTCTCAACTCATGAGATATCTCACCCTATATGATGCATAAATAAACCAAACACTCTCGAAGTTACTATGTTATAACTTTGTGACTTAGTACTTTAAATGATGGAGTTGTGATGTTGGGCTCAAGGTTAAAATGTTCCCAGTACCAAGTGACATATACTCAAACATGGTGGACTGTCCACCGCCCTCTCTTAGAGAGGCTTGACTTGTTTGTTTGTTGTTTGTTTTGTCTGTGTGTTTGTCTGGTGTTTTTCCTATATTTGAGTGTTCTTGTTGTTGCTCTTGTGTTTTGCCCCTAGCTCAGATTCTACCCAAGCCTCTCTGAAACCATCTGTTATTTGTCTAGTGCACAAGCTTCAAATCATAACCACATAAATGTTGATGTGGTGTGTGGTGGTCTTTGGAGCTTTCTGACCCCCTCCCTCTAGTTCTCACAAGTTCGGAGAGGCTGTAATCTCTCTGGATATCCCGGAACTTCCGGGGTGGCGCCTGGAAATTTCGGCCTTTCCCGGAACATCCATGCGTCGCGGGTCATGGGCACTTATTATGGGCAGGGGATAACAAAGGGGTCATTTTTTCCCCTTCTCCTTTGTTCCATTGCTCTCTCTCGCTGAGGCGCCCCTCACCCATCAACGACTTCCGGGCGAGCTACCGGCCCCCGGAACCTCCGGTCCTTCTTCCCTTTCATTGTGCTTGGAGGGGATCTGCCCTCTCCACCATCTCCATGGAGGAAGGTAACCTAAGCTTCTCTCTCCTGTCTCTAGACTCCTAGGGATTGTAGGCTACGCTTATGGTTCTAGGATAAACACAAACTTCACATCACGAGTCCTGCATCCACTTTAGATCTGAAGTGCTCCATGACTTTCATCTCTCGTTGGTTGATCCATGTCTGTCCCCTGCTTCGATTTGGAAGGAGCCCTGCGACCATGCTGGTGCTCGGAACTCCCGGGCAGGCCGGACATTTCGGCATTGCTAGGGTTTCCATGTTCGGGCTGGGCCGGTACTTCTGTCGGCCAGAACTTCCAGAACCCTGGAACTTCCAGCTCCCGGAACTTCACCCCCCTCACCGAAACTTCAGGCCTAAGCAGAGTTCTGTCAAAAAAAATTCGACCAGTGAGATTCTTTGATTTTATTTTTCTTTGAGGCTTGTGTACTTATTCTGTCCCCATGCTATTCTATCTCTTTGTTCAGCAGGAGGGTCTTGTTCGCATGCATCCAAGGTGTATGAACGGAAATCCAGAGCTAGGGTCAAGAAGACAACAACTATTGTTTTGGGGCGTGAGAACATGTTTGACTGCCATCCTGAGGAAGATGCTGAGGCTGAAGACAGTGGATCTCCTCCTGCTGCTCCCGTCCACTCCAACACTACTAGGGAAAGGGCTATAGATGAAATTGACACTAATGGCACACCAGACATGTGGTACGCCACTACTATATAGCAGTGGCGCACCAGATATGGGTGCGCCATTAGTGTCCATATTACCAATGGCGCACCTGATGTGTGGTACGCCATTACTAGTTTTGTCCTGGCCCCATACCCCTCCCCAGACTTAGCAGTGGCGCACCAGGGGAAAGTGCGCCATTACTAGTTTTAACTAGTAATGGCGCACCAGTAAGAGATGCGCCATTGCTATCTATACGTATGGCGCACCCCTACCAGTGCGCCATTGCTATCACGTTCTCTCCCCTCCCCTTCCTCCTGACACACCCACCCACCTCCCTCGACTTCGATCTAGATTGGGAAGCCCCGGCCTCCCGCCTCTTCCTCTCCCTCCTGACCACGGCGAGCCCCCTTCCCCCTCCCTCACACCGGATCCAGGGCATGGAGCCATGGTGAGCTCCTTCCCCAACCCTCCTCACCAGATCTAGAGGAGAGCTGGTGACCACGTCCTCCGACGAGGGCGTTGCTCCGGGGTGTGGAGGCCGCCGAGCTGCAGGAGGAGGAGCTCCCCGCCACGCCAAGGCCCCAGATCCAGCCGCCACGGCAATAGTCGGGCTTCCAGATCCTCGTCGTCGTTGAGCTGGCACATGATTGATGAACGGCGGCGGATCCGGCGGCAAGGCCAAGGTGCCGCAGGTGATGGCGCCGGTGGACGGTGGTTTCTTCTCCACGTCCACTCGCCGGGAGAGGAAGCAGCCTCCGCGTTGTTCCGCACCAAGTTCGGCAAGGGGGGACGTGCGGCCATCCTCCTCCTCCTCTGCATCCATGGCGCTCATCCCTGAAGGTACTGTGCCTCTCCCGCATTAATCCTTCTTCTAAATCGATCTGCACAGCTGATTTTTGCCTATTGCTCTGTTTGCCTGCAGGGGAGGTACTGCTGGAGCTCTAAGGCGGCCTTAAACACCACCGATCTGGTCGGAGGATGGGAAGATAAGGCCCTGCGTCTCCTGCTCCTTCCCATGTACGTGTTCATCCCAGGCTCTGACTCTCTGTCCAGACTTAACTACGTAGCGGCTACCTAGTATGGATATGATTACGAGCTAGCCAGATTGGTTTATGTAGCCTAACTCACTGCTTAATTAGTCTGGCGGTTTCTTGCACGCATACATGCATGCATCATGGTAGAGAATTGAAATCACTAGCTCTAGCTACTTCATGGTTGAATGATTCGCATTGCAGTGTACGATCAAATTCTGTACATCTAACATTTGATGAACTAGATACAGCTTGCTTTCGATTCAGATGATTTATATCTGTGTATGATGTGTTAATAAATATCTCTGTACGAGTCCTGCGCAGGTCATCGTTGGAGGAGAGGCTGATGGTGCCCGGCCATGGCGAGCGAGGAAGCCCCAAGATTGATACGCGGCTCCCTCCCGTCGTAAGTTCAGATATCGTACATCCTTTATGTTGTGCAAATCGGAGAGATCCAGAATGCTTTTCTCATGTATTTTTGTTATCTCTGGTATGGATTTGGGGCGTATTTCAAGCAGGTAATAACCTACTCTGATGCTTTCGCTCTAAGAGGAAAGTGTGCCACCCCTATCCTCAAGCAGGTAATAATTAATCATTTATGAGCTGATGGACAACAATTACTCTATTCTTCCACCACTGCATCCCTCAATCAAATGTCATCATGTATCAATGATGTGAATATGTGAAAAAAATCGTCTGTGCTCTGTTTTCTTATTTGGATGAAAACCAGGCAGTGTAGTTATTTTTTATAGTTTATACACATACTGCACGATTAATTAAAGGTTGTAACCTCACTGTCATGCTAATGGACGCAAAAAAGAAGAGTGGTATTACTATCAATGGTTCAGTCAGCGCCTCAACAGCGTCTGCACTACTTCTGATATTGTTTTTCAGTAGCTTTTTTCTGCACCTTTCTCTTTCAGTTCTTAGTGCTGCTGCCCCATGAACACATTTTTTAATTTGACTGTACATTCAAATGAAGCCTTTGTTAAGTATACACTCCAAAATTTAGTTAACAGTAGCCTAACTGAATTTCTGTTTCTGAATTTATAAACTCACTTTATATTCAGTTTATAAATTAACAGTAGCTTCAAAATTAAGTATCATTCCCATGGATCAACTATTATTTTATTTTGTGGAGGATAAAGTTCAGATCATGAATAATGGCATTACAAGTGAACTTGGCACAATTACACATGTCCTGAACTAGATATGAGCAAGTCTTCATTGGCATGCAAGTACTACTTTTACATTGTCATGACAGGAACAATTAATTTGACATGTATCGTTGGTACTGCTAAAACTTTTCGTTCATGTTTCAACAAATTTGATGAAGACCACTGTCGGTGTCAAAACCGGCGGATCTCGGGTAGGGGGTCCCGAACTGTGCGTCTAGGCGGATGGTAACAGGAGACAAGGGACACGATGTTTTTACCCAGGTTCGGGCCCTCTCGATGGAGGTAATACCCTACTCCTGCTTGATTAATATTGATGATATGGGTAGTACAATAGTAGATCTACCACGAGATCAAGGAGGCTAAACCCTAGAAGCTAGCCTATGGTATGATTGTTGTTCGTCCTCTGGACTAAAACCCTCCGGTTTATATAGACACCGGATAGGTTAGGGTTACACAGTCGGTTACAATGGTAGGAGATCTAAATATCCGTATCGCCAAGCTTTCCTTCCACGCCAAGGAAAGTCCCATCCGGACACGGACGAAGTCTTCAATCTTGTATCTTCATAGTCCAGAGTCCGCCAGCGGTAAGACTTCGCTATTCGGACACCCCCTAATCCGGGACTCCCTCAGTAGCCCCCGAACCAGGCTTCAATGACGATGAGTCCGGCGCGTTGATTGTCTTCGGCATTGCGAGGCGGGTTCTTCTCCAAATTCCATATACTTGTCGAATAGTGTCTGGCTTCTGATAAATGCTGCGCTCCTCGGCTTCTATGCCCAATAATGGCCATCTTCCACGTGTTTGAATGAATGCGAACAGCCAGGGTATTTTTACAATTACCCCCCTAGCCGCGCAAATGAGCCGCCTATAAAAGGGGCAAGGATCTAGATCTGAGTCACACCATCCCCCCTTTGCGAGCTTTCATCAGAGCGCCTCTGACCAAATCCCATTCCATCATGGACAGTCGACGCGGCTCCTCTTCTCAGGCAGGAAATTGGGAGAGATGCTCAGTCCCGCATAGCGAGCTAGTTATACTCCAAGCCAAGGGATTTCTTCCCCCGGCCTTCATGGTCCCGGTTCGAGCCGGACTTGCCACCTACAAGGGCGGAAAGCAAGCGGAGAGTGTCCCCGATCCCTCTAAAGGAGAGCGGGTATGCTTCATCTCTTATCTAGTAAGAGGACTCGGATTTCCAATCCATCCGCTTTCTCCGGGGCTCATGGAGTTCTACGGCCTCGATTGCACCATCTTACTCCTGCCTCCATCTTGCACATCGCGGGCTTCGTGGCCCTTTGCGAACTATTCTTGGGCGTCGAGGCTCATTTTGGGCTGTGGAATAGAATATTCTGCCTAGTACCCCGTTCTCATGAGGGGTCAATATATCAAGTGGGCGGAGCCGAGCTATGGCGCATCGCCGGGACTGGATACCTATCCGGAACCCCAAAGAAGGCGTCCGAAGACTAGCGTTCGGAATGGTTTTACATGGAGGACGTCCCGCTGCCGGATCCTGTTCGGATCGGCCTTCCGGAGTTCAGCAATGCTCCTCTGAAGAAGCGCCTAAGCTGGCGCCCTCGGAGCCCCCAGAGAGAAGATGACTCGGATGTCCGTTATTTGAAGAGCCGAATAAGGTTCTTGGCTCATGCCGGATTGACCATGACAGGAGTCATGGCAATCTGCATTATGAGGAGTGCAGCCGCCCAATACAGGGCCACCCCATGTGGGACTTCAACGGGGAGGACGATGCCACCATCATGGCCGCAAAGGGCTGTGGATCGGTCACCGAACTGGTGAAGATCTTGTCTGCAATGCACAAAGGAGAGGAGGAGGATTTCCTCCGTGTCAACCCACTGAAGGAGTTCTCTTCGAATAATCCTCGAAGCTGGGTAAGCAAACATCGTTGTGACCTGTCCGATCGATGTTCCCGTAGTTAAATATCTCATTTCATGTTTTTTGCGCAGGAACTGCGCCGGACTGTGGAGAAGATACACAGCCCGCCCCCACAACCCGAGGATCCGGAGCGGTCCCTCGATCCGACCTCCGAAGAGGATCCGGATTTAACGGTGGAGTTGATCGACGAGGTGTTCTACCAACTTAGCATCGATAATGCTTTGGTAGCCATTACGGCCGATTACCCGGAATACTTCCAGCCCCACAGGTAACTGAGACCGAGATCCCAAAAACCCTGATAACGACCCATCCATGCTTATTTTTTATCACCGTATACCAATGGTGCTTCGCAGGGGGTACCTTCGAGGCAGGAAGCCGAGCCCGCGGCGACTGGCCAACAAATAGCAGTGCGGCCCCGTAGGCTAAAAAGGAGTGCGGTCCGGATCGAACTCTGCCGCAACGGTATTTCATGTCACCATACTTCCAGGATTGATTCCTTGAAGGCGTACTAACGCTGATGCTCTTTTCAGGAAAAAGAGCGCTCGCCGGACTGAGTCCGGAGAGGCCGCCGATCGAACCTTCGCCGGACAAGCTTCAAAGCCAGGTCCGGAGGCTGAGGTGAGCACGAGACGTGCGTTGGATGCTCCTCCGACAGAGGATGCCGACAGGTTGTCCGCCACCAACTCCGAGGTGGAGAGCGCCTTGAATCACAGGCGTCGCCGGACAGTTCTTCGTGACGAATGTTTCTCCCCAGAGGCCTTGAATGCCTTTGATTCGGGAGATGCGCACCTCCGTGCCGCTCAAGATGGTCTAGCCAGAGCCACGGAGCAGTATGTGAAGGACATACGGGTAAGGAAATTTGACGATTATATATGCCAAGAGCCCCGAGACTTAAAATAGTTAGAATAACTGATTTAAGGATCATTTGTTATGCAGGATCTTACAGAAAAGAATACCCCGCTGTCCCAGGAGCTGGAAGAGTGCAGGCCCCAACTTGAGGCCGCACTAGCCGCTACGGGGGGAGCAAGAGAGACCCCCTCTGGTAATATACGCTTCAGAAGATAAATAATTTATGAAGTGCGGCGGGTGTGTAAATCTGACAAAAACATTGCACATGGCGCCGGACTAAATCCGGACAAGCAACAACTCTTGCGCCAGTTAAAGGCCGGCGAGAGCGTGCTTACGAGGGTGCGACAGGAGAAGAATAACCTCCAAGACGCCAAAACCAAGCTGGGTGAGGAACTAAAGGACGTTCGTGCCCAGTTAGCTGACTCCGTAAAGGAGAATCGGCGGCTTCGTCGCGGCATTTTCAGTAAGTGCTTGAACGAACTTTGAAAGAGTTCGGCGAGGAAGGCGACTAACATAAACATGTATGTAGGTTTGCTCACAGGTCGTCCTGAGGAGGAGATGCCCAATTCTTCGGGTGATCTTCTTCCCGAACTGCGTCAGCTGCACGAACGAGTCCGGCAGGTGATGAAAGGCATCGGCCAGGCCTTGTGGCCATCTATCTCCCTGCCCGAAGGCATTGGGGAGCTGGCGGAGCGGCTTCAAGGAGCGCGGCGGCGCTTCCGGCTATGGAAGATATCGGCCTGCCGTCAAGGCGCCAGGGAAGCCTGGGCCATGGTAAAGACGCGGTACATAAGGCTGACCCAAACTACATGGCGAGGTCGGACCTGTGGGGCGGATGGGATGGAGATCCTCAGAAAGTTAGTTTACGCCAAGTAGAATTGGCCGCCAAGTATTCCGGCAAGACTGTAAATTAGACAGCCTATTAGCTGGCATTGAGGAGGAATACAATGAGTCGAGTTGACTATGTAAAAATATGACATGAAAGAATGTCTTCTAGCCGGATTGTAGATCGTTTGTCATAGCGGACCTTTTTGCTTCGACCTCCGGAGCCAATAGTCCGGAGGGTGTCCGAATACCTTCGTGGTTATATAAGAACTGTGGTATGCATGGAGACCAGGCATAGGGGTCATTGTTGCTGTATCAGACAAGTGCCCAACTAGTTATGTTATATTACATGGGTAGTAAGAAGCATCTTCCAGGGAGAATAGTTCCGTTAAGGGTTCCTTTCGCTGGGATGCATGCCCTAAAGTGCATGTCAAAGCTGCTATGAAAGCAGAAAATCATCCGGGGCAGATGGGTAAATAGTTAAAAATCATCTTTCAGTTCACCGACCGAATATTCCCTTAAGAACGCTTAGCTTTCGGCTTCACCCAGTCCGAGGTACACATCCGGCTGACCCGGCAGTAATAATCGCAGAGGTGCTCCCTTTACCACCTAGCCGAACAATCGGGAACGTAGGGGTAAGCACAGGAGCCAGGCAACCCAGCTTGGCCAAAACTTAAGTCATATCAATGCATATAATGGTGAATAAAAGATACATGCGGAAGTTTAGCGCATGTGTTGGGCATGAAAGCCCGTATAAATAAGCTTCTGTTAAAGAAGCCCCCAGGTATAATGAGCACGGATAGTGCGTCAAGTGTGTGCGAAAAAAGCGCAAACGAGCCTCTAGATGCTTCAAGAAGAAGGAGGGAGGAGAGAAACAAAAGGCAGCAAAAATAAAAAATGTGGACGGAGGAAGGAGAACTTGGAGTCCGGCACTTAGGCGTAGAATCTTCGAAGATGGGTTGCATTCCATGGGTTCGGCTCGAGTCGGTTATCCGATGCGTTTCGTAGACGGTATGCTCCGCCGGTCAGGACCTGGTCGATGATGAAGGGACCTTCCCATTTGGGCTTGAGTTTGTCCTTTTTCTTGTCCGGCAGGCGTAGAACTAGTTCGCCAACGTTATAAGCTTTGGCCCGTACTTCCCTACTTTGATATCTTCGATTCTGCTGTTGATAGAATGCGGAACGAGCTTTTTCCATGTCGCGCTCCTCCTCTAATGCGTCCAAATTGTCCTGCCGATCGAGCTCGGCTTCTCTTTCTTCATACATGCGCACGCGAGGTGAGTCATGTATTATGTCGCAGGGCAAGACTGCCTCTGCGCCGTACACCATGAAGAATGGTGTGAATCCGGTGGTACGATTCGGCGTGGTCCGCAACCCCCAGAGTACGGAGTCGAGCTCCTCAACCCAGTGCGTGTTAGATTCCTTGAGGGGCCGCACTAGTCTGGGTTTAATGCTGCTCATTATTAGACCATTTGCTCATTCGACTTGGCCGTTGGTTTGAGGGTGATAGACTGAGGCGTAATCGAGCTTGATGCCCATGTTTTTGCACCATGATTTGACTTCATCGGCCGTGAAGTTGGTGCCATTATCAGTGATGATACTGTGGGGGACACCGTAACGGTGCACTACCCCTGATATGAAGTCTATCACTGGTCCGGATTCAGCCGCTTTTAACAGGCTTGGCCTCTATCCATTTGGTGAATTTATCCACCATGACCAATAGGTATTTTTGCTTGTGGGTTCCTCCCTTGAGGGGTCCAACCATGTCAAGCCCCCAGACCGCGAACGGCCAGGTGATGGGTATAGTTTTAAGGGTGGTGGGTGGCATGTGGCTTTGGTTAGCAAAGAGCTGGCAACCGACGCATCGTTGGACTAAGTCCTGCGTGTCTGCCCGGGCCGTCGGCCAATAAAATCCTGTACGGAAGGCCTTGCCTACAAGGGCCCGGGCTGCGGCGTGGTGCCCACCCAGTCCGGCATGAATTTCAGCCAGGAGGTTTCGCCCTTCCTCTTTGGAGATACACCTTTGAAGGACTCCGGTGGTGCTTTTCATATAAAGCTCTCCCTCATGGACTTTATAGGCTTTAGAGCGCCGTACTATGCAGCGAGCCTCATTTTGGTCTTCGGGGAGTTCCTGCCTAGTTAGGTAGGCTAGGAATGGTTCCGTCCACAGGGCGATAACCGCCATTATTTCATGAGCGGAGGGTGTTATCTCGGGGCGAGCCTCCGGTTATGTCGAGTGTTCGGCGTCAGCAAAGGCGGTTGGGTCCGGATTGATATTGCCGGACTCCCCTTCCCATAGTACGGATGGCTTGAACAACCGTTCCAGAAAGATATTGGGTGGGACGACATCGCTATTTGCACCGATGCGTGCCAATATATCCGCCGCCAGGTTGTCGTCCCGGGCTATATGATGAAATTCGAGCCCTTCGAACCGTGCTGACATTTTTAGGACCGCATTGCGGTATGCTGCCAATTTCGGATCTTTGGCATCAAAGTCTCCGTTTATTTGAGATATTGCGAGATTCGAATCCCCGCACACCTCTAGGCGTTGAATGCCCATGGAGACTGCCATCCGGAGGCCGTGCAGAAGGGCCTCGTATTCGGCTGCGTTGTTGGAGTCCGTATACATTATCTGAAGGACGTATTGGACTGTGTCCCCGGTTGGGGACGTTAGGATGACGCCAGCCCCCAGGCCGGCCAACATTTTGGAGCCGTCAAAGTGCGTGATCCAATTGTAGTATGCGCCGTACTCTTTAGGGAGTTCGGCTTCGGTCCATTCGGCCACGAAGTCGGCCAAAACCTGCGACTTAATAGCTCGTCGTGGCTTATAAGTTATATCGAATGGAAGGAGCTCTATGGCCCATTTAGCAATCCGGCTTGTTGCGTCGCGATTGTTTATAATGTCGTTAAGAGGTACTTCGGAGGCTACCGTTATCGAACACTCTTGAAAGTAGTGTCGCAGCTTCCGGGATGCCATGAACACCGCATATGCTATCTTTTGATAGTGTGGGTACCGGGACTTGCATGGAGTTAGGACAGTGGACACATAATAAACCAGTTTTTGAACAGGGAACCGGTGTCCGTCTGTTTCTCGTTCGACAACAAGCACCGTGCTGACAACTTGATGTGTTGCGGCGATATATAATAGCATTGGTTCGCCCGCGTTGGGTGCGGCCAGGACCGGATTTGTTGCCAAAATGGCCTTTATTTCTTCGAGTCCGGCCGTGGCGGCATCCGTCCACTCGAAGTGTTCGGTGCGGCGGAGGAGGCGGTAAAGAGGTAATGCCTTTTTCTCCTAAACGGGAGATAAAGCGGCTTAGAGCCGCCACGCATCCCGGCCAATTTTTGTATTTGTTTGAGGTCTTTTGGAATATCCAATTGTGACAGAGCTCGAATCTTGGCTGGGTTTGCTTCAATTCCTCTACGGACACAATGAAGCCCAGGAGCTTTCCGGCTGGAACGCCGAAGACGCATTTTTCCGGATTGAGCTTGATGTCATATTTTCGAATGTGAGCCTCAAGTCGTCTACTAGAGTTTCGACGTGCTTGGTTTTGACGACCACGTCATCTACATATGCTTCCACTGTTTTTCCGATCTGGTTTGCCAGACATGTCTGGATCATTCGCTGATATGTTGCGCCGACGTTTTTGAGCCCAAAGGGCATTGTGTTGAAGCAGAACGGGCCGTATGGAGTGATGAATGCTGTTGCAGCTTGGTCTGGCTCCGCCATCTTGATTTGGTGGTAGCCAGAGTACGCATCGAGGAAGCACAATGATTCGTGTCCTGTCAGAAGGCCAATGATTTGATCAATTCGAGGGAGAGGGAAGGGATCCTTTGGGCAAGCCTTATTAAGGTCATTGAAATCAACACATAGGCGCCAGGATTTATCCTTCTTTGGTACCATCACCAGGTTTGCTAGCCAGTCCGGATGTTTTATATCTCTGATGAATCCGGCCTCCAAAAGTTTGGCTAGCTCCTCTCCCATGGCCTGTCTCTTGGGTTCGGAAGAGCGCCGAAGAGCCTGTTTGACTGGCTTGAATCCTTTTAGGATATTTAAGCTGTGCTCGGCAAGCTGACGTGGGATTCCTGGCATGTCTGAAGGGTGCCAGGCAAAGATATCCCAGTTCTCTTGTAGAAATTATCGTAGTGCGGCGTCTACATCAGGGTTTAATTGTGCCCCGATGGAGGCCGTCTTTGCAGGGTCCGTTGGGTGGACTTGGAATTTGACTATTTCATCCGCTGGTTTAAAAGAGGTGGACTTGGATCTTTTGTCAAGTATAACGTCGTCCCTGTTCACCGTAGAGCGCATCGCGGTGAGTTCCTTGGCCGCTAGGGCTTCGGACAGTGCCTCGAGGGCTAGTGCGGCTGTCTTATTTTCGGCGCGGAGTGCTATGTTCGGATCACTAGCGAGAGTGATGATTCCGTTGGGACCGGGCATTTTAAGCTTCATGTACCCATAATGGGGTATAGCTTGAAAAATTGTAAATGCCTCTCGTCCTAATAAAGCATGATATCCGCTGTTGAACGGGGCCACATGAAATGTGACCTCCTCGGACCTGTAATTGTCCGGCGAGCTGAACACTATGTCCAGCGTGATTTTTCCTGTGTAGCATGCTTCTCGGCTGGGGATTATTCCTCTAAAGGTTGTGTTGCTTCGCTCAATGCGGTTCCAATCTATTTCCATTTTTCGGAGGGATTCCTCGTAGATGAGGTTTAGTCCGCTGCCGCCATCCATGAGTACCTTAGTAAGGCGAAAGCCGTCTACTATCGGGCTGAGGACCAATGCGGCTGGTGCCCGGGCAGTTCGGAATTTAGGTTCGCTAACGGCATTGAAGGTAATAGCCGTGTCACCCATGGATTTATTGTTGCTACTTGGTAGACTTCGCAAGGTTATGGAGTTGTCGTTTCACATGTTATTTGATGCGAAGGTCTCGAAGACTGCTAACACCGTGCATCGGTGTTGCTGGGCTGGGATTCGAAGCTAGAAGCTCTTCGCCACTTTTGGCCACCTGCTGTAGTATCCAACATGCTCAAGGCTATGAGTTGGAGTGGCGCCCTACGTGCTATGAATTTTGCAGGTCCGCTTAGCCAACCCTCCAAGACGGTTCCGCACTTTTAGGGTGTTTTGGTTTTTTGGTATTCAACCCAGGTGCTTGATAATGATGCACCCTTTTGTTCCAGACTAGGGATGTATTCGGGGCCGGATTATCCCAAAATTTACTTTTGGTTTTCCAGGCGCTCTCCATCGCACAGTACTTTTGTACGATGGTCACCAAGTCAGCAAAGCGTGTAATTTCGCGACGACTTAGGCGTTTAGGATTCCCTTGTCCGTGCAATTATTGCAAAGATTAGTATTGCGTCCTCCTCTCGGCAGTCCTTTATCCTGTTCATAACCAGGAGGAATCTGGCCCAGTAATGATGTACTGTTTCGGCGGGCTCTTGCCGAATTCGAGAGAGATCGCTAATGTTTGGGTGGGTGGGTGGCACTAAATCCGGAACCCCGTCCAATTTAGGACTCAAGGGCCGGGAAGTTTCCGAACTCGGAAGTTTGGATTTTTGAGTGCTATCCAATGAGTCCGCCGCCGGACTTTAAGTTCAGGGCTTGATCGACATCCGTCCCTCCGAAGGAATCCGGCATGGAGGGATCGAGAATCCGGACGTAGCTAGTCCTTAAGATAGGAGAAGAGTCGCCGCATTGCTCTTCTATCACAGCAACATGATGGGTAGCCTGGGGAGAGTTGATCTCTCTCAGATCGGTTTTAGGCCCGATCCGGTCGTAATCTGTGGCGACTCCCAGGGCGGCGATGTGATCCAAGAGCTCGTTTATCGAGGAGAGCTCGATCGGATCTAATTGTTTGGCAAGTTCCGAACTAACATGGAGATTGGTTTCGATGACTCGAGAGGTCATCGTTGGCGCGGCGGCCGAACTAGCGGTCATGAGAAAACCGCCTAGCCGGAGAGTCTGACCAGTGGCCAAGGCTTCTTTGGCGATGGTATCATCTTTAAAGACGAGATGAGGCATCCTACCTGATGGCGACGCATTGCAGGAACTCTCAATGAAAGCACCAATGTCGGTGTCAAAACCGGCGGATCTCGGGTAGGGAGTCCCGAACTGTGCGTCTAGGCGGATGGTAACAGGAGACAAGGGACATGATGCTTTTACCCAGGTGCGGGCCCTCTCGATGGAGGTAATACCCTACTCCTTCTTGATTAATATTGATGATATGGGTAGTACAAGAGTAGATCTACCACGAGATCAAGGAGGCTAAACCCTAGAAGCTAGCCTATGGTATGATTGTTGTTTGTCCTACTGAATAAAACCCTCCGGTTTATATAGACACCGGATAGGTTAGGGTTACACAGAGTTGGTTACACTGGTAGGAGATCTACATATCCGTATCGCCAAGCTTGCCTTCCACGCCAAGGAAAGTCCCATCCGGACACGGGACGAAGTCTTCTATCTTGTATCTTCATAGTCCAGGAGTCCGGCCAACGGTAAGAGTTCGGCTATCCGGACACCCCCTAATCCGGGACTCCCTCAACCACTTCATATGTATTTTTCATATATGAATTATCTCCTGTTGCCTTCTAAGATGTTAGTTCTTTCAGTTCTAGCCCTTCTATCTTTAATTCCTGGCTGCTGGACTACCTGCAGGACAACGAGTTCATCTGCGGCAGCTATCGCTGTGAGCAGTCCGTCCGCGACGCGCTCCGCAGCATCTTCGCCGGGCATAACGAGATCCTCAACGTCTGGAAGTAAGTCGCCGGCCATCTGTTTCCTAATGAATTTTCTTTCTAGCTCAATGTGATCGGATCTGACTAGTACGTTCAGATTTGCTCTTGTTTTCTTTTCAAATAGTACTAGTAGTCTATATTCCAGTGTGCGACTACACCGTAGCCACTTGAACCGATGAGAATTCTTCAAGCCTACCTATAGCCACTTGAACAGATGTCTATCTCAGATCTACTGATCTAAAAAATCCAAGTGGAGTAGTATACTGGTAGTATAGTATAATAACATTATCAAAAGGTAAATGCCCTGATTATTTAGCCCTGTCAGATAAATACTCATCGAAAGTGGGCTCCTATCAAAATTCATTTCCATTAGAATCTTACTCATACAATATTCACACCATGTAATTCTTGAAATATATGCTCATATCTAGTTCTGCATAAAAAATGATAGTATTGACATGTTATAAATAGTTTGTTTGTCTTTCTGTTTATTTTGTTACATTTTGCAGGGATAAAGTGAAGAAAAAGAAGAAAAGATTACTAGAAGATTAGTTTTAGGATTTCTTTTATTTCCTTGCAATTTTCCTTTTATTGGATATTTGTAAAGACATTGTAAAATTCTTACTATAATAAAAATTATGATTCAATTTCATTTTTTGTTTTTAAATTATTTTTCCTTATAGGTTGTTTTCTGTAAATTTGGATTTTTTTTGTTTTCCAAATACATTACTAGTGGCGCATTTAAGCCCTTACTAGTGGCGCACCTTCCTTTATTACTAGTGGCGCACCTATAAGGCTAGTAGTGGCGCACCTGGAGGGAATACCAGTGGAGCACCTAAGGGTTAGTAGTGGCGCACCATGTGGTGCGCCATTGGTATTTGGATTACCAATGGCGCATGAAAGGTGCGCCATTACTAACAATTACTAGAGGCGTGATAATAATGGCGCGCCCATAGTGCGCCATTAGTAGCAATATGTGGTGCGCCACTAATAGCCTTTTTTCTAGTAGTGCAAGAAGCGGAAGACTACTTCCAAGAAGGCCAAAGCACCAAATGTTCAACCTCGTCCTCCTGAGCAAGTCACCATGAAGGAAATGCCCGCACCGGAGTGGTTTGCTCTGCGTCATGTCAATCCCTATCATCAAGACCGTGATCATGTGGCTGATTCCAAGTTATCAACACTTTTACAACACCGCAACTATGACGAGATTTTTTCTCAGTTCATCAACAAGTGCGTCTTTCAGAAGAGTATCAACATTGCTCACTTTGACAAGACTCCAACAAATTCTGCTTACTTTGAAGGGATCCAGAACATGTGTGTGAAGCTCAACCTCCTTCCACTCATGCGCTTTCAACATGATGTGTCTCAGCCTCTTGTGGCTCAGTTCTATGCCATTGTGCATTTTTGGACTGATATGCAGCGCACTCTTACTTGGATGAGTGGTAATGGGAAGTTCTCTGCTCCGTTCTCAGTGCTATCCGGTCTTCTGGGCTATGAGTATACTGACACTACTGTTGACCGTGGCTACAAGATTCACGACAAAGGGGTCTTCCAGGCTATTCACTTGGCTGATTTGTATCCTCCATCCGGAAAGGTTGGATCTGTTGGTGATCTTCTGCCTTTCTCTGACATCATGCATCGGATCTTTCAGGAGATACTTGCGGTCAAGGTGGGTGACAAGAACAAGATTCGTGGCCACCTCATCAACCTTCTTCACTACACTTGTCACAACTCCGAGCAGGGCCCCACTGATGTGATGGAGTTTATGTGGCATGAGATGTACAGTGTGGTAATGAACCGCAATGTTCCTTTCTATGCTCCGTATATTACTGCCTTGATTGCTGAGATTGCTCCTGATGCACTTGCGGGTCGGCGTCTGACTAGCCACTCCAGTGTCAACTTGCTTGTTAAGAAGGGCAAAGCAACTGCTCATGAGGGTGTGGATGAGGAGGAAGAGGAGCTACATGTTGGATATCCACACCACTTTGATCTTCGTCCTCGCTCTCATACTTTTCATCGTGGGGAGCCCAGTGACTTTGGGTCCAAGAAGAGCAACAAAGTTTGGTGTCTTCTCAAGAACATGTTTTGACTACAGCAAGATCTGCATAAGAAGCAGTGGGAGGAGCCAAAGTCTAGGAAGTAGAGCATAAAGGCTCTTAAGGATGGAATGCGTGCATCTGGTATGGACATTGCTCACGGCTCCGAGTCTCATGTGACTCCTTTTGAGAAATATCAGTCCAGGTTTGCTCGGTTTGATGTTGAAGCCAGCGATGAAGCCTCTTCTCACTGTCCTCATGGCTCAGGATCTTCTAGAGAGTCGTCTGATGACCCTTCTGTGTCCCTCTCCTAGGGGCTGTTTATGGATTCCTCCAGCTTCCTTTTTGCCATTTAGGTGTCAACAGGGGGACATGTGGTGGTGCTTAATAGGGCTTATCGTTTTATCGTTTATCTTTTTTTATCTTCCTCTATACCATTGAACCTTGAAACTTTGCTTTTATTTGCCTCTATTTGGATCTTAGCTTGCTATTTGAGCCTATTTATGCTCCGTTAAATAATCTATCTTTGTGTCTGCAACTCATGGCAAGGAGGTTACATGGCATATTCTATTTGCTCATATTGTGAGAGACATCTATCAGGCTATGTTATATCTATATTTGTCTCATCACTATGAAGAACAAAGGTTAGTAAAGAATTCTATGTCGATATATCATTCTTGTGTGGGTATGCACAGTGATAGGGGGAGAACACTCTAACCATGTCATTTCATTCAAATGCAATCTGAAGATAAGGCATGGGTTGTGGGGGAGTACTTTCCTGTCATTGAAATTGCTTAATACTGTATATACTTTATGAGTTTACCCTCTCAAGAATTGTTGTCATGTATGTCAAAAAGGAGGAGATTGAAAGTGCAATATTGCACTAAAGTGTTTTTGACATCTATGACAACTTCATTTGTGTTTCTAACCACATGCTCTAAGTGTTAACAGCCCTGATTAAGCTAAAGTGAAGCATGGATGGTTATTTCCTCTTATATTGGAAAAAGGAAGAGCGGTGTGCTCAAGAAAAGAACTGTACCATAAAGTTTTCTTATTTCTTGAGTCCTTAGGGCAGCCGCACTATTAAGAGGGGGTGCATCATAAAAACATCTGGAGGAGTCAACTTACCTTCTCACATTGATCTGAAAATCTTAGTGTCTAGTTTCTGTTCAGGCTGGAACTTCCGGGACGGCCGGAACTTCCGGGGACCAAAAGGTCCGGGAAGCTTCCCGGGTACCCAGAGAAACTGCACTTTTCGTGCAATCTCTTTGTGTAGCCCGGAACCTCTCCGGACCCTGGCCGGAACTTCCGTCCCCAGGAACTTCCGGGCACCAGAATTTCCATCCCCTGTTTCAGCAGCTTCCGAGGTACTACTGAGTGGTGCAAACTCTTTGTGTAGCCTGGAACCTGTCTGGAACATGGCCGGAACTTCCTGGGTCCAGAACTTCCATCCGTCGCCGGAACTTCCAGGCCTCGCAGAAATCTGCCTCCAATGGCCAGATTCCATCCCCACCTATAAATAGTCTTCTTCTTCCTCACGAAGAATGTGACGACTCCATTTCTCTCACCTCCATTTTCAGACCTCGATTTCTTGGAGATCTCCCTCCTTAGCCAACCAAAGCTCTTGATCTTTTAAGAAGCGAAGGATAAGTGCTCGATCTACAAATTCACCAAAGCGAAAGTTGATTCCCCCCTTGTTTTTGTAGTGCATCTTGTTACTCTTGGAGGTTGGAGACTCCTAAGCGGTAGGAGTGCTCCGGCGAGGAATCGACCCATGTGATTTCCCCTGGAAAGTTTGTGAGGGTTTGGAGACCACCCCAAGGTCTACCACTAGTGGTTGAGAAACGCCTTCGTGGTGTTGTCTCAAAGAGAGAATAGGGTGAGCCTTCGTGGCGTTGGTGTGCCTTCCTGGTAACATCGACCTCTCTAAACGGTGACATAGCTTCCCTCCAAGGAAGTGAACATCGGCATATATCCTCGTCTCTCGGAGTTGCGGTTATTCCTAACCCTAAATCTCTACATGTGTTTACTTGTCTCTTAGCACTTACTTTATATCACATTGTGCTTGCTTACTTATATATTTGTCTCACTTGTTTATCTTGCTTAGCTCATTAGTATCATTCTTGCATTTGTTAGGCTCACTTGCATATTCCGCATTATTGCCTAAAATTGCTAAGTAATAAGTAAAATTTGTAATTGTACCTATTCACCCCCCCCCCGTCTAGGCCCATCTCGATCCTTTCACCTCCAAAGTAGTATGAATGTCCTGCCAGCAATGCTCTTACCAATCTTCTTTGAATGCCTGCTCAGTATGAAGGTCCGGTCTAGTTTCTCATCGAATATAAAGGTAATAATATATATGACAGAGAAAAAGTTCCAGAACCTAAAGTCTCATGACTGCCACGTGATTACTACACAACTACTTCCGGTTGCATTGAGGGGGCTTCTACCAGAAAACGTTCGATTAGCCATTGTGAAGCTATGGTCATTCCTCAATGCAATCTCTCAGAAGGTGATCAATCCAGAAATCCTACCCAGGTTAAGGAGTGATATTGCGCAATGTCTTGTCAGTTTCGAGCTGGTGTTCCCACCATCCTTCCTCAATATCATGACGCACGTTCTAGTTCATCTAGTCTATGAGATTGTCATTCTGGGCCCTGTATTTCTACACAATATGTTCCGCTTTGAGAGGTTCATGGGACTCCTAAAGTAATATGTCCATAACCGCGCTAGGTCAGAAGGAAGCATCTCCATGGGCCATCAAACAGAGGATGTCATTGGGTTTTGTGTTGACTTCATTCCTGACCTTAATAAGATTGGTCTCCCTCAATCACGGTGTGAGGGGAGACTGAGTGGAAAAGGCACACTAGGAGGGGACTCAATAATATGTAGGAACGGGCATTCTTGGTCTCGAGCACACTACATAGTTCTACAGAATTCTACCTTGGTGACCCCGTATGTCGATGAACACAAGAGCATTCTGCGATCCAAACACCCGGACCAGTGTGACGACTGGATTACATGTGAACACATCAGGAATTTTGGCAGTTGGTTGCAAACACGTCTCAGGTGTGACAACACTGTTTCTAATGAGTTGTACTCGTTGGCGAGGGAACCATCTTCGACTGTAATGACTTACAAAGGGTACGAGATAAATGGGAATAAATTTTACACGATCGTGCAAGATCCAAAGATCACCAACCAAAACAGTGGTGTCCGCTTTGATGCGGCAACCAAGAGTAGAAAGGACACATATTATGGTTACATAGTGGACATATGGGAACTTGACTATGAACATGATTTTAAGGTCCCGTTGTTTAAGTGAAAATGGATCAGTCTGTTAGGAGGCGGGTTACAGATAGACCCACCGTACGGACTGACAACAGTGGATCTAAACAATCTTGGGTACATAGACGAACAATTCGTCCTAGCCAATGATGTGGCGCAGGTTTTCTATGTGAAGGATACGTCTACCAAACCGAGAAAAAGAAAAGATAAGGAAGCAAATACATCATACGATGAGCCAAAGCGCCACATAGCTCCTTCAGGAAAAAGAGACATCGTGGGATTGGAGGGCAAGACAGACATGTCTGAAGACTATAAAAAGTTTCATGAAATTCCTCCCTTTAAAGTCAAGGCTGACCCAAGCACCCTGTTAAACTATGAAGATTATCCATGGTTACGGTGCAATAAGAAAAGGACACAAGTGAAGAAAAAGTGAATACTTTCTATCCACAACTATTATGATGATGCCTTTGATCTAGAATATCACTGCAGTTACATGTGAAAAATGAAATGCCTTTTGTAACAGATGAGTTTCCGTCCGAAACCCTGATACTTGGAAAAAGATTGTCTATTTTGTACATGAAGTGCATCCAGTTTTTGTCGTAACCCTCTCAACTTTTAGCACATGCTATGTGGGTGAAATGATGATACCATGCCAACTTTCAGCCGTTTCAGAGTTCATTTGTAGTGCTTTTCAATTTCAGGGTCATTTTGCTCAAAACATCAGTAAATGCATGAAAAATACCCAATGAAGTCAGAAAGGGTTGAAAATTGATGATGTGGCTTTGAATGGTGCATTTTGAACACAAAAAATTCTGGAGTTCAAATAAGTTCAAAATAATGAAATCCCTTTGTAATAGATGAGTTTTCGTCCGAAACCCTGATACTTCGAAACAGATCGTCCATTTTGTTTACGAAGTGCATCCAGCTTTTGCCATAATCTTCTCAACTGTTTAGCACGTGCTATGTGGGTGAAATGATGATACCATGCCAACTTTCAACCTTTTCAGAGTTCATTTGTAATGCTTTTAAATTTCTGGGTCATTTAGCTCAAAGAATGAACTGATAGCAAAAGAATGAACTAATAGAAAAAAGAATGAACTAAAAATAATCAATTACAATATTCTGTTATGATCAACTAAAACAAAACTATAATATTCTTCAATAGCAAAAAGAATAAACTATAAAGCTTTTATAAAACTCCAATAGCAAATGGAATCAACTAAAAAGCTTTTATAAACCTCTAGTATTATTGAAACTAAAATTATATAAAATTTATGCAACTAAAATTATCAAAGTATTTTCTGTTCAAAACATTAACAGCAAAAAGAATTTTCATAAAGGATTTTTTGTGAGAAACTTTAATAGCAAAAAGAATTATCATAAACATTTTTTTGGTTAGAAAACAAAATAACAAAATACGTTTTTTAATATTATGATAAAACACAGTAATATTAAATAGCAGGAAAAAGAATCACTCCAAAATTTATTTTTATAGTAAAGTTAATCACAAACTAGTGATTCACATTTAAACTATTCAAAGTTGAAAACTAATGGCACTAACAGAAAGTTTATAATTTTTGTGACCTAAAAACAAAAAGAATTTAAAAAATAAAGCAAAAAACAAAAGAAAATAAATAATGCAAAAAATAAAACAAAAAACTGGAAAAAAATTAAAAAAATGCCACCTACTGGGCCACCACGGCCTGAATACGACTAGAAACCCAACCATGGGCCAGGATTCAGGCCCGCAGAAGGCCCAGTAGGCCCGTGGGCATAACAATGTCAAATTAGGCCCGCAAGCCTGCATTGGAGAGGAGCTCGAGAGGGCAGCGATAGTGGGGCTTATAAACCACTCTGAGCCCCTCTCAACTAGCGAGGTGGGACTAAACATTTTGGTCGCGGGCAGCAGCACAAGGCCTTTGGTCCGGGTTGGTGGCACCAACCAGGACTAAAAGGGGGCATTGGTCCCGGTTGGTGCCATGAACCGGTACCAATCCCCCCCTTTAGTCCCGGTTGGTGCCACCAACCGGGACCAAAGGTCTCCTTTTCCCGCCCTTTGGGCTGCTGAAAAGAGACCTTTGTCCCGGTTGGTGGCACGAATCGGAACCAAAGGTGGGCATTGGTCCCGATTTGAGCCACCGGCCAGGCCCAAAGGGTTTGGTATATAACCAACACTTGTGAAAAATTTTAGAGTTCATCTCACAGTTGCCCCCGACAACGCTGACCTCCTCGACCCTGCCAGGCTGCCCCGACGCTGTCGCCGTCGCCCGTGCCCTTGCCCCGCCCCTGAGCCCACGGTAAAGCTGTCCGCCGCCCCCGAGCGAGCCCGGCCGCACCCCGGCCCGCCCCCACCGTTGCTGCCATCGCCGGCTCCATCATGCGCCGCCCCTGTCGTCGTCCTTGCCAGCCGACGTCGTCCGCCGCCTCGAGCGCCTCGACAAAGCCCTTCCTGCCCGCCTCACTGCCGCCGTAGTCGCCGCCTCATTGTCGCCCTCGGCGACCGCCCCCGCTATGGGCCACCGCCGCCCCGGCTATTTTTTTTCATTTGTTATATGATGAATTTTTTGTTCATATATATATATATATATAACGTATATATGTATGTATGTGGCTATATGTATGTAGATGTTCATAATGTATTCATGTTTTATGTTCTGAGCATTTTTTTGTTCATATATGTATTTTTTGTTCATATGTGTATTAATTTTTTTGTTCATATATCTATTTTTTCCATGTATATATGTATGTGGCTATGCATGTATAGATGGATAGCATTTTTTTCCATGTATGCATTGTCATTGATGATATAACCCCTCCCCGATAACTTCGACATGAGGGGGTAGGGGGTCGATATACCCTCTCCCTGATAACATTTTTTTTCATGTATATATGTCGTCGTTGTCGATATACCCCCGCCCCGATAACTTCGACATGAGGAGAAGAAGAAGGAGAAGAAGAGGAGAGGGAGAAGAGGAGAAAAAATAAGAAGAGGAAGAAGAAGAAAAAAATAGAGGAGAAGAAGAAAATGTAGAAAAAATCTATTTTTTCTTCTTCTCCTCTATTCCTTCTTCTTCTGCTTTTTCTTCTATTTTTTTTTCTATTTCTTCTTCTTCTTCTCCTCTTTTTTTCTACAGACGCCGCCGCTCCGGCTGCTCCGGCGCGGCGGACCACTCCGCCTACTTCTACTACTCGTCAGCAGCAACAGAAGAGAGCTGCCGCCGCTCCGGCATCTACCAGTACAGCCAGAGGCGGGAGGCAATAAAGATTTGGTCCATCTCTCAAGCCTGTAGAGAAATTACCATATGAGATGACTTCGGGGAAAACACGAAGATCGTTGAAGCCCAAGTGAAGGACTTCTTTGAAACGTGAAGAGCTATGAAACATCCACCTCGGGAGGAGAAGATAGATCCGGCGAAAGCGACGCACACTATCAATGCCCTGAAGTGACCACCACCGCCTTCGCCGGATAACAAACATCTCCACTGTCTTAAAAAGACATTGCAAGAAGCGCGCTGGTCGGGTAGAACTTCAAGTGACAAAAGGTTAAAAGAACGAAGAAGTGTGAAAAAATTCCCCAGCTCGGAGAACAGGAGAACCAATCATTCCCCCCACTCAAGGTGTCTAGCGATATCGTTGCAAATCAGCCGCTGATGTTGCCCGGTACCAATCTTGGTGATTACCTGCCTGACGATGTAGATTTTGATACAATGGAGGTGGACGAATTCAAATACCATTACGGGAAGCCTCTCGTCAAACATGTCACTCTTGCTCTAACAACGATGATGCGAAGATTCCATGAATGGTACATGAAAATCTGCAGCGAGTCTGGGAAGGATGCTTTGTCCATGATAATTAAAGAGGACCACGACTTCATTGGCCAAGAACTGTTAACTATTGATTTTGACAAGTTTTTACAGTTCTACAATCCAAAGGCCCTCGACAAATCACTTGTGGCTTGCTACTGTCTGTAAGTACTACTTTCTGTAATTAAGTCTCTCTATATATATAGCTCAGCTCTTTTATTGCATGTATATATAATTATCCTCACTATATTATGCAGATTGAAGATCGTCGAATGCAGAAAAGCACAAATATATGACATTGGGTTCATTAACCCAAATGACATACATGAATGGACGGTTCAAAAGAATGTCACAGAAACCGAGGACAACTTGCCACAATCGTTGCTCAAAAATCAAACCAAAGATACAATACTCTTTCCTTACAACTTCAAGTGAGTGTTACTGCCTTGTGCATATTCGGTTTCCCTTATTACTCGAGGTTATAGTCATGTAATTGATGAGTTGTGCATGCGTGCGCAGCTTCCACTTTATTCTCCTAGTGATTAAGCTTGAGAAGGGAGAAGTAACCGTCTTAGACTCGAGACGAAAAGATCCCGAGGGCGGACATGACTCGAATGCTCCAGAAGTAAGTTCAATCGATCATTATCGCACCATATCGGCAACTTTGTTCATTTCCTGATATCATGTAATTATTTTCTTTGTCTGGCAGGGTTTGGAAAGAGTGCACCGCAATTTCTTTGCGACTGCCAACCAAGCTAACATTTAAACACCCAAAAGTAAGTACTACTACCTAGGTCCGCACATCTCCCATTGATTCTGCCTAGTTTTATCAATACCATTTAGCATGCTTTCTTATCAGTTTGATTGACCTTTATTTCTCATAAAGTGCTTGTGGCTGGACCAAGGAAATTATTTCTGTGGATACTACGTTAGCGAGTTCATTTACATCGAGACGGCAAAGAATAAGCGGGGCTACTATGAAAAACAGTATAAAGTGCGTAAGAAAAAAATATTAACAATTGTATTTTATTACCATCATTTGTGTTGAGTTTCATTCATACACATGCATTGACCCTCTTCTTCAATTTAGATCTGGCAGCAACGGGATGAGGTCCTACCACATGATCGCATAAAAGCAATTCAAGAGGAATTTGTGGAATTCTTTCTTGACCACGTCATCAATAAACCCGATGAATACCATGTGGGACTTGACTTCAGATATTAGGGATTGTAATAGATCATATATTGTATATATGTAGCTAGTAGCGTCGGATATATATACAAAAACTTGTTGTTCGACCAATCTCTCGGTGAAGGAGAGGTCGATCACTTCCCTCTGTATATGTTCATGACGATCTTCTTTACTTAATGGTTTCCTTCATTTTCTTACTAGCTAGCAAGTCGAGTCCTCTCTATACGTATAGTACGTAGCGTCGACCAAGCACGGAGATAAGAGAGGTCACTTCTCTCTATTAGCTAGCTAACACAATATATGAAACCCCTAATTAAATTAACCCTCCAAAACCCCCAAACCCCCCCCCTCCTTTAAAAGAAAACAAAAACCCCAGCTGCTGAGCCGCTGACGCGTGGATGCCTTTTGGTCCTGGTTGGTGTTACCAACTGGGACCAAAGGCCCTCCTGCCAGGGCTCGCCGCAGCGGCCACGTTGAGCCCCACCTGTCCCGGTTCATGAGCGAACCGGGACTAAAGGTCATGGGCTTTAGTCCCAACCCTTTAGTCGCGGTTCTAGAACCGACACAAATGGGCCTTTTTCCACTAGTGTTCGTCCTTCAACGGTTGCATGTGCACATTCATATTCTTCCCCGCATAGTTGGGCCCTCGAATTATCAACATCAGGAAATGTTCTTTCTTTGCATAATCTGTCCGGGGGGAAGATTGAGTGGAATGACAAATACGGGCCAACAACTGTATTGGGTTGCCGTTAGACCACACTAAACACATCCGTGCTGATGGCGACTCAAGGATGCCTCGGATCTGCCGCGTTGTCGTCATGTAATGCATCGAACGCTTCCATGCTTCACCGTCCTATGTGTGCACCATCATTAGCTTCCCATCTGCATCTAGTTGGGTTCTTTTGCCTGTTTTGTGCCATGTCATCTGTCTTGCCGTCTCTTCGACCATGAAAAGAAGTTGAAGTCTTGGTACGGTTGGCATATACTGAAGAACATTAACAGGGATTTTGGTCCGCGTCTTCTCACCCATACTGTTGTCTACCACAACATACCTGGATGACTTGCAAATGGGACAATAGTTCAAGTCTGCATACTGAAGCCTAAATAAGGCACATCCATTCTCACAGGCATGTATCTTCTCATAGGGCATCTCAAGAGCACGGAGGATTTTGTCTGACTGGTATAGGTTTGCAGGTAGTACATGGCCTTTGGGTAGAAAACGTCCAAATACTATCATCATTGCGTCGTACCATTCTCTGCCCAAGTTGAACTGAGCCTTCAGAGCCATTATTTGTGAGATGGCATCCATCTTACAAAGCTCAGTGTGCTCGTGGAGAGGACGTTTTGAAGAATCCAACATTTCATTGAAGGCCTTTGCAGATTCCTCCATCTCATCATCCGAGTCCCAAGCATCATCAAAGTCTTGCACAATGTCTTGCATCCCGGTACCATGCTCGTCGGTGCAACGACGAAGAACATCAGCTCTGGCGCGTTGGCCAGACTCGCCATGAAATGTCCACACCGTATAATCTGGCGTAAAACCCCTCTTCTGCAAGCGTTTGCCCATTTCATCCTCTGTCCTCTTGTGCCAATTGTTGCACCCAGCACAGGGGCACCAGGTTGTCCCTTGGAAATTTGCAAATGTGGCTATCAGAAACCCCTTGGTTTTTGTTAACCATTCAATGGTCATATCTTTCCACGCACGATCACTCATCTTGCCTCGCTATCTGACACATAAGAAATATATATATAAATTAATCAGCATGTATATATTCATTAGTTAATGGAGTTTGTCACTTTTATTACGTCCATGCAACCTAGACGCTAATAGGTAAAGATAGGTTCTAATCCCTCCCGAATATGTGTGGATTGGGTTCGTTTTCCCATGCTCTACTCCGGATCCGACGCAAAATTTCGGCAGCACCTCCCCGCTGTTCTCCTGATACACGTCTCGGCAATAAGCAGAGAGGATGTGTACCCGGAGAACAACAGGGAGGCACTGACGAAATTCTGCATCGGATCCGGAGCAGAGCATATGGGAAAACGAACCCAATCTACACATACTCGGGCTGTCCATGGATAACGTTGGACCATTCGAAAGAATCAAGGTTACAAATATGCAAATGCATGCGTATTTATACATGTAACCCTTTCGAATGGGAGACGCATAGTGGTCACGCATACTGATGATTGAAGACACCTATAACTAGCAAGTTTCATCGGCACGAAGATCAGATCAGAGAAAATTAAATGGGGAGGAGGAGATGTCATTTGTGCTAATGCATGAACCCAGGGGCGGAGCTCATCGAACACTAGACCCTCACAGCGACGAAAAAACTGCACATTTTAAATTGAAAGATGAGTTTCATAGCAATATTGGTTTTTCCGTCAACCTAACTAAATATTTACAACAGGACGAGCGGGTTAGGGGGTTCCTGGCGTCGATGGAACCCTAAATACATGTGGCGCTCGGTGTTGATCACTAGATCCATGTCCCACAAGTGACGCCGGCGCCTGGCGTCCCGCAACAATAGTTCTGGTGGCCGATGACGGTCGAACACCTTTGCAAATTTGTCTGTCAGCCTTTGCAATGAGGATTAAAGCCAAGTTTTGAAAGTTCAAACAACCAAACAAGCTTGAGTCAGTTTGGGTATTTCAAGTTTCAACACTTCCCTTTTAATCGTCATCGCAGAGGCTGCCAGACAAATTCGCAATGGTGTTTGACCACCATTGACGCCGAGAACTGTTGCTGCGGGACACGGGACGCATGTGTCACTTGTGGGACGTGGATGTAGTGTTTGACACCGACGCCCACATGTATCTCACACCGACGATACTTGCTATTTAGGGTTCCATCGACACCGAGGAACCCCCTAACACCTCGGCGACCGGCGACCCCCTGAGCCACTGGCTCCACAATCTATCCCCTCGGCGACCGGCGACCCCTCGACCCCTCGTCTTCTTCTTCTTTATCTTCTTCTTCTTCCTCTCTTTTACTTGTTTTTATTCATGTTTAAACTAAATGTAACCTAAACTAAACTATAAACTAAATGTAAACTAAATAAACTAACCTAAACTAAAATAAACTAAATTAACCTAAACTAACCTGAACTAAACTAGCCTAAACTAAACTAACCTAAACTAAACAAACATAAACTAAATCTAAAAGAACAGAAAAAACAAAACAACTCACAGGGAGGGGCGGGCGGCGGCGGGGGGGTGGGGCACGATGGCCGGGCAGGGCGGCCGGCGAAGGTGGTGGTGCGGGCGGCGGCGGCTCGTGCACGTGGGTGGGGCGGGCGGCGGCGACGGGGTGGCTCAGGCACGGCGGAGGTGGCTCGGGCTCGGGCGCCTGGGCGGGGCAAGGGCTCCGGGTGGCCGGGCTGGGGCGGAGACAAGGGCGGGCGGCGGGCACGGCGGGGAGAGGTGCTGTGGCGGCGGGGCGGGGCAGCGGGGCGGCTCGGGCATGGGGGCGGCGACGCGGGTGTGGTGAGGGGAGGTTGAGAGAGGGGTGGGCTGGCCGCTTTTTAGGTTAGATCCCAGCTCTTTGTCGTCTGCTAGCAGACGACAAAGAGCCTAGCTAACGGACGTTAGTTTGGCCACTTTCTGTGTCGTTCGCTAGGTGACGACAACGAAGCTTTGTCGTCTGCTAGCAGACGGCAAAGAACATGGTCATTAGGTGCTTCTCCAAGTGGTCCTCCCTCCCTCTTTGCCGTCTGCTAGCTGGGTGTCGAAATTGTTTAGGTCTTGCAGAAGTTGAAATTGGTACTATGTGGGAATTTGCGTGTAGCAAAGTAGGATGGTCATAGCATGTCATGCCTTGAGTGATACCGACATGTGTAGGCTTTCTAATACTGCTTATTCTCGATTGACAAGGCATCAAGAAAAAATTAGTATGCTTTGATCCATGCCACATCTGTTGGATGCAAACTCTTGGTACTTCCTACATTTCAGTACATTTTTGGTGTTGTTACGTGGTAAGGAAAGGCTATGTAGTTAACTTCAAACCTGGGCTCCAAGTACATTTCGCTCGTTGTAATTGCCAACAATTGAGCTATTTATATGAAGTATCTTAACTGTGCAATCCATTTATCATTTACTGTTTTTTGTATAAAGTATTTTCCATTTTATTTTTGCAATTCATTCCCACTATCTCATCATACAAGGTAGTCCTGGTTTTTCTTTAGACTAGACCCCGTTTGAAAACTTCTCCGAACATTCTTGTTAAATATGTCGAGTATTTCTGTTGTTTCTTGTTCGAGGCATATTTTTTGTACTGAGGTATATTGGTGTTCTTATGTCCAATCTTGCATTTCAAATTTCGTAAGCTATTGACCATGCATACAATCGAAATTCATAATGTATTGCAACATGGCTAGTGTTGGATGGTATGTGGATGTGACTCTGTCGCTCAGTATAATTATATGTTTGCAATTTAATCTCCCAAAGATGTAGCTATTCAGTTTCATGCAGATTGTGCCCATTGACGCTGCTACCTTTGGGGCGTCGCTATGGTATGGATTGATGAACACGGGGCGTGTTTCTTCCCTGTGCCGTGGAGCGGGAGGACGTGGAGGAGGGGCCAGCCCGAGCTGGACGATGGGGCGTCTTCGCAGACCGAGAAGCTGCGACATGCACCTCTTGCCGCATCAATCTCCTTAGGTCAGATACAGTCCAGGCTTTTGAATTTGGGTCTTGATCGATGGCAAGCATGAACCTGCCTGTACCATAATTCATAAGACACGGTTACCGGTTGGGGATTCGTTGCGAAAGAATTTGCAATATATTCGATGTTTGTTTAGCATTTGGTTTCTATATCTTAAAACAATTGAGAAAAGTGTTGTAGTTACACTAACAATTCATAAAAGTGAAATATACATATTTTTTCAAGCTGAAGAAAAATCGGAAACGTGCTTGACATCAATGGTACTATTTTATAATGCAGTAAATTGACTAGGTGATGGTTTGGTTTGTGAAAGGGATTAAGATGAGCAGACCAAAAGTGTTGGTCATGAAATGTGTTCCGGATACACTGCTAAGCAGTCAACCAAACAACGGCAGCTTAGTGGGCGGTTGACAATCTGGTAGCGCAGAGCAACAAACTCATGAGGCGCGCCATTGCGCGCCCTCGCCTCTAGTTGAGTGCAAGATGCGCGCGGTCGAGTTGAGTCAAGCCTGTCAGTGACCCATGACTTGTGGTATCACTAGAGCGTAATCAATCAACAATTTTGCATTTGTGAATTGTTTCTCTGGCACACCGTTACTCCATCACTATAAGCATTGATTTTCCATTGAGATGTATGGCCAGCTTTGCCAACTCTTCGAAACGCTTGTAGGTCAGGAACCTGACCTCTCGTCAAAGCTGTGGAGAAGGCTGGTTGCAAGCCTCTAATGGTTGCTCTACCGGTTGTCGAGCACGCGGGTCTGCAAGGCCTCATCCAACGACCCCGGCGAAAAGGGAAACAGATGCCATAGGATGTCGTCAGAGAGGAGGCCAAAGCGATGATCGACAACTTCCGCAACAATAGCAAGCATTCCTTAGAACATTGGCAGGTGTTGCTCGGAAGCAGGAAAACAAAAATCATCAGAAAAGGGAGAACAAAGAAGGAATATGTTACCGCAACTGTCAACTCATCACTCGTGGCATCCAACGACCCCATTCACTCTCTTATATATCTGTAGATATCAAATATGAGACTTACAACAAACCATCATACTCAGCACAAGATGACCAGAATCAAAACAAAGACATCAAGTTTCAGACTAGACAGATACAAGAGGTATAGAACCACATTCATGGCTTTAGGACCAAGATGAAACATTGAAACGGAATGATAATTTTAACTTCAACTTCTGAGGTGAAACTCAAGCAACAACGCGACTATTTCTTCAGATCAAAATGATAGTGTTGTTCCCACAATCTTCAACATATCAAGATAAAACTTGCGTCGCTACCTCACCCAAAATTATTAGCGCACATGGACACCCAGGATTTCTGATGCATGTACAGTTTCTGGTGTATACTGATGATGCACATGAGCATAAGAGATGAATTTACAATTTAGGTATATAATGATGATCTACAAAATATGTATGTAGGCATCATTTTGATTACCAGCAATTATAGAAACATATTAACGTTCTAACCATCATTTAGATTCCTGGCAGATTCCTAACAAAGTGGAAAACGTTTTGCTGAGTTGCACCAAAAAACCATGGAAGACAGATTTCTGGCAGAGACCAAAGATGGGAAGCAGAAACAGAACTCCACGGTTACAGGCCAATGGCCAACACATGGCCACCGTTACAGATGACTCTTTGGAGAAACAACAAATCTGAAGAGATTTCCTGCATGGCTAGTACAGATCTAGACACATCAGAAATTTGTGCTAATTATTGTAGTGTCATCAACAATTACAGAATAATAATCTGTGTTGAAATATAATAGTCATTCTAAACTCCAAAGGTCGCGCCACCAGGTGTCCAGCATGCAGGTCTGCAGGGCATGGTCCACCGGAAGAAAGGACAACACACGCCATAGGAGCTCGTTGGGGAGGTTTCGAAAACGGTCTCGTATAAGCCAATTTTAGCCCATGGGAAACTAAAATAAATTTATTTTATACTAATTTTTTATATTTTTAAAACTTATTTGAGCATGTTGTAGTGGTAACAAGTATGAATTTCTAGTATTATTTATTTGACATAATTAATTACATGACAAAAATATCCTAATCTATTATATTTTTTATACCATTGAAAAAACATTTCTGCTTTCCCAAATTTAATATATATTTTTTAACAAAATTTCAATCTTACTTTTTGTATACTAAAACTATATAGTGTATACACAGATTTATGGTAGATATCTCTAAAGTATATAGTCTAGCACATACCTTAATATCAATGTTTTCTATATGATTAGGTAAGCATATTTGTAGAAACTTCAAGTGCATGCATAGAACTATTGTCGTGATTCTTTACCCATTTTTTCATGGTCAAATATCTGCAGAAATTTATTTTTTGCCTACGTGCGTGCGTGCGAACAACATTGTGGAGTCTTGATGTTGTTGGTCGCCCCAAAATGGAGTTCCCCATTAGTACTCGTTCCATTATCGTACCTAAATATGATACGTGTGCAAGGACAAAAATACAGTGATATTATTTCTCCACCGCTCATATGCGCCTCTGCATGATGTGCTTCCCTCGCGCGGCAGAAAATTCCTCTTATGCACAGCAGGCCACCCCGAGCATCTTTTTGTCTTGTTGTTATTCCCAAGGGAAAGGTGGGGGAGCTCCACAACCACCGTCGCTACGATAGCCCTCTCATAGTCATAGAGGGCCTCTGGAGTAAAAATCCTGCCTAAGGTATCGTGACTCAGCCAGTCAAGGCCATCGATGAGCAGGTTCAGAGTGGGCGACAAAGCAGGGCTCAAAAATGTAGGAGCCTCCATAATTTATTTAAGTACGTAGAGAGAGAGAGAGAGAGAGAGAGAGAGAGAGAGAGAAATCCCATATGAACTAAAAAACATTGTTAAAATCTTTCATATTTGAATTAGTTGGACTCCCATTCAAGGTTGACAAAGAGGCTCGTGAGTGTACTTATGTGCTTCAGAACCACGACATCAATTTTCAACCCTTTCAGACTTCATTTGTTATTTGTCATGCATTTACTGATTTGTTGAGCTAAATGACCCTGAAATTGAAAAGCAATAGAAATGAACTATAAAAAGGTTGAAAGTTGGCATGGTATCATCATTTCACCCACATAGTATGTGCCAAATGTTGAGAGGGTTAAGGCAAAAACAGGATGCACTTTGTGGACAAAATGGACAATCTCTTTTGAAGTATCACGGTTTTGGGCTAAAACTCATCTGTTACAAAGGCATTTCATTTTATTAAACAACTCCAGACTTTTTGTGCGTTCAGTATGCACCATTCAAAGCCACGTCATCAATTTTTAACCATTTCTGACTTCATTTGTTATTTTTCATGCATTTACTGATTTTTTAGCTAAATGACCCTGAAATTCAAAAGCACAACAAATGAACTCTGAAAAGGTTGAAACTTTGCTTGGTATCATCATTTCATCCACATAGCATGTGCCAAAAAGTACAGAGGGTCACGGCAAAAATAGGTGCACTTTGTATACAAAATGGACGATCTCTTTCGAAGTGGTTTTGGGCTAGAACTCATCTTTTACAAAGGCATTTCATTTTTTAAATCTTATTTCAACTCCAAACTTTCTGTGCGTTAAGTATGCACCATTCGAAGCCACGTCATCAATTTTCAACCATTTCTGACTTTAGTTGCTATTTTTCATGCATTTACTGATTTTTTTTAGCTAAATGACCCTAAAATTGAAAAGCACTACAAATGAACTATGAAATGGTTGAAAGTTGGCATGGTATCATCATTTCACCAACATAGCATGTGCAAAAAAGTTGAGATGGTTACGGCAAAAACAGGATGCACTTCGTGTACAAAATGGACAATCTCTTTCGAAGTATCAGGGTTTTGGGCTAAAATTCATCTGTTGCAAAAGGCATTTCATTTTTTTAAACTTATTTCAACTCTAGACCTTTTGTGTGTTCAGTATGCATCATTCGAAGCCACGTCATCAATTTTCAACCATTTCTGACTTCATTTGCTATTTTTAATGCATTTACTGATTTTTTGAGCTAAATGGCCCTGAAATTGAAAAGCAGTACAAATGAACTCTCAAATGGTTGAAAGTTGGCATGGTATCATCATTTCACCCACATAGCTTGTGCTAAATAGTTGAGAGGGTTAGGGCAAAAACTGGATGCACTTCGTGTACAAAATGGACAATCTCTTTCGAAGTATCAGGGTTTCAGACAAAAACTCATCTGTTACAAAGGCATTTCAATTTTTTAAACTTATTTGAACTCCAGACTTTTTGTGCATTCAGTATGCACTATTCAAAGCCACATCATCAGTTTTCAACCATTTCTGAGATCATTTGCTATTTTTCATGCATTTACTGATTTTTTAGCTAAATGACCCTGAAATTGAAAAGCACCACAAATGAACTCTGAAAAGGTTGAAAGTTGGCATGGTATTATCATTTCACCCACATGGCATGTGTGTCATGGAATTGTCACGTCAAATGTCCTAGTGTGAGGACTTAGTCGTGGAGCTATCGCAACGAGATTATCTTAAAGGGGTTAAACCGGACAAAGGACACTGGGAGTTTATACTGGTTCGGCCCCTTGTGGTGAAGGTAAAAGCCTACGATCTAGTTGTGGTGGAATTGCTAGGGTTTCGATAACCAGGGAGCGAATACGCGTAACCTGGTTGTCGAGTTGTTGTTTCTTGTCCCTTCCCCGGCTTTTCATCATCAGACTCGGGGTCCTTGGTACCATCAGAGTCAGTGTATTTAACCAAGGCTGCCATGAGCGTCCCCGTGTCATTACAATGATGTTTAAGCCGCCCCAGTTTCAGCTTCAGGGGCTTGAAACGACAATTGCCCTCTAACGTCAAGACCGCTGAATCGGCATAATCTCTGAGACCCGGCACACCCAATGAGTCGTCGAATCACCATCTTCTTGGACACAGGCGTCTAGGTCCACAATTGACATGGGCTCCTTGCATGTGTCTTTAAAATTCTGGATAAACCGGTTCTTCAACTCGGCCCATGATCCGATGGAGTTAGCTGGGAGCCCTTTTAACCAAGTTCAGGCCGTCCCTTCCATCATAAGTGGGAAATAATTAGCACACGCAGCTTCACTAACATCCAGCAATTCCATGGCCATCTCATAACTCTCAATCCACGCCTCAGGAGATAAATCGGCTGTATAGTTAGGCACCTTGCGAGGACCCTTGAAATCCTTGGGTAAGCGCTCATTGCGCAAGGCTGACACTAAACACGGCACACTCAAGTTTCTAATGGTCACACCTGTTTCCAATGAAGTCGTTGAATGAACCGGAGTAGGCTGACGTGCAGCATACTACGCAGCTAACTCGGCTTCTCGAGACGCTCTGCCCTAGTCCACTACGCCCTGAGCATCAGCTCCCCCTCCTGCCGGGTTAGGCCTACGGGGCGGATTATGATTCCGTCCACTGCTGGACATGGACGGCTCCTCGATATGCCTGCTGTAACTCCAGCTCGGGCGAGGGGTTGAATGAATCATGTCTCGACTATACGAATATGCCTGCTGCTGAACCATAGCCGTTTGAAGGAGATCTTTCGCCCGCCGTGTCTCAACTTCTGCCGGAGACTCGCCTTCTATTAGAATAGCTGCCAATCGCGACGCCGCAGCGATCGTGTTATCCAAAGGGGTAGCAAAATGACCCGGTGCTGCTGGAACATACTGAGGCGGGTCATGGTTCTGTCGAGGCGGGTCCGTCATCCGTGGCTGATCTAGCGCTCCTGTCCCAGGTGCTTCAACACGGTTTACCGCAGCCGGGTTACCGGTTCCCGCTCCTGGCGTGTTAAAGAGATTCCTTTCTTCATAAACCGGTGGTAGATGAGGCCGATGCCTCCTCCTCATCATGTCGTTTGAAGCGTTCTGAGCCAACATGAGCCGGTAAGATTCTGCATGAATCCACTGTGCCTGAGCATCCAAAGCGGCCTGCTCCTCAGCCATCCTGGTTTCCTCAGCAGCCATGTCCTCCTTGGCCTGAGCTATCTGATCTCATAGCTTCGTGACCTCCGCATTATGCTGATCTCGATTATCCGGGTTAACCTCTATGGTCAACAAACTATTCAAGGCATCCAATAAACCGGACATGACTTGAGACAGCGGGCGCACAGGGCCTCCTACCCCCGCTGCCGATCCGGAAATCATTGGTGCCGCAGCTGAGGAGTGCTGCGTGGGCTGCATACCAGCCATGAAGATCGCAACCCGGTTTGGCGGTTCAAGGGGGTTCGGAATACTGTCGCCATCGGAACAGCCCCCAAACCGGCCATCTTGCACTTGGTATAGTGACTCGGTCTCACCGGTGGATGATTCACCATCTGAGTAGACAACTGTCTCACCGTCGGACACCGGTTTAGATTCTGCATCATTGATGAATCCTACGAACGCACGCTTCATGGCGGGCTGAACCCGGGCGGGTTTTGCACGCTGAGCCGTCTCGATGAGGCCGGCGCAGATGTCCGGCTCAGGGCCCGGTTCGACGATCTTGCCAATGGAGACATGAATTCCTCCGAAGGGGACCCGGTACCCGTACTCGATTGAGCTGGCGTCAGGGCCCCAGCCTGCATCGTCGATGTAGAGCTTGCCGCGACAACTCTTGGTCATCCGGCCAACTGTGTATCCCTTGAGTCCTTTGAAATTGCCCTCTAAGAAATTGACACCATCGTGCGATAGCCCTGCGGTGGGTGCCAACTGTCGTGGAATTGTCACGTCAGATGTCCTAGTTTGAGGACTTAGTCGTGGAGCCATCGTAACGAGATTAGCTTAAGGGGGTTAAACTGGACAAAGGACACGGGGAGTTTATACTGGTTTGGCCCCTTGCGGTGAAGGTAAAAGCCTACGATCTAGTTTTGATGGAATTGCTAGGGTTTCGATAACCAGGGAGCGAATACGCGTAACCTGGCTCTCGCGTTGTTGTTTCTTGTCCCTTCCCCGGCTTTTCATCATCAAACTCGAGGTCCTTGGTACCATCAGAGTCAGCATATTTAACCAAGGCTGCCATGAGCGTCCCCATGTCATTACAATGACGTTTAAGCCACCCCAGTTTCAGCTTCAGGGCCTTGAAACGACAATTGCCCTCTAACATCAAGACCGCTGAATCGGCATTGATACGATCCGACAAGTGCAGAATTTCTGAGACCTGGTGGGCGCCAACCGTCGTGGAATTGTCACGTCAGATATCCTAGTGTGAGGACTTAGTCGTGGAGCCATCGCAACGAGATTAGCATAAAGGGGTTAAACCGGACAAAGGACACAGGGAGTTTATACTGGTTCGGCTCCTTGCGGTGAATGTAAAAGCCTACGATCCAGTTGTGGTGGAATTGCTAGGGTTTCGATAAACAGGGTGCGAATACGCGTAACCTGGCTCTCGAGTTGTTGTTTCTTGTCCCTAAACCGCCGCCGTGTCGTCCCTTTATATACACAGGTTGACACCCGCCGGTCTACAGAATCCCGAGACCGGTTCATAAACGTGTCCGGCTCGGTATCTACTCTTTCCTATCTTACATCACAAGTTACACGCCTATGGCGGTTTATGTCTATGGGCCCTAACCCACCTCTCTGCTTTGGGCTCCCTTGTTACGTTTCCTTCATAAGTCGTCGTCTTCTATAACTTCATGGGCTTCAGTATTACTAACCTCTCTGAGGATAAACCGGCCCCTCCTTGGCGGTTTATACCCACTAGTTATATCCCCAACAATGTGCAAAATAGTTGAGAGGGTTACGACAAAAACAGGATGCACTTCGTATAGAAAATGGACAATCTCTTTCAAAGTATAACTGTTTTGGTCTAAAACTCATCTGTTACAAAGGCATTTCATTTTTATAAACTTATTTCAACTCCGGACTTTTTGTGCGTTCAGTGTGCACCATTCGAAGCCACGTCATCAATTTTCAACCATTTCTGACTCCATTTGTTATTTTTCATGCATTTACTGATTTTTTGATCTCAATGACCCTGAAATTTTAAAGCACTACAAATGAACTCTGAAAAGGTTGAAAGTTGGCATGGTATCATAATTTCACCCACATAACATTTGCTAAAAAGTTGATAGGGTTATGGCAAAAACTGGATGCACTTCATGTACAAAATCGACAATCTCTTTCGAAGTACCAGGGTTTCGGACGAAAACTCATCTGTTAGAAAGGCATTTTATTTTTTTTAACTTATTTCAACTCCAGACTTTTTGTGTGTTTGGTATGCACCATTCAAAGTCGCGTCATCAATTTTCAACCCTATCTCACTTCATTTGCTATTTTTCATGCATTACTGATTTTTTTGAGCTAAATGACCCTGAAATTGAAAAGCACTACAAATGAACTCTGAAGAGGTTAAAAGTTGGTCTGGTATCATCATTTCACCCATATAGCATGTGCAAAAAAGTTGAGAGTGTTACGGCAAAATAGGATGCACTTCGTGTACAAAATGGACAATCTCTTTCGAAGTATGAGGGTTTCAGACAAAAACTCATCTGTTACAAATGCATTCATTGTTTTAAATAACCTAAGTATTACCAAATTGAATATAATTATAAAACACAGTAATATTAAATAGAAGGAAAATAATCGTTGAAAAATCTATTTTTAAAGTAAAGTTATTCACAAACAGTAATTCACACAAATTTCAAATAGTTCAAATTTAAACTATTCAAATTTGAAAACTACTGGCACTAATAGAAATTTTATCATTTTTACCTAAAGCAAAATGATTCACAAAGAAACTCTAAATAAAGCAAAAAAAACAACTCAGAAATGAAAGAAAATAAATAAAGCAAAAAAATTAAAAAACTTAAAAAACTTAAAAACAACTCGTCTACTGGGCCACAACAGCCTGCATACGACTAGACACCCAACCTATAATTGGGTCAGGATGCAGGCCTGCAAGGCCCAATAGGCCCACAAGGGCATCGCAGGCCTAGAAGGCCTACATTAGAGAGGAGCTCAATGTAGTGCCAGCGCCGGGGCTTATAAACAATTCGAGGCACCCCTCAACTAGCGAGGTGGGACTAAACATTCACCGTAGTGTGCCGTGCCAGGAACAGGTCTTTTGTCCCGGTTAGTGGCTCCAACCGTGATTAAAGACCCCCCTAGTCGCGGTTGGAGACACCAACCGGGATTAAAGGCCCGTGCTTCCTGCCGCTTGGCCTGGCCAAAATTGACATTTAGTCCTAGTTGGGGGCTCCAACCGGGACTAAAGGCCCCTCATATATAAGCTTCACTTAAATTTTTTTCATTCCCCCTCTGCTTCTTCATCTCTTCGACCACTATGAACAGAGGATCGCCGCCGCCCCCGATGCACCGCCTGCCCCGACGCAGTCGCCACCCCCGACGCACCGCCTGCCCCGACGCCATCGCCACCCACGCTGTCCCGCCCCGACGCTGCGCTGCCCTGTCGCCGCTTCACACGCCGCCCCTCCTCGAGCTCGCGCGCCGTTGCCGTCGCCGTAGCTAACGACTCGCCTCGCCGGCCGTCGCCGCTATGAGCCCCTACCGCCATGGCCGCCCTCCCATCGATCCAGCCCGCACACACACACACACACACACACACACACACACACACACACACACACACACACATTTTCTTATTTTCTGTTTTTCTGTTTTTTAGTTTTTTATACTTTTAGTTATATAAATGTTAGATGAATTAGATATATAAATGTTAGATGAATGGTTTTTTAGTTTTTTATACTTTTAGTTATAGAAATGTTAGATGAATTTTAGATATATAAATGTTAATTACATGAATTTTGACATTTTTCACTAGATGATTAGATGCCAGTGGTATCGTAAGGTGCTATACAAACGGTTTTTAACCCCTTTCCGCGACGGCATTTGGAACCGTCGCCAAGTGAGTGTGGGTGATAGGGGGGTCCTTCCCACACGACTCAGAAACCGTCGGGGATGGGCAAGCGGCTACTGACAATCCCCATAGAACAAACGTATGAGAAGCCGCCCCAGTCCCACATGTTACATCTCGACGTTACGTTTCTGATCAAAGAGACATCCCAAACGATTACGCCGCTATAGTCGTGTGAAAAAGGTGGACATCGACAGTTAATATGCCGATGTGTTTGTGATAGGTACGTTATTGCACCCGGTTCAAGAATGTAAAATGTGTGTGGTGCCTCTACTAACGCCAACACGTATATTTTCATAACTGTGTGCGATTGGTATTCCTGTCACACACGCACACTGGTTTGAAACGTTTGTTGTATTACCATGAATCGCGCACACATATGAGACGAAACCATGTGTGCGTCCGACGGGCATCGCAAATATTTCACGTCAAATAACCGTCTGTTTTATTTTTTCATCGCACACGCTGTTTTCTTTCTAACCATGTGCACATTATTTTATTCGCTCATGTACATTTTTTGGCTGTAATTTATTATTCGAATTGGAAATTTGAAATATGAAATGTGCAATTCAAATTCTCAGCACAATGGTTCAACAACGAATCCATAAATAAAATTGTTAGTACAATATGTTCAGTAATTACAGGATTAGACATCAATTAACTATGATGAACCACTATATTTACAGGCGATAAAGGTGAAGAGACAAGTGTAAATCGTTTTGACTGCCAATGGTGTTGAAGAAGCGGAATGCCCATAATGTGCCTTCCTGCATGTGCTACCTCTTGAGCTTGCGTTGGTTTTCCCTTGAAAAGGAAAGGGTGATGCAGCAAAGTAGCATAAGTATTTCCCTCAGTTTTTGAGAACCAAGGTATCAATCCAGTAGGAGACCACACACAAGTCACTGTGATACCTGCACAAACAATCAAGAACTTGCAACCAACGCGATAAAGGGGTTGTCAATCCATTCACGGTCACTCACAAAAGTGAGATCTGATAGAGATAGATAAATGATAAAGTAAATATTTTTGGTATTTTTGATGTATAGATTGGAAAGTAAAGATTGCGAAATAATAGATCGGAAACTAGAAAGATGTAAACGATATTAAATAATATGGAAAAGAGACTTAACATAATTGAAAAGAGACCCGGGGGCCATAGGTTTCACTAGTGGCTTCTCTCAAGATAGCATATATTACGGTGGGTGAACAAATTACTGCCGAGCAACTGATAGAAAAGCGCATAATTATGATGACCTCTAAGGAAATGATCATAAACATAGGCATCATGTCCGTGTCAAGTAGACTGACTCCTGCATGCATCTACTACTATTACTCCACACATCAACCGCTATCCAGCATGCATCTAGAGTATTAAGTTCATAAGAACAGAGTAACGCATTAAGCAAGATGACATGATGTAGAGCAATTAACTCAATCAGTATGATGAAAACCCCATCTTGTTATCCTCGATGGCAACAATACAATACATGCCTTGCTGCCCCAATTGTCACTTGGGAAGGACACTGCAAGATTGAACACAAACCTAAGCACTTATCCCATGAAAAGAAAGAGCAATCTAGTGGGCCAAACTAAACCGATATTTCGAAGAGAGTTGCAAAGACATCAAATCAAGCATATAAGAATTCAGAGAAGAACCAAATAATATTCATAGATAATCTAGTTCATAAATCCACAATTCATCAGATCTCGGCAAACACACGCAAAAGAGTATTACACCGAATATATCTCCAAGAACATCGAGGAGAAATTTGTATTGAGAATCAAAGAGAGAGAAGAAGCCATCTAGCTAATAACTATGGACCCGAAGGTCTATGGTAAACTACTCACGCTTCATCGGAGAGGTAATGGTGTTGATGTAGAAGCCCTTCGAGATCGAATCCCCCTCCGGCAGATCACCGGGAAAGGCCCCAAGATGGGATCTAACGGGTACAGAAGGTTGCGGCGGTTGAAAAGTGGTTTCGTTGCTCCCCCTGATGTTTTTAGGGTATAAGAGTATATATAGGCGAAGGAACTAGGTCGGTGGACCTACAAGGGGCCCACGAGGGTGGGGATGCGCCTACACCCCCTAGGCGCGCCCTCCTGCCTCGTGGCCTCCTCGTTACATCTCCTACTTCATATCCAAGTCTTCTGGTTTGCTTTCGGTCCAAGAAAGATAATCACAAATGTGTCTTTCCGTTTTGGACTCCGGTTGGTATTCCTTTTCTGCAAAACTCTAAAATAGGCAAAAAAAAGAAACTGGCACTGGGCCTCTGACTAATAGCTTAGTCCCAAAAGTAATATAAAAGAGCATATTAAAGCCCATTAAACATCCAAAACAGATAATATAATAGCATGGGACAATCAAAAATTATAGATACACTAGTCGCCAACCCGTGCATGCGCACGGGCTAGCTTAATATCAAATAGCAAATGACACCTAAAATTATTGGAAAGTTGTTTGCACTTGGAGATATTATTTGTAACTAGCAGGGTGACCCGCGCATTTGCGCGGCTAGCTATTCTCATTTTGTTTGGGTTATGTTCGTTTCTCATACCTTTTCTCAACACAGTACAGATGCAGACGCTCATACATATGTACATAAACTCATCCTTATCAATGCACGCACACACATCCTACCCCTATGAGCACCTCCGAGAGTCTGAGCTGGCACATTCGACTTGAACTCTGGTGGGTGGGGGATACCACTGTTCTCCTATTCATCCAACCACAGGTTGGTTCGCTATTTCTGTGTTAATGTTATGTCATGTCTCGAGATGCCCACCTTTATGTTCATACAACTCTATTTACATCAACCGACTGTCCATCCATTGATATGAAATTTTGGTGTTTATTAATCAAATATTTTGAAGGCATTACTTCACTCGCTCTCATTGTAGTCATTTTTAATCATGTCCATGTCGTTCTACTACAATTAGTTACACTTAATTAACATGGTTTGATGCTCTCTACAATTATTGTTTGCAGCCCCAAAATAATTATTATTTCATTGCATAACATGCTTATTCATGAATATATATACCACGCCAAGACTGATCTTTTGTTTTCCTACCATGTACTGTTCATCCAATGTGCGCGGTTCTTATAAGATTTTATTTTTCCTAATTAAACACTTGTATCTTTCTCTCAGTTATCATGAAATCTGCTAGTTAGCAGCAATTTATTTATACCTATGTTCATCATTATTCTACTCTTGCCTACATGTATCGCTATTTCATATACACATATAGTGGATCTAGAATTTTCAAAATAAAAAGTCAATTTTGTATATTTCAGAAAATTCCTATATAAGCAGGTCAAATTTCTAATTTCATCGTTAATATGCTTATTTAGGAATTTAAAAAAGAAATGAATATGGTGATCCATAATACTCCCTCCGTCTCAAAATAAGTTAAATAAGCTTCTTGACTTCAGTATAACTTTATACTAAAGTCAGTACGAAATTGAGACATTTATTTTGAGACGGAGGGAGTAGTATATTCAAAGTTTGATAAAGCTAACCGGGCCTCCCGCCTGGTGAGGGAGTACAAAATAAGTGTCTCGACTTGAGTACAACTTAAATAAGCTTCTTGACTTCAGTATAACTTTATATTAAACTTAGTACAAATTTGAGACATTTATTTTGAGACGGAGGGAGTAGTATACTCAAAGTTTGATAAAGCTAACCGGGCCTCCCGCCTGGTGAGGGAGTAGTAAATAGTGTGTCCATTGTCATTTTTTCCTTTTTAGATAATAGACAAATATATTTATTTGTAAAATTCTACATAATGAACAACTATATGTGCATATAAAATAATGCTTCAGATTTTTTAACAACAAAGTAGGTATTTTTAAGTGGGCTACAGCAGTCGACAATTATGTTTGCGGCCAAAATACATTAGTCAATTTTGACATACATGCACGTGTTGTCGCTAGCATCTATGGAGTACTTTTCTTAACCTGCAGGCAGATACTGTTTTGTTTTTCATTTAGTGGAGTTGGATTCTCTTCGATTGATTGAGTTGGTAAAGGAATAATGCAGCGTGCCTGAGCAAGAATGCAGCATGCGTGATTGAGATCAAGCGTGGGAATTCTAAGCGTGTGTAATAGGAATCTTTATGGAGCGTGCGTGCCTAGAACTCTTGGACGCTTGTGCGTTTCTTTTTCTTTGATTGAGATCCAGCTAGGTGTCTACGATCCTGTACAACACATAAACTGTGTCAGAAATGGTTGTTCATACTATATGGTAATCCATAGGAAGTTCCCTAAAATAAAAATCAATATGAAGCCTACTTTTTTTTATGGAAGCGTAGATGAGATCTATGTTAAATCACATATTGAATCTAAACCGTTAAAATCTCATAACTTAACATTGATACATCTTAACCGTTCGTTTTCTATCGTCTTAATAATATAATAACTAGCAGGGTGACCCGCGCATTTGCGCGGCTAGATTTTCCATTTTTTATTTTTTTAGGTTTTAGCATATTTGCAATATCAACTTTGACTGTGTTCTTTCTTATCAATTCTGTTCACTGTCCTTAGGAAATTGGACACCAAAAAATAACATCGCATTGGAGAGATTTCATATTAGTGTTATTGCGGTTAGGTTTGGTTACTAAAATGCCATGCATCAAGATGCATCCAAACATGCAATCCTTACTCGAATTTGGTTTCAAACCTTCACACATATAGAGTAAAAAATCATTCCCTTTCTTCATCTATGATTGTCTATGGCACACTCATCCACCTGTTTAGTTTTCTTAACTGTTGTCATATAAATGACTTCTATTACATGGACATGCACATGATTATTCTATCCAAACATCTCTATATTAGTTGCAATCTGTATTTTTAGCACAACTCAAATATTATATTAGATACTTTAAAATGATATGTTGCTTATATGTTCTCTGTTCGCCACTTTGATCATAAGTTCCTTTTCTAGTTCATGCCCACGTTCCTATGCCTATTTCACTTGTCTATCTATGGCACAGTAAGCCAAGACCACATCGATCGCTTGACGGGGACCTTGTAGTTTATGTACAACTTATGAGTTTAGCATGATAAAAAGAAGTAATTGCATAGTCCCTCCTTTACAAATGTAAGGCACACATTTTCTAATTGGAAACTTTGATCATGAATGTTTATGTACAACACTTAATTAATAATTTATGTGTGGTTACGTTTAATTTACAAAAGATAACAACAAATGATTATTAATTTATGCGTGGTATTTGTCATGAAATTTACTGATCCATAGATGAAGGTGAATTGAGCAAAGTGGAGCAATCCCGGCAAAAAATGTCCTTGTTCACACGGGTTTTTATCCTTGGTTCTTATGGAATGATGTGCATACTGCCCTCACATGTGTTTTACAGTACGTCTTCAACCTGTAATGGGTGGCCGTCCCAGCATCGTCGGTCGCTAACTCCAAATTACTCACTAATATATTGACCGACTAACCAAGCCTTGCTTATCTTATATCGTGAACGGAGTAGTCATCTTGGTGTTCTACAACCTGCTGGAGTCCATTGGTGGATCCTGCCAATGTGAATGGCATGCGCTAAAGACAGGATCCGTCAATGGGACGACTAATTAAGTGCTAGATAAATACATGTCCATCACCAGAAATTTCAAAATTTGCGAATGACAAAAAAAATTGAAGATATATTATTCTGTAGAAATTAATAAACTGATGCATACATACACAAAAGATGAACTTAGAAATAATAATTATCTAATATAGTTGAAAGAAGAATTATTTTTTAATGTGTATACTCTCACACACTTTAAAAATAATAATAGCTCGAATTACTGAAACAAATTGAGTTTTGTCATCGAAAAAAAGACTCACGCTGGCCGCTGGGATTTTTCAGTACCTCTCGGCAGCGGCGGCCAACGCGCCGTGCAACTGTCGCCTACCACCTACATGCGCGTCATCATGGACGGTGCTGCAGCTCCTACAGTTGTCTCCCAACCCTGTTTAAGTTCCCGATTCAAAAATTGCGAAGCATACCGGATTCCTGGAGATTGCAGTCGCTAATCATCTCGGCATGATCAGATCGATCAGTGGTTTGGGGACGCTGAGAGTCAGTTGTGTGCGTGGTTCATGCATGTGTAGACTGGATTCATAAAAACAATCGCCGGAGAAAGCTTGCGTGGAAGTGGGCTCATGAATAGTAGTACGTACTTGATAGCATAACCTATTCCAATCCGATCAGAACTATCCTAGTACGTGATGTCAGGGCCGGCCCTCTGTTTCGGGAGGCCCTAGGCGAACTCGATACCATGTGCCCCTATGTCCTAAGATCATATATATGTATGCGCGTGGGTGGTACATAAACTTAAACATAATAATTGTTGGACAATGCCATATTACGACAGAAATACTAAAAAGATAGAAAATTGAAAGTAACATGATATGATTACCTCAAATAAGAACCAAATTCAACTGACTCCATCGATAACAATAATACTTAAGTACCCTTCGGTTGTTGAATCTTCAGATCCCTTTCTATCTTTTTTCTCCTTGTTTGAGCAACTGACAAATGCTTCTTAGGCAATATGGCGGGCTAATGTCCTAATATTATGAAGAAAAAATTATTCAAGGAATTAAAAATTTATACATCGGATGATTTGAATGATTGAAACCCTAGACATGTGCATAGAAACACAAAAAAAAAGGATGGTTGAATACATACTATGAAAGATTGAATTCGAAAACTATACATTAAAATTTAGAACTTCGTGAACACTGAAATTAGAGGATGGATCATGGATGAATAGTTGAATACGTTCTAAAAAAAAGAAATTACTGAAATTGGGGTTTGCAGGGATGGATCAGGAACATGGTACAGAGAGTTATGCATGGATACGTATACGTACTGTTGTGGGCTGCGCTCACTGCTCATATACGTACGTATACGTACTGCTGCGGGCTGCGGCTGCTGGATTGCCGCACGGCGGGCGACGCGCATAGCGGTGACCGAGGCGACCACAGCGACGAGAGGACGAACAGACGAGCGAGGCGTCCGCGAGATCTTCGATTGATTTGTTTCACAATCGAAAACGAGCGGCCCTGCCGTGCGGCGCGGCGTGGACGCTTCGCTAATCGCTACCTGCTATCTGATGGGCCTACCTCATCTCGTTTTTCTTCTCTCATAATTTTTTTTCTCACCTATTTTGCTCGGCTATATTATATATGTGCACTACATCATGGGCCCCTCCCTGGGCTGGGCCCTGGGCCGTCGCCCCCCTGCCCATGCCCCAGGGCCGGCCCTGCGTGATGTCTGATCCTAGTACGTGGGAGATCTGGGAACCTTTATTTTCTTTCGGGGAACACATGCGTGCTTGCCTAATATATAAAGTCGTGACTGATGCAAACTCTTTTGGGCCTACGTGAGACACGTACGCTGGATCACAGATTTAAAGGCTTTTCACAAATCTCCACCGTTGAAATATTTATGTTTTAGACTGCTAAATCTCCATCGTTCGTTAAGATAGATAGATAGATAGATAGATAGATAGATAGATAGATAGATAGATAATAGATAGATAGATAGATAGATAGATAGATAGATAATAGATAGATAGATAGATAGATAGATAGATAGTTTTTCATGCTTACCCACAAATCTACACGCAAAATGAGAGCTAAATTCGTTGAAGCTTAATCTCAGATAGCAAACAACATATAAATTATAAAAAGTTATTTGCTCTTGGACATATTGTTTGTAATGGTTTCTCATGGTTACCGACTAAATTATAGGGAAGATGTGATTTATGTTCGATTAAAATTAGGGATAATTAGAATCTTCAAATGTACATCTATGGTTGCCAAAAAATGATAAACTTAGTTGAAGTTTATCCAGATCTGTACTATCCATAACATAAGAGTGATTATGTGATTCTTTAGATATTTTTGATGGATGCATGCGTGACATGCTTGACTGAAATCATTGGTACATGCTCGCATATTCCTGTGGTATCTAACATGATAGTTCTAGATTGAAACTGAAAATAAGACATGCAAAGTTTTTCCTTTTCAGAGTTAATTCAATTATAATTTAGACCTTATTGTAATATTTCCTTTTTTCCAATTATCATTTTTTACCTCAGATTTTACTAATGTTACGTTAAAATAACGTAAATTAAGATATTTGTTTTAGAAGACAAAGAGTCGGTGGAAACCTCCGATGCTAATCGGTGTCCTCAAGACTAAGAAATATGATTATTAAAATATATGATAGTGGACATGATACATTACTATCTATTGTTATAACTATAAGAAAATTTTGTAGCAATGTACATTCTTGTAACACTTGACTTAAAGCACCTTCCCATGTTCAGCACTTCACCTTCTCGCTTTTCAAAATCTTACTGGCAAGTTTGTAGCAGCATTAGTTTCTTCTTTGCAATTGAAGTCGGTGTGTCATTCACAAAGAAAATAAAATTTAAACAGTGTCTTATCAGAAAATAGAATCAAAAACAATCAGAAAGTTAACTTTAATACGGAAGCAGATATATTACGATCCCTTTTTGAAGCCCAGTTACTCAGTTAGCAGTGCATTAAGCACATCATGCTTTCAATTGCTTTTCTCAATAGGGACGTAACACTACAACTGTAAGAAAACCCCTAGTTGAAGCATTAGATTTACATAGAAATGGGAGAAAGCGATATAGATTGAAGACACCAAGCATTATCTTTTCTGGAGCGAATATTTGTTGAGGTGTACTGCACAGTGATTGTGTCGGCTAATTTTGAGCTAAAAAATGTTTCTGCTCATCAAAGCAAAGTACATTGAGAGAAGAGAAGAGGAGATGGATACCAAGGCTCGTACCTTATGGACTACAACAGAAGAAGAGAAATGCAAAAACTTTCTTATTCTTTTCAGTTGGACTTCTCTTGCTACTTTAGAAATGAGACATAACCTCTGGGATTATAGAAGAGGAAAACAAAGTAATATCAAGGTTTCGCCATGGAAAAGACTGACTCAAAACTAATTTTACGCAATCAGCTATGGAACCATCATAATGTGCAATAGCAGAAGCATGCATTGATATCCCGGCTACAAACTATAATCTAAGCATATGGGTGACAACAATGAAAAGCATGCAAGTGGTGCAAATGTATGACAGACTTGTGTTGCTTACTACTAAGAATCAAAATAATCAGAGACATAGAGTAAATTTAGTTGACCTTGTTTAACCTGGAAGGTATGATGGCATCACAATTAAAAAAGGGATTAAAAAGAAGATGGAAAACAGTAAAATACAAAGACCATATATGTGTTGATGCTTAGGTTGGCTCTATCTATTACACAAAGACCATATACATGTTGATGCTTACGTTAGCTTCCAAGTTAAGTCAAGCCAGGCCCACGGACCATGAATTGGTACTTTATGGACATCCCAACCTCGTCATGGTCCTAGATGATTGTGATTAAGAACGTCCACTACATTTTTGCTTGCCCGATATATACTGACATATATGAATATTTAGACTAAAAAATCAATACTACGTACTGGTATAATTTTATCATGAAGGATGTACGTTGTGAGATGTACAAATAAGATTACCTGGGTATCTCGAGTTCCTGAACAATTAAGGTTAAATTTAAACAAACACATACCTTAAAATAAGTGACGCCACCATGGCAGCATAAAATTTTGCGTTAGAAGTAATGCGGAAAATCAATGACCAAAGGAATGTTCACTGCAGCTTTACCTTGTGAGGAAGTGACATTCCTGTAGGCACCCGGTGATATCATCAACATGTATTGCTCAAGCAGCACATGAGACTGGTGCAGTATCGGGCGAACCGAGAGTAGAAGGCGACATGCCAATGTTGCGCTAGATGGATTGGCTACCTCGGTGTTGCAGATAGCAAACATTTTGGCTCTGAATCACCTGCATGATGTAGACTTGCAGAGACAACATGGTGAGGCGACGTAACATGAAACAACTGCCTTGAAGGCGGATCACGAGCTAAGATGGGGGCGCAGTCAAACTCATACATGGCAGATCGGATCGAGAGGAAGCGGCGATCCAGCCCCAATGGAAATCAGTCAGTGGAGTTCTTCATGTTCTTCTGAGCCTTGCTTTTTTTCAAGATCAAATCAACACACATACGAGCGAGGCCAACACCAATGAGACACACAGGTGGCTTCTCCACCTTCTTTCTATATCAGTTGGAGAGGGATTTGTGAGGCATGCGTGATTGGCTGCCGGATCAAACTCGTAGCCACCAATTGAACGGGGCGGCGGTGACAACGGAGAGCCGTACCACAGACATTAAAGTGAATACATTTTGCATCTTAAGGACTGCAGGCAACATGGAATGAGAATAGAGAGAAGTGCAATAATACATAAGAATAAGAGCCTGCATAAGGAAGGTGGTGATTCATATTCAGTATGATCTCCTAATAGAAGAGAAGTGCAAAAACCTCCTTACACTTTTCAGTTGGACTTCTCTTGCTACTTCAGACATGAGACATTACCTCTGGGATTATAGAAGAGAAAAACAAAGTAATATCAAGCTTTCGTCTTGGAAAAGGATGAATGAAAACTAATTTTAGGCAATCCTCTATGGAAACATCATTATGTGCAATATTACTATATAAGAATCATGTATTAATGTCTCGTCTACAAACTATGATCTAGGCATCTAGGTGAAAACAATGTAAGCATGCTGAATGGTGCAAATGTAAGATAGACTTTTTTTGCATACTAAGAATCTAAATGACCAGAGACATAGAGTAAATTCAGTTGGTCTTGTCTTCAACCTGGAAAGTAAGATGATGCCATAATTAAAAAAGGGATTCCAACAAAAGAAAATGGAGAACATTACAATAGAAAGACCATCTACATGTTGATGCTTACGTCGGCTCATTTACTGTACAAATAATCAATTAACAGTGTCCACGAAATCTGGAAACAGCTAGCAGACTATTGAGAAATATGGCATTATTACTACACATAACTCAGTGCAAATCGGAGTACAGGGCTAAACATGTGAAGATGGTCATCCAGCCTTGTTGATGCAATTTCATAATGGCAGATTTCATGTTTTTTATGAGATCAAGCATCTCAGCGGACATGTGAAAGACAAACCTACAGCAGGAGGAAAATTCAGCAGCCACGTGCAGCAATTCAAGTGTCATATATCAGAAAATAACTGAGGGAGTCACGCAGTCAAGCCATGAAGAAATCCAACATAAGATGCAAGAAACATTAGACTGTTCTTACAACAAATCAGAGCCTACATACATGTTGAAATCAATCACTGGGTAAGTCTGGGTACTCAAGGCTTTAGTTTTCTGGATCAAAGGGCACACTGTCTGGTTTTAAATGAAAGATTGATTGGCTTACCTCATATAACCTAGACGTGTAGATCCGAGTGGAGGGCGTCTGGCTTCAGGAGGAGAGCTAGGCGTACTTGTCACCTAGGATTTGTGGTCGCCTCAGGCCCTCGGCGCTGGTGTACAATCATCAGGATGCGGACAGGACACAACGATGCTGTTCCATATTACTCAAATTGCTGGGAAGCAAATCAGGAGTAGGAACTGATGACAGATCGAGGCACCAGATGGAGAACGAGGCTCGGGCGACTCGGGCGGGATCTGGATCCCTAGCCGCCGGGGGTCCCCTCCCTTCCTCCCCTCCCTCCGCCGCCGCCGAAGGACGCCGCCGGCGATAGCCCGGGGCTGACGGCGGTGGCGGGGGTCTTCCCTCTTGCCTGCGCCGTGGGGGCGGTGCGGAGCCCCGCGGCGTGGGTGGCACGGCCGATCTGGCCTGGCGGCGCGGCGGGCCTGCCTTCCGGCGGCGGCGCGGCGGCTGCCTCGGCCAAGGGCGGCGATGGTGGGGTGCGGCAGCCGGCTCTGCCTCGGGCAGCGTGGCGGCGTTCGGCGGCGACGGCCGGATCGGAGGTGGCGGCATGGAGGGCCTGGTGGTTGGGTCGGCACCATGCGGGTTGTGCCCTCCGGACAGATCTGATCTGGCCGGTACGGCCTGCTCGATGTGCGGCGGCTCAGATCGGCGGATCCGGGTGAAAACCTTGTGCTCGGCTTGATGCCATGACCGGCGTTGGTGGCACCCATTTGTGTCATTACCTTCTTGAAGGCATCGCCGTGGAGAAGCTCTATACCTCTATCCGCTATCTCCGGGGGAAACCCTAGATCAGTTGATCGGATGACGGCGGCGCGTTGGTGTCGTTTCCTCCTTGGGGGCGTCATTCTTGGAGGCGTACACGGGATCGAGGGACCAGCGGGCGCTTTTTTGGTGGAGCGGTGCTTCATCCTTCACATTGATGACGGCGGATCTCGGCGGCGTGGTGCAGTGGAGACTCGCGCAGGTGGAGGTGGTTGTCTGGCGTTAAGGTGGCGTCGATGACGGAGTGACCTGACAAGGTAGAAGCCTCAATATCTGCTCTGAAGACTGACCTATGGAAGATGGCGACGACGACACATGTGAGTGCGTCAGACCAGTTTATGCCCCAGACCCGGTATATGGCTCGGCTAGGGCTTTTGGCTTTTGATGATAGGATTAGGTGAGTAGTCTGGGTATGTGGCCCAGGTAGCACCCCTGCATCAGTTGGATTGGAGTAGTGACATATGTTGCCAAGATGGCGGATTCAGGCATATTGTTGTACTACTTTGTAAGGTCCTCGAGAACAATCAATAAAGTGACCGTATGCATCTCCCAGATGCAGAGGCCGGTGGTCATCCTCCTTTTCTAAAAAAAACCAGATGGAGAAGGAGGCAATGATTTTCTTGCTGAGATGGATTTTGATCGAACCAACAGATGGAGGAGTCTGTGATTTTCACCAGATGGAGGAGTCCACGATTTTCTTCTCAAGGAAGTTCGCTGATGGGAAGGAGAGGAATAGTGCTTCGTGGAGGTGGGAAAGAGAGAAACGGAGAGAATAGGGTGGAATAATATTAGGATCTAATCTCTCTCTTTTTTTAATGAGGAGCTCTCTTTTTTTTAATGAGCCAATCTCTTCGGTAATTATGAAAGTTCTGAAACACAGAATTATTTGGACCAATCTAAACCGTGATAACTCGGTCTCATCAGATGAACTGCTCATATTTTACGATTAATATGGAAATTATATGGGCTGATCTCGACCGTAATAACTTGGCCCCACAAGATTAACGGCTCCTAATTACTGATTAATGTGGTAATTTTTTAGGAGTCTCAAATTAGTAGAGGTATAGATAGATTGGAGACGTATCAAGCATCCCCAGGCTGAATTCCTGCTCGTCCTCGAGTAGGTAAATGATAAAAATAGAATTATTGATGTGGAATGCTACCTAACATATTTATCAATGTAATTTTCTTTATTGTGGCATGAATGTTCATATCCGAAAGATTCAAGACAAAAGTTTAATATTGACATAAAAACAATAATACTTTAAGCATACTAACAAAGCAATCGTGTCTTCTCAAAATAACATGGCCAAAGAAAGCTATCCTTACAAAATCTTATAGTCTGGTTATGCTCTATCTTCGTCACACAAAGTATTTAATCATGCACAACCCCGATGACAAGCCAAGCAATTGTTTCATACTTTTGATGTTCTCAAACTTTTTCAATCTTCACGCAATACATGAGCGTGAGCCATAGACATAGCACTATAGGTGGAATAGAATGGTGGTTATGGAGAAGACAAAAAAGAGAAGATAGTCTCACATCAACTAGGTGTATCAACGGGCTATGTATATGCCCATCAATAGATATCAATGTGAGTGATTAGGGATTGCATTGCAACGGATGCACTAGAGCTATAAGTGTATGAAATATCAAAAAGAAACTAAGTGGGTGTGCATCCAACTTGCTTGCTCATGAAGACCTAGAGCACTTTTGAGAAATCCCATCAATGGAATATACAAGCCAAGTTCTATAATGAAAAATTCAAACTAGTATATGAAAGTGACAACTAGGGCTGGACGAAAAGCTCGTTACTCGCGAGTTTAACAAGCACTCGGAAGCTCGACTCGTTAAGGCTCGTGCTTGTTAGTTAGTGAGCCGAGCTGAACAACAATTTTAGCTCGTTAATATAGGCGAGCTTAACGAGCTAGCTCGCGAGTATCACGAGTAGCTCATTTGGCTCTTTATTTGTGCATCACTAATTTTTAGTTTTATTACTAGATGAAAAATGCCTAGTGCTCAGCCCGGCCCATAGGCCACAGCCCATCCCCCACCTCCTCAGCTCCCCATCGCGGCCTACTTACTAGTTACGAAGAGACCAGAGGAGGTGCCGAGGAGACTACAAAATACAGTCAGACTACAAAGAGACTGGAAAGGGAAAAAAGCAGCAGGGCGGCGGCTAGGTTAACCTCTTTGACCACGGCGTGGCGGCGCGGCTCTGCTTCCTTCTCTTCTCCGGCGGCTGCCGGCGACCACTTTAGCCCGCCTCCGCCATATCCATCCGCGTCCCCATGGAACGGCGTGAGCGACCACCAGCTACAGGCGGCACTCCAAGCATGGAGTCTAAGGTCAGGAAGAAGGTGGTGAGGAAGAGGACTTCGGCCTCCGATTCAGCATCACGGGAGTCTCCTTCGACGGTAGCAAAGCCTTCTCGTCCTCGGAAGCAAGAGCAAGGAGAAAAGCGCCCAAGAGTAGAGGAGGTGACATCACCTACATGCTCTGACGCTGATGCCGTAGGTGGTGGGTTAGGACCGGTGAGATTGTTTATCTCACACTCTTATTTTTGTTTTCTATAACATTCCAGCTCATATTAGTATATACTTTAAATTTTTGATGCCCTAGTTAGTACTTGCGAATCTGCTAAAACACCAGTGTAGACTGTTGTTAATTGATTGTATAAAAACCCGTGTAGTTAGGTGAAATACTTCATCACACACACACTGACACATGCACCAGATTAAGATTAGCTAGTCTGCTGAAATACCTATGTTGAAGTACAATTGCTGAATGACTGTGGGAATCTTACAATTTCATTTTCTAAATTTTGTACAGGTTCTAAGTTCTGACTTCTATTTTATATGGTAAAAATTACTACTTAGATGCAAAACAATTCTAGTAAGTAAATGTCCTGACTTCTATTTTCTACAGCTTATTAGTATCACTTACTACTTAATGCACCAGGAAGATGTGTTTCTGTTCATTGATACAATTTTGCACATTGTAATTAATTATGTAGTGATACTTACTAACTTTGCACATTGCAATTAATTATGCAGCGATACTTACTAATTTTGCATATTGCAACTAATTATGTAGCGGTACTTACTAATTTTGCACATTGCAATTAATATTTGGCTTGTAAAAATCTAAATCATGCAATTTCATTTTCCGTAGGAAGACGGCAGCGATGAAGATGAATGGGTAGAGGTTCATGAAGGTTATGAGGAGGTTGATGAGGCAGAGGCATATGATATGGATGATGGTATGTCAGAGCCTTCTCTTGGATCAGGAAACAATGGAAATGACACAGTAGTTGAGGTCAATGGCAAAGAGAAGGCAAAGAAAGGAGGGAAAAGGAAAAAGGCAGGAGTTGATGGAGCTAAGGTGAAGGTAAAGAAAACAAGACTTAAACGTGCAGAATGCTGGCAGCATTTCAAGGAGGTCAAATATGTAAGCAAGAGGACGCCAGTGGCGGTTGTCACGAAGGCAAAGTGTTTGCATTGTGCTAAATTGTTTGCTTATACTCCTGGAGGGGTCAACTATTAGCCTCAATAGGCATAAAGATGTTTGTTCAGTCTATCTAAACTAGAAGGGCAGACAACTAAATCAAGTTACAATCAACTTCGATCCTAAAAAGCCAGGTGCATCTCTCATAGTAAACCATAAATACAATCATGCAGGAGTTGTTAAGATCATAGCAAAGATGATAATTATGCATGATTATCCCTTTAGGATGGTAGAGCATGCTTGGTTCAATATCCTCAGGAAGTATATGAATGCATCCTACAAGTTTATTGGTCGGAAGAAAATTAGAGCTGAATGAATGAAGGTGCATCTTTATGAGAAAGAAATCCTTAAAAAGCAACTAAAGTCTGTTGAAAGCATTAGTTTGACATGTGATCTATGGACTTCAAAACAAGCACTCTCATACCTAGCTGTGGTTGCTCACTACATAGATGATGATTGGATCATGCAATGTCGTGTTTTAAACATCATAGAGCTAGATCCACCTCACTCGGGTTGTGTCATGGCTCAAGCAGTTTTTGAGTGTTGCAAAGAATTGAAAATAGAAGATAAGATCATGACAATCACTATGGATAATGCTTCCTCAAATGATAATGCTGCTAAGAGATTGATGGAGAAGATAATTGCTAGGAAATATACTAAATTTATTCCTAAGTACTTCCATGTTTGCTATTGTGCGCACATTGTCAATTTGATAGTGAATGATAGCATTGCTCTATTGCAAGCTTTGGTCGATAAGCTTAGGCATACTGTCAATTATTTGAAAAAAATCTCCAACATGCATGGATGGTTTATGCCTGGTTTGATAGCATTGCTCTATTGCAAGCTTTGGTCGATAAGCTTAGGCATACTGTCAATTGTTGATGGTTTGCAAGTCCCTGAATATGGAAGTTGGGAGAGGTTTATGCCTGGATGTTGCTACTAGATGGAACTGTACATGCAGAATGGTAGAGGCTTGCACTGTGTATAGGGCTGCTTTCAAAGAGTATGCAGAGGTAGATGCTACCTACAAATGGCATCCTGAAGATGAAGAGTGGGCATTATATGAGAAGATTCAACCCATCTTGAAATCGTTTGCCGAGGTAACAATTGTACTATCAGGATCTAACTATCATAAGAATGAGGCTGGCAACAATAATGAACAGAGTTCAGTATGTAGTAGGCAAACAAGTACATCCATGTCCTCAGTGTCAAGTGGGTTTCAGTCCTTCCTAGAGGAGACAAATTCAGAGCCATCCAAATCTGAATTGACTAGTTACCTTGAAGAAAAAAACCATCCAATTCTAGATCCAAATTTCAAGGTAGTCGATTGGTGGAGGTTGAATGCTCATAGATATCCTATCATGGCAAAGATAGCAAAAATGTTCTTGACTATACCAGCAACTAGTGTCTCATCGGAGTCAACATTCTCTACGAGCGGCAGAATTCTCGATGACTATCGTAGCTCTCTCAGCCCAAACATGGTTGAGGCACTTGTGTGTGCTTCTAGCTACATCAAAGGATCAAAGAACACCAGCTTAAGACTACAATTACAGTGGTAATATTTCTTGTTCTCTACTGGGTATTATATTCTTGCAACCTTTAGACTCTTGGTAAATGTTTTCTCAAATTGCATATTTGCACATACCTTTGTAGGAAGAAGGCAATGATGACGATGTCGAGTTCATTCCATTTCCTGAAGATACGACAGAAAGCAACTAGTAGGCCTCCCATATTTTTATTGAGTGTGATTGTATTGTTGTAGCATTGTACTATTGTTTATTTGCTTGAATCATAACTAGTGAATTTCTCTCTGTCTATCTAGGAAGATGAAATGGATGAACTGATGAGCCAGCTTATGTGAGGAGCAGGAGCTACTTTGCATTTGCTCAGCTAGAAGCTACCAATTTATTTTGGTCATTGTTAGTTATGCAAGACCTTATGTTGATGAAGTGTCGTGCTGAAGTGGCGAAGTAGTTAATATAATATGTACTGCTAGTCTGCTAATCGAACTTGATCCTATGTTGAGCGCCTAAGCCATGTCCTGCTTTATCTTTTGAAGTCCTGGACTTGTCTTTGTCAATGGCCTACTTATTGTTGCTGTTCTCCTAGTGATTGTGCATGAAGTATGAAGTTTGAACCATAATGGTGTATGAAGTATGGCCCTGCTTATTGTTGCTGTCACTCTGTGTTGCTGTTAAAATGTTCTTTAATTGTGTCATTGTGTGTTGCTGCTAGTTATTGGTTGTCGCATTATGTGATACTATTTGTAAAGAATAAATTTGGCAAAGGCTGCTGCATTACTATTTTGCTAGCTGCTGTACTGTTTACAACTCTAACGAGCACTAGTGAGCGTTCACGAGCTTAACGAGTATTTAATGAACCGAGTGAAGGAAATATGCCCTAGAGGCAATAATAAAGTTATTATTTATTTCCTTATATCATGATAAATGTTTATTATTCATGCTAGAATTGTATTAACCGGAAACATAATACATGTGTGAATACATAGACAAGCAGATAGTCACTAGTAAGCCTCTACTAGACTAGCTCATTAATCAAAGATGGTTATGTTTCCTAACCATAGACATGTGTTGTCATTTGATTAATGGGATCACCTCATTAGAAGAATGATGTGATTGACATGACCCATTCCGTTAGCTTAGCACTTGATCGTTTAGTATATTGCTATTGCTTTCTTCATGACTTATACATGTTCCTATAACTATGATATTATGCAACTCCGTTTACGGAGGACCACTTTGGGTACTACCAATCGTCACAACGTAACTGGGTGATTATAAAGGAGTACTACAGGTGTCTCCAAAGGTACTTGTTGGGTTGGCGTATTTCGAGATTAGGTTTTGTCACTCCGATTGTCGGAGAGGTATCTCTGGGCCTTCTCGGTAATACACATCACATAAGCCTTGCAAGCATTACAACTAATGAGTTAGTTGTGAGATGATGTATTACGGAACGAGTAAAGAGACTTACGATGCTTGAGATTGAACTAGGTATTGGATACCGACGATCGAATCTCGGGTAAGTAACATACCGATGACAAAGGGAACAACGTATTTTGTTATGCGGTCCGACCGATAAAGATCTTCGTAGAAAATGTAGGAACCAATATGGGCATCCAGGTCCCGCTATTGGTTATTGACCGGAGACATGTCTCGGTCATGTCTACATTATTCTCGAACCGTAGGGTCCGCGACGCTTAAGGTTTCGATGTGAGTTATATTATGAGTTTATGTATTTTGATGTACGAAGGTTGTTGAGTCCCGGATATGATCACGGACATGACGAGGAGTCTCGAAATGGTCGAGACATAAAGATTAATATATTGGACGGATATATTTGGACACCGGAAAGGTTAGGAGAAGTTTGGAGCTCGGGAGGTTACTGGAACCCCCGGGAGGTATATGGGCCTTATTGGGCCCATGTAGGAGGAAGGGAGAAGGAACAAGGGAGGCGCGCCCCAAGCCCAATCCGGTGGGGAGGCGGCCCCTTTCCTTTCTCCTTCCCCTCTTCCTATTCCTACTACTAGTACTACTTCCTAATACTAGTACTCCTTCCTTCCCCTCCAAATAAGATAAGGAAGGAGAGGGAAACCTACTTGGAGTAGGTTTCCCCTCCCTATGGCGCGCCCCTTGAGGCCGCCACCTCCTCCCTCCCTCCTTTATATACGAGGGTAGGGGGCACCCTAGGACACACAAGTTGATCCTTGAGATCGTTCCTTAGCCGTGTGCGGTGCCCCTCCACCATATTCCACCTCGGTCATATCATAGCAGTGCTTAGGCGAAGCCTGCGTCGGTAGAACATCAAGATCGTCACCACGCCGTCGTCTTGTGGAACTCCCTCTCCCGGAGCTTTGCTGGATCGGAGCCCGAGGAGGCGTCATCGAGCTGAGCGTGTGCCAAGAACTCGGAGGCGCCAGAGTAACGGCGCTGGGATCGGCTGGATCGCGAGGAGAACGTCGACTACTTCCTCTACGTTGTGATCGACTCGAGGCGCCGAATGCGGCGCTGGGATCGGTTGGATCGCGAGGAGAACGTCGACTACTTCCTCTACGTTGTGATCACTTCCGCCACGGTCTCACGAGTGCGTGGACATACACTCTCCCCTCTCGTTGCTATGCCATCACCATGGTCCTGTGTGTGCGTAGGAAAATTTTGAAATTACTACGTTCCCCAACAGTGGCATCCGAGCCAGGTTTTATGCGTTGATGTCATATGCACGAGTAGAACACAAGTGAGTTGTGGGCGATACAAGTCATACTGCCTACCAGCATGTCATACTTTGGTTCAGCGGTATTGTGAGATGAAGCGGCCCGGACCGACATTACGCAGACGCTTACGGCGAGACTGGTTTCACCGTTCACGAGCACTCGTGCTTAAAGGTGGCTGGCGGGTGTCTGTCTCTCTCACTTTAGTTGAACTGAGTGTGGCATACGCCGGTCCTTGAGAAGGTTAAAAGCGAGTCTATTTGACGAAAGTATCGTTGTGGTTTTGATGCGTAGGTAAGAACGGTTCTTGCTCAGCCCGTAGCAGCCACGTAAAACTTGCAACAACAAAGTAGAGGACGTCTAACTTGTTTTTGCAGGGCATGTTGTGATGTGATATGGTCAAGGCGTGATGCTATATTTTATTGTATGAGATGATCATGTTTTGTAACCGAGTTATCGGCAACTGGCAGGAGCCATATGGTTGTCGCTTTATTGTATGAAATGCAAACGCATACGTAATTGCTTTTACTTTATCACTAAGCGGTAGCGATAGTCGAGAAGCAACAGATGGCGTGGCGACAACGATGCTACGATGGAGATCAAGGTGTCGCGCCGGTGGCGATGGTGATCCTAACGGTGCTTGAGATGGAGATCACAAGCACAAGATGATGATGGCCATATCATATCACTTATATTGATTGCATGTGATGTTTATCCTTTATGCATCTTATCTTGCTTTGATTGACGGTAGCATTATAAGATGATCTCTCACTAAAAATTATCAAGAAGTGTTCTCCACAGTATGCACCGTTGCCAAAGTTCGTAGTACCCAGACACCACGTGATGATCGGGTGTGATAAGTTCTACGTCCATCTACAACGGGTGCAAAACAGTTGCACACGCAGCATACTCAGGTTAAACTTGACGAGCCTAGCATATAACAGATATGGCCTCGGAACACGGAGACCGAAAGGTCGGCGTGAATCATATAGTAGATATGATCAACATAGTGATGTTCACCATTGAAACTACTCCATCTCACGTGATGATCGGACATGGTTTAGTTGATTTGGATCACGTAATCACTTGGATGACTAGAGAGATGTCTGTCTAAGTGGGAGTTTTAATATGATTAATTGAACTTATATTTATCATGAACTTAGTACCGATAGTATTTTTTTGCTTGTCTATGTTTACGTAGATAGATGGCTCGTCTTTGTTGTTCCGTTGAATTTTAATGCGTTCCTTGAGAAAGCAAAGTTGAAAGATGATGGTAGCAATTACACGGACTGGGTCCGTAACTTGAGGATTATCCTCATTGCTGCACGGAAGAATTACGCCCTGGAAGCACCGCTGGGTGCGAACTGCTGCAGAGCTGCGCCGGAAGTTGTGAACGTCTGGCAGAGCAAAGCTGATGACTACTCGATAGTTCAGTGTGCCATGCTTTACGGCTTAGAACCGGGTCTTCAACGACGTTTTGAACGTCATGGAGCATATGAGATGTTCCAGGAGTTGAAGTTAATATTTCAAGCAAATGCCGGATTGAGAGATATGAAGTCTCCAATAAGTTCTATAGCTGCAAGATGGAGGAGAATAGTTACATCGGTGAACATATACTCAAAATGTCCGGGTATAATAATCACTTGATTCAACTGGGAGTTACTCTTCCGGATGATAGTGTCATTGACAGAATTCTCCAATCACGCCACCAAGCTACAAGAGCTTCGTGATGAACTATAATATGCAAGGGATGACCAAAACAATTCCCGAGCTCTTCGCAATCTGAAAGCAGCGGAGGTAGAAATCAAGAAAGAACATCAAGTGTTGATGGTCAACAAGACCACTAGTTTCAAGAAAAGGGCAAAGGAAAGAAGAAGGAAACTTCAAAAGAACAGCAAGAAAGTTGCTGCTCAAGAGAAGAAACCCAAGTCTGGACCTAAGCCTGAAATCGAGTGTTTTACCGCAAGCGGTGGACCTTTGGAAGCGGAACTGCCCCAAGTATTTGGCGGATAAGAAGGATGGCAAGGTGAACAAAGGTATATGTGATATACATGTTATTGATGTGTACCTTACTAGAGCTCGTAGTAGCACTGGGTATTTGATACTGGTTACATTGCTAATATTTGCAACTCAAAACAGGGGACTACAGAATAAACGAGCACCCGGCAAAGGACGAGGTGACGATGCGCGTGGGAAAGCGGTTCCAAGGTCAATGTGATCGCGGTCGGCACGCTACCTCTACATCTACCTTCGGGATTAGTTTTAGACCTAAATAATTGTTATTTGGTGCCAGCGTTGAGCATGAACATTATATCTGGATCTTGTTTGATGCGACGGTTATTCATTTAAATCAGAGAATAATGGTTGTTCTATTTATATGAGTAATATCTTTTATGGTCACGCACCCTTGAAGAATGGTCTATTTTTATTAAATCTCGATAGTAGTAATACACATATTCATAATGTTGAAACCAAAAGATGCAGAGTTGATAATGATAATGCAACTTATTTGTGGCACTGCCGTTTAGGTCATATCGGTGTAAAACGCATGAAGAAACTCCATACTGATGGGCTTCTGGAATCACTTGGTACTTGCGAACCGTGCCTCATGGGCAAGATGACCAAAACGCCATTCTTCGGAACTATGGAGCGAGCAACTGATTTGTTGGAAATCATACATACTGATGTTTGTGGTCCAATGAATATTGAGGCACGCGGCGGGTATCGTTATTTTCTCACTTTCACAGATGATTTGAGCAGATATGGGTATATCTACTTAATGAAACACAAATCTGAAACATTTGAAAAGTTCAAAGAATTTCAGAGTGAAGTGGAAAATCATCGTAACAAGAAAATAAAGTTTCTACGATCTGATCGTGGAGGAGAATATTTGAGTTACGAGTTTACATTTAAAACAATGTGGAATAGTTTCGCAACTCCATACCGGAACACCACGGAGAAATGGTGTGTCCGAACGTCAGTGTCGTACTTTACTTAATATGGTGCGATCTATGATGTCTCTTACTGATTTACCGCTATCGTTTTGGGGATATGCTTTAGAGGCGGCCGCATTCACGTTAAATAGGGCACCATCTAAATCCGTTGAGGCGACACCGTATGAACTATGGTTTGGCAAGAAACCAAAGTTGTCGTTTCTTAAAATTTGGGGCTGCGATGCTTATGTGAAGAAACTTCAACCAGATAAGCTCGAACCCAAATCGGAAAAATGTGTCTTCATAGGATACCCAAAGGAGACTGTTGGTACACCTTCTATCACAGAATCTGAAGGCAAGATTTTCGTTGCTAAGTTCGGATCCTTTCTAGAGAAGGAGTTTCTCTCGAAAGAAGTGAGTGGGAGGAAAGTAGAACTTGATGAGATAATCTGTATCTGCTCCCTTATTGGAAGGTAATTCATCACAAGAAATGGTTCTGTGACAACTACACCAATTAGTGAGGAAACTAATGATATTGATCATGAAACTTCAGATCAAGTTGCTACTGAACTCGTGAGGTGAACCAGAGTAAAATACGCACTGAGTGGTACGGTAATCCTATTATGGAAGTCATGTTACTTGACCATAGCGAACCTACAAACTATGAAGAAGCGATGGTGAGCCCAGATTCCGCGAAATGGCTGGAAGCCATGAAATCTGAGATGGGATCCATGTATGAAAACAAAGTATGGACTTTGGTTGACTTGCCCGATGATCGGCAAGCCATTGAGAATAAATGGATCTTTAAGAAGAAGACTGACGCCGATGGTAATGTAACTGTCTATAAAGCTCGACTTGTTGCAAAAGGTTTTCGACAAGTTCAAGGGGTTGACTACGATGAGACTTTCTCACCCGTAGCGATGCTTAAGTCTGTCCGAATCATATTAGCAATTGCCGCATTTTATGATTATGAAATTTGGCAAATGGATGTGAAAACTGCATTCTTGAATGGATTTCTATAAGAAGAGTTGTATATGATGCAACCAGAAGGTTTTGTTGATCCAAAGGGTGCTGACAAAGTGTGCAAGCTCCAGCGATCAATTTATGGTCTGGTGCAAGCCTCTCGGAGTTGGAATAAACGCTTTGATAGTGTGATCAAAGCATATGGTTTTATCTGAGACTTTTGGAGAAGCCTTTGTATTTACAAGAAAGTGAGTGGGAGCTCTGTAGCATTTCTAATATTATATGTAGGCGACATATTATTGATTGGAAATGATATAGAATTTCTGGATAGCATAAAAGGATACTTGAACAAAAGTTTTTCAATGAAAGACCTCGGTGAAGCTGCTTACATATTGGGCATCAAGATCTATAGAGATAGATCAAGACGCTTAATTGGACTTTCACAAAGCACATACCTTGATAAAGTTTTGAAGAAGTTCAAAATGGATCAAGCAAAGAAAGGTTTTTTACCTGTATTACAAGGTGTAAGATTGAGTCAGACTCAATGCCCGACCACAGCAGAAGATAGAGAGAAAATGAAAGATGTTCCCTATGCTTCAGCCATAGGTTCTATCATGTATGCAATGTTGTGTACCAGACCTGACGTATGCTTAGCTGTAAGCTTGGCAGGAAGGTACCAAAGTAATCCAGGAGTGGATCATTTGGACAGCGGTCAAGAACATCCTGAAATACACGAAAAGGACTAAGGATATGTTTCTCGTATATGGAGGTGACAAAGAGCTAGTCGTAAATGGTTACGTCGATGCAAGCTTTGACACTGATCGAGACGATTCTAAATCGCAAACCCGGATCGTGTTTTTGTTAAACGGTGGAGCTGTCAGTTGGTGCAGTTCTAAACAAAGCGTCGTGGCGGGATCTACATGTGAAGCGGAGTACATAGCTGCTTCGGAAGCAGCAAATGAAGGAGTCTGGATGAAAGAGTTCATTTCCGATCTAGGTGTCATACCTAGTGCATCGGGACCAATGAAGATCTTCTGTGACAATCTGGTGCAATTGCCTTGGCAAAGGAATCCAGATTTCACAAGAGGACCAAGCATATCAAAAGACGCTTCAACTCCATTCGGGACCAAGTCCAAGTGGGAGACATAGAGATTTGCAAAATACATACGGATCTGAATGTTGCAGACCCATTGACTAAGCCTCTTCCACGAGCAAAACATGATCAGCACCAAGACTCCATGGGTGTTAGAATCATTCTTGTGTAATCTAGATTATTGACTCTAGTGCAAGTGGGAGACTGAAGGAAATATGCCCTAGAGGCAATAATAAAGTTATTATTTATTTCCTTATATCATGATAAATGTTTATTATTCATGCTAGAATTGTATTAACCGGAAACATAATACATGTGTGAATACATAGACAAACAGATAGTCACTAGTAAGCCTCTACTAGACTAGCTCATTAATCAAAGATGGTTATGTTTCCTAACCATAGACATGTGTTGTCATTTGATTAATGGGATCACCTCATTAGAAGAATGATGTGATTGACATGACCCATTCCGTTAGCTTAGCACTTGATCGTTTAGTATATTGCTATTGCTTTCTTCATGACTTATACATGTTCCTATAACTATGAGATTATGCAACTCCCGTTTACGGAGGAACACTTTAGGTACTACCAAACATCACAACGAATCGGGTGATTATAAAGGAGTACTACAGGTGTCTCCAAAGGTACTTGTTGGGTTGGCGTATTTGAGATTAGGTTTTGTCACTCCGATTGTCGGAGAGGTATCTCTGGGCCTTCTCGGTAATACACATCACATAAGCCTTGCAAGCATTACAACTAATGAGTTAGTTGTGAGATGATGTATTACGGAACGAGTAAAGAGACTTACCAAAGAATCTAGATTGAACTAGGTATTGGATACCGACGATCGAATCTCGGGTAAGTAACATACCGATGACAAAGGGAACAACGTATTTTGTTATGCGGTCTGACCGATAAAGATCTTCGTAGAAAATGTAGGAACCAATATGGGCATCCAGGTCCCGCTATTGGTTATTGACCGGAGACATGTCTCGGTCATGTCTACATTATTCTCGAACCGTAGGGTCCGCACGCTTAAGGTTTCGATGACATTTATATTATGAGTTTATGTATTTTGATGTACCGAAGGTTGTTCGGAGTCCCGGATGTGATCACGGACATGACGAGGAGTCTCGAAATGGTCGAGACATAAAGATTAATATATTGGACGGATATATTTGGACACCGGAAAGGTTGCGGAGAAGTTTGGAGCTCCGGAGGTTACCGAACCCCCCGGAGGTATATGGGCCTTATTGGGCCCATGTAGGAGGAAGGAGAAGGAACAAGGGAGGCGCGCCCCAAGCCCAATCCGAATTGGGGAGGGGGGCCGGCCCCCCCTTTCCTTTCTCCTTCCCCCTCTTCCTATTCCTACTACTAGTACTACTTCCTAATACTAGTACTCCTTCCTTCCCCCTCCAAATAAGATAAGGAAAGGAAAGGGGAACCTACTTGGAGTAGGTTTCCTCCCTATGGCGCCCCCCTTGAGGCCGCCACCTCCTCCCTCCCTCCTTTATATCAGGGGGTAGGGGGCACCCTAGGACACACAAGTTGATCCTTGAGATCGTTCCTTAGCCGTGTGCGGTGCCCCCTCCACCATATTCCACCTCGGTCATATCATAGCAGTGCTTAGGCGAAGCCTGCGTCAGTAGAACATCAAGATCGTCACCATGCCGTCGTCTTGTGGAACTCCCTCTCCACAGGCTTTGCTGGATCGGAGCCGAGGAGCGTCATCGAGCTGAGCGTGTGCCAAGAACTCGGGCGCCGAATGTGGCGCTGGGATCGGCTGGATCGCGAGGAGAACGTCGACTACTTCCTCTACGTTGTGATCGACTCGAGGCGCCGGAGTAACGGGCGCTGGGATCGGCTGGATCGCGAGGAGAACGTCACGACTACTTCCTCTACGTTGTGATCGCTTCCGCTTACGGTCTACGAGGGTACGTGGACATACACTCTCCCCTCTCGTTGCTATGCCATCACCATGGTCCTGTGTGTGCGTAGGAAAATTTTGAAATTACTACGTTCCCCAACACCGAGCCGATCAAGATTTTGAGCTTGTTACAATTGACGAGCTTAACAATCACGGGTTTAACGATCGCGAGCTTAATGATCACGAGCTTAACGAGTCGAGTAGCTCGTTAGTCCAGCCCTAGGGCTGGATGAAAAGCTCGTTACTCGCGAGTTTAACAAGCACTCGGAAGCTCGACTCATTAAGGCTCGTGCTCGTTAGTTAGCGAGCCGAGCTGAACAACAGTTTTAGCTCATTAATATAAACGAGCTTAACGAGCTAGCTCGCGAGTATCACGAGTAGCTCATTTGGCTCGTTTATTTGTACATCACTAATTTTTAATTTTATTACTAGATGAAAAATGCATAGTGCTCAGCCTGGCCCACAGGCCACAGCCACCCCCCCTCCTCGGTTCCCCATCGTGGCCTACTTACCAGTTACAAAGAGACCAGAGGAGGGGTCGAGGAGACTACAGGATACAGTCAGACTACAGAGAGATGCGAAAGGGAGAAAAGCAGTAGGGCGGCGGCTAGGTTTAGGTCTTTGACCACGGCGTGGCGGCGAGGCTCTGCTTCCTTCTCTTCTCCGGTGGCTGCCGGCGACCACTTTAGCCCGCCTCCGCCATCTCCATCCATGTCCCCATGGAACGGGGCGAGCGACCACCGGCTGCAGGCGGCACTCCAAGCATGGAGTCTAAGGTCAGGAAAAAGGTGGTGAGGAAGTGGATTTCGGCCTCTGATTCAGCATCACGGGAGTCTCCTTCGACGGCAGCAAAGCCTTCTCGTCCTCAGCAGCAAGCGCAAGGAGAAAGGCGCCCAAGAGCAGAGGAGGCGACATCACCTACATGCTCTGAAGCTGATGCCGTCGGTGGTGGATTAGGACCGGTGAGATTGTTTATCTCACACTCTTATTTTTGTTTTCTATAACATTCCAGCTCATATTAGCATATACTTTGAATTTTTGATGCCCTAGTTAGTACTTGCGAATCTGCTGAAAAACCAGTGTAGACTGTTATTAATTGATTGTATAATTACCTGTGTAGTTAGGTGAAATACTTCATCACACATACACTGACACATGCACCAGATTAAGATTAGCTAGTCTGCTGAAATACCTATGTTGAAGTACCATTGTTGAATGACTGCGGGAATCTTACAATTTCATTTCCTTAATTTTGTACAGGTTCTAAGTTCTGACTTCTATTTTATCTGGTAAAAATTACTAATTAGATGCAAAACAATTCTAGTAAGTAAATTTCCTGACTTCTATTTTCTACAGGTTATTAGTATCACTTACTACTTAATGCACCAGGAAGATGTGTTTATGTTCATTGCTACAATTTTGCACATTGTAATTAATTATGTAGTTATACTTACTAACTTTGCACATTGCAATTAATTATGCAGCGATACTTACTAATTTTGCACATTGCAACTAATTATGTAGTGATACTTACTAATTTTGCACATTGCAATTAATATTTGGCTTGTAAAAATCTGAATCATGCAATTTCATTTTCCACAGGAAGACAGCAGCGATGAAGATGAATGGGTAGAGGTTCATGAAGGTTATGAGTAGGTTGATCAGGCAGAGGCATATGATATGGATGATGATATGTTAGAGCCTTCTCTTGGATCAGGAGACAATGGAAATGACACAGAAGCTGAGGTCAATGGCAAAGAGAAGGCAAAGAAAGGAGGGAAAAGGAAAAAGGCAGGAGTGGATGGAGCTAAGGTGAAGGTAAAGAAAACAAGACTTAAACGTGCAGAATGTTCGCAGCATTTCAAGGAGGTCAATGCTGTAAGCAAGAGGACGCCAGGGGCTGTTGTCACGAAGGAAAAGTGTTTGCATTGTGCTAAATTGTTTGCTTATACTCCTGGGGGGTCAACTACTAGCCTCAATAGGCATAAAGATGTTTGTTCAGTCTATCTAAACAAGAAGGGAAGACAACTAAATCAAGGTACAATCAACTTCGATCCTGAAAAGCCAGGTGCATCGCTCATAGTAAACCATGAATATAATCATGCAGAAGTTGTTAAGATCATAGCAAAGATGATAATTGTGCATGATTATCCCTTTAGGATGGTAGAGCATGCTTGGTTCAATATCCTCATGAAGTATATGAATGCGTCCTACAAGTTTATTGGTCGGAAGAATATTAGAGTTGAATGCATGAAGGTGTATCTTTCTGAGAAAGAAATCCTTAAAAAGCAACTAAAGTCTGTTGAAAGCGTTAGTTTGACATGTGATCTATGGACTTCAAACCAAACACTCTCATACCTAGCTGTGGTTGCTCACTACATAGATGATGATTGGATCATGCAATGTCGTGTTTGAAACTTAATAGAGCTAGATCCACCTCACTCGGGTAGTGTCATAGCTCAAGCAGTTTTTGAGTGTTGCCAATAATGGAAAATAGAAGATAAGATCATGACAATCACTATGGATAATGCTTCCTCAAATGATAATGCTGCTAAGAGATTGATGGAGAAGATAATTGCTAGGAAATCGGCTAAATTTATTCCTAAGTACTTCCATGTTCGCTGCTGTGCGCACATTCTCAATTTGATAGTGAATGATGGCATTGCTATATTTCAAGCTTTGATCAATAAGCTTAGGGATACTGTCAAGTATTTGAAAAAATCTCCAACACGCATGTACAAATTGTTGATGGTTTGCAAGTCTCTGAATATGGAAGTTGGGAGAGGTTTATGCCTGGATGTTGCTACTAGATGCAACTCTACATGCAGAATGGTAGAGGCTTGCACTGTGTATAGGGCTGCTTTGAAAGAGTATGCAGAGGTAGATGCTACCTACAATGGCAGCCTGAAGATGAAGAGTGGGCATTATATGAGGAGATTCAACCCATCTTGAAATCGTTTGCCGAGGTAACAACTGTACTATCAGGATCTAACTATCCTACTGCCAACATTTTTATCCATATATCATGAATGTTAAGATTGCTATCGTAGAGCATGCCATGGGTTCGAATGCAAACTTGAAAAAGATGGGAGAAGCAATGCTTGATAAGTTTCATAAATATTGGCATAGCAATAGTGAAGGTGAGGGAAATGAAAACAGTGGGAAAAACAAAAAAAGGAGAAGAACAATGTCATGGTCATTGCCACCATTGTTGATCCTAGGTTTAAGATGAAACTTGTTGATTACTGTTTTAAGAAAATGTATGGTAAAGAGAAGGGCAGTAGTGAGGACGAAGAAATCAAATCTGAATTCTTTGATCTCTATGCTACTTATGAGATGGAAAATCGCAAGAATGAGGCTGGCAACAATAATGAACAGAGTTCAGTATGTAGTAGGCAAACAAGTACATCCATGTCCTCATTGTCAAGTGGGTTTCAGTCCTTCCTAGAGGAGACAAATTCAGAGCCATGTAAATCTGAATTGACCAGTTACCTTGAAGAAAAAAAACCATCCAATTCTAGATCCAAATTTCAAGGTAGTTGATTGGTGGAGGTTGAATGCTCATAGATATCCTATCATGGCAAAGATGGCAAAAAAGTTCTTGACTATACCAGACTAGTGTCTCATCAGAGTCAACATTCTCTACGAGCGGCAGAATTCTCGATGACTACCGTTGCTCTCTCAGCCCAAACATGGTTGAGGCACTTGTGTGTGCTTCTAGCTACATCAAAGGATCAAAAGAACACCATCTTAAGACTACAATTAAAGTGTTAATATTTCTTGTTCTCTACTGTGTATTATATTCTTGCAACCTTTAGACTCTTGGTAAATGTTTTCTCAAATTGCATATTTGCACATACCTTTGTAGGAAGAAGGCAATGATGACGATGTCGAGTTCATTCCATTTCCTGAAGATGCGACAGAAAGCAACTAGTAGGCCTCCTATATTTTTATTGAGTGTGATTGTATTGCTTTAGCATTGTACTATTGTTTATTTGCTTAAATCATAACTAGTGAATTTCTCTATGTCTATGTAGGAAGATGAAATGGATGAACTGATGAGCCAGCTTATGTGAGGAGCAGGAGCTACTTTGCATTTGCTCAGCTAGAAGCTACCATTTTATTTTGGTCATTGTTAGTTATGCAAGACCTTATGTTGATGAAGTGTCGTGCTAAAGTGGCGAAGTAGTTAATATAATATGTACTGCTAGTCTGCTGGTCGAAATTGATCCAATGTTGAGCGCCTAAGCTATGTGCCGCTTTATCTTTTGAAGTCCTGGACTTGTCTTTCTCAATGGACCTACTTATTGTTGTTGTTCTCCTAGTGATTGTGCATGAAGTATGAAGTTTGAACCATAATGGTGTATGAAGTATGGCCCTGCTTATTGTTGCAGTCACTCTGTGTTGCTATTAAAATGTTCTTTAATTGTGTCATTGTGTGTTGCTGCTAGTTATTGGCTGTCGCATTATGTGATACTATTTGTAAAGAATAAATTTGGCAAAGGCTGCTGGATTACTATTTTGCTAGCTTCTATATTGTTTACAACTCTAACGAGCACTAGTGAGTGCTCACGAGCTTTAGAGTACTTAACTAACCGAGCCGATCAAGAGTTTGAGCTTTTTACAATTAACGAGCTTAACGATCGCGAGCTTAACGATCACGAGCTTAACGAGTCGAGTAGCTCGTTAGTCCAGCCCTAGTGACAACATAGGTGACTCTCTATCATGAAGATCATGGTGCTACTTTGAAGCACAAGTGTGGAAAAAGGATAGTAGCATTGCCCCTTCTCTCTCTTTTTCTCTCATTTATTTATTTGGGCCTTTTCTCTTTTTTTGCCTCTTTTTCTCTTTTTTTTATTTTTCGTCCGGAGTCTCATCCCAACTTGTGGGGGAATCATAGTCTCCATCATCCTTTACTCACTGGGATAATGCTCTAATAATGAAGATCATCACACTTTTATTTACTTACAACTCAAGAATTACAACTCGATACTTAGAACAAAATATGACTCTATGTGAATGCCTCCTACAGTGTACCGGGATATGCAATGATTCAAGAGTGACATGTATGAAAAAATTATGAACGGTGGCTTTGCCACAAATACGATATCAACTACATGATCATGCAAAGCAATATGACAATGATGGAGCGTGTCATAATAAACGGAATGATAGAAAGTTGCATGGCAATATATCTTGGAATAGTTATGAAGATGCCATAATAGGTACTCCCTCTATCCCAGTTCGCAAGGCAAAATCCCAAAAACTATTTGTCCCAAAGTCTTCCACCCCCTAGGCACATTTGTATTCAATTTGGCACTAGCAGTCCATCAATGTTTGCATGCAAAAGCTGATCCACTCCTCTTTCACCGTGGGAAACCACTCCACTAAATCTGCATGCACCACAACACTTACTCCTCTTCCCACGCTGCATGCACCACAATTCTAATGCGTGTTGGAGTACTTCCTCTCATCTTCCTCTTCCACAATGTAGTGTGAAAGCAGTTCTTGTTTTGCATGCCGAAACTTGTATAAAATGGCAACGCATGTTCCTCCTCTTCCCACACATTCAGTTCATTGCCTCATCTCCCCCCAACTATCATGGACGTGGAGGGCGTGGAGGAGGTCTGTGCCGAGGTGGGGGAGGTAGATGCCGAGGTAGAGGAGGCAGATGGCGAGGTGGAAGTCACACAAGGCGAGGTGGAAGAACTTGAGGATGAATTTGAGAGGATTTACACAACCATTCAAGATCTTTTTCAGAAAGTAGATCATGGAAGGAATGTCGGAGCTGGTGATTCAAGGTTCTCAGCTAGGGCAAGGTACATTCGCAACACCAATCTTGCGATTGGACGGAGGACTACGTTGGAATCTTCATGTGATGGATGCTTGTTCCTGGCAATGTGCCGTAACTGTGGTGTTCGAGGTGATTCTTCGATATTCCGTTGTCTAGCTTGATCCTTGCCGGTGCCAATGGACGTGGTACCTTGTGATGTGTGTGGAAATCCACTTCTCTGTGACGACTATTGGTGCAAGGACTGCACGACGATTGTCGGAGTAGGTGAAGATGGTGTGTGTTCTCGTTGCGGTCGCAACACCACTGCAGTTGCCGAAGATGAGAATGCATTTGTGGCTGACACCGAGATGAATTAGGGTTTATGTTGAGGAAGAAATATCCATATCTCTTGATGTGTGAAGATGGTGTGTGTTTTATGAATCATGATCTTGTTGCGGTGGAATTTATTTTCGAATTATGAATCTTGATGTGAATCATGGAATGAATATTGCAGTTGTTATTTGTGATCTATAGATTGTGAGGATTTTGCAGTGGTTATTTACGTTTATATTGTGAGTATGGAGTACTGAAAATACTTGTCTCACGTACTCATATAAAATGACCACAACATTTGTACACCATGCTTTGAGAATGTGCGGGCGGGCATTGTATAGTGAGCACGACCAATTCTTCTGATCACATGAGTTTTGTTGTTGCGATTAAACAACAAAGTGCAATTGTTCTAGTGATAAACTAAAACACTCATTCCTCCTATGGTGAGTTCAAATACTCAATGGCAGCGTCAACATAATCTTTATCAACCGTCAGACGTACTGATAGTAGACCTAGCCTCTCTAATGTTTTTTTCTTCATGTGAGGTGTATCATAGTGCATCGACCCCTTGTTCTTAATAATTTCCCTCATACAAGCTTGATGGCTTAACCAGATTCTATTAAGCTTACGATGTGGGTACTGAGCAAGGCTTTCATTAACCTATGGAACAATTGAAAAAACATGAAGTTAGGTCGCTGTCCACAAACATTAAGAAGTTGCATATCTAAAATGGAGTGCTACCTTCTGAACAATCTCTGCAAGGGTTTTGGGCATTTTCCTATGGAACATAGATTGAATGGAGGCAAACCACCCAGGATCAAGTATGTTACAGTCAGGTGAATTTGGTGGTTGATTTACAATTCTGATATCCCAACCTCCCTTTGCCACTTCCATTGCAAAAATGGGATCATTTGCGAAAACATGAGTTCTTGCATTGTCTTGCTGAATGTACACTGTGCTCCATCTATCACTCTCATGCCATTTTTCCTTTATAGCAGGCAGTACATACTGCAAAATGTGCTCCCTACTTTTGTTCCTGTCCACCGAAGATGAAGGCTTGAGCTCCCATTCTCCTCTCCCTCTACATTGAAAGAAAAAAATATGTTACTTTAGCAAACGAATTTCACACTTGATGTAGATCATGCTTAAAAAAACATCATGGTAGTTTACCTGTTAGCACTCTTCTTTTGAGCAAGAACCCAATCAACAAATGCCCACACACCTATTTTTCCATCAAACACACAATTTCCTTGAGAATCATACCTTGGCCTTGCCATAGCCGACAAGAACATGATCTGCTGGATGTGGTTTTTATGTTTGCATTCTCTTTTTGGTGCTTCCTCTCTATGACTCAAGTACATTTTCTGTGTCTTCCTTGTGCGGTAGAAGATCTTCTCATCCAAATGAACCTTGTTAAAACTAGCTTTAAATGTGGGATTGTCCTCCAATGAACTTGGCTCGAAATTCTCAAGGCAATACGCCACACGTGCCTTCTTGTTGGCTTCAGTTAATGAAGGTTTCAGTTCATTTGAAACTCGTCTCATTACCTTCTCCTTCAACCTAGACAGAAACAAGAAAAGTTGATCATGATTTTGGTCATCATCGAAATGTAAGAACTAATGCTTTTTTTTCATACCTACGGTGAACTGTGCTTTTGGACATGTTAAGTCCAGCAGCAACTTGTCGAATTGTGGTCCTCTCACCAGGTGGAATGGCTTCTAATGCCCCAATATCCAAACTCATTTTCTTCCTTCCCGTTTTTAACTTCAAATTGTTCTTGATAGAGTTAATGCCACCTCCTGTCTTCGTTTCTTTCCAAATCCTACTCACACACCTCCGAGAACAATTTCCATCACGTACAACAGAATCCAAAACCCCATTCTTTAACCTTCCACGCTCTCCATTTCGAGCAAGCAGCATAGCGTAAATATTACGCTTGTCTTCGACAGTGTACTGTTCTCTGTTATTCTTGTTAGCCCAAGCATCTACACACATGAAGACAAATCATAAGCACAAACCAAATATGCTGCTACTAAACAAAACTGAAAACAAATCATGGTTGAGTTGGAGATGAAAAACCTACTCAAATCAATCTCTTTTGCAGAAGGTGCTTCTACATGTTCCGGCCGTGGAGGATACTCGTCAGCGTTCTCAAAATTTGGATTATATCCAGCGCCACGCCAGCCGCCTTCTCTGTTGTTAGTAGATGCAGGAAACTCACTGGTACGGTCTACATATCAAAAACAAGCAATTCAGAATCCATATAGCTGATCTTATGTACGGCCAAACAAGAAAAAAAATACGGTCACAGAACAAATTATTCCTAACGAAACATAGCGTCTCTCATGCTGTGGCTGACGAAGGCCTTTTATTCTTCACTTCACACAATCGATGGAGAGCTAAGATCTACGTACGTACATTACACGGCTCACAGAACCTGACTCCCCAAACTGAAAGATAGTTCAGAACGAAACAACATAGAAAGAACTAAAACAACAGCAAAACAGTAAACAGCTACAAGGAAGGAGATCAGCGGAGGCAAACATCCTGCAGCAGCGACTCGCAGGCAGTTTCCTGATGCAATCGTCGAACGAGACATCATATCATGATCAGGAAGGAAGGACTACGTACCTCTCATGCAGAATACGGACGAATTTGGTCCGACGCAGATGGAGCCGTTCATGATGTTCAAGCCGACGTAGGAGGACGTCCTTCCGGCGGCGCTTGCACTGCCGCTCCCGCCCGGCGAGGTGGCCCAGTTCGACGAGCCTGCCTGATTTGGAGAAGGAGATCGAGGTGGGCGCGACAGACCGACGCGGCGTCTCCCTCCGACGCTGGGGCTGGACACCGGTGTAGAGGCAGCCGTTCCAATGGAGAACGACGGCAGTGGTCCTCAACCTGCAAGACCGAGTGGAGGAAGGCCGCCGCCATGACGAGTACGAAGTGGAGGAAGGCCGCCGTCATCACCGGAACGAGGAAGGAAGGCATCGCGAGTCAGGCCTCGGAGGCCAAGAGGCGGCGGACGATGATGTCCCTCATCTCCCCCGTCCATGGCTATATAAAGAAATCTGGGCGCTGCTTTCGTTTGAGTTTGGAGCGAAATCCTTGCGCACGGAATCAAATCTCTGGTTTAGGCAAGAAATCTAGGCGCGATAGCAAAATTTAAGGGGAAAATATCGCGCCGAAGGAGGAAGGAGCGTGCGAGGCGGAAACAGCGCGCGGGGCATAGGAAAATATCGCGCCAAATCAATTAAAGACTAGAAAATAAAGTTCTTTTCACTTTCCAAATTAATTGCAGCGCCGATGGTTTACGTTTTTACGTGGAAAATCAGAGCCAATGGAAATTCACCTTGGGCCAAGATATTTGAAAACTTTGCCTTGCGAACTGGGACGGAGGGAGTAGGTATGGTGTCTGTTTTGAGGAAAGTATAAGGTGGGTGTATGGTACCTGCGAAAGTTGCGTGGTACTAGAGAGGCTAGCAATGGTTGAAGGGTGAGAGTGCGCATAATCCATGGACTCAACATTGATCATAAAGAAGTCACAAACTTATTGCAAAAATCCAGTAGTTATCGAAACGATGTACTACGTGCATGCTCCTAGGGGGATAGATTGGTAGGAAAATACCATCGCTCGTCCCCGACCGCCACTCATAAGGAAGACAATCAATAAATAAATCATGCTCCAACTTCATTACATAACGGTTCACCATACGTGCATGCTATGGGAATCACAAAATTTAACACAAATATATATCAAATTCACAACTACTCTACTAGCATGACTCTAATATCACCATCTTCATATCTCAAAACAATCATAAAGAATCAAACTTATCATAGTATTCGATGCACTTTATATGAAAATTTTATTGTACCCATCTTGGATGCCCATCATATTAGGACTAATTTTATAACCAAAGAAAATTATCATGCTGTTCTAAAAGACTCTCAAAATAATATAAGTGAAGCATGAGAGATCAACAATTTCTATAAAATAAAGCCAACGCCATGCTCTAAAAAGATATAAGTGAAGCACTAGATCAATATTGTCTAGCTCAAAAGATATAAGTCAAGCACATGGAGTATTCTAATAAATCACGATTCATGAGTGTCTCTCCCAAAAGGTGTGTACAGCAAGGATGATTGTGGTAAAATAAAAAGCAAAGACTCAAATCATACAAGACGCTCCAAGAAAAGCACATATCATGTGGTGAATAAAAATATAGCCTCCAGTAAAGTTACCGATAGACGAAAGAGGGGATGCCTTCCGGGGCATCCCCAAGCTTAGGCTTTTGGTTGTCCTTGAATTTTACCTTGAGGTGCCTTGGGCATCCCCAATATTAGGCTCTTTCCACTCCTTATTCCAAAATCCATCAAATCCTTACGCAAAACTTGAAAACTTCACAACACAAAACTTCAACAGAAAATCTTATGAGCTCATTTAGTATAAGAAAGTAAACCACCACTTTAAGGTACTGTAATGAACTCATTAGTTATTTATATTGGTGTTAAACCTACTGTATTCCAACTTGTCTATGGTTCATACACCCCGATACTACTCATAGATTCATCAAAATAAGCAAACAACACACGAAAAACAGAATCTGTCAAAAACAGAACAGTCTGTAGCAATCTGTAACTTTCGAATACTTCTGTAAATAAAAAAGTTCTTAAATAAATTGGTGGACGTGAGGAATTTTTCTATTAATCCTCTTCAAAAATAATCAACCTAAAATAACACTTCCGTAAAAAATGACAGCTATTCTCGTGAGCGCAAAAGTATCTGTTTTTTACAGCAAGATCGCAAAGACTTCACCCAAGTCTTCCCAAAGGTTCTACTTGGCACAAAAAGTAATTAAAACATAAAACCACATCTAAATAGAATCTAGATGAATTATTTATTACTAAACAGGAGCAAAAATCAAAGAACAAAAATAAAATTGGGTTGCCTCCCAACAAACGCTATCGTTTAACGCCCCTAGCTAGGCATAAAAACAAGAATGGATCTAGGTATTGCCATATTTGGTATGTAATCCATAAGTGGCTCTCATAATAGATTCATAATGCAATTTAATTTTATTCCTAAGAAAGTGTTCCATGCCCTTCCTTAACGGAAATTGGAATCTAATATTTCCTTCTTTCATATCAATAATTGCACCAATCGTTCTAAGGATAGGTCTACCAAGAATAATAGGATATGTAGGATTGCAATATATATCAAGAACAATGAAATCTACGGGCACATAATTCCTATTTGCAACAATAAGAACATCATTAATCCTTCCCATAGGTTCTTAATGGTGGATCCGCGAGATGCAAATTCAAAGAACAATCATCAAATTCACGGAAACCTAGCACATCACACAAAGTTTTTGGAATCGTGGAAACACTAGCACCCAAATCACACAAAGCATAAAATTCATAATCTTTAATCTTAATCTTAATAGTAGTTTCCCACTCATCATAAAGTTTTCTAGGGATAGAAACTTCTAGTTCAAGCTTTTCTTCAAAACATTGCATCAAAGCATCAACGATATGTTTAGTAAAAGCTTTATTTTGATTATAAGCATGAGGAGAATTTAACACGGATTGAAACAAGGAAATCCAATCTATCAAAGAGAAATTATCATAATTAAATTCCTTGAAATCCAAAATAGTGGGTTCATTGCTATTTAAAGTTTTGACCTCTTCAATCCCACTTTTATCAATTTTTGCATCTAGATCTAAAAACTCCGAATCATTGGGACGCCTTTTAACTAAAGTTGACTCATGTCAAGTCCCATCTTTATCAATATTCATATTGGAAAACAAATATTTAATAGGAGTCACATCAATCACTTTTAGATCTTCATCATTATTATCTTGAAAACTAGAAGAACACACTTTCACAAACCAATCTTTTTTAGCACGCATCCTAGCGGTTCTTTCTTTGCACTCATCAATGGAAATTATCTTGGCTTTGAGAGACTCATTGATATCATGCTTCGGTGGAATAGATCTATGTTTCAAAGAATCAACATCAAGATAAATTCTATCGACGTTCCTAGCCAACTCATCAATCTTAAGCAATTTTTCTTCAATCAAAGCATAAAAATTCTTTTACGAACTCATAAATTCTTTAACACTATTCTCAAAATCAGAGGGCAACTTATTAAAATTTCCATAAGAGTTGTTGTAGGAATTACCATAATTATTTGAGGAATTACTAGGAAACGGCCTAGAATTAAAATTTCCTCTATACGCGTTGTTACCAAAATTGTTCGTACCAACAAAATTCACATCCATAGATTCATTATTATTATCAATCAAAGTGGACAAAGGCATATCATTAGGATCAGAAGAAACACTTTATTAGCAAACAATTTCATATGTTCATCCATCTTTCCACTCAAAACATTAATCTCGCCAATCGCATGAACTTTCTTACTAGTGGATCTTTCGGTGTGCCATTGAGAATAATTAACCATAATATTATCTAGGAGCTTAGTAGCTTATCCTAAAGTGATTTCCGTAAAAATGCCTCCCACGGCCGAATCTAAAAGACTCCTAGAAGCAAAATTCAATCCGGCATAAATTTTTTGTATAGTCATCCACAAATTCAAACCATGTGTAGGGCAATTACGTATCATTAATTTCATCCTCTCCCAAGCTTTTGCAACATGCTCATGATCAAGTTGCTTAAAATTCATAATATCGTTCCTAAGGGAGCTGATCTTAGCGGGAGGAAAATACTTCGAGATAAAAGCATCTTTGCACTTATTCCATGAATCAATACTGTTTTTAGGACAAGATGAGAACCAAGTTTTAGCACGATCTCTAAGCGAAAACGAAAATAACTTCAATTTAACAATATCATTATCCACATCTTGCTTTTTTTCATATCACACAAATCAACGAATTTGTTTAGATGGGATGCGACATCTTCACTATGAAGGCCAGAGAATTGGTCTTTCATAACAAGATTCAAAAAAGCGGCATTAATTTCACAATATTCAGCATTGGTAGTAGGAGAAATTGGAGTGCTAATAAAATCATTGTTTTGGTATTGGAAAAGTCACACAATTTAGTATTATCTTGAGCCATCGTGACAAGCAATCTATCCAACACACAAGCACACAAAAAGAAAGCGAAAAGAGACGAACGGAAGAGGGGAAAAGAAAAGGCAAAGGTTTTCAAAAATCATTTTAGAAGTGGGTGTGAGGAAAAGGAGAGGCAAATGGAGAATAATGTAATGCAAGGGAGAAGAGTTTATGATGGGTACTTGGTATGGCTTGACTTGGCGAAGATCTCCCCGGCAACGGCGCCAAAAATCCTTCTTGCTACCTCTTGAGCTTGCATTGGTTTTCACTTGAAGAGGAAAGGGTGATGCAGCAAAGTAGCGTAAGTATTTCCCTCAGTTTTTGAGAACCAAGGTATCAATCCAGTAGGAGACGACGCACAAGTCACTGAATACCTGCACAAACAATCAAGAACTTGCAACCAACGCGATAAAGGGGTTGTCGATCCCTTCACGGTCACTCACAAAAGTGAGATCTTATAGAGATAGATAAACGGTAAAGTAAATATTTTTGGTATTTTTGACGTATAGATTGCAAACTAAAGATTCAAAATAATAGATCGGAAACTAGCAAGATGTAAACGAGATTCAATAATATGGAAAGAGAATTAATATAATGGAAAAGAAACCCGAGGGCCATAGGTTTCACTAGTGGCTTCTCTCGAGATAGCATATATTACGGTGGGTGAACAAATTACTGCCGAGCAATTGATATAAAAGCGCAGAGTTATGATGACATCTAAGGCAATGATCATGAACATAGGCATCACGTCGGTGTCAAGTAGAACGAATCCTACCTGCATCTACTATTATTACTCCACACATCGACCGCTATCCAACATGCATCTAGAGTATTAAGTTCATAAGAACGGAGTAACGCATTAAGCAAGATGACATGATGTAGAGGAATTAAATCAATCAATATGATGAAAACCCCATCTTGTTATCCTCGATGGCAGCAATACAATACATGCCTTGCTCCCCCTATTGTCACTGGGAAAGGACACCGCAAGATTGAAACCAAAGCTAAGCACTTCTCACATGGCAAGAAATATCAATCTAGTAGGCTAAACTAAACCGATAATTCAAAGAGACTTGCAAAGATATCAAATCATGCATATAAGAATTCAGAGAAGAACCAAATAATATTCATAGATAATCTTGTTCATAAATCCACAATTCATCGGATATCGGCAAACACACCGCAAAAGAGTATTACATTGAATAGGTCTCCAAGAATATCGAGGAGAACTTTGTATTGAGAATCAAAGAGAGAGAAGAAGCCATCTAGCTAATAACTATGGACACGAAGGTCTGTGGTAAACTACTCATGCTTCATTGGAGAGGTAATGGTGCTGATGTAGAAGCCCTCCATGATCGAATCCCCCTTCGGCAGATCGCCAGACAAGGCCCCAAGATGGGATCTCACGGGTACAGAAGGTTGCGGCGGTGGAAAAGTGGTTTTTTGGCTCCCCCATATATTTTTAGGGTGTAAGAGTATATATATATAGGCGAAAGAACTAGGTCAGTGGAGCTACGAGGGGCCCACGAGGGTGGGGGCGCGCCTACCCCCCTGGGCGCGCCCTCCTGCCTCGTAGCCTCCTCGTTACATCTCCGACTTCATCTCCAAGTCTTCTGGTTTGCTTTCGGTCAAAGAAAGATCATCGCGAAGGTTTCATTCCGTTTGGACTCCGTTTGGTATTCCTTTTCTGCAAAACTCTAAAATAGGCAAAAAAAACAGAAACTGGCACTAGGCCTCTGGTTAATAGGTAGTCCCAAAAATAATATGAAAGAGCATATTAAAGCCCATTAAACATCCAAAACAGATAATATAATAGCATGGAACAATAAAAAATTATAGATACATTGGAGACGTATCAGCATGCCATAGGCACGAACAACATTTGTCCAACCCCTTGTGATGATCGCCCGCAAATCCTTCACCGCCTTCAGGAAGACTTCTAGAGTATTATCATGGTAGCATGAATTATATAATTTAACCTTAGTTGCCTCCACTCCGGTCATGTAGTTTGCAAGGTAATCATCAGTAAATATCTTCGAAAACCACGGAAAAGAGAAAAAAATACGATCATGAGGTCTAATAGAGTAACTTGTTGTGGGCAGGGGAAAAGGCAACAGATTACTTACAATCTAAAGTTCACTGATGTCTTGGACAAAGTGTAAATAAAGAGCTTAATTCCCGTCACCCGTTTCTTTCGACTAACAATCTTTCTTAGTTTCGTCACTTGACGCTTGTTCATGAATATCTCATTGCCCCATACACAAAAGGGATCGAAGCGTGGATCGGTACCGCTCATATATGTACCTACAAGAAACTAGTAAATGTTAGAAGCTAAATGAGATTTCCAAAATGATGTAAAATACAACTACCTACATTCCTAATTACAAGTATTTGAGATTTCAATATGAACTACATACAGATGTATATAGAATTATAGATATAGTTTGGATTCGAATCTAGATTCACTCAGTTTGCTCCTTATGTAGTCTATGTTGGAATCTCTAAAGATACTTAAATTTAGAATAGATTATGTATAATACATGGGACGCAGCTAACCTCGACGGCAAACAACAGCATTGCCCATTGTAGCCCTGTGTAAGTACATGGAAAGCCAATGTTAACTACAACAGGGTTAACATCCACCAAAAATAGCAAACGGTAATAAAACGACAGCATCTGTAGTGATAACTTCATTGCGAAAGAGTAGCACGGTAGCAAACGGACAGATTAAAAAATGGATATAACTATTAATAGCCATTGAAATACAACTATTTAAAAATGGAGACAACTGTTAATTATAACAGGCTTAATGGTCATTGAAACCGGTACTGGTAAAAATGCAATTGACAGAGTTAAACGTCACAAGGAAGGTGCTGCTAGAGCAGATAATGGCCCAGTTGTCTATAAATAGGTAGGGAAAATAGCTAAAACATGTTAGGCATGTTTACTACAACATGCTTAAGACATCGACCGTGCAAAACATAGCCATTAATTGCAACTGGTATTGGTAAGATTTAACTGGTGACTTCATATTTGGTAAGTCCTGAGAAGTAGTTGCTGGGGCACTTCATCTTGGCCAGAGCCCGCCCAAAGTCAGCGGCGGCGGAGGAGAGCTCTTCCTCCAGGTCGAAGCATGGATCAGTGCCCCCGACATGTGTACCCACAAGAAGCAAGTAAATGTTAGAAGCCAAACTGCAATTGCACAAATGATGTAAAATACTGCAAGATATTGGATGCAGCTAACCTCGGCGGCAAACAATAGCATCACCTGTTATGTCCCTGTGTAAGTACATGGATTGGCATGTTAAGTACAACAGGATTAGCATCCATCAAAAATAACAAATGGGCAGCATCTCTAGTATATCTTCATTGCAGAGAGTAGCATGGTAGCAAAGGGACATATTAAAAAATGGATACAACTGTTAATTGCAATAGGCTTAACAACATCCTAAGTCATGTTTTGTAAGTTTGTAGCCATTGAAATGCAACTGTTTAAAAATGGATTCAACTGTTAATTGCAACAGGCTTAATAGCCATTGAAACCTATACTAATAAAAATTCAATGGGCAGAGTTAAACATCACAAGGCAGGTGCTGCCAGAGCAGATAAAGGCCCAATTGTCTATAAAAGGGTAGGGAAAGTAGCTAAAACATGTTGGGCATGTTTACTAGAACAGGCTTAATACATCGACCATACAAAACATAGCCATTAATTGCAACTGGTATTGGTAATATTGAACTTGTGAGTACATACTTGGTAAATCCTGAGAGGTAGTTGCCGGGGCACTTCATCTTGGCCAGAGCTGTTCCTCTAGGTCGAAGCGTGGATTAGTGCCACTGACATGTGTACCTACAGGCAACCAGTAAATGGTAGAAATTAATTTGCAATTGCACAAATGATGTGAGATACTGTAAGACATGGGATGCAGCTAACCTCGAGGCAAACAACAACATCGGTCGTTATGACCCTGCGTAAGTACATGGACAGGCATGTTAGGTACAACAGGATTAACATCCACCAAAAATAGCAAATAGGCAGCATCTCTAGTGATATCCTGAGTCATGTATTGTAAGTTTGTTGCTGGTATTGGTGAAATTGAACTGGACAGTTAATACTTGAACATCACACGATTGTGCGATCTTGAAATAAACAAGGCACGAACATGCTTAATATATCAAACGTACAAAACATAGCCATTGCAAGTTGTATTGGTAAGATTTAGCTGGTCAGATAATACCTGTTAAGTCCTGGGGGTAGTCGCCGGGGCACTTCTTCTGGGACAGAGCCTGCACCATGTCAGCGGCGGCGGAGGCGAGGTGTTCCTCCGGGTCAACACGCACAGCGGCCATCGCGCCATGGACCGCCATCAGCTCCTCTACCTCCATGTGATATGTGGTTGGGCTTGCGCGGCGATGCTCTAGAGTAAGGGATGGTGGGGATTTGGAGGCATGGGGATGTTCCGGAGGCTCCATTTAAGCAATCAGGTCGGGGCCGTGATAGAGATCGGCGGGTTACCTGACTGGATCCGTGCAGAACGTAGATGTGGTTGAAGTTGTGGTTGTGGAGGCGGCGGTTTTAGTTGCCGGTAGGGGGAGGCGCGGGGGGACGTGGGGGTGGGAGATACTGAGGAAATTTGATGGGTGGGGATGTGGTTGGAGGAATAAATTCTGGAATCACGCGCCAAATGAAAATTTCGCTGCGAAACTTGAAACTTGGGCGGGGCAAACACACAACACAGACAAAGCGCGTAAAATACTCGTGTGTGACAAAACAGAAAATTTGTAGATCCCGTCTCCAAAAAAATGTACATGTGTAGTCCATTTTTTCGGTCAATGGTACGCCTGGTTTATTAGGAACCATCGCACAGATAACTGGCTTATGGATCATTAACGCAAAGAAACACACACGGGTACGACACAAAAAGCGTGTGTTTTGTGGTCATCTAATGATTAACGCAAAAACACACACGGTCACACATGCTAATCAATGCTCAAAGCCCTCAAAGGATGTTCTTACCAACGTTGTACATTAATACTACAAACTTAGAGTACTACTGGTGATTTCCTCTAATACTACAAACTTAAACTACTTCTCACATGCTGCCATCCGGGCATGTTGGCCAGACGCCGGTGTTCTCCTTCCCGGCCTTGTAGGCGACTATCAACCGTGCTTCGATCTCCACCAAGCTCTCCTCACCATGGCATGCAGCCTCTTCTTTCTGGCAGCGACGGGACTCTCTTTTCCTCGCTGCTTTCTGCCTTTTCCAATCCTCATGTGCGGCTTTAGCCGCCTCTAGATCCACCGCCCAATCGACCATGGCAGCCTCAAAGTCCGCCCATGTAACTATGTGCCGGCCGGCAGCCTTAACTCGGCGTGGCGAGATGCCATCGCTTCCTTACCGTGTGTCACTACTAGGGAAAACCCTAGCGATGGCGGGTATTTTTCCCCATCGATTCTTGTGTAACGACGGACCTCAAACAGTCGATCTACGTGCTCGGTGTCATCCCTGGATCGATGTCACGACAGCACACAGTACTCGAAGGATTTATAACAGAGTAGCAATCACACACTTATTACAATCGAATGTCTCAAAAGAGAACTCAATAATATAAATATGGCTTAAGGCCATCTAATACGATAACAGCGGAAGGCTTGGAAGAATAAGCGAGTCCATCAACTCCAACGGCATCACTGAGTATAGAACCACGACCTATGCACCTTAATCGTAAATGCGAAAAGTCTGCAACATGAAACGTTGCATCCCGAAAACGGTTCAGCACATGGAATATTCTGGCAATGTAACACATAGAGAGTAATGGAATGAAAAGCCTATACTACATGCATATATGGCTGGTGGAAAGCTCTATGGTTACAGTTTTTGCATAAAGCCAATTTTTCCCTACTGTAAAGGAATAAATTTATTTAACTATCATGGTGGTTGTGAAACATTGAGAATGGTTGAAAGCATTCTCAATCTCAATTAAAAGTACTCATTAAACCAAAACAATATTAATTAAAGTAACATGATGAGATTCACATGATATCCAGGTACTAGATACTCAAGATTGTCCATAACCGGGGACACGGCTAACCATGATTAGTTTATACACTCTGTAGAGGTTTGCGCACTTCTCCCCACAAGACTCGATCGCCTCCGTTTGGTTTCTCGCACTACATGGTGTTTCAGAAACGGATGACCGAGACATAGTCTTTCAGAAGCGCTAGCACCTAACATGTGGGTAGACCATACCAACCTACAACCCCTACATCTGCTAGCCTACACGTAAGAGTTCGCACAACTTAGTCAACTACGCTAGAGCCCATAATTGCTTGTGGCTGCACACGGAAGTTTCTAGTTTGAATAATCTCATGATCCCTTTGAGCCTGGGTGGCGGTCCGAAGAAAAACAGGCAAGTCCTGATAGAAACCAGGTGCCTCAATCCACCAAGATGTGTGTTTAAGTTGCCACCTTAAATAAACCATTAATAAACAATCTCACATCTGTCATGGACACGCTCACCCAATCCACGTCTACTAGCATAGCATGGCATAATAAGCAAACGTAGAAGTAACTCCCAAGGGTTGGTAATAAAACAGGTAATAGGTACTACCTCAACTACTTCCCATCCCACAATTTAATTAGATCCTAATCATGCAAGTGTTTTGGGGATAGATCTAATGCATAAAAACTGGGTACGAGAAAGGTATGATCAAAGTGTTACTTTCCTTGCTGATGATTCGCGAAACCTAGAGACTCGAAGTAACAGGCGGCGCACTCCGGGTAATCTATCGCAGACAAACAAACAAGCATACAATAAATACTCATCTAATGCACAGGTAAAACTCAAATAGATCTAACCAGATAGTTCAACTTAAGAACTCCGGTTTGCAAAAAGAATCAAATCAAAAGAAGCAACAAAAGTCAAACGGCGGAAGAAAATCGCTTCGTATTACTAATCTGGATCTAAGTCAAATTTTACAGAAGCAAACACTTGTTTAAGTAGATTATCCAGAAAGATGGTTTCGAGACGAAACTCCATGCGCTTGAATCGCCTGATTCCGATAAACGAGCGAAAAGTTATACTAAAACGAAAATCGGATCTGGAATCGCGATCAGAAAAATCACGGATTAAATCCGAGAAAAAGAAAAAAACGACGAACAGATTCGAACGAAAAAAAAATAATAATAATAATAATAATAATAATAATAATAAATAAAAAATATAAAAACCGAAAAAAAACCGAAGAAAACCGCTCGGTTTTTATAAAAAAAACAGCACGGAAATCGATCGTGGCCGAACCTCGGTGACTCGATGGCGGCCAATGGTGAAGGCGGTGCTAGGGTTTGGGGCGCGGGCGGGCAGCTCGATTGCTTTCGGGTGGGCTGGCGGCTCGGGCTGCGCTTATAAAGCGCCCGGCGGAGTCCCGCTTCGAGTCTGACCCGTAAGGCGGTGCGCGTTTTTTTAAATAATTACGCGCAGAAAAAAATAAAAAGAAGTACCAAACGGACTCCAAACATCCCGAAATAAATTTTCCCCGGCTTCTAAAATCAAGCCGGATTTAATGAACATTTACTCGGGGCCTAAATGCAATTTTGAAAAACGCGCATTTTTCCTAAATTCAAATAAAAAGGCGAAAAAACTCCAAAATAAAATCTTATTTGATTTTATTCCCTCTCTCATATTTTTGTAATAGAAATAATTGAAGATAAAATAATTAAAATCAAATGATCCTATTTTCAAAATTTGAGAAAATTCAAATATGAAAATAACGAAAATCCCCAACTCTCCCCGTGGGTCCTTGAGTTGTGTAGAATTTTCTAGGATCGAGCAAAATGCAACGAAAAAAATATGATATGCAATGATGCTCTATGTATAACATTCCAAATTGAAAATTTGGGATGTTACAAACCTACCCCCTTAAGATGAATCTCGCCCTCGAGATTCGGGTTAACTAGAAAATAGGTGAGGGTGGTCTTTAAGCAAATCTTCCTCTCGCTCCCGGGTGGCTTCATCCTCAGTGTGGTGGCTCCACTGAACTTTGCAAAACTTAATGACCTTGCTGCGGGTGACTCTGCTGGCGTACTCCAAAATCTTAACTGGTTTCTCCTCATAAGTCAAATCATCATTCAACTGAATCGCTTCCAGTGGCACGGTATCTCTCAGTGGTATATCGGCCATCTCTGCGTGACACTTCTTCAACTGAGAAACATGAAACACATCATGTACTCCTCGACAATCCTTGGTAATTCCAATTTATGCATAACTTCTCCCAAGCGTTCCAAAACACGATAAGGTCCTACAAATCGGGGTGCTAACTTGCCCTTAACTCCAAAACGCTTAACTCCTCGAAGTGGCGATACTTGAAGATAAACTCTGTCTCCGACTTCGTATTCTGTCTCCTTGCGTTTTGAATCAACATAACTCTTCTGTCTTGACTGGGCTACCTTGAGCCTATCGCGAATCAACTTTACTTTCTGTTCAGACTCCTTAATCAAATCCGGTCCAAACAACTGGCGGTCTCCAACTTCATCCCACAACAACGGGGTCCTGCACCTCCTTCCGTACAAGGCTTCGAAAGGTGCCATCTTCAGACTGGTTTGGTAACTGTTGTTATAAGAAAACTCCGCATACAGCAAATTGTCATCCCAATTTGATCCATAATCCAAAGCACAAGCTCTAAGCATATCCTCCAAAATCTGGTTGACTCTCTCGGTTTATCCATCTGTCTGTGGATGGAAAGCTATGCTAAACTCCAGCCTGGTTCCCAAAGTTTCGTGCAACTGCTTCCAGAACTTTGAGATGAATTGGGTTCCTCTATCTCATATGATACTCCTCGGAACTCCATGCAAGCATACAATCCTGGTCATGTATATCTTAGCCAATTTGGCACTGCTGTAGGTAGTCTTTACTGGAATTAAATGAGCTACCTTCGTCAAACGGTCGACTATAACCCAAATCGAGTCATAGCCTGAACGAGTCCTGGGCAATCCCGTGATGAAATCCATACCTAGTTTATCCCACTTCCATTCGGGTATAGGCAATGGCTGTAACAATCCTGGCCGGCTTCGATGTTACGCCTTCACCCTCTGACATACATCGCAAACTGCTACGTACTCTGCAATATCTTTCTTCATTCCGGTCCACCAGAAAGTATTTTTCAAATCCAAATACATCTAGGTATTTCCTGGGTGAATCGAATATGGTGAATCATGTGCCTCTTGTAGAATCAAGTTCCTGATCTCTGGGTCATTGGGCACATAAACACGGTCCTCGAACCATACGGTATCGTGCTCATCCTCACGAAAGCCCTTAGCCTTTCCTTCGCTCATTCTCTCCTTTATAGAGGAAATCTCTTTGTCAGTCTTCTGAGCTTCCCTGATCTTATCCATCAAGGTTGACTGAATCTCCAATGCTGCTACATAGCCTCTCGGAACTATTTCCAAACATAGCTCTCGAAGATCCTTGGCTAACTCCTTTGGTATTCCTCCCGTCATTAACGTATTGACGTGACTCTTATGGCTCAACGCGTCTGCTACAATGTTAGCCTTTCCGGGGTGGTAATGCAATCTCATATCATAATCTTTGATGAGCTCCAACCATCTCCTCTGTCTGAGATTTAGCTCCTTTTGCGTGAAGATGTACTTCAAACTCTTGTGATCCGTATACACCTCACAATGATTTCCAATGAGGAAATGTCTCCACGTTTTCAACGCATGCACTACGGCTGCTAACTCCAAATCATGTGTGGCATAGTTTAGCTCATGAGGCTTAAGCTATCGTGAAGCATACGAAACAACTCTCCCCTCCTGCATAAGCACTGCTCCAAGTCCTTGATGTGAAGCGTCGCAATATACTTCGTAATCCTTGGTCTGATCTGGCAGAATTAACACTGGTGAGGTAACCAAACGTTTCTTCAACTCTTGGAAACTAGCTTCACACTCCTCAGTCCAAATGAACTTGGTATCCTTCTTCAACAATTCTGTCATAGGCTTCGCAATCCTTGAGAAATTGTCAATGAATCTCCGGTAGTATCCCGCTAGTCCAAGGAAACTCCGGATCTCTCCAACTGTTGTTGGCGCTTCCCAGTTTGTTACAGTGACAACTTTAGTGGGGTCTACAGCTATACCTTCTCCGGATATAACATGTCCAAGAAATCCAACTTCCTTCAACCAAAACTCACACTTTCTGAACTTGGCATACAACTGAGGTTCTCTGAGCTTCTCGAGTACCAAACGCAAATGCTCCTTATGCTCCTCTTAATTCTTCGAGTAGACCAAAATATCATCAATGAACACCACGACGAACTTATCCAAAAACTCCATAAACACTTTGTTCATCATGTTCATAAAATAGGCAGGTGCGTTAGTCAGACCAAATGACATAATGGTGTACTCATACAGCCCGTACCTGGTGGTAAAAGCCGTCTTAGGTATATCCTGCTCTCGAATCTTCAACTGATGGTACCCTGATCGCAAATCGATCTTTGAAAACACCTTAGCTCCTTGCAACTGGTCAAACAAGTCATTGATCATCGGTAACGGGTATTTGTTCTTAATGGTCCCTTCATTCAATCCTCGATAATCAACAACCATTCTTAATGATCCATCCTTCTTCTCCACTAGAAGTACTGGTGATCCCCAAGGCGAAGAACTTGCGCGAATAAAACCTTTATCGAGTAACTCCTTAATTTGCTTCTTAATTTCCTCCAAATCTTGGGCTGGCTTCCTATACGGTCTCTTAGATATCGGCCCAGTGCCTGGCAATAGTTCAATCAGAAACTCAATGTCTCTATCCGTTGGCATGCCTGGCAACTCTTCCGGAAACACGTCCGGGTAATCCCTTACCACTGGTACTTCCTCCTGCACAACTCCTGATAAGGAATTTACATGTGCTCTCCTCGGCTCGTGCCGTGATACATACTTGATTCTCCTCCCTTCTGGGGTGGTAAGCAAAATTGACTTACTGGCGCAATCTATGTTCCCTCCATACTTCGATAACTAATCCATGCCTAATATCACATCCAATCCTTGGGATTCCGTAACTATTAGGTCCGAGGGAAAAACATAGTGTCCAATCCTTAATGGCGCTTGATCACACCATATACTAGCCATGTATTCTCGCTCGGGTGAGGTTACTAGCATGGGTGACCTAAGGGCTTGGGTTGGTAGTTTGTACTTATCCACAAATCCCCTTGATATGAATGAATGCGATGCACCAGTATCAAAAAGAACAACTGCAGTAAATGACTTATCCAAAAACTTACCTATTGCTGCATCTGGCTGAGCTTCAACCTCCTCCACGGTAACGTGGTTCACTTGTCCTTTGTTGAAAGGATTCGGCTTCTTTCCTGAGCTTCCATTGCCATTTCCATTCTGGCCTTCTGGACATTCGTTTGCATAATGCCCAGTCTTGCGGCATTTAAAGCAAGTGACATGGCTCAGGTCTACCTTGGATGGTGTTGACGGGTTGGTGCGGTTCTGTCCATTGCTTCCTCCATTCCCGTTCCCATTCTTGGTGCCATTATGGTTCTGCGAGCTACCTCCTCCATGGGTATGCTGAAATTGTCCTCCTGGCTTCAGGGTAAAACGAAGTTTCTGCTGAGCTCCAGAGTTATTCTTCCCCTGTCCATACTTCCTCTTGCGATTGTCAATTTGTTGCTGCTTCCCTTCAATCATGAGAGCACGATCTACTAACTCCTGGTAGTTATTGAAGGTGGTTACCATCAACTGCATGCTCAGCTCATCATTCAGTCCTTCTAGAAACTTCTCCTTGCATTGCGTCCGTAGCAACGCGTCATCTGGGGCATAACGTGCTAGCTTACTGAAATCATCTACATACTGGCCAACTGTCCGTCCTCCTTGGCGTAAGTTGTGAAACTCACGCTTCTTCATGGCCATAGCTCCTGCTGAAACATGGGCAGTACGGAAAGCTTGCTGAAACTGATCCCATGTGACAGTGTCTACAGGGTAAGTGGCTGTAAAATTCTCCCACCATGCTGCTGCGGGTCCTTCAAGCTGATGTGCGGCAAACTTCACCCTTTCTCCATCTGTACATCCTGCAGTGGTCAACTCCCTCCCTATCTTATGGAGCCAATCATCTGCAACAATCGGCTCGGTGCTACTGGAAAACACCGGCAGATTCAGCCTTAGGAAACGGGTCAAATGGTCAACAGGTGGTGGTGGCGGTGGGTTGTTGTTGTTGTTGTTGCCTTGGTTTTGTACCAATGTTTGAATCAAGGCATTCTGCTGCTGAATCAACTGAGTGATCTCTGGCGGAAAGACAAATCCTGGGTCGCGTCTCGGAGGCATCTGAGGGGTTTAAGAAAAGACGAGAATTTAGAATAGAATGAGGTCTAGAGGGAAACACTACCCATATGCACATGAGACAAATCACACAATGTCACTCCAATCAATTCAAACAAGGGCATACAATGGTCTATCTATCGTTACAAAGTGATGAAACTAAAACTAAAATAACATGGGGGTAATCTACTACTGTTATGGTGGTCATCTAGAAAAACTGCTCCGAAGAAGACTCCATGATATCTGCTCCAGATTCATCTTCATAATCATCATCACTAGGATCGGAATCGGTGTAAATGCGATGATGATGTAGTTCTTCGGACAGGTGCTATCTTCATCTCCTCCTCCGGTGCTGAATTTCCCATGAGTTCTTCAATCTTCTCCTTAAGATCGCCGCTTTTGTCCCACTAGAGCTACAATCTCCTCCATGTAGTTCTTGCGAGTGGCCTTCAGTTCTCCTTCTAGTTCGATAATCTTGGCTTTTGCTATCTTCAACTCCATCATGTCTGCGCACATCTGGTTCTCCTGGCGTCGAATGTGCTGGTTTAACTCCTGGATGAAAGCTGCAATGGATCGATCCTTCTTAGTGCCAACTATCTCCCATTATTCATCCCGACGCCCGCAAATCTGGTAGGTAGTATCCTTGAGGTCTTTTTGTAAACTTCTCCAATGCGCCCCATGGTTATATGGGCTGCCATACTCTTTCCCAGAATCCAAGTTGGTGCATTGAAAACACTCTCTATGGGCTCCGTGATTGGCGCAAACGTCCTTCCGGGAACTAGAGCTTGAATCTTCCAGCGCTCTTCTTCGGGTAAAGTGGAATTGTAAGTCCCGGTGAAACTTGGTAATCCGATGTTTAGGTACTTAGTGACTTCCTTCTGGTGTCGTCCAAAGGGTGTATCCTCATCCGGCTGAGTGACCTTGATCCTCGCTTCTGTCATCCTAAAAGAGTAGAAAAGATGAGGAGTCAGAAATGAGAAGAGAGAGTAGTGATCTAGGGCTTTAGCTTAATGGTCGTGTCCTACAGTCAGCGTGTACTCTGATACCATCTTTGTAGCGACCAGACCTCAAACAGTATGATCTCTGTGCTCAGTGTCATCCCTGGATCAGTAATGCTGACACCACATAGTACTCGAAGGATTTATAACAGAGTAGCAATCACACACTTATTACAATCGAATGTCTCAAAAGAGAACTCAATAATATAAATATGGCTTAAGGCCATCTAATACGATAATAGCGGAAGGCTTGGAAGAATAAGCGAGTCCATCAACTCCAACGACATCACTGAGTATAGAACCACGACCTATGCACCTTAATCATCGTCTGAAAAGTCTGCAACATGAAATGTTGCAGCCCGAAAACGGGTCAGCACATGGAATATGCTGGCAATGTAACACATAGAGAGTAATGGAATGAAAAGCCTATACTACATGCATATATGGCTGGTGGAAAGCTCTATGGTTACAGTTTTTGCATAAAGCCAATTTTCCATACTGCAAAGGAATAAATTTATTTAACTATCATGGTGGTTGTGAAACATTGAGAATGGTTGACAGCATTCTCAATCCCAATTAAAAGTACTCATTAAACCCAAACAATATTAATTAGAAGTAACATGATGAGATTCACATGATATCCAGGTACTAGATACTGAAGATTGTCCATAACCGGGGACACGGCTAATCATGATTAGTTTATACACTCTGCAGAGGTTTGCGCACTTTTCCCCACAAGACTCGATCGCCTCCGTTTGGTTTCTCGCACTACATGGTGTTTGAGAAACGGATGACCGAGACATAGTCTTTCAGAAGCGCTAGCACCTAACATGTGGGTAGACCGTACCAACCTACAACCCCTACATCTGCTAGCCTACCCGTAAGAGTTCGCACAACTTAGTCAATTACGCCAGAGCCCATAATGGCTTGTGGCTGCACACGGAAGTTTCTAGTTTGAATAATCTCATGATCCCTTTGAGCACGGGTGGCGGTCCAAGAAAAACAGGCAAGTCCTGATAGAAACCAGGTGCCTCAATCCACCCAGATGTGTGTTTAAGTTGCCACCTTAAATAAACCATTAATAAACAATCTCACATCTATCATGGATACACTCACCCAATCCACGTCTAGTAGCATAGCATGGCATAATAAGCAAACATAGAAGTAACTCCCAAGGGTTGGTAATAAAACAGGTAATAGGTACTACCTCAACTACTTCCCATCCCACAATTTAATTAGATCCTAATCATGCAAGTGTTTTGGGGATAGATCTAATGCATAAAAACTGGGTATGAGAAAGGTATGATCAAAGTGTTACTTGCCTTGCTGATGATCCGCGAAACCTAGAGACTCGAAGTAACAGGCGGCGCACTCCGGGTAATCTATCGCAGACAAACAAACAAGCATACAATAAATACTCATCTAATGCACAGGTAAAACTCAAATAGATCTAACCAGATAGTTCAACTTAAGAACTCCGGTTTGCAAAAAGAATCAAATCAAATGAAGCAACGAAAGTCAAACGGCGAAAGAAAACAGCTTTGTTTTACTAATCTGGATCTAACTGAAATTTTATAGAAGCAAAAACTTGTTTAAGTATATTATTCGGAAAGAGGGTTTCGAGACGAAACTCCAGGCGCTTGAATCGCCTGATTCCGATAAACGAGCGAAAAGTTATACTAAAACGAAAATCGGATCTGGAATCGCGATCAGAAAAATCGTGGATTAAATCCGAGAAAAAGAAAAAAACGACGAACAGATTTGAATGGAAAAAAAATAAAAAAATAAAAAATAATAAAAATAAATAAAAACCGAAAAAAAACCGAAGAAAACCGCTCGGTTTTTATTAAAAAAACCGGCACGGAAATCGATCTGTGGCGAACCTCCTGGCAGCTCCTCTGTGGCGCGGTCAAGGCGCTAGGGTTTGGGGCGTAGGCGGGCAGCTCGGGTGCTCGGGTGGGCTGGCGGCTCGGGGCGGCCGCGCTTATAAAGGCGCCCCCGAGCGGAGTCCCGCTCGGGTACTGCCCGGTAAGTCGGTGCGCGTTTTTTTCTAAATAATTACACGCAGAAAAAAATTAAAAGAAGTACTAAAGGGACTCCAAAAATCCCGAAATAAATTTTCCCCGGCTTCTAAAATCAAGCCGGATTTAATGAACATTTATTTGGGGCCTAAATGCAATTTTAAAAAACGCGCATTTTTCCTAAATTCAAATAAAAAGGCAAAAAAACTCCAAAATAAAATATTATTTGATTTTATTATTAAATCTTCATTATTTCTTTATTTTGGGAAAGTCATTTTATTCCCTCTCTCATATTTTTGTAATAGAAATAATTGAAGATAAAATATTTAAAATCAAATGATCCTATTTTCAAAATTTTAGAAAATTCAAATATGAAAATAACGAAAATCCCCAACTCTCCCCGTGGGTCCTTGAGTTGTGTAGAATTTTCTAGGATCGAGCAAAATGCAACGAAAAAAATATGATATGCAATGATGCTCTATGTATAACATTCCAAATTGAAAATTTGGGATGTTACAAGCGCGGGATGCCGCGCTACTGATAAGGCGCTACAGTTAACATGTAGCAGTAGCGTTTGCCATCCCACGTTACTGCTATACATGGCTAGCAGTGGCGAGCTTTAGTGCAGAGCGTTGCTGCTAATATCTGTTGCGCGTTTTATCAGGAAGCGCTACCGGTAAGGGAGCGCTACTGCTAACTTTATTCCCCTCGCTACTGCTAGTTTTTTATTAGTTTTGTATTTGTTTTTTTCTGCATATTTGTGTTGTATTTGAATAGGCTTTATACAATAATCTTTAGCATATCATACACATACAAATGTAATAATAGCATATACATACAAATAGTCCAATCAAATCATGTCATCATCATAATCATCATCCAACACAAAGTGGTCTCTCGTGTCATCATCTCAAAAATAGCGATACAAGTCTCGATTACTTGCAACTACATCGTCATCCATCTAAACAACGATATACGTGAGAAGTGCTATCACTATGAGTGAGTGCGGAACTATGAAGTACATGAGGTCGTATCCCTCTCGCACATTAGCATGAACCTAAACTAACTAGTGGTTATCGCTCGGAAACCGGAAACCGGTACACCTGGGGCTGACACTCCGGCCACTCGTCGTATATTCATGGCGTACACTAGTAGAAAAAGGGGCTAATCTGAGACACATTAGTGCTAGTTTAATTTCGAGCCGGCACTAATGTGTCCATTAGTGTCGGTTCCAACGGCTAGCCGGCCGCTCTCATTAGTACTGGTTCGTGGCAAACCTTTAGTACCGGTTCTAAAGAGAGTGGTGGCAGGATGTTGTCAGTCTGGGGCCCGTCCAGCACCTTTAGTACCGGTTCGTGGCACGAACCGGTACTAAAGGTCGACGTACATAAACCCTTCGTCCACCCGAGCTCGCTCTGTTCTTCCCCTTTCCCCTCTCCTCCTCTGTTCTTCCCCTCTCTTTCTCGAGCTCATCACACATTTTGCCCAAAATTTGTCAAGGTTTGAAGGCCCCCATCCATTCAAATGATCACAAAGGTTAGAAACTTTTTCCTTTCATCTCTCATTGCTAGATTAGCTCTTGCAATGCTTTATATAGTGATTAATTTGTGAGTTTAGTAATTTGGAAGGAATTATATGTGCTAGTGTTTGATCTATATGCAATTTGAGGTCAAAAATAACACTTAGTTTGCATATGTAGGTGTGGTTTACTTAGTGCCTTCTAAATCTCCGTCAGAACCACTGCCGATCGCTCATGGCCGTCTCTGTCGCCCGGCACCACCTTGTGGTGAGGCTCTTGTTCATGAATGTTTTACATTACCAAATTCATGTTTGCGTGATTTGGATATATAGTTACTCGTATAATTATCTTACTCGTACGTTGTTTGTTATACAGAGTGCCATGGTTTTGATATCCGTCCCCGTCGGCCCTCGTCCTTGTTATGATTCGGATGTGGTATATTCTCTTTTAAAAATAGTTGTTGCATTTCGTGTTTATGACAAATTATGCCCATCAAGTTGACATAGATATTTTTATCTAGGAGGTATGTGAACCGGAAATTCCAACCGACCCTATTGTCGAGAGGTTAAATTTAGTTGAAAGAGAAAATGACTATTTGAAAGAAAAATTGAAAAGAATTGAGGGGGAGAAGATGGAATTGGAGTTGCATGTTGCCGATGTCACCGATGATCACAAGATCAAGATGGAGAAAATGAGGTTGAAGATTAGAAAGATTATAAAATATGCCATTGATAGTGTGGCTTGGTATCATTATGATGTTGGATCAATTGTTACCTTTGTTGCGATCTTGATCGCATTTGTTGTTGAATTTAAATTCTTTAGCTAGAGAGTTATTTGTATGTTGCATTTAATTAAGTGTTGTATATGAACTTTATGTATGAACTTTATGAATGAACTTTACGTATGAACTTGTATTAATTTGGTCTATTCGGTGTTGTGTAATGAAGATGAGCCGACAATGGATGTATGATGACCGATGCTCTCCCGAGTTCATTAATGGCGTGCATACTTTTCTGCTTGCCGCTGAGGCAAACAAGCGGGCGGATGGTTTTATGCCCTGTCCATGTGCTGGTTGTAAGAATGGTCGCAGTTACTCTACGTCAAGAACCATTCACGTCCACCTATTTGAGTCCGGTTTCATGCCCACTATAATGTTTGGACCAAGAACGGAGAAATAGGGGTTATGATGGAAGACAATGAAGAGGAAGAGGACGATGACGGCTATCCTGGCCATGGGTTCCCTGAATACGATGATACAACAATGGGGGAAGAAGCTGAGCCGGCAATGTGGGAAGAAGCTGAAGAAGAGGCATCAGATGAGCCCGCTGATGATCTAGGTCGGGCCATTGCCGATGCAAAGAGAAGCTGCAAGTGATCTGGAGAGGACGAAGTTGCGGCGCATGTTAGAGGATCACAAGAAATTGTTGTACCCGAATTGCGAAGGTGACAAAAAAAGTTGGGCACCACACTTGAATTGCTGCAATGGAAGGCGAGAGAATGGTGTATCGACAAGGGATTTGGAAAGTTGCTTGGTAATGATAAAGAATATGCTTCCAAAGGACAACAAATTGCCCGAGAGTGCGTATGAAGCAAAGAAGGCTGTACGCCCTCTAGGGTTAGAGGTGCAAAAGATACATGCATGCCCTAATGACTGCATCCTCTACATGGTGAGTACGAGGATTTGAACGCTTGCCCGGTATGTGGTGCATTGCGTTATAAGATCAGTCGCGATGACCCTGGTGATGTCGAGGGCGAGCGCCCCAAGAAGAACATTCCTGCCAAGGTGATGTGGTATGCTCCTATAATACCACGGTTGAAACGTTTGTTCCAAAACAAAGAGCATGCGAAGGCGCGCAGAAGATCGTAAGAAAGACGGAAAGTTGAGAGTACCCTGACGGTTCGCAGTGGAGAAAAATCGAGAGAAAGTACTGGGAGGAGTTTGCAGGTGACCCAAGGAACGTATAGTTTGGTCTAAGCGCAGATGGCATTAATCCTTTTGGGGAGCAGAGTAGCAACCATAGCACATGGCATGTGACTCTATGTTTGTATAACCTTCCTCCTTGGTTGTGCATGAAGCGGAAGTTCATTATGATGCGAGTGCTCATCCAAGGCCCTAAGCAACCCGGCAACGACATTGATGTGTACCTAAGGCCATTAGTTGAAGAACTATTACAGCTGTGGAATGGAACAGGTGTACGTGCGTGGGATGAGCACAGACAGGAAGAATTTGACCTAAAGGCATTGCTGTTCGTGACCATCAATGATTGGCCTGCTCTCAGTAACCTTTCAGGACAGACAAACAAGGGATACCGTGGATGCACGCCTTGTTTGGATGATACTGGTAGTATATATTTGGATAGTTGTAGGAAGAATGTGTACCTGGGACATCGTCGATTTCTTCCGACAAGGCATCCCGAAAGAAAGAAAGGCAAGCATTTCAAAGGTGAGGCAGATCACCAGATGAAGCCTCGCCATCGTCTTTAATCTTGATGTACATGATATGGTCAAGGATTTGAAGGTAATCTTTGGAAAGGGTCCTGGCGGACAACGTGTTCCGAAGGACGCTGACGGACGCGCACCCATGTGGAAGAAGAAATCTATATTTTGGGACCTGCCATACTAGAAAGACCTAGAGGTCCGCTCCACAATCGACGTGATGCACGTGACGAAGAATCTTTGCGTGACCCTGCTTGGCTTTTTGGGCGTGTATGGGAAGACAAAAGATACACCAGAGGCACGGGAGGACCAGCAACGTATGCACGGAAAAGACGGCATACATCAGGGTCAGGCCAGCTACGCTCTTACCAAAGAAGAGAAGGAAATCTTCTTCGAATGCCTGCTCAGCATGAAGGTACCGTCTGGCTTCTCGTCGAATATAAGGGGAATAATAAATATGGCAGAGAAAAAGTTCCAGAACCTAAAGTCCGATGATCGCCACGTGATTATGAAGCAACTCCTTCCGGTTACATTGAGGGGCTTCTAGGAAAAGCGTTCGATTAGCCATTGTGAAGCTATGTGCATTCCTCAATGCAATCTCTCGAGAAGGTAATCGATCCAGAAATCATACCAAGGTTACTGAGAATGATTTGGTGCAATGTCTTGTCGGTTTCGAGTTGGTGTTCCCACCATCCTTCTTCAACATCATGACGCACGTCCTAGTTCACCTTCTTGAAGAGATTAACGTTTTGGGTCCCGTATTTCTACACAATATGTTCCCCTTTGAGAGGTTCATGGAAGTCTTGAAGAAATATGTTCATAACCGTGCTAGGCGGAAGGAAGCATCTCGAAGGGCCATGAAAATGAGGAGGTCATTGAGTTTTGTATTGACTTTATTCCTGACCTTAGGCCGATTGGTGTTCTGAATCGCGGCATAAGGGCGCATCGGAAGGAAAAGGCACGCTAGGAGGGCATCAAATAATATGTATGGACGAGCATTCTCTCACTGAAGCACACTACACAGTTCTATAGAATTCTGCCTTGGTGGCTCCGTATATGGAGGAACACAAGAATTTTCTACACTCCAAACACCCGGAGAAGTCTGACGACTGGATTACACTCGAACAAAGGAGGACTTTCGCCGGTTGGTTGCAGAAATGTGCCCTGAATGATGGCGATATTCAAAATGACCTGTACTCGCTGTCCCAGTTACCATCTTCGAATATAATGACTTTCAAAGGGTACCAGATAAATGGGAATACATTTTACACGATCGACCAAGATAAGAAGAGCACCAACCAAAACAGTGGTGTCCGCTTTGATGCAACAACCAACACGGGAAAAGAAACATATTATGGTTACATAGTGGACATATGGGAACTTAACTATGGAGGTGATTTGAAGGTCCCTTTGTTTGGTGCAAATGGGTCAATATGACACGAGGCGGGTAACGGAAGACCCGCGAAGACGGAATGACAACAGTGGATCTCAACAATCTTGCGTATGCAGACAGACCATTCATCCTAGCCAATGATGTGGCGCAGGTTTTTATGTGAAAGACATGTCTACCAGGCCGAGAAAAGAAAAGATAAGGAAGCGAATGGATCATACGAAGAGCCAAAGCGCCACATAGTTCTTTTCAGGAAAAGAAACATCGTGGGAGTGGATGACAAGACGGACATGTCGAAGATTATGAAAAGTTTGATGAAATTCCTCCATTCATAGTGAATATTGACCCGAGCATCCAGTTAAATGATGAAGATTTTCCATGGCTACGGCTGAAAGGGACACACTTGAAGAAAAAGTTTCACACCCAAAGATCCGGGATGTGATCGGATTCACTATCATCACTTTCTTATGTGTTTCACACCCGGGAGGGAATCTCTATAATAGTAAGGGTAGTTATGTGTTTTGGCATTTGAAACGCGAAGAAATTTTATGTGCAAACAAAAGTAGAGAGGGTTACGGCAAAAACTGGATGCACTTCGTGTTCAAAATGGACAATCTCTTTCAAGTATCGGGGTTTCGGCGAAAACTCAACTGTTACAAAGGCATTTCATTTTTAAATAACCTAAGCATTACCAAATTGAACATAATGATAAAACACACTAATATTAAATATAAGAAAAAGAATCACTGAAAAATCTTTTTCAAAGTTAAGTTATTCACAAACTAGTGATTCACACAAATTTCAAATGATTCAAAATTTAAACTATTCAAATTTGAAAACTACCGGCACTAACAGAAAGTTTGTAATTTTTTGTACCTAAAGCAAAAATATTCACAAATAAACTCTAAATACAGCAAAAAACAACTCAAAAATAAATAAAACAAAGATAAATAAAGCGAAAAAAATTAAGAAAATAAAAAGCCCACCTACTGGGACAAAGCGGCCTGCATACGACTAGGAACCCAACCTTTTGTTGGGCCAGGATGCAGGCCTGCAAAGGCCTAGTAGGCCCACTAGGCAGAAGAGAACAGGTAGGTCCAGTAGGCCTGCTTAGGAGAGGAGCTCGAGAGAGCTACCGCACTGGGGCTTATAAACCAGTGCGGTAGCCCCTCGGCAAGCGAGGTGGGACTAAACTTGCCGCACCAAGATCAAGGCCAATAAGACTTCTTTAGTACCAGGTCGTGTCACCAACCGGTACTAAAGGGTGGGTCTTTAGTACCGGTTGGTGCCACAACCCGATACTAAAGGGTGGGTGCTTCCCGCTGCTTCGGCTGGCCAAAACAGACCTTTAGTACCGGTTCGTGGCTCCAAACGGTACTAAAGGTCCATCCTATATATAGAACACTTGAAAAAAATTCAGTTTCCCTCTGTTTCCTCCCTCCGTCGCGCCGCCCTGCCCCGATCGACGTCGTCCCCGTCGACGATGCCGCCGCCGCCCCTCGTCGCCGGCCCCGTCGGCGTCGCCGCCCTCCGCCCTCGTCGCCCGGCCCGTCGGCGTCGCCGCCAACCGTCCCTTCCGTCGTCCCCGTCCCGTCCTCCCGCCGTCCCTAAATCGCCGCCCGCCCGTCGTCGCGCCGCCCCGGCGTCGCCTCGCCGGTGAGCTCGCCCCGGCTGCCATGTCTAGTTGTCCACACACACACACTACACACACACTACACACACAGACACACTACACACACACACACACTACACACACATCATTTTCTATAGAAATGTTAGCAATTTTTCTGTTTTTTAGTAATATAAATATTAGAATTGTTAGTTATATAGAAATGTTATAAATGTTTTCTGTTTTTTAGTTATAGACATATTTATAGAAATGTTATAAATGTTTTCTGTTTTTTAGTTATATAAATATTTATAGAAATGTTAGCAATTTTTATGTTTTTTAGTAATATAAATATTAGAATTGTTAGTTATATAGAAATATTATAAATGTTTTCTATTTTTTAGTTATAAAAATATTAGCAATTTTTCTGTTTTTTTAGTTATATAAATATTAGAATTGTTAGTTATATAGAAATGTTATAAATGTTTTCTGTTTTTTAGTTATAGAAATATTTATAGAAATGTTAGCAATTTTTTTGTTTCTTAGTTATATAAATAGTTTTTGCGGGCCTATAGTATTTGTTAAATTTTATAATTAGTTTAGTTAGATGAACTAGTTTTAGTTATCACAATCAAATCATTCAAAAAATGTTACTTTTTGCAGGCATATAGTATTTGTTCTCGACGATATGCCCGGCCTGCATCCTCGCCGTCGACCCGTTCGCGACGACGTCCTGCTTCAAAGGACCCATGTCCGGGACTGGGCTCCACCGGGCTGGCACTGGGAGGTGCTACCTGGAGGGGCGCGTCGCTTGGTGAGGAACCCGACCTCGGGTCCCATCGTCGACCCTGATCTTCTTTGGTGGCGTTCGCATGGGCCACATTCGGTGCAGAGGCAGTCGGCCCCGCCGGAGGTGGTGCGTCGCCGTGTCAGGGAGGAAGATGAGCACGTCCATCGCTACATGGCTGCTATGGACGACGTCGGGTTCTCCACTACTTGGCGGGTTCTTTTGGCAGATGACCGGAGATATGATCCTGTGATGGTTCCTTCTCTTTGGGTGTGCACCGCTCACGCCCCAGGAACCGCAAGTGGCGCCCTAGATTCTTCTATAGTACTCGATCTTTATTAGGTACCTAGCCAGTGATGTACTCGATATATAATATTCGAGACGATGTATTCGAGATTATATATATTAAGACGATGATGTATTCGAGATTATATATATTAAGACGATGTATTCGAGATTCAATTTTTCCTTATTGATTGCATCCATGCATTGTAATTTTAATACTAATTAAATTGTTTTATATTTCTTCTGTATTAGTTAAGTAAAAGCTATGGCGGACAATACCGGGAGAGAGAGAGAAGAGGAATTGTTCGACATCATACGCAGCCCTCACATGCTAGATGATCTGAATGAAGCAGATGACGGCTCCCAATATCTGAACAATACCGGAGAGGGTGATGAAAAGATATTCGATCTCGACGACCGAGCTGATGAAGTCATCAACTATGATTATGATTATGATGACACAGACAATGTTTGTGATGACACAGACAATGCTCATCTTCAAATAACAAAGACTACAGGCGAGGTATATTTATATAAGCAGGCATCATGGGGATCATCACATGTTTTTTTATTGAAGATATATTAACGCACTCTTCTTTCAGCCCTCTGGATCGAGCAAATCTGCTTCTACAGACAGCAGGACAAAGCGAGGCCCAGGCAGATTGTTGAAGGATGGTGTAAAATACAACATCGAATCCATCAAACCTAGTGGTGAACCCCTCACGCCTAAGAACATTGCGAACAAGTGGACTCGTCAGTGCGGAGTTCTTGTAAAGGACAAACTCCCGATCTCCATTCAAGAATGGAAAGAGCCAAAGACTAAACGTCCAGGTGTTACTTGGGTTGACGGCAGAGCTAAGGAAACCCTTTGGAAATCTCTGATGGAACATTTCACCCTACCAGATCATTTCACTAAAGCAGATGTGGACAAAGTGAAGGGCGCTGCTCTTAAGAAGATGGCAATTGCATTCAACACCCACAAGAAAACTGTATGGGCCAACTACCTCACTAATGAAAGGAAGACCCAGAATTCACAGGAACACTGGAGAATCAAAGAGAGCACTAGGACGATTTCGTGACCTTAAGGATTCAGAATTAGCTAAGGAACGGTCGATGAAAAAAAAGGAAAATGCCGCAAAAAAGACGGAGTTCCATAGGCTGGGTCCAGGTGGCTACGTGGTGTGATTTCGTAAGTGGGATAAGTCTGAGCAAGAGATGGAGGATGCAGGGTCACACCGATTACTAGGAACTGGCCCCCTAGGTGCAGAACTTGGTTCTATGCGCATGGGGGTGCGTTGGACCCGAAGACAAGCGAAGTTTCGCGGAAGGCAAGTCTAAAAGGAGTCGGACAAAAAATAATTGACGCAATAGAAGAAGCTCGAAAGGGGGTGTTCACGCCCAACAGAGAGAACGACGAGCTTACACGTGCCCTGGGAAATCCTGAACACCCCAGAAGAACACGAGGCAAGGGCGTTATTCCCTGGTATGAGGGCTTTTCAGAATGGAACGAGGACTACAGGACCCATGCAAGAAGGAAGATGGAGGAGGAGAAGAAAAGGAAGCTGGAGGAGGAGCAGAGGAAGCAGGACGCAGAACGCCTTCAAGGCCTAGAAGCAAGGCACGCGGACCTGGCACTCAAATTCCAGTAGCAGCAACAGCAGATCGACTCACTTAGCTAGGAAAGGGGGTCTCAGCAGCGGCAGCAGCAAGCGGATGATCGTCGAGCATTGGATAGCACCGTCCAATCCATGCCGAGAAGCACCGTTGGTTCTGCCCCGGGCGACACACTGTTGGATACATACCCTATGGATGACATCATAGAGAACACTAACTGTGAGCTACACTCCAAAATGAAGAACATATCCAGGAAGGTGGCGGACGGCGTTGCTTTTCCAGTTACCCCCGAAGCAACCTTCCATTGCATCCCGATTCAAGAGGGCTATGCTCGTGTCATGGTTGATGAAGTGGTGGACCCATATTCGGGGCTACAGCTTGACTTTCCTGGAGGTGAAGATGAGCGCACATTGGGAGAGGCCATACATCGTATCATCCTATGGAGAAAGGATTGCATCATCTTTCGAAGTCCACCGACACCGCGTCGTCTTCCGACTCCACCACCGAGTCAGCAGACTCCCGCTCCTCCAAGTCCACGAACGCGTGAGCCGACTCCTCCTCGAAGTCCGCCACCTCCTTCAAGTCCCCGAACGCGTGAGCTGACTCCTCCGGTTTCAAGTCCGGCACAGCGTCATGCCACTTCTCCGGTTTCAAGTCCGGCACCGTGTCGGGCCACACCTCCTACTTCAAGTCCGGCACATCGTCAGGCCACTTCTCCTGGTCCAACTCAGCCACGTCAGCCGTCTCCGCCGTCTCAGCAATCGCAGAAGAGACATGCCGCAGCTATGGTGCGTAGCGGTACGAGTCGAGGTAGTTCAGGAAGTACAGGCGGAGACAAGCGATGTAAATATGGTCCAAGCCTCGCTCCTCTTCCTCAGAGGCCTTACGACATGACTAAGGAGCAAACGCAGCCATAGTGCAGGCCCAAGTGGACGCCCATTTTGGACGAAACCGCATCGCCGCCAAAGGAGAAAGTGCCTGAGAAAGTAATTGACCACTTCATTAAAATGGCTAGAGAACCAGCTCCCAAGCCTGTTGACTCGGACTATGAGCGCCAAATCAGGAAACTACATCGAAAACGGTTAAAGAAGGAAGTGAGCTCGAGCTCGAGCCAACAAGCAGCGGGCAAAAAATGCGGGAAAACCGTTCCCCAGCTGGGAGAACAGGCGGTGCAATCGATCTCCCCGCTTTTTGTGCCAACAACAACACATGTGAGGAGGCCGCGCGCCCAATATTTTTGTGGGCAAACCATTAAAGTTCCCCAGCTAGGCGATGTGGTAATAACGGAGGAGCATATAATGCAGGCTGAAATGCTCAAGATCTCTGTTGGACAACTCGTCGAAATTGAGCCCATGTCTCCGCTTAGAGAGGAGGAAATAAAATGGAAATATGCCCGGGGCAAACCTTTGGTCCACCCAGACAAGGTCAAGAACCTCCCAACGAGAATGTATGAATTGAATCAATGGTACATGAACATTACCAAGATTTCCAATCGAGAGTCCCTCATGGTGAACGTCAAGAAGGAGCATTACTACTATGAGAAAGCTCTATGCGTTGACTATTCAGAACTATATCAGTTATACAATCAAGACGCACTCGAAAAATCTCTCGTCAGTTGCTATTGTTTGTAAGTGATTTCTTTCTGTAATTTTTGATCAATCATTACATGCAATTATCCTCACTATATATTCTTTTCTGTGGTATTATATGCAGGATGAAGATGTATGAAATGAAAAAATCTGGACGCTATGGCATTGGGTTCATTGACCCAAATACCATTAATTAGTACACATGGAATCTTGCAACTTCTAAAGAAGGTGTAGAGGAAAGCATGCTAGAGTTCTTGAAGTGCCTCAATACCAATGAAGATATACTACTTCCTTACAACTTCACATGAGTTAATACAAATTTTGTTTTTGCTTACTAGCTAGCTAAATGTTAATAACTAAGTGTATACGGTTTACGATATATAGTTGATTAATTTTATGCACATGCCTGCTTAATTAAGACATGCAAACGCAGCGCATGCAGTTTCCACTAGATCTTGTTAGTCATTAAAGTTGAAAAGCAACAATTGAAGTACTGACTCGCTACTTAAAGAAGATAAAGACTACACCATCATGAAGGGGATAGTCAACAGGTAATTTCAATCATTATTAACTATATCTCGGCCTATTATTAGTTCGTCATTTCTTGATATGAACTATTTAATAACCCCTTTATTGATTTTCTTTGCCGGCGGGCAGGGCTTGGGCAAAGTTCATCAAGGTGACTCCAGGCAAATGGCCAAAAAAGTTGTTTTGGCATTGACCAAGGGTAAGTAATTAAGTAGTACTAGCTAGCTAGCCATCTCTTTAATTCTTTGTTTCAATACCATTAATTAATTATCATGCTTGATTAATCATTATTTGATTCAATTCCATTCTCGTAAAGGCCCTGAAGCAGGCGCCGGGGAATGATCTTTGTGCATTCTACGTTGCGAGAACATTCGCATGATGGCGTCCGAAAGGAGCAGATCTCAAAGACAGGAATGGGTACGTTGTCAGAACTCTATTCACACCATTATCGATATCTTGTAACACAACTAATACACATGCATATTGATCTCCTTCTTAACAATTCAGAGAGGTGCGGGATAAGCTCCTACTCGAGGAGCGCATACTATCACTTCAAGAGGAAATAGCCGGATTTTTGCTCGACCAGGTCATAGATCCCAAAGGAGAATACTATTACCCGCTACCGCCCCCATGAACCACTTGTCATCGTGCATGCTCCAAGGCACCAAGGCAACATGTAGGAGAAATTGTATATGTATATACATATGTATGTGTGAATAGTTAATGGTGTTGGCTGTGAGACATTCGATGATATTATATATATATATATATATATATATATATATATATATATATATATATATATATATATATATATGCGGTTCTATCTGAGAAAATCTATTTATATATATGCATAACGTGTACAATTTGTAGTATCGTGAAATACCAGCAAACAAAAAAGAATTAAATGGAAAATAAAGCCAAATTGAAAACACAAAATTAAAGCAAAAATTAAAAAAACACCCAAACATTTAGTACCGGTTGGTGTTACCAACCGGTACTAAAGACCTACGAGCACATGGGCCTGGCTTGTGCCACGTGTTTGCACTTTAGCGCCGGTTCGTGACGAACCAGTACTAAAGGGGGGGACCTTTAGTCCCCACTCTTTAGTGCCGGTTGGCGAACCGGCACTAAAGGCCGTCACGAACCGGCACTAAAGACATGTTTTGCACTATTGGTAGCACTTCTTCGCCATCGATGATCTATGCACCTGCATCATCACATGAGTCGATGATATGCAACTTATATAGTTGAGCAACAGAAAGAGACAGACTTGGCAAAAATAGAAGCAACATATCATAAGCATAAATAACAAAGTTCATCGTACCCAAAATGCCCTAACTAGAGTGATCTTCGCTAGTCGAGGAGGACGGTTTAATTACATCACAAATAAAGTTTCGTCGTGCATAACTCAAAGTTTTGTCATATAGAAAGTATGGACTAAACGGACACATTGTCATATATCGACAATCACTCCAACATGTCGTGCCATCCATCCAAGTCAGGGAGATAGTCCCGGAGCTTAGTGAAAGGCTTCAGGTTGAGACGCTGAGTGGCTACGCGTGTTCGGAAATATTCCCGCAACATTTGTCCTTCTTCGTAGAACATCCCTGTTTTTTCGATGACCTCCTTCATGATCATTTGGGCAAGTTCGCGCTCGATGTGATAGAACTCAGCTCGAAGTCGATGATCCTCGATATCTCCTAAGTTCTTTTCCCAGTGCAGAATATGGACATCGCCGGATCTAGGTGACATGCGAAGGTTCTGGTGATCCTGTGTGTACTCCAGCATGTGGTGTAGGACATAGAATCCATCATTAAGAGAATCATTCAGTTGCTGGATGCGGCAAGGGCTGGACGAAAAGCTCATTACTCGCGAGTTTAACGAGCACTCGGAAGCTCGACTCGTTAAGGCTCGTGCTCGTTAGTTAGTGAGCGGAGCTGAACAACAATTTTAGCTCGTTAATATAAGCGAGCTTAACGAGCTAGCTCGCGAGTATAACGAGTAGCACATTTGGCTCGTTTATTTGTACATCACTAATTTTTAGTTTTATTACTAGCTGAAAAATGCCTAGTGCTCAGCCTGGCCCACAGGCCACAGCCCACCCCCCCCCCCACCTCCTCGGCTCCCCATCGCGGCCTACTTACCAGTTACGAAGAGACCAGAGGAGGAGCCGAGGAGACTACAGAATACAATCAGACTAAAGAGAGACTGGAAAGGGAGAAAAGCAGCAGGGCGGCGGCTAGGTTTATGTCTTTGACCACGGCGTGGCGGCGCGGGTCTGCTTCATTCTCTTCTCTGGCGGCTGCCGGCGACCACTTTAGCCCGCCTCCGCCATCTCCATCCGCGTCCCCATGGAACGGCGCGAGCGACCACCAGCTGCAGGCGGCACTCCAAGCATGGAGTCTAAGGTCAGGAAGAAGGTGGTGAGGAAGAGGACTTCGGCCTTCGATTCAGCGTCACGGGAGTCTCCTTCGACGGTAGCAAAGCCTTCTCGTCCTCGGCAGCAAGCGCAAGGAGAAAGGCGCCCAAGAGCAGAGGAGGCGACATCACCTACATGCTCTGATGCTGATGCCGTCGGTGGTGGATTCGGACCGGTGAGATTGTTTATCTCACACTCTTATTTTTGTTTTCTATAACATTCCAGCTCATATTAGCATATACTTTGAATTCTTGATGCCCTAGTTAGTACTTGCAAATCCGCTAAAACACCAGTGTAGACTGTTGTTAATTGATTGTATAAATACATGTGTAGTTAGGTGAAATACTTCATCACACACACACTGACATATGCACCAGATTAAGATTAGCTAGTCTGCTGAAATACCTATGTTGAAGTACCATTGCTAAATGATTGTGGGAATCTTACAAATTCATTTTCTAATTTTTGTACCGCTTCTAAGTTCTGACTTCTATTTTATATGGTAAAAATTACTACTTAGATGCAAAACAATTCTAGTAAGTAAATGTCCTGAATTCTATTTTCTACAGCTTATTAGTATCACTTACTACTTAATGCACCAGGAAGATGTGTTTCTGTTCATTGATACAATTTTGCACATTGTAATTAATTATGTAGTGATGCTTACTAACTTTGCAGAATGCAATTAATTATGCAGCGATACTTACTAATTTTGCACATTGCAACTAATTATGTAGCGATACTTACTATTTTTGCACATTGCAATTAATATTTGGCTTGTAAAAATCTGAATCATGCAATTTCATTTTCCACAGGAAGACGGCAGCGATGAAGATGAATGTGTAGAGGTTCATGAAGGTTATGAGGAGGTTGATGAGGCAGAGGCATATGATATGGATGATGATATGTCAGAGCCTTCTCTTGGATCACGAGACAATGGAAATGACACAAAAGTTGAGGTCAATGACAAAGAGAAGGCAAAGAAAGGAGGGAAAAGGAAAAAGGCAGGAATGGATGCAGCTAAGGTGAAGGTAAAGAAAACAAGACTTAAACGTGCAGAATGTTGGCAGCTTTTCAAGGAGGTCAAAGCTGTAAGCAAGAGGACGCCAGTGGCGGTTGTCACGAAGGCAAAGTGTTTGCATTGTGCTAAATTGTTTGCTTATACTCCTAGGGGTCAACTACTAGCCTCAATAGGCATAAAGATGTTTCTTCAGTCTATCTAAACAAGAAGGGAAGACAACTAAATCAAGTTACAATCAACTTCGATCCTGAAAAGCCAGGTGCATCTCTCATAGTAAACCATGAATACAATCATGTAGAAGTTGTTAAGATCATAGCAAAGATGATAATTGTGCATGATTACCCCTTTAGGATGGTAGAGCATGCTTGGTTCAATATCCTCATGAAGTATATGAATGCGTCCTACAAGTTTATTGGTCGGAAGAAAATTAGAGCTGAATGCATGAAGTTGTATCTTTCTGAGAAACAAATCCTTAAAAAGCAACTAAAGTCTGTTGAAAGCATTAGTTTGACATGTGATCTATGGACTTATAAACAAACACTCTCATACCTAGCTGTGGTTGCTCACTACATAGATGATGATTGGATCATGCAATGTCGTGTTTGAAACTTCATAGAGCTAGATCCACCTCACTCGGGTAGTGTCATGGCTCAAGCAGTTTTTGAGTGTTGCCAAGAATGGAAAATAGAAGATAAGATCATGACAATCACTATGGATAATGCTTCCTCAAATGATAATGCTGCTAAGAGATTGATGGAGAAGATAATTGCTAGGAAATCGGCTAAATTTATTTCTAAGTACTTCCATGTTCGCTGATGTGCGCACATTGTCAATTTGATAGTGAATGATGGCATTGCTCTATTGCAAGCTTTGGTCAATAAGCTTAGGCATACTGTCAAGTATTTGAAAAAATCTCCAACACGCATGTACAAATTGTTGATGGTTTGCAAGTCTCTGAATATGGAAGTTGGGAGAGGTTTATGCCTGGATGTTGCTACTAGATGGAACTCTACATGCAGAATGGTAGAGGCATGTACTGTGTATAGGGCTGCTTTCAAAGAGTATGAAGAGGTAGATGCTACCTACAAATGGCATCCTGAAGATGAAGGGTGGGCATTATATGAGAAGATTCAACCCATCTTGAAATCGTTTGCCGAGGTAACAACTGTACTATCATGATCTAAATATCCTACTACCAACATTTTTTATCCATATATCATGAATGTTAAGATTGCTATCGTAGAGCATGCCATGGGTTCGAATGCAAACTTGAAAAAGATGGGAGAAGCAATGCTTGATAAGTTTGATAAATATTGGGATAGCAATAGTGAAGGTGAGGGAAATGAAAACAGTGGGAAAAACAAAAAAAGGAGAAGAACAATGTCATGGTCATTGCCACCATTGTTGATCCTAGGTTTAAGATGAAACTTGTTGATTACTGTTTTAAGAAAATGTATGGTAAAGAGAAGGGCAGTAGTGAGGCCGAGGAAATCAAATCTGAATTCTTTGATCCCTATGCTACTTATGAGATGGAAAATCGCAAGAATGAGGCTGGCAACAATAATGAACAGAGTTCAGTATGTAGTAGGCAAACAAGTACATCCATGTCCTCATTGTCAAGTGGGTTTCAGTCCTTCCTAGAGGAGACAAATTTAGAGCCATCTAAATCTGAATTGACCAGTTACCTTGAAGAAAAAACCCATCCAATTCTAGATCCAAATTTTGAGGTAGTTGATTGGTGGAGGTTGAATGCTCATAGATATCCTATCATGGCAAAGATGGCAAAAAAGTTCTTGACGATACCAGCAACTAGTGTCTCATCGGAGTCAACATTCTCTACGAGCGGCAGAATTCTCGATGACTATCGTAGCTCTCTCAGCCCAAACATGGTTGAGGCACTTGTGTGTGCTTCTAGCTACATCAAAGGATCAAAGAACACCAGCTTAAGACTACAATTAGAGTGGTAATATTTCTTGTTCTCTACTGTGTTTTATATTCTTGCAACCTTTAGACTCTTGGTAAATGTTTTCTCAAATTGCATATTTGCACATACCTTTGTAGGAAGAAGGCAATGATGACGATGTCGAGTTCATTCTATTTCCTGAAGATACGATAGAAAGCAACTAGTAGGCCTCCCATATTTTTATTGAGTGTGATTGTATTGTTGTAGCATTGTACTATTGTTTATTTGCTTGAATCATAACTTGTGAATTTCTCTATGTCTATGTAGGAAGATGAAATGGATGAACTGATGAGCCAATTTATGTGAGGAGCGGGAGCTACTTTGCATTTGCTCAGCTAGAAGCTACCAATTTATTTTGGTCATTGTTAGTTATGCAAGACCTTATGTTGATGAAGTGTCATGCTGAAGTGGTGAAGTAGTTAATATAATATGTACTTCTTGTCTGCTGATCGAACTTGATCCAATGTTGAGCGCCTAAGCCATTTACTGCTTTATCTTTTGAAGTCCTAGACTTGTCTTTGTCAATGGCCCTACTTATTGTTGCTGTTCTCCTAGTGATTGTGCATGAAGTATGAAGTTTGAACCATAATGGTGTATGAAGTATGGCCCTGCTTATTGTTGATGGCACTCTGTGTTGCTGTTAAAATGTTCTTTAATTGTGTCATTGTGTGTTGCTGCTAGTTATTGGTTGTCGCATTATGTGATAGTATTTGTAAAGAATAAATTTGGCAAAGGCTGATGCATTACTATTTTGCTAGCTTCTGTACTATTTACAAATCTAACGAGCACTAGTGAGCGCTCACGAGCTTAACGAGTATTTAATGAACCGAACGATCAAGAGTTTGAGCTCGTTACAATTGACGAGCTTAACGATCACGAGCTTAACGATCACGAGCTTAACGAGTCGAGTAGCTCGTTAGTCCAGCCCTAGATGTGGGAGAAGTCGGTCTTATGGCTGAAGGCGGGTCTGCCGTCCCTTTTGTTCTTGTCCTTGACCTCTCCACCCCGTGTGCCATAGTAAAACATAGCACTGTCGACAACAGACTTGATGTGGGTGTAATCTTTTTTGTTAATGTTCTTCGACAAGGCCAAGTAAAGAGCGTGGGAGTATCGGGGTTAGAGGATGATGAGGACGGCGCGCCCGCCACTTCGCAAAATAAGTACACCTCAAATTAATTAGCCTCCACCATGCAAATGAATGATTGAAATCGAAGGAAGGATATCTGCGTGGATGACTTACAGAGGATGATAAGGCACGAGAATCGCCTCCTTGTCCTTATTGGCGAGCATGAAATTGACGATGTATTCCCTCGCGTATTGATGGTGCTCTACGCAGACTCCCAAGAATTCCTCGTGCATGAAGTATGGGTCAGCCACACAGATATAAGGTATCTTCTCAACCCCGATGAGGTAGTTCATGTGCAAGGCATAAAGGCGGACAAACATAAAATCCAGCTTCTTCAAGTGAAACATGTCGAAGATGTAACCAAATCGAAAGAAGAACTTCTCCGTGGGGAATGTGTCGACCTACGACAATTGCCGCGGCACGTTAACCACGTAGAGTGGGTTTCCTAGATTTTTCGAGGCGATGAGGCCGTTCTCTACCCACAGCACATCCTCATGAAGTCACCTTAGATCACCGAATCTGGCCCCTAGTGCTGCTTTACGTAGGATTGGTTCACCGGGGATATTCCATTTTGCCGCACCGGGGATATCCATACGGTCTTGAACCCGAGGCTGCTGGATCATAGAAACAGCTTTGTTGCCTTTCCTCGTTCTCTTCCCAGGCTTCTTTGATACCGGAAGGTCGTCCATAATACGTTCAGACTCCGGAGGCGGCAATTCAGGAACCGACTCATGACGCTCAAACCCTAAGTAGGCGACAGTATTGAATACTGTTGAGTGTCATCGTCATCCTCATCCTCATATATGGCGACGTCACCAGCGACTAATGGAGCCTCTTCCTCTCCCCGTCCGCTATTACCCAGCACGACAGCCGATGCTAATTGGGTAGGTGGGGTGTTGATGTTCATACCTAACTGCATGCTTGTGGGTGTGCTCCCGGTCACCTCCAGACGAAGTAGACTCTTTGTCCACAACAGGACTTACATCTCGCAATCGCCAAGCCGCCGCGGGGTCTCATCGTCATCCCCCTAGTAACGGAGGAACCAAATTCTCGTGGCCCAGTTTGACACTGGCCACGGAAACCTTGAAGACGTTCGGGGAGATCGGTCGGCCGTGGAACAATTGTTCCTTCGGCTTCATTATCGTCGCCCTCCCCACGTCCACCTTCTGGTCGCTAAAGTTGTACAATATGGTGCACGGGGTTACGTGGGCCTACGAAGACATGTCTGCGACGTGAGACATCCAAAAGGCAACGGAAACGTGAGATTATACATTTACTGAAGAGGGCCGGTGTGACAGATATCGTGGCACTACTAGGAAAAACGCTACCAGTAGCGTAGGGTTTTTGCATACCAGCACTGTGGGTTCCCGCGCTACTACTACAACGCTACAGCTAACTTTTAGGAGTAGTGCGTTTTTACCCCGTGCTACAGCTAAAATAGTTAATAGTAGCGCGGTGCCATCCGCGCTACTACGATTTGAACCCGCGCTACTACTAACAAAATAGCAGTAGCGCTTCTAGTACACCAGGCGCTACTACTATGCTAGCTAGTAGTAGCGTGTAGTTTTCCCCCAACGCTACTACTACCAAATTATGAATTAAAAAAAATTACATACGTTATTCATAGATGGAAATCAGGGACACTTCCAGTGCAAAATAAATTAAACGCACACAACCAAAGGTGGGTACCTTCCCTAATGTTCCACCGCCATCCTAAACAGACTACTTCTCTACATGTATCTAGCAAGGCTCGGAGTCCAGACGCCGGCGGACCCAAATCCTCCCTCACCCTGAACGATGGCATCGAGGTCCTCCACCTCGGCGACATCCGGCGTCGCGATCACATCGACGATCATGCCTGCGGCGCGGTCGCCAGGCTTCACGGCGAAGTCCACCTCTGAGTGGTTGAAGAGCACGACGCCCACCAGGCTGTCGTAGTCAATGTCCATCACCACTACGGCCAAGTCAGGAAAGTGAAAACTTGTTAGTACGCGTCAGCATTCAAATCCCGCAGGGCATTCTCTTTCTTTTTAGCACATGCACATGCATCAATAATAACATCCGGAGGCTAGTCCTTACTTGTTGCACGAGACATGAAGAAGGCCAGGTCCCCTCCTTGTTGCACGAACGAATCAAAGGAAGACACTGCCGCGGGACATGAAGAAGGTCGGGTCCCCTCCTTCTGTAAATAGCTCAGGTGCCTGAAGTTGCAAGGAATCTCAATACAACGAACTCATAGTAATGCATAATAACAAGAAAAAAGAAAAAAAATGAATCCTAAAGAAAAAGGAAAAAAACATGAATCCTAAAGATCATTATATGAGTCAGGATAATGTGGGTAACAGTATTCATCAATAAGAACAATGGGATGTACATTAAAGGATAAGAATGGCACTATAGTTACACTTCCAGGTAAACATTGCTTTACATAACTTATATTAACCATGGAGAAATCCTAAAATTCAAGCTACGAAGTAATATAGCTTCAATACACTATTAAGATGATACATTTACTACTGTAGATATACAACATAGTTTGGATGCATGCTGCATACCAAAGGTAATCTGACCAAGAAGTATCAATTGTTGATTTTAGAGGTATCAACCAGACACACTTCGATCACAGAGATCAATATCAACTACAATATAAACAGGTATGTGAAAACACCAACTCTTTACATAAAAAAAGATGGAGCAGTATCTGCGCTGCCAAATTCGGCCAACAAAGAGCTCATATATGAACAAATTTGTAGCGGGATCAATTTCCATGGTGTCATAAGATACATAGCAAGAAAGAGAAGACTTTTCTTTAAAGTATCTCTAGATGTAAGCTAAGAGAAATTTGACATGCAAAAATATTGGATCTATATTAAAAATGATGTGAGTAGTGAAGATATAAATGTTACCTAGCTTTGTAATGCCAACCAATATTCAGTCGGAAGTAGACATCATAGAAGAGTACCAACAGGCTGCTGTTACTTTTGTAGTTATAGCTTCTATTAATTGGCTGCTATCTGCATACATGGAAAATTTAGAAAACAATAGCTACACGATATGGAAAATTAGGTGCAGGTGACAAACATGCATGTATAGAGTGTAATGTTGGGAAAACCAAATCCTTAAAAGTATAGGAGTGCATAATGCCATAATCTAAGAAAATTCACTCGGTCAAGATATATTCCTGAATTGCATCTAACAATTATTGTCATTATCAATGAAGCTTGCCAAGTTATATCATAATCATGAACTCCTTCTCTACAAAAAGAAAGATAAGGAACCTGCCAGTGAGTCTATTGTTCTTTTGTTTATTCAATAAAACATGGAGTACACACATGTCTAGATGGGAAATTTGAGTGCTGGTGGTTGTAGAAAAAGAAGTAAACACCTAAACATATATGATGAAACCAAGGATGGAGTTAGTATCAACTCGGATAAATTTGTCCCAATCCAGATGACAGTTGCAACGTTCTTAAGGAAAAATTAATATGTTGTTCGTGGACTATGTGTCTGCTTCTAGGCTACAACTCAGACACCACATTATCTATTTATTCTGCAACAACATATTAATTCTTCATCTACATCTGTTTTAGGGACAGAATAAACTGCGACAATTACGTTCACTAAACTGTTAGCAATCTCATAGGAAACTTCACTTACAACATGCGCTGGGCAGTATGGGTAGATTGCAGCAAAACGCCTCACATATTTTTTCTACAGTGTCCATGTCACGTGTTGTGGCATTGGAAAGATCCAACCAATGATTCCATGAACTGAGAACCTGCGACACCAATCTGTTGAATATCCTCAACCACTTTATTTAATTCAGAGAAAACAGAACACAAGATTAGCGAACTCAAACTCAAAGCCGAATAGAGCAAGAATCGCAAAAAACTCCAATGGATTACTCTGCATCAGGGATGGCAAATACTTCAGCATACTACACGGTACATATTGTTTCTCCTCGCCCGCCATAATAACGGAATAATCAGAGATATCTACCCAGTATATGTAGCATATTGTTTTAATGGCTCCGGATGGACACATCTTCATAACCTGGAAAATCAACATGGAGCATCCAACTAATTGGTTAAGGTTTCAGAAAACACCATGTGTGCTTGTACAGTATGTAAATTTTCAGAAACACTATTTGGTCACATAATTGATGAACGGGATTGGTACAGTATGCATGCATGTATGCATGTATGAACGGGATTGGTACAGTATGCATGCATGTATGCATGTATGAACGGGATTGGTACAGTATGCCCCATCTCCCACTCCGTAGTACAAGTATTTTTCAATTAACAATGCTAATTTACTGAAGTATAAAATACATACAGCAGAGACTAAAACTATTTCCGTCAGAGGTAAATCAGGTATAAAATACATACATTTTTGGTAGTGTAGCATTCCAGATTGAAGATTATGCCCATCAAGTCTAAAACAAATCCCATCACCACCACCACTCAGTTTCGGACAGCAAGGAACACTAGAACATGTTTAAATAAAAGGGGCAAAAGAAAGCATCTTTTTCCGTGGACGCTGTGAGCTAGATACCCAGCCATCTAGGAAGAGCTGCAAAATTTCTCCCGCTACAGCTATCCTTCCCGGCAAACAAATACAGTACCAACATGGATTCATTCACATTGTCAGGGGCAAAGGAAGGGAAGAAGGGAACAAATATTTTTGCAGGGGGGAGGGAGAGGGAGAGGGGGCACTCACTGACGATTGCCTGGCAGTAGGCCTGGACCACGGCCCTGCCGACGATGGTGCCGCCCATGACGAGGAGCTGCCCGAGGAGCCGTCCGGCCTGCCGAATCATCCAATCGGGCCATGAGCCACGCGATTAAGAAACGGGCCTTCCTAGATGAATCCAAAGCTCGAGTAGGGATCAAATCGAGAGAGAGAGAGATCGAGAGGCGAGCGCATGTACCATCTTGCCCCGGTTCAGTTCCTCACCCCCTCCCCTTCCCTCTCCGGCCGCGGCGGAAACCCTAGGCGGGCGGGCGGGCGCGATTCGTCCCGCCTCGAGGGAGACGCGGGGCCCATGAGGGGGAACGGGGGCCGCAGGTGTGTGTCCGATGGGTAGCTGGAAGGGCTCGCTCCCTGGAGGCTTGACGCCGGCGGTAGAGGTGACGGCAGCGGCGAATCACTGGTTGTAGAGAGGGAGGAAGGGGAGAGAACGTGACGAGAGAGAGAGGGGGATAAGGCAGAGAGGGAGGTGTGCGCTTAGTTGTAGCGCATACCCGTGAGCCGCGCTACCACTAAGTTCCTCATGGTAGCGCGGCCTCAGGAACAAACGCTACTACTAAGTGAGCTGACTAGCTGATCCTATCTACTCATAGTAGTAGCGCAGGGTTGCACATCTACGCTACTACTATCAATTTAGTAGTAGCACGATTTTTATACCCCACGCTACTACTCTGGTCTGTCCTGAGGATGTGGTGTGGCACACTTATCAGTAGCGCGCCTCAGAAAAACACACGCTGCTGCTAACTAATATCAGCAGCGCGTTTTCTACCAAGCGCTACTGGTATGTACCAGTTGCGTGCGGTCCCAAACACACGCTACTGGTAAAGTTCTACGTATAACCATTTTCCTAGTAGTGTGAGGGCGTTGAGCTCAGCCAAAGACGAAGCACCCACTAGTAGAAAAGGGGGCAATGGCCCAGGCCAGTTCAGCCCATTAGTCCCGGTTCAATCCAGAACCGGGACCAATGGAGCTATTTGCCCCGGTTCGTGAGCCTAGGGGGCCGGCCGGGCCACGTGGGCCATTGGTCCCGGTTCGTCCGGACCTTTTGGTCCCGGTTGGTGGGACGAACCGGGACCAATGGGCCTGGCTCCTGGCCCACCACTATTGGTCCCGGTTGGTGGCATGTACCGGGGCCAAAGGCTACCGTTTAGTACCGGTTAATGCCACGAAACGGGCCCAATAGTGCTGCCTATATATACCCCTCGCTCATGACGAGAGCACTCCTGTGCTCTGTTTTTCTCTTGCCCGGCGAGGGGGCTTTGTGGTGCTCTAGCTCACCTCCTATGCACATGATGTGTTCGATGAAATGCCCGAGCCACACTACTTAAGCTTTCTCCTCTCCAAGCTCGACCTCCAACCTCCATTTTCCTCAATATTTGTCTAGGTTTAGTGGTCCGTCACGCCCCGTCCCCGTCTTCAACGCCGTCGATCACCAGCCGATCTCATCGCCAGCACCACCGTGGTGAGCCTCTTGTTCTTATCTTCTTTCTGAAAGGAAAACTATTCTTACTTGTATTATTTTCTTACTTTTATTATTGCATCTTATATAGTGCGATGGTTTTGGTATCCGCCCCCGTCGGCCCTCGTCCTGTCTATGATTCGGATGTGGTATATATTATCTTTTCATAACTATTGATTCATTTATTGTTTATGAAAATTATGCCGACCAACGTCACATAGTTTTTATTTATCTAGGAGGTTGTTGAACCGAAATTCCAACCGACCCTATTGTCGAGAGGTTAAATTTAGTTGAAGAAGAAAACAATTTCTTGAAGGAAAAATAAAAAACTTGAGGAGGAGAAGATGATATTGGAGTTGCATGTTGCGGATGTCGTCGATGATCACAAGATCAAGATGGATGCAATGCGCTTGAAGATGAGAAAGATTAGAAAATATGCCATTAAATCGAGGCTTGGTATCATTATGCCATTGGATCAGTTGTTACCTTGGTTGCGATTATGATTGCATTTTTTTCGCATTGAAATGTTTTACATAGTTTTAATGTATGGTTTAATTAATTTAGATGCTCTGTAGAGCTTTATGTTGTTAGATGAGAACTATGTATGTACTTTGGTTTTTATGTGATGATGAACTTTTATTAATTTGGTCACTTAATTATCTATTCATGATGTTCTGTAATGATTTTTGACACACTTAATTATATATAATGCACGTTGATGAACCGCAATGGATGTACGGTGATGACACACCTCCGAGTACATTAAGGGTGTGCATGATTTTCTCGAAGTGGCTGAGGCAAACAAGCAGAATGGTTTTATGTGTTGTCCATGCCCTATATGTGGGAATACGAAGTCTTACTCGACCGGAAAATCCTTCACACCCACCTGCTTTACAAGGGTTTCATGCCATACTATAATGTTTGGACGAGGCACGGAGAAATAGGGGTTATGATGGAAGACGGCGAGGAAGAAGAGTACGATGACAACTATGTGCCCCCTGAATACGGTGATGCTACTGAACATCAAGATGCACCAGACGATGTGCACGATGGTGCTGTAACGGGCGAAGCTGCTGAATATCAAGAGGAACCAGACGATGTGCCCGATGATGATGATCTCCGTTGGGTCATTGTCGATGCAAGGACACAATGCGAAAGTCAAAAGGAGAAGCTGAAGTTCGATCGCATGTTAGAGGATCACAAAAAAGGGTTGTACCCCAATTGCGAAGATGGCAACACAAAGCTCGGTACCATACTCGAATTGCTGCAGTGGAAGGCAGAGAATGATGTGCCTGATAAAGGATTTGAGAAGCTACTGAGAATAATGAAGAAGAAGCTTCGAAAGGATAACGAATTGCCCGACAGTACATACGCAGCAAAGAAGGTCGTATGCCCTCTAGGATTGGAGGTGGAGAAGATACATGCATGCCCTAATGACGGCATCCTCTACCGTGGTGCCTACAAGGATCTGAACGCATGCCTGGTATGCGGTGCATTGCGGTATAAGATCGGACGAGATGACCCTGGTGATGTTGACGGCGAGCCTCCCAGGAAGAGGGTTCCTGCGAAGGTGATGTGGTATTCTCCTATAATACCACGGTTGAAACGTCTGTTCAGAAACGGAGAGCATGCCAAGTTGATGCGATGGCACAGTGAGGACCGTAAGAAAGACTGGAAGTTGAGAGCACCCGCTGACGGGTCGCAGTGGAGAAAAATCGAGAGAAAGTACTGGGATGAGTTTGCAAAGGACCCAAGGAACGTATGGTTTGCTTTAAGCGCCGATGGCATTAATCCTTTCGGGGAGCAGAGCAGCAATCACAGCACCTGGCTCGTGACTCTATGTATGTATAACCTTCCTCCTTGGATGTGCATGAAGCGGAAGTTCATTATGATGCCGCTTCTCATCCAAGGCCCTAAGCAACCCGGCAACGACATTGATGTGTACCTAAGGCCATTAGTTCAAGAACTTTTACAGCTGTGGAATTGAACGGTGTACGACGTGCGATGAGCACAAAAGGAGGAATTTGACCTAAAGGCGTTGCTGTTCGTGACCATCAACGATTGGCCCGCTCTCGGTAACCTTTCGTGACAGACAAACAAGGGATACCACGCATGCACGCACTGTTTACTTGACACCGATAGTATATACCGGAAGCTGCAGGAAGAATGTGTACTGGGCTATCGCCGTCGATTTCTTCCGACCAACCATCAATGTCGAAAGAAAGGCAAGCATTTCAAAGGCAGGCAGATCACCGGAAGAAGCCCGCCATGCGCATCGGTGATCACGCATTTGCTATGGTCAATGATTTACACGTAATATTTGGAAAGGGTCCCGACGGACTAGCTGTTCCGAATGACGCCGAGAATCACGCACCCATGTGGAAGAAGAAATCTATATTTTGGGACCTACCCTCACCGAAAGACCTAGAGGTCCGCTCTTCGATCGACGTGATGCACGTGGACGAAGAACCTTGCGTGAACCTGCTAGGCTTCTTGGGCATGTATGGGAAGACAAAAGATACACCGAGGCACGAGAGGACCTGCAACGCTTGCACGAAAAAAGAGGGCATGCCTCCGGGCAAAGATGAAGGTCCCGCCAGCTACGCTTCACGAAAGAAGAGAAAGAAATATTTTTCAATGCCTGCTCAAGATGAAGGTCCCGATCGGCTTCTCGTCGAATATAAAGGGAATAATAAATATGCGGAGAAAAAGTTCCGTAACCTAAAGTCTCATGACTGCCACGTGATTATGACGAATCGCTTCCGGTTGCATTGAGGGGGCTTCTATCGAAAACGTCCGATTAGCCATTGTGAAGCTATGTGCATTCCTCAATGCAATATCTCGTAAGGTGATCGATCCAGAAATCATACCAACGCTAAGGAGTGATGTGGCGAACGTCTTGTCGGTTTCGAGCTGGTGTTCCCACCATCCTTCTTCAATATCATGACGCACGCCCTAGTTCATCTAGTCGACGAGATTGTCATTCTGGGGCCCGTATTTCTACACAATATGTACCCCTTTGAGAGGTTCATGGGAGTCCTAAAGAAATATGTTCAGAATCAAGCACTAGGCCGAAGGAAGCATCTCCATGGGCCATCAAACAGAGGATGTCATCGGGTTTTGTGTTGACTTCATTCCTGGCCTTAAGAAGATAGGTCTCCCTAAATCGCGGTATGAGGGGAGACTGATCGAAAAGGCATGCTTGGAAGGGACTCAATAATATGCAGGACGGATATTCTTGGTCTCAAGCACACTACACAGCTTCTCTGTAACTCTACCTTGGTGACCCCGTATGTCGATGAACACAAGAACAGTCTGCGCTCCAAACACCCGCAGCAGTGCGACGATTGGATTACATGTGAACACATCAGGACTTTCAGCAGTTGGTTGGAAACATGTCTCAGAGGTGACAGCACTGTTTGTGATGAGCTGTACTTGTTGTCCAGGGGACCATCTTCGATTGTAATGATTTGGAAAGGATACGAGATAAATGGGAATACATTTTACACGATTGACCAAGATGAAAAGAGCACCAACCAAAACAACGGTGTCCGCTTTGATGCAGCAACCGACAAGGAAATGACACATATTATGGTTACATAGTAGACATATGGGAACTTGACTACGGAGTAGATTTTAAGGTCCCTTTGTTTAAGTGCAAGTGGGTCAATCTGTCAGATATGGGTACAGGTAGACCCACAAAGACGGAATGACAACAAAGGATCTGAAAAATCTTGGGTACACTGACGACCGTTCGTCCTAGCCAATGATGTGGCACAGGTTATCTATGTGAAGGACATTTCTACCAGACCGAGGGAAAGAAAAGATAAGGAAGCGAATACATCATACAATGAGCCAAAGTGCCACATAGTTCTTTCAGAAAAAAGGGACATCCTGGGAGTGGAGGGCAAGACAGACATGTCTGAAGAGTATGAAAAGTTTCATGAAATTCCCTTCAAAGTCAAGGCTGACCCAAGCATCCCGATAAACGATGAAGATTATCCATGGTTACGGCGCAATAAGCAAGCGACACAAGCGAAGAAAAAGTGAAGACTTTCTCCCGCAACTATTATGATGATACCATGCCAACTTTGTAATGACGAGTATGATACCATTGTCCGTTTTGTACATGCACATGTTATGCCAACTTTTTCAGAGTTCATTTGAAAACTATGAATTTGAAAACCTCGCCAACCGAAGGGCGCTCACACCGGTTTATAAGCCCGTCCCTCTACACGCCTTGTTGAGCTCACAAACTTGTGATTCACACAAATTTCAAAGAATTCAAATTTGAAAACTAATGGCACAAACAGAAAGTTTATAATTTTGCTGACCTAAAAGCAAAAAAGAATTAAAAATAAAGCAAAAACCAAAAGAAAATAAATAATGCAGAAAACAAAACAAAAAACATGAAAAAAATAAAAATAGCAACAATAAGTATTTTATTGTAAGTAGAAACAAAATAAAATAAATAAAGCAACAAAGAAAACAAAAAAGTGTTTTCAAATTTGAAAACTAATGGCACTAACAGAAAGTTTATAATTTTTCTAAAACTAAAAGCAAAAAGAATAAAAAATAAAGCAAAAAACAACAAAAAATAAATAATGCAGAAAGCAAAACAAAAAAACTGGAAAAAATAAAAATAGCAACAATAAGTATTTTGTTGTAAGTAGAAACAAAATAAAATAAATAAAGCAACAAAGAAAATAAAAAAACAAAAAAAAGTGCCACCTACTGGGCCCCCACGGCCTGAATACGACTAGAAACTCTACCAAGGCTGGATTCAGGCCCGCTGGAGGCCCAAGAGGCCCATTGTGCAGATTGCAGGCTTAGGCCCGAAGCCTGCTTTAGAGAGGAGTTCGAGAGGAAGGCGCACCGCACCTTATAAACAGGTGCGCCTCCCTCTCAACTAGCGAGTGGGACTAAATATTTGGGTTCGGGCAGCACAGGCCTTTGGTCCCGGTTGGTGGCACCAACCGGGACTAAAGGGCATTAGTCCAGTTCATGGCACAAACCGGGACTAATGCCTTTAGTCGGTTGGTGCCACCAACCGACAAAAGGCCGCTTCCCGCCCTTTGGGCTCTTGAAAACAGGCCTTTGGTCGGTTGGTGGCACCAACCGGGACTAAAGGTGGCATTAGTCAGTTTGTGCCACGAACCGGGACCAATGCACTTTCTATATATACAGGACTTTGCGAAAATTTCATTCAGTTCCTCATCCGCCCATGACCGCCCTCTGCCCGACGCCCTGCTCCTCGTCGTTGTCGCCCAGCGCTGCGTCGTCGCCGCCCGTCGTCGCCGCCCGCTTGTCGCCCTGCCCGCGCCGCCCGAGCCCGTCGTCGCCGTCGCCGCCCGAAACCCGCCGTCCTCGTCGCCCCTGCCCTTGCCACCGCCCGTCGTCGCCTGCCCGAGCCCGCCGTCCTCGTCGCCCTACCCCGCCGCAAACCCGTCGTCGCCTTGCCCGCCCGAGCCCGTCGTCGCCGTCGCCCGGCGCCCTACGCCCGCCGCCGCCGTCGCCCTCGCCGGCCGCCAGCGTTGTGAACGCCCGCCGTCGAGCCTCTGCTCATATGTTGCAATATGTTTTTTTATTAGTTTATTTTTTTGTTCATATGTGATGTATATGTGTATGTGGCTATAATGTATATGTTTTTTATTTTTATTAGTTTAGTTTTTTGTTCATATATAGAAAGTTGCAACTTTAATTAGGTTAGTGCAGGAAAAGGTTAGTGCATTTTAATTAGGTTAGTGTAGAGGAAAAGGTAAAATAAGGAAAAGGAAGAAAAGAGGAAGAAGGAAGAAGGAAGAAGAAGAAGAAAAGAATGAGAGGAAAGAAGAAAAGAAGAGGAGAAGAAGAAAGGAATAGAGGAGAAGAAGAAAATAGAAAAAATTCTATTTTTTCTTCTTCTCCTCTATTCTTTTCTTCTTCTCCTCTTTTTTTCTTCTTTTTTTTCTTCTTATTCTTCCTTCTTCCTTCTTCCTCTTTTTCTTCCTTTTCCTTATTTTCCTTTCTCGAGGGATAAGAAGAAAAAGAAGAGGAGAAGAAGAAAGAAAGGAATAGAGGAGAAAGAAGAAACTTCAACACGAGGGGGGGTACCATACCCCTCCCCGATAACATTATTTTCCCATGTATATGTATGTCGCGGCCGTTGTCGATATAACGAGGGTGTCGAGGATCGCCGAGGGTCGAGGGTCGGGAACTAGGGTAGAGGGTCGAGGGTCGTTAAGGGGTCAAGGGTCGAAGGTTTCAGGTCGAGGTTCCTATAGTGTCAAAGTATTGAAGAAATCCATGGCTTCATCATTAGCCGGAAGTAACCATGGCATGATGGTACGAAGTCCTCCAAAGTTATTCTGGAATGGAGTCCCGGATAGGATAATTTGCCTTTTTGTACAAATTTCAGCAAAGGCCTTTCAAATAACGATATTCGGAAGGTTCTTGCTGAACTTTGTACCAAAAAGAGAATTATCCTATCTGGGACTCCGTTCCAAAATAACTTTGGAGAGCTTCGTACCATCATGCACCTATTACTACTTAATGATGAAGACATGGTTTTGTTGAATCCTTTGACACTAGGCAACCTCCCGACCCTCGGCGATCCTCGACCCCTTGACCTCGACTGCTCGGCGATCCACGACCCTCTACCTCATCAAGGGCGCCGATGCCCACGTCACTTGTGGGACATAGATGTAGTGTTCAACGCCGACCCTCCCGATAGCTTCAACACGTGGGGGTGATATTACCCACTCCTTGAAGCGTTCTCGAGGCCACCCCTAACCCTTGAAGCGTTGTCGAGGCCACCCCAAACCCTAGAGAAGCAGCGTCGAGGCCACTAATATGATTCCTTATTGCGATTAGCTAGCTAGTTCTACGTTTGCCACTAATATATCCATATCTATCATGTTTGAGTAACAATTGCCATGTTGTAAATATTTGTAGAAACTATGGACACCCCCCGAGACGAAGCACAAGAAGCGTTGTTGAGGGACATAATCGCACAAGGAAGTGATGCCGCCTGCTCGTTGATGTTTCTCAACGACAACGATGGTCCGGAAGGAGAGGGTGAAGAAGCAGCTGGCTATGATTTACATGGCTCCGATGACCCAATGCCGTGCAAGAAGGAGAGGGTGAAGAAGTAGACCGTGAGGACGGCTCCGTGATCACCAAACTGAGTCCGCTAGGTATATATATTAGTTAAGCCTGTCTTGACTAGCTAACTGATGCATTCATTGTTTTGGTATGTACACATATTAATTAACTCGCCTTTGTTCTTTTTCTAGCCCTCTCGGATCGAGCACAACTTCGTAAAGAGACGAGGCCCAAGAAAAAGTTGAGCTCGGATGAAAAGTTTGAGATCATACAAATCGCGCATGACGGCCAACCGATTGAACCCTACTGGACAAAGAAGGCATTTGTTGCTTTCGGTGGGGGTTACGGTTAGGGACAAGATCCCGATCAGCATCCACCAATGGTATAAGCCTAAGAACGAAGACCACGAGGTGTCTTATGTCAATGATATGCAGAAAAATGATCTTTGGACCGAGCTGAAGTCAAATTTTACCCTACCGCTAGAGGATGATCCGGAGAAGCCAGTAATAGAGCCATTAATCAAGTCTTTTGCTCTTAATAAGATGGCAGACCTATTCAGGAATTGGAAGAAAGAACTCAATACGTATGTCAAAAAAATGAGACATCAGAATTAAAGGGCAAATATGAGAAGATCAGAGATGACTGGCCCGCATTTGTGGCCTACAAGACATCGGAAAAGAGTAAAAAGATGTCGGCGACAAACAAGAGAAATGCTGCGAAGAAGAAGCTTCACCATCGCACGGGGTCGTGGCTACCTCAGAGCCCGCCTAAGTGGGCCAAGGCTGAGAATGATCTGCTTGATAAAGGGATCGAACCAGAGACAATGAACTGGCCAGACCGTTGCGGACTTGGTTCTTCGGGGCGGCGGATCCTTGGACCCTATAACAGGGAAGTGCATTTGGACGGACGAACAATTGGACATACCACCAAGAGGCTTCAGCAATATATCGAAGCAAAGACAGGGGAAGTTCGTTCCAGACAGGGAGAAGGACGAGCTCACAATGGCCCTCGGGAATCTCGAGCACTCGGACGGACACGAGGCACGCCAGTTCCGCTTCGTGGAAGGCTGGATTTCGGATGCAGGGGGTTACAAAACCCATGAGAGGAGGAAGAAACCGAGCAGAGCCAAATGCAAAGCGCTGCACGAAAGGGTAATGGGGCTAGAGGAACGAGAAGAGGAACGAGAAGCAGCAGATCACAGCAAACAACCTGCCGAAGCTTCCCCCGAAGCTACCCCGCCATCTCAGCGGAGAAGCGGCGTGGCTTCCACCAAGCTGCTTCAGCCAGAGCATGCCTTGACGGCTCCTGCCGGCTATCCCGTGGATGCTATCACGGATGCTGAAAATTGCCACCTTATGGCGCAATGGAGCAATTTGAAGGTCAAGGCGGCTGTTGGCTCTATTTATCCTACTAAACCTGACTCAACTTTTCACCGCCGCCGATTCCGAAGGATATGCTAAGGTGATGGTCGATGAAATAACGGAGGATTTGAGGACCTCCGCTTGACCACCCTACCGGTGAAGGGAGTACCGGCTGGGTTCTGCTCTGAAGACTCCATGCCTATGGCGGAAGGATCTCATCAACCTTCCGAACTGGACGCCTCCGCCTCCTCCTCCGACGACGACGAGTCAGGGCACTCCGCCTCCTCCACCGCCTCCTCCTCCGACGAGTGACGATCAGGGCACTCGGCCGGCTCCTTCTCCAGCGTGTGGAGGCACTCCGCCTCCTTCTCTGCCTGCGCCGGCGCGCCCGAGCAGCCAGCCTCCTCCTTCTCCGCCTCGTCAGCAAGGGTGGAAGAGACCCGCCGCCGCTCTGGCTGCTCTGGCGCGTCGTAGTCCTTCTCCTCCGCCTCGTAAGCAAGGAAAGAAGACATCCGCTCCGCTCGCTCTGCCGGCGTCTAGCAAGACAGCCAAAGGCGGGAGGAGATACAGATTCGGGCCTTCTCTGAAGACTCGGAGAAGTTACCGCACGAGAGGAGCGAGGAGGAAAACGCGAAGATCGCGGCAGATCAAGTGGATGACTGGTTTCAAGGGTTGAAAGCAAAGAGACATCCACCTCCGGAGGAGAAGGTAGATCTGGTGAAAGCAAAGCGCACTCTGGCTGCCCTGACAAAACCACCCAAGTCTCCGCCGAAAGGCAACTATGAGCGCATTATTGGAAAGTCATTTGCCGAAGCGGAGAGGTCGGGAAGTACTGTCAGTGATCAAAGGATGAAAGAACGACGACCTGGGAAACAAATTGCCCAGCTCGGCGAACAAGCGAAGCAATCGTGCCCCCCGCTCAAGGTGCCTGCTAGCGACATCGTCGATCCGAGGATGGTGCCCAGTTATGGCTTTCCTACAGATTACCTGCCCGACGATGTACATTATGATTTCTTGGAGGTGCAGATACAAAGATACGAGTACGGGAAGCCTCTCGTCAAAGATGAAAGTTCTCTATTAACGATGATGCGAAGATTGCATGATTGGTACATGAAAACCTGCAAAGAGTCTAAGGGGAGGAGTACTTTGTATGTGAGAGTTAAAAAGGAGCATGACCTCCTTGGAATTGAACTGTTGCCTATTCCATTTGAGGAGTTCTATTAGTTTTTCAGTCAATTGGCCCTCGATAAAGCAACGGTCACCTGCTACTGTCTGTAAGTAGTACTACTTCTGTCATTAAGTCTCTCTATATAACTCAGCCCTTTCATTGCATGTATTTATAATTATCCTCACTATATTATGCAGATTGAAGATCGCGGAATTGAAGAAAAGACAAGTGGGTGATATTGGGTTCATTAACACATATCTCATAGATAAAACTGAGGTTGAATTTCGTAAAGAAAATACCGAGGCCAACTTGCTACAATCGTTGGTAATAAATGAACACAAAGATATAATGCTCTTTCCTTACAACTTCAAGTGAGTGTTACTGTCTTGTGGCATATTCGGTTTCCTTATTAGTCCAGGTTATAGTAATGTAATATTGAGGAGTTATGCATGTGTGCGCAGCTACCACTATATTCTCCTAGAGATTAAGCTTGAGAAGGGAGTAGTAACTGTCTCTTAGACTCCAAGCGAAAAGATCCCAAGGAGTATGCGGACATGACTGAAATGCTCGAGAAGTAAGTTAAATCGATCATTATCCACCATATCAGCAACTTTGTTCATTTCTGATATCAAGTAATTGTTTTCTTTGTATGGCAGGGCTTGGAGAAAATTCACCAAAAAGCTCCGGGACTACCAAAGAAGCTGCAATTTAGACACCCGAAAGTAAGTACTATATAGTAGCATATTCCACGCATCTCCTAGTGATTCAAGCGCTAGTTTCATCAATACCATTTAGCATGCTTACTAATTATCAGTTTGATTGACCTCTATTTCTTGTAAAGTGGTTGTGGCAGGAACAAGGAATGATTTCTGTGGATACTACGTTTATGAGTCCATCCGCCACACGACCTGTGAGCGGGCTACTCCGACAAACAATATGAAGTGCGTAAATAAAAATATTCACAATATTATTTTATTACCATCATTTGTGTTGAGTTAAATTCATTCATTCATATATATATATATATATATATATATATATATATATATATATATATATATATATATATATATATATATATATTGACCCCTTTCTTAAAATTAGATGTTTCGGATGCGGGATGTACACCTAGCACCAGATCGCATGCGAGCAATTCAAGAGGAATTGGCGGCATTCTTTCTTGACCACGTGATCGCTGAAGACGGAGAATACTATGTGGACCACGCGTCCGTATGTTAGGAGATTATATATTTGTAAAAGATAATTATTGTATATATGTAGCCGGTAGTGTCGGATAGATATACGAGAACTTGTTGTTCGACTAATCTCTGGGAGAAGGAGAGGTGGTCGATATCACTTCTCTTTGTATGCATATATGTTCATGACGATCTTCTGTTTGCTTAATTACTAGCTAGCTAGCGTGTCTAGCTAGTCCTCTATATATGTATGTATAGTACGTAGCGTCGACCAAGCATGGACAAAAGAGAGGACACTTTTCTCTATTAATTAGCTAGCTATAGCACAATATATGAAACACCTAAATTAACCCCCAAAACCCCCTAACCCCCTTCAAAAAAAAAAACAAAATCACAGCCATAGAAATGTCGACGCGTGGATGTTTATTGGTCCCGGCTGGTGCCACCCACCGGGACCCAAGGCCCTCCCGCCTCGGCTCAGCGGACACGCCACGCGGCGGCCCCGCGGTCCCCGTTCTGGATTGAACCGGGACTAAAGGGTCAGGGCATTAGTACCGACCCTTTAGTCCCGATTCATGAACCGGGACTAAAGGCCCTCACCAACCGGGACTATAGGCCCTTTTTCTACTAGTGACCGCCGAGCACGTCTGATACGTCTCCAACGTATCTATAATTTTTTATTGCTTCATGCTACATTATCTACTGTTTTGGACTATATTGGGCTTTATTTTCCACTTTTATATTATTTTTGGGACTAACCTATTAACCGGAGGCCCAGCCCAGAATTGTTGTTTTTTGCCTATTTCAGTGTTTTGAAGAAACATAATATCAAACGGAGTCCAAACGGAATGAAACCTTCGGGAACGTGATTTTCTCACTGAACGTGATCCAGGAGACTTGGACCCTACTCCAAGAAGTAACAGAGGCGGTCACGAGGGTGGGGGGCGCCCCCCTAGGGCGCGCCCCCTGCCTCGTGGGCCCCCTGTTGCTCCACCGACGTACTCCTTCCTCCTATATATACCTACGTACCCCCAAACGATCAGAACAGGAGCCAAAACCTAATTCCACCGCCAAGAACTTCACAGTATCCACGAGATCCCATCTTGGGGCCTGTTTCGGAGCTCCGCCGGAGGGGGCATCCACCACGGAGGGCTTCTACATCATCACCATAGCCCCTCCGATGAAGTGTGAGTAGTTTACTTCAGACCTTCGAGTCCACAGCTAGTAGCTAGATGGCTTTTTCTCTCTTTTTGGATCTCAATACAATGTTCTCCCCCTCTCTCGTGAAGATCTATTCGATGTAATCTTCTTTTTGCGGTGTGTTTGTTGAGACCGATGAATTGTGGGTTTATGATCCAGCTTATCTATGAATAATAGTTGAATCTTCTATGAATTCTTTTATGTATGATTGGTTATCTTTGCAAGTCTATTCGAATTATCCATTTGGTTTGGCCAACTAGATTGGTAGTTCTTGCAATGGGAGAAGTGCTTAGCTTTGGGTTCAATCTTTCGATGTCCTTTCCCAAAGGATGTAAGGGCAGCAAGGCACGTATTGTATTGTTGCCATCGAGGATACCAAGTTGGGGTTTTTTATCATATTGCATGAATTTATCCCTCTACATCATGTCTTCTTGCTTAAGGCGTTACTCTGTTTTTAACTTAATACTCTAGATGCATGCTGGATAGCGGTCGATGATTGGAGTAATAGTAGTAGATGCAGAATCATTTCGGTCTACTTGTCTTGGACGTGATGCCTATATACATGATCATACCTAGATATACTCATAACTATGCTCAAATATGTCAATTGCTCAACAGTAATTTGTTCACCCACCGTAGAATACTTATGCTCTTGAGAGAAGCCACTAGTGAAACCTATGGCCGCCGGGTCTATTCTCATCATATCAATCTCCATCACTTTAATACTTGCGTTGTTTTTTACTTTGCCTTTTACTTTTCACTTTGAATCTCTATATCAAAAATACCAAAAATATTATCTATCATCTCTATCATATCTCACTCTCGTAAGTGACCGTGAAGGGATTGATAACTCCTAAATCGCGTTGGTTGCGAGGAGCTATCGTTTTGTGCAGGTGCGAGGTACTTGTGCATGGCCTCCTACTGGATTGATACCTTGGTTCTCAAAAACTGAGGGAAATACTTACGCTACTTTGCTGCATCATCCTCTCCTCTTCGGGGAAATCCAACGCAGTGCTCAAGAGGTAGCAAGAAGAATTTCTGGCGCCGTTGCTGGGGAGGCTCACGCAAGAGCAAGTCAAGCACCATACCAAGTACCCATCACAATCCCTATCTCTCGCATTACATTATTTGCCATTTGCCTCTTGTTTTCCTCTCCCCCACTTCACCCTTGCCGTTTTATTCGCCCTCTCTTTCCCAATCTCCTCCTCTTTTTCCCGTTGCCTTTTCTTGCTTGCCTTTTGTTCGCCCCTGTGTTGGATTGCTTGTTTGTCACGATGGCTCTACCTATATTTGGTGATCTTCACCTTAAAAGGCTAGAGGAGATCGAAAACAATGTCATAAAGTTTATGGTTTTGCAATTTGAGCATAATAATTTCTTTAGAAACAAGCTTAAGGAACAAAAAAGTTTTATGAGTTATATGAATAAAGAGCTCGATGATATGTCTAAAGAATTTGATGGTATAAGATCCCAAATTGCTCGTCTTGAAAAGTTGACCGCTGAAATTTCGGATATGGAAGCTACCTTAGTCAATAAGATGGCTGCTAAACCGAATTCCTATGAAAATCAAGATGAAGATCTAAAAGTTATTGATGTGTCCCCCATTAAATCTTTGTTTTGCAATATGAATCTTCATGAAACTGAATATGATCTTCCTTTACCTAGAAGGCGTTCTAAGAATTCGGAGTTTTTAGATCTTGATGATGAAATTGATAAATGTGGGATTGAAAGAAATAAAACCTAGATGTTGCTAAACCCACTATATTGGATCTCAAGGAATTTAATTATGAAAATTGCTCTTTAATTCATTGTATTTCCTTGTTGCAATCCGTGCTAAATTCTCCTCATGCTTATAGTCAAAATAAGGCCTTTACCGAACATATTGTTGATGCCTTGATGCAATCTTATGAAGAAAAACTTGAGTTGGAAGTTTCTATCCCTAGAAAACTCTATGATGAGTGGGAGCCTACTATTAAAATTAAAATTAGAAATTATGAGTTTCATGCCTTGTGTGATTTGGGTGCTAGTGTCTCTACTATTCCCAAAACTTTGTGTGATTTGCTAGGTTTCCGTGACTTTGATGATTGCTCTCTAAACTTGCATCTAGAGGATTCCACTATTAAAAAGCCTATGGGAAGAATTAATGATGTTCTTATTGTTGCAAATAGGAATTATGTGCCCGTAGATTTTATCGTTCTTGATATAGATTGCAATCCTTCATGTCGTATTATTCTTGGTAGACCTTTCCTTAGAATGATTGGTGCAATTATTGATATGAAGGAAGGGAATATTAGATTCCAATTTCCATTAAAGAAAGGAATGGAACACTTCCCTAGAAAGAAAATAAAATTACCATGTGAATCTATCATGAGAGCAACCTATGGATTGCCTACCAAAGATGGCAATACCTAGATCTATCCTTGCTTTTATGCCTAGCTAGGGGCGTTAACGATATAGCGCTTGTTGGGAGGCAACCCAATTTTATTTTTAGTTTTTTGCTTTTGCTTCTGTTTAGGAATAAATAATCCATCTAGCCTCTGTTTATATGTGGTTTTATATTTTAATTAGTGTTTGTGCCAAGCTAGACTTATTGGATCTTCTTGGATGATAGATATTTGATCTTGCTGTAATTTCCAGAAACTTTGCGTTCAGTGCCCGAATTATTAAAAATTACCAGAACGAGATAAAATACTGATTCCAACTGCAGCTGATCAATAAACAAATTTTCTAGGTCGTCTAATTTTGGTAGATTTTTTGGAGTTCCAGAAGTTTGCGTTAGTTACAGATTACTACAGAATGTTCTGTTTTTGACAGATTCTGTTTTTCGTGGTGTTGTTTGCTTATTTTGATGAATCTATGGCTAGTAAAATAGTTTATAATCCATAGAGAAGTTGGAATAAAGTAGTTTTAACACCAATATAAATAAAGAAAGAGTTCATTACAGTACCTTAAAGTAGTCTTTTGTTTTCTTTCTCTAACGGGCTCACGAGATTTCTATTGAGTTTTGTGTTGTGAAGTTTTCAAGTTTTGGGTAAATTCTTTTGATGGATTATGGAACAAGGAGTGGAAAGAGCCTAAGCTTGGGGATGCCCATGGCATCCCCAAGATAATCCAAGGACACAAAATTCAAAGCTTGGGGATGCCGGAAGGCATCCCTCTTTCGCCTACTTCCATCGGTAATTTACTTGGAGCTATATTTTTATTCACCACATGATATGTGTTTTTCTTGGAGCGTCTTGTATTATTTGTGTCTTTGCTTGTTAGTCTACCACAATCATCCTTGCTGTACACACCTTTTGATAGAGCCATACATGAATTGAAATTTGATAGAATACTCTATGTGCTTCACTTATATCTTTTGAGCTTGATAGTTTTGCTCATAGTGCTTCACTTATATCTTTTGAGCATGATAATTTTTGCTCTAGTGCTTCACTTAGATCTTTTAGAGCACGGTGGTGGATTTTTTTTAAAGAAACTATTGATCTCTCATGCTTCACTTAGATTATTTTGAGAGTCGTTAATAGCATGGTAATTTGCTTAATGCTAATATACTTGGTATTCAAGATATGTGAAACTTTCTTTTGAGTGCGTTGAATACTAAGAAAAGTTTGATGCTTGATAATTGTCTTGAGATATGAAGATGGTGATATTAGAGTCATGCTAGTTGAGTAGTTGTGAATTTAAAGAATACTTGTGTTGAAGTTTGTGATTCCCGTAGCATGCACGTATGGTGAACCGTTATGTGATGAACTCGAGCATGATTTATTTATTGATTGTCTTCCTTATGAGTGGCGGTCGGGGACGAGCGATGGTCTTTTTCCACCAATCTATCCCCTAGGAGCATGCGCGTAATACTTTGCTTTGATAACTTCTAGATTTTTGCAATAAGTATATGAGTTCTTTATGACTAATGTTGAGTCCATGGATTATACAGACTTTTTCCCATCCTTCCACCATTGCTAGCCTCTCTAATCACAAGCACTTTTCGGCTGTATCATACACCCACCATATATCTTCCTCAAAACAGCCACCATACCAACCTATTATGGCATTTTCATAGCCATTCCGAGATATATTGCCATGCAACTTTCCATCGTTCCATTTATTATGACACGCTCCATTATTGTCATATTGCTAGCATGATCATGTATTTGACATCGTATTTGTGGCAAAGCCACCTTTCATAATTCTTTCATACATGTCACTCTTGAATCATTGCATATCCCTGTACACCACGGAGGTTTTCATATAGAGTCATATTTTGTTCTAAGAATCGAGTTGTAATTGTTGAGTTGTAAGAAAAATAAAAGTGTGATGATCATCATTATTAGAGCATTGTCCCAAGTGAGGAAGGAATGATGGAGACCATGATTCCCCCACAAGTCGGGATGAGACTCCGGACGAAAAATAGAAAAAAGAAAAATGAAAGAAAAAAAAGAGGCCATAAAAAAGGAAAAGGCCCAAATAAAAAGAGAGAGAGAGAGAGAAAGAGAGAAGGGACAATGTTACTATCCTTTTACCACACTTGTGCTTCAAAGTAGCACCAAGATCTTCATGACAGAGAGTCTCTCATTTTGTCACTTTCTTATACTAGTGGGAAATTTTCATTATAGAACTTGGCTTGTATATTCCAATGATGGGCTTCCTCAAATGCCCTAGGTCTTCGTGAGCAAGCGAGTTGGATGCACACCCACTTAGTTTCTTTTGTTGAGCTTTCATATACTTATAGCTCTAGTGCATCCATTGCATGGCAATCCCTACTCACTCACATTGATATCTATTGATGGGCATCTCCATAGCCCATTGATACGCCTAGTTGATGTGAGACTATCTTCCTCTCTTTTGTCTTCTCCACAACCACCATCCTATTCCACACATAGTGCTATATCCATGGCTCACGCTCATGTATTGCATGAAGATTGAAAAGTTTTGAAAATGTTAAAGTATGAAACAATTGCTTGGCTTGTCATCGGGTTGTGCATAATTTAAATATTTTGTGGGGAAGATGGAGCATAGCCAGACTATATGATTTTGTAGGGATAACTTTCTTTGGCCATGTTATTTTGAGAAGACATAATTGCTTAGTTAGTATGCTTGAAGTATTATTATTTTTATGTCAATATGAACTTTTGTCTTGAATCTTTCGGATCTGAATATTCATACCACAATTAAGAAGATTTACATTGAAATTATGCCAAAGTATCACTCCGCACCAAAAATTCTCTTTTTATCATTTACCTACTCGAGGACGAGCAGGAGTTAAGCTTGGGAATGCCTGATACGTCTCCAACGTATCTATAATTTTTTTTATTGCTCCATGCTACTTTATCTATTGTTTTGGACTATATTGGGCTTTATTTTCCACTTTTATATTATTTTGGACTAACCTATTAACCGGAGGCCCAGCCCGTAATTGCTGTTTTTGCCTATTTCAATGTTTCGAAGAGGAATATCAAACGGAGTCCAAACGGAATGAAACCTTCGGGGACGTGATTTTTTCACCGAACGTGATCCATGAGACTTGGACCCTACTCCAAGAAGTAACAGAGGCGGTCACGAGGGTGCCCCCGCCTAGGGCGCGCCTGCCTCGTGGGCCCCTGTTGCTCCACCGACGCACTCCTTCCTCCTATATATACCTACGCACTTCCCCCAAACGATCGTAACAAGAGCCAAAACCTAATTCCACAGCCGCAACTTCCTGTATCCACGAGATCCCATCTTGGGGCCTGTTCCGGAGCTCCGCCGGAGGGGGCATCCACCAGGGAGGGCTTCTACATCATCACCATAGCCCCTCCGATGAAGTGTGAGTAGTTTACTTCAGACCTTCGGGTCCGTAGCTAGTAGCTAGATGGCTTCTTCTCTCTTTTTGGATCTCAATACAATGTTCTCCCCCTCTCTCGTGGAGATCTATTTGATGTAATCTTCTTTTTGCTGTGTGTTTGTTGAGACCGATGAATTGTGGGTTTATGATCCAGCTTATCTATGAATAATATTTGAATCTTCTCTGAATTCTTTTATGTATGATTGCTTATCTTTGCAAGTCTCTTCGAATTATCCGTTTGGTTTGGCCGACCAGATTGGTAGTTCTTGCAATGGGAGAAGTGCATAGCTTTGGGTTCAATCTTGCGGTGTCCTTTCCCAAAGGATGTATAAGGGCAGCAAGGCACGTATTGTATTGTTGCCATCGAGGATAACAAGATGGGGTTTTTATCATATTGCATGAATTTATCCCTCTACATCATGTCATCTTGCTTAAGGCGTTACTCTGTTTTTAACTTAATACTCTAGATGCATGCTGGATAGTGGTCGATGAGTGGAGTAATAGTAGTAGATGCAGAATCGTTTCGGTCTACTTGTCTTGGACGTGATGCCTATATACATGATCATACCTAGATATATTCATAACTATGCTCAAATATGTCAATTGCTCAACAGTAATTTGTTCACCCACCGTGGAATACTTACGCTCTTGAGAGAAGCCACTAGTGAAACCTATGGCCCCCGGGTCTATTCTCATCATATCAATCTCCATCACTTTAATACTTGCTTTGTTTTTTACTTTTGCCTTTTACTTTTCACTTTACATCTCTATATCAAAAGTACCAAAAATATTATCTATCATCTCTATCAGATCTCACTCTCGTAAGTGACCGTGAAGGAATTGACAACTCCTAATCGTGTTGGTTGCGAAGAGCTATCGTTTTGTGCAGGTGCGAGGGACTTGTGCGTCGCCTCCTACTGGATTGATACCTTGGTTCTCAAAAACTGAGGGAAATACTTACGCTACTTTGATGCATCATCCTCTCCTCTTCAGGGAAATCCAACGTCCGGTGCCGAGCCGGTGCCGGAGCAGGTGCGGGAGCAGGTGCAGGTGCTGGTGCAACGCTAGTAGAGCTGCTCCCAAAGAAGTCAGCAAGGGGAAAGTCCGCTGCATTTTTTTCAGGATTTTGCCTGCTCCAATTGAAAATGGCCAGAACCAAGACAGTAAACATATCTGGAACCATCTGTTTTGCGGCAGCTACCGCTATTGCGACTGTCTCAGATGATTTCTTCTCAACCGCAATCTCAACCTTCTTGTCGATGTTTTCTTCAGCTAACCTCCATCTTTCCTTTCTCTCCTCCGGGGTCCCACGGTAGTACTTCTTCCACGTGGCGCCGTCTCCGACACCGTGCACGCGTCCATACACGGTCGAGTCTCCACCGGGAGTCGTTTCAATATGTTCAACGCCCGGTTGAATGGAGTGTCCCACTTGGGCCTCGCCAACGCCTCAGAGGGCGAGTTGCTTTTGGCCGCAATCCTGTGCTTCTCTCTCTGCAAAAGGCACAAGGATCGTTTACAAATATGACTAACGTGCATTTGAATTGATCAGAAACTAAAATTACCAGCAGTCTCATGAACTCCGTCGTGACCGCGTTCGTCTCGAAAACCTTCTTCACTGGGTCCCAACGGTGTTGGGCCCTGAGGACGTCACGCTCTTGCGGGACGGTGAACTCCGCCAAGCGGTCTGGGATGCCCAGACTATCGCGTTCCGCGTCCTCCTTGTCCCATATGGACCTCTTCCCGCCTTAACCACGGCTTCTGTGGTGGTGGCACCCCATGTTCCTCTGTTGAAGCCCCTTCATGTACTTCGACTTTTTTTGGCAGCTTCGGCCTCGCAAGCCGCATTGAATATTTCAAAGTGCTCTTCCGTGATTGTCGGATTATCCTTTACAATCTCGGATTAGGGTTTATTTTTGTTGACGATCCGATGTTTCACCCTTGCTTTCCAGGCGGCCAACACGTCGCTAAACTTGCTCATGGCGTGTTTATTTATCTTCTTCATTGCCGGGTCCTTATCTGGATCTTTATAATCCTTTTCATTCCGGCCCTGGAACAAGAATATCTGGTGCAGCTTCTTTAGGAGGGAGGGCCTCATACTATCTATCTTCTTTAGTTTCTCATTGTTGATGGTGGAGGTTGTCCGTACAATGCAACCTATTTGATTGTCAGAGCATGCGCTGGCTCATGGGCGCTGCTTGGCTCAAAAGGCCGCTGCCCACCTCCGTGACCACCAGTCTAGTAGTCTTGAGCTTGTTAGGAAGCTGTTGCCTCTTTGCTTTCGGTTCTATACCGGCTCCGCTAGTCTCGGCGCCGGTCTCGATGCCGGGCGTAGTCTCAGCGCCGGTCTCAGTCTCAGCGCCGGTCTCGATGTTGGTCTCAGTCTCGGATGTGACAGGTGAACCCAGCAACATCAATTGTTGATCGTCGGCTTCCCTCAAAAATTAAATCGCTGCCAGGTAGACGTTGTCACAGTCACCAGAACCCTGTCCTTCATGGTTGCTAGCCATGTTTCCTACGATTAAATCTAGTCAATTAATTCTAGACCTAATAAAATGAATAATGACATAAAAAAGGCCTATACTTTGCAGGAATGTTGACTCCTTCCCGGTGCGGCAAATCCCGGGCACTCGATATGTCCTAGTTTGTAGCACAAGTCATGCCGAAATTCACAGAAAATTTCGGCATGACTTTTGCTAAAAAGTGGACAAATCGAGAACTTGAAATTTGCCGGACGGAAATGAATCAACATTCCGGCAAAACATAAGCCAATCGGCTTCATTCCCTGGAAATAATGTTCAAATATCCATGTTCGACACCGCAATACATGTCCAAATATACACGAGCAACCACATGTCCAAATTTCACAACCTAATTCAAAAACTAAGTGTAGAAGAAAATTCATTTAACTACTAATAGAACAAAAATCAGTTTAATTTAGTGCTCTATAATGATGAAAGGAAAAAAATCAGTTAACTACTAATTTCATCATTTAGGTTATTCATTAACCTTCACCTAATTAACCTACTGTACCTCTACTACTAGCAGCACTACTAACCCTACTGCCCTAACTAACTTTTGCTATAAACCAAATTTTTTGCTCTAAACTAATTTTTGCTCTAACATCTATTACTTAACATCGTTTGCTCAAAACTAAAGTTTTTGCTATAAACTAACTTTTGCTCTAAATTAATTTTTGCTCTAAAATACAGAGAGAGGGGAGGGGTCGGGGGAGGGATGGGGGGCTTAAAGAGAGGGAAGAGACTATGGTGGGGAGGTGCTCGGCGACGGAGGCAGGGGCGGGGAGGGCGGGCTCGGGCTCGGACAACGGCGGTCCTGGGCGGGTTGGGGTGGCGGTGAGGTCGAGGGCGGGGACGGTGAGTTCGAGGGCGGCCCCGGAGGCAGTGGCGGTGAGGCTGAGGGCGACCTCGGGTGGTGGTGGTGAGGATGAGGGCGGCCTCGCGGGGAGACAGTGAGGTTGCGGGCGTCGACGCCGGCAGGAGACGGCGGCGAAGTGGGGCGACGGTGAATTGGGGAGACGACGGCGAAGTGGGGCGAGGGATTTGGGGGAGAAGTGGTGGCCAGGGGGAGGGAAACCGCTGGTTAAGTGAAACATAATGGTAGCGTGTTACTGAAAATGTTCTATAGCTAAGTTAGCTATAGCGCGTTTCAGTAAACGCGCTACTGCTATGCCTTCCTCCTTTTTTCCCTTTTTTATTTATTTATGTTTATATTTTATTTTTTTCCTTTCTCCTTTTTCTATTTCCATTCATTTTCATTTACTTTTCTATTTGTTTTTCATTTTATTTTATTTTCGTTAGCAGTAGCGCCTTACACCTAAACGCGCTGCTACAACAATATTAGCGGTGGCGCGGTTTATGAAAGATCGCTACTACTATGTGTAGCCTATCGGCTTAGTGGTGGGAATTTTAGTAGTAGCGCTTTTACAATGAGACGCGCTACTGCTATATATGTATCTGCAGCGCGCTTACTCTGCACGCGCTACTGCTGTGTAGCAGTAGCGCGCTTTTTTAACAAGCGCTACTGCTAAAGTTCTGTGTATAAGGTTTTCCCTAGTAGTGTGCGGTCACGGGCAGCGAGGAACGCGGCGGCGGGGATGCTATCGCTTCCTTACCAGTTATTGTGCACCGCGGTGCCATGAACGACGCTTGGAGAGAGCTCTAGGATGGAGAGGCCGGGCAGCCATGCAGTGTGGTGGGTTTTAAGAGCTCAACGACAAACGACAAAGGAAATTTGGCTTTCCTTGCAATTTTGTTTCGTTCATTATCGCACACGGTTCATCTCGGTCGCTCGAAAACAGTGTGCGCTAAGGCTATTGTGTGTTATGCGTTATGATTGGTCGGAACCCCAGTCACGCAGATCGCGCATGTGCACCGTAGGATGCGCCGCGATCGAACGACAATTCATGTCCCTCACATCATATCCGTGCAGCTGTAGCTGGATTGGATTTATATGCACCAAATGCCTAGAAAATGCACATAATCCCTTAAATATCGTAAATGAGCCCGGAAAAATGCCAAATTTGAACACGGTAATTTGCAGGGTGTATGTTCTTCGTAGAAAAAAAACTCCAGGGCAAAGAGCAAATAAAATTCGGATTCCCCTTCAATCTTGGTGATTTCCCTCGTGAAAGCATGGAACTTCCCTGACGATGGTTCGATTTATGAGTGCATGACGACATAAGACAAACCTTCTCAATTTTTCACAGGACATGGTGAGGTCATACCATGGCACCATGCCAGGTGTCATGTTTTTCAAGCATTTATTTTATTTTTCTATAGTTGAAAACCCAATAAACAAACGTTTGTGGTTGACTATTGCCACACATTTCATCGAAATATATGTCCATTCCTTGTAAAAGGCATGAGTATTTACTAAATGGCACGAGCATCCTTTTCTAGGCCGTTCTTGTGCACCCTTTCATGCACTGATTTTTTGGACTTGAATTATGTCCATTAATGCCTAGAAAATGCACAGAATCACCTAAATATGTTAAATGAACCCAGAAAAGTGTCAAAGTTGAACGCGGTGATTTGCAGGGTGTATGTTCATCGTATAAAAAAACTCATGGACCAAGGACAAAGGAAATTTGGACCCTCCCCCTTCAATCTTGGTGATTTCCCCCACGAAACCATGAAACTTCCTCGGTGATGGTTCGATTTATGAAAGACGTGCATGACGACATAAGGAAAACATTCTCAAATTTTTACCAGGACACGGTGTGGCCATACCATGGCACAACGCCAGGCGTCATGTTTTCCAAGCATGTATTTCATATCTGTATAGTTTTAACCCAGTAAACGACGCGTTTATGGTTGACTATTGCCACACATTTCTTGAAATATCTGCCCATTCCTTGTAAAAGGCATTAGAATGTACTAAATAGCACAAGGATGGTTTTCCAGATCGTTCTTGTGCACCTTTTCATGCACCGATTGTTCAAATTTGAATTATGTGCATTAATGCCTAGAAAACGCAAATAATCCCCTAAAAATGGTAAACGAGCCCGAAAAATGTCAAATTTGAACACGTTGCATCTGAGGCAGTATGTTGATCGTTGGAAAAAGCTGAATGACAAACTAGGATGAAAATTTGGATTCCCCTTTAATCTTGGTGATTTCTCTCTAAAGCATTGAACTTCCTTGATGATTGTTCGATTTGTGAAGGGCGTGCATGACGACATTAATCAAACCTTCTCAGCTTCTAACCAGGGCACAGTGAGGCCATACCATGATGGCACCATGTCAGGCATCATGTTTTTTCAAGCACGTATTTCATTTTTCTATAATTGCTAACCCAGTAAACGACGCGTTTTGGTTGACTATTGCCACGCATTCCCTTGAAATCTCTGCCCATTCCCTGTAAAAGGCTTGAGAATCATCTATCTATCTATCTATCTATCTATTATCTTCTATCTATCTATCTATCTTCTATCTATCTATCTATCTATCTATTATCTATCTATTATCTATCTATTATATACTTAAAACAAAAGCAAAATAAAACACCACGTTCTTCCACATAAGCTAAAATAATATACACTGTTGATCTATAATATTTGTGGCCGAGATTTAAAATTATTACGTTACATACATAAAGTATATATGTGAACCGACACGTAAGAACTTGCAAGATATACTCGAGAACACGTTCCTTAAAAAATAAACTCTATAGGACACGTACAACTCTTGGACATGTTCCTAAAAACAGTAATGGAAAGTTACACACTAACCTGTCATGTATAACTCTTGGACATGTTCCTAAAAAAACAGTAATGGAAAGTTACACACTAACCTGTCATGTATAGGAGCTGCTAGAAAAAAAGGCGTCATTGGGCACAGGGCACAGATTGCTAGATAGCAAAAAAAAAAGGTAGCCAAATCCGATTCAGCATCGACTAGGTAACCACGTAATAAGTCCATGTCAGGAAAGTCAATAAAAATGCGCAGTAACAAATTGAGTCCAACAATGGGCTAATTTTTTTTAAATAATACATTGTTTTTATTAATTTTCATAAATATTATTGCTCTGGAATTTTAAAAAATTAGCCAACAATGGTACGTACGCTTCTGTATATTATTGCTCTGGAATTTTTCTATGATATATGCATGTTTCTTTTTTCTTCACATATATTTCCCTTTCTTCTAAGTATTACCAAATAAATAAATTATTTGAAAATAAATTTTTGCTGCAGGAAAAATAAAAGCTCCCAATTTTTTTTGAAAAAATAAAATCATATTTTCTGACGTTTTTGAATGATATTCCAGTGTAGTTTACTATCTCCAAATGTCAAATCACCACATATGGTGAACAACGCTAACGATGTACTCCTTCAGAACTAATATAAGAGTGTTTAGATTATTACTTTAGTGATCTAAACGCTCTTATATTAGTTTACGGAGGGAGTATGTTTCTGTGGAATACAGCTATATAAATACAGTATATATTATGTATTTTTTTTGAGCAAAAATAGGAAAAGAAAAGATCCCATATCTTAAAAATTAATAATCAAATTAAAATATTTAAGTTTTTGAAAGAAATTCAAGTATAGTCATGGATGATCAGAATATATACACGGACTACAAGTCCTCAAAGCTCGATCACGATCATAGCGGCATCACGTCGAAAGTTGTCCACCTCCATATGACGAAGAATATCATAAGCATCCCGGACAAGATGCCTAGAAGCTCATGTGGATGGTAACACCATCAAGTCTGATGGGACTATCGGCACCACCAGCTCGATCAGCAATCACTTCGACAATGACAATGGTAGATACCACAAGCAGTGTCGGGATAGAGCAGCGTAAGGGCATCTCCAGCCGTTCGGCCCCCCAGGGCGCCAAAATAAAGCGGCCTGAGGGTGTGCCGGCGCTAGTTCGACCCCTGGGGGCGACCTAGCTCCCAGTCACGCCCCCATGCGCCGGTCCCAGGATGCGGGGAATTTAAACTTGGTCGTTCCCGCTCTCAAAAGACGCCGCAAATCCGGCGATCGGACGTAGTCTGGCGTTATAAAAAACAGAGCGCCGCCGCCGCAAGTTCGCGTGCGCAACGATTCACTCGGCGTTGTCGGCTCCAGGCGTGGTGGAGTCAGCGTGTGTTGGAGCTGCTTCGGTGCTGGGCTGCGTCGACGCTGCTTCGACACTGCTGGGCGGCGATGTAGAGGCGCTGCTCGGGCTTGGCGTCCGTGTGGTCGTGGGCGCCGTCGGGCGCTATCGGCGCGTTGCCGTCGGCAGCTCGTTCAGGATGAGGCCGCGCTGCACCAAGTACCACGCCTTTGAGCTTCGTCGTTGTTCTGGAGCATGTCCGCCTACCATCAGAAAAGCCATGTCGGTGTTCCTCTTCTTCGCGCGACATTCGTCCGGAGCAGGTCGAGCTTGATGGCATTGGTCTTTATTAGCGGCGACCACCGCGCCTCGGTCTTCTCTTCGCCAGGACGGCCCGGCCTGGGCGCCGTCGGCGAGGCAATGCTCGATGGACTCCTGCAATCGCGGTTGCCGCGGCCGGGCGCATTTCCCTTCTTTGCCAATTTGTTGCCAGACGGCCGCTTCTCCGACGCGCCCGGAGTCGCCGCGTCCGGCTTGTATGTCTCCTTGGCCTTGTCGAGGGCATCGCCGGACATCCGCCCACTTCTCGCACTTGTCAATGCGCTTTGTAGACGAAGGTGCTTGAAGTCGGCGTCTTGTTTGTCGCCCGATACATGGCAAACATACGCAGCAGCTGCGCAGAGGGACGAACAGTTGGCGGACGGCTGGCGACGGGACGAAGATATGCGGGCGAACGGCGTGCGTATGCATTTGATCCTCAACGCTAGCGCCGCTCTCCGGGCGAAGCCGCGACCTACTCGACGATTCCATGCCATTTGTTGCACGCCAACTGGATACGCCTCAATGGTTCGCCATCGCTTTGGAGCCGCTGCATGTAGACGCCTTTGAAGTAGGGTCGACGAAGCTTCCGCTCGTCAAACTCGGCCTTGATGCGGTCCCAGTACGTCTCCAAGCTCTGGTTCGTGCCGGTGGTCGGGTCGAGGCAGACGACTTTCCATGCTTCGGCGAGGCATTCCTCCTCCTTGGACGTCCACTTGATGCGCGGGTCTCCTGACCTAGCCGCCCGCTTCTTCTTCTTCTGGCGCCTTCGCCGGAACAGGAGCCGCTCCTCCTCCTGGTCCTCCTCCTCCTCCTCGGGTTCCTGCGCCGTCGCCAGCCAGACGTAGCCGAGCTCGGCCTCCATGTCGCCCGTTGAGGTCCACTACCTCGCCCTGGGTGGCGAACCCGGGAGACGCGGGCGGCCACGGGTCGATTCTGCCGCTGATGATGTCGCCCATGTCGGCTCCTTTGTCGTCGGGCGCCGCCGAGGTGCGAGAAGGGTAGCGGTCCACGGTAGAGATGGGGCGCCGGTGTGGACGCATAGGGCGGCGGGCGGCGCAGTAGTTGTATGAAGGGTACAGCACGCCCGGCGAAGGCGGGCGAGGGCGCAGCAGAGCGGGTGACCATGAGGGAATGTCACGTTTAGGTTGAACCCACCATGCGCGTCGCCGTCGGCGTAGCCGGGCGACGATGAACCCCATAGAAATCCGGCACCTTGCTATCCCCAGAGCGCGTACTGGGCGTGGCTAATGACGGGTAGATTCATGCCCGCATGGTCAACCGCAGCGGGGGAGCCAACGTATAGCCATTGGGTTCAACTGAACCCAATGGATCTTGCCTGGTGCGTGCGTATATATACATGTTTGATTGATGTGAACCCAATAAAATATTTTGGCTGACCCTAACACATCTCACGTACGTAGAACAAAGGTCCCAAAAGGCAAAAGTCTATGTAATCGTTTTACAACAACCGTGAGTGCGTGAATCACGTAACTGTTTTTACGCCCCTAAAAAACGAAATCGTTTCTACGACGTGCACGTAGCCGGGCGCGGCACGCCTCGTTGAAGACTGGTTTTTTTTCATCGTTCATCTGTTCTGATTTAATCTCGCCTGTTCGCCTCGCTTGGCGCCTCCGCCGCCGCCGCCGCACGCCCGCGGCAAGTAGACGTCTGCAGATCGACGTCCATAATACTGAAGCCCAAATTTTGAGGTAATTAGATTATATACCCGCATCTCCACGCCTACAGGGGCTCACCTTACAGAGAAGAGAAGTGAAGGTACAGCCACTATGCAGCCTCCTCCAACTCCCAGAAATCCCAATCGTTTTCAGTGTTGATGGTATCTAGACGTGCTCCACGGTCTCCTCCCTCATTCCCATGAGTCCTCATGCCCTCTCTCTTCCTCCTCTACCCAAGTACCCTCACTGAACTTTTGAAGCTCCATGGACGCAAGGTCTCGATCCCGGTGACTCGGAACATCTCCATCCATGCCCTTGCGCCAGAAGGTTGCCCTCCACACCACGATTCCATTCAGGGAAGAAGGAACGCGTCCGCCGATCACACACAGAGATTTCCGCATGTCCGGGTACACTGTTCATCAAGTTCGTCGCACCGTTCCGTCAAACTCGGTGAGCCTTTACCCAATTCCACTTGCACGCCTTCTCAACATCACTTGTGTAATCTCCTAGACATCATAGTTCCTCCTATTTTTGTCGTTGGGCGCGTTGATGCTATCCATCGCATGAACCAAATATTATTGGCATATTTCCATTGTTTTGGTTCATTGTTTGATCTTGATCCCAATAGATGAAACGTTGTAAGTGGTTAGTGGAACCCGGTTGTGGTTTTAGATTTTGGGTACTTATCATCTTAGGAGTTCGTTTAGTGCAAATGGGAATTGCACTACGTGTGTGTTCTTAGTTCTTACACTATTTATTTATTTTACTTGTGTGATTTATACCTAGGAGTCGCTCATAATTATTTGATAATCATAGGAGTTACATATGATTTACTAGATTACTTGTTTGGTCAACCGGGTTTTAGTGTAGAGTTAAATAGCGGTGTATGCCTAGAATCCGATAAGTGTTTTGAGTTCAGTAAACTTTTCTTGTTAGTCTAATATTTTATTATGTTAGTGATATGCTTAGGAGTGCATGCTAATGGTTACATAATTTCGTGTGTGACATGTGACTTCTTAGATTTATTTGTTTACCGATAGTAGTTATTTATAAGTGTTGCATGTCGTTTCATGATGATAATGTTGATGCGTCAAGTAACCCTCTTTTGTGCATGCGTACAAAAGTTGGTAAACATCAGATATGATAATATTTTCATAGAATTATTCTAAGTTTTGCTTGATTTCCTTAGTTGGATTACTTCATGTCTTGATTATTTTAGCATAGCGATATATTAAATATGGTTTATAGATATTCATTTTCATCCACATCGCATGCTTGCTTTATTGGTTTGAATCATTGCCATGCCTATGATAGATATTTTTGTATGTGTTGGTGCATAGTTCTCTTGATACTAGATGTCAAATAAAATGCCTTGCTATTTCGAAATGACTATGTTATAATTTGTTGCATAGAATATTATTACTTAGTTGCTACTCTTATTTTGTAGATGATGTTATCCATGATTACATGGTGTTGGTTTCTTCTTGTCATGTTGTAGCTTTATATTGCTACATATAGGTTATGTTTGTTGCATATAACCTACTCTATTACTTGTTAATTATCCAAGTTGTTCCATTTACCTAGGATGGTAGTTATGCATACCATCCAACAATCTTTCTCATGTTGTTCCATATATAGGTTATGTTTGTTGATTGACATGCCATGTTAGTACTTACTCAAAGTAAAAGGCATATTTGGTTATATGCCTACCATGTTTTCTATTGTTGCTAGTTTATTATCTTATATTCATGCTTTTGCTTATACTTACTTGGTAGATATACACGATAGTAGTTTGATGATATTATGCGTAGTTTTGTATCCTATGTCTTTGCAAGTGTAAGTTGTACTAGATAGGTAATGCAAGTCATCTTTGTTATTCGTGCTATGCTATTTCATTGCTTGATGTTGTTGATGCCATGATATACGTTCACTTGCTTATAAGCGTACAATGATTCTCCTTTGTGCCTATATGTCACATATCATGATAGTACGGTGTGATATTTATGTTACTCGTTATCAATCAACTTATGTTGTAGTTATGATTTGAATTGTATCGGGACCATTGCACATAGCTCGTATCATGATCGTCGCTATGCTTGGCATTATAACTTATTTATCTTAATCTTTGATTTGGGGTATGCCTAACCTATACATCTTGTCATGATAGTGATTTTTCATGTCTTATTGTGCTCTGTATGTTATAGTTGAGTATTTAGTCCTCGTGCTTCTTATAGATGATTACACTTGTCTCATGTTAGTATTATGTGTGTTCCATACTTATTGCAATAGCTCATCACATGCATATGATAGTTTACCTTTCGTATTAGTTGAGTTGTATCTTCCTCATATGCTTAGGGTGCATAGTTGATTTGTTATTTAAGCATTAAGTGGCAATCTTATTGCTAGTGGTTACTTGAGTACTAATTGTTTAGTAGTAAGACCATATCCTACTTTAGTATGTTTCCATGATAACTCGTAAGTATGATGCTTGTTTTATTATATAAGACCTCTTTGTGATTTTCTACTCATATGCCTTGTATGAGATGTGTCTTATTATTTAGTTGTTTAATTAGCTTTCACCATAGTGTTGGTTGGCTCTTGTTATATCATGTTTTCTGATAGTTGTTATTGTTGATGTTTGGTTCTACCTTATGTTAACCATTATAAATATTTAGTAACATCTAAATATTTATTTATGGTTAATTGTTACTCTTAAACATGCCATGTTCTTTCTTGTGGTAGTTTGTGGTTACATTAGCATGTATTACCATGTCATGTATAGGACAACTCTTATTTATTTGATGGGATGTTTAACTTGTTTATATTAGTTGACATATGTTTGGTTTGTAATATTGTATCTATATCATTTAATTTTTCTTTAGGACCAAACCTAGATCCAACTCAATTCAAGTTGTGGTTGAAAGATGTTTGATTGCTTAACTAGTATGGTTTGAAATGTGTGTTTGTCTTATGGAACACTTGCTTTTCAATTGTTATATAGTTGATGTATATGTTTGCTACTTGTTGACCATTATAAATATTTAGATTCTATCTAAATATTTATTTGTGCTGAACTTTTACCTTTATCATGCCATGTTGTGATTGTGTAGTTAAAATGCATAGGATGGTTCCATTTCATGTGTGTGGATGCCATTGTGTTTGTTATATACTTGTTTCATGTAGAGTTAGTCGAGATGTGTAGTGGGCACTACTATTGGTTAGTAGCACAGTTCATACTAGAGCGTTAGTCTTGATCGCCAAGCCTTCCGTAGCTGTGTCAACCTAAACCTTGTCGTTTAATCATCTCTCTTATCTCCCGATCATGCTACCTCATTTTGAATTTCTATCTAATCAATATCTTGCTATCCATCCACTCTTATTGTTGTTTTGGATGTTATTTGGACTTCTATTTGCTTTGGTATTTATTGTTTGTCTTTTGCTATCGTTACGACAAGTAGGGAGTGGCGATGTTGGACAAGGACATAACCAGGTTACCGAAGGACTCAACAACGAAGGCATGCCTCCTTCTTTGATCATATTTATCCTATGTTTACAAAATTGCATTATGTTTTATGGTTACTATATGCATGCTATTTTAATTCTTGTAGCTAGCATGTCGATTGACACATTACCTTGATCCGCTTTGTCGCCTATTCAGTTGACACCTGAGTAGAATTATAGTATTCTGGTAGAGTAGAAATGCTTAGCCATGCTTATTACCCTATAGGTGCTTTGTTGAATGACCTTTGAGTCATTGACACTTGAAACTTATCGCTGAGCTAGGCCGATTGGCCCTTGTTGATCTCCTCTACTCTCTTCTACTCTGGGTGAAACTTACCATCTGAATACTGGCGCGGGCGACAGCTGAATCAAGGATTGAAGGAGCGATTGGATGCCCTTCACAGGTTGAAGGGGGCAATCAGTCGTCCGTGCCGCATGAGGCCTAATAAGTCTTGTATTTGAAGATTGTGATAACAGTACAGCCACATGCTATATCGGCACTGGCTTGGTTAATTAGTTAGTTCACTCTTATTGTCGTCATCACTGTACCGCAGATGGGATAGCTGCCTTGCAAGGAGTATCCTTGGCACAAAAGGGGGGCCCGGACTGTGAACTGTGGTTACTTCCGTGTTGAAACCTAGTGGGCTTGGCACAAAGTAAGTTTGGTCTAATGAAAGACCTCGTCACAATCTCCTGCCGGTATACCAAATGGTGTACTACGCTAGAGACGGCTAGTAGCAACAAGTCGGGATTGCGTCGTGTGGGTAAAGTGTACAACCTCTGCAGTGTAAAACTATTGAATAGCCGTGTCCACGGTCAAGGGCTACAAATGAATCTTTCTTGACATACAGGACCTGTCTTGCTTATTCCCTCTTTGCCCCTATTCTTCAAACCTATGAAGGACGTGAGTTGATCGAGGATCCTCACTTGATGAAAGTTATTCTGGAGATAAAACATGTTTTCATCTAAAACTGCTTTTATCCAACTACTTTATTTGTCAAACAAAATTAGCTTTATGCAAACGAGCCATACAGCCTTCCTTTGAAGCCACATGTAGCTATTAGGTCCTTCCCCGTGGGAGGCATGTTGAGTACGTAATGTACGCATGGCAATAATTTTGTTGGCAACAGAGTCCCATGAAGACGAAGGTGATGACTATGGCTACTTTGGCGATCCGTAGAAGTGAGGACACGTGGACTACATTGACTACCTGTGGCCGAGATGGAGTCGCTACGCATTTGTACTTTCCGCTGTTTTCTGATTGTATTAAATGTCATGAGACATTTCACTAGGTATGTCTTCTGACAAATATACTACTTATAATGCCTTTACGTATTCTCCAATGATACCATTTCATTGTGTTGTCAACAATGATCCTGGGGTTGACATTTAAACACAGGAGGATCTGGAAGTTAATTTCGGGTTCTCACAGAAGCCTAAGCCGCGGAGGAAGTGAGAAACAAATACGACACTCTCGTTGGGCTCGGGAGTAGGGATGACCTGCCCTGGAGCAGGAAGCCTGTGCTGGATGTCGGCGGTCAGATATTCTGACCTCCCTAAGCTTCGCAATGTCCTCCTCTGTGACCGAGGAGGCCATCCACCGGCCGTGAAGGTTGGATCCGGACATGATTGGAGATCAGAAGTGCTTAAGCTTGGGCTTTGGGTGTTAGAATTCGAGATGCGAAAAGGCGCAAGCGTGGTAGAAAAGAGGGATAGGCCTCGGCCCCTCTATAAAGGGGGTGAATATCAAGCGTCCTCAGCCTAACTGCACGGGACTTACCTAAAAACACGGAGTCATACCAACAGGCGTCGTGGGGTTGCACGCCCCCGTATTGATGGAAGATCCCGCGATAAGAGGAACACGATTTCTGTATGGCAAGGCGTGCCAATGAAACCGCCTCGCAACGCATATCGAGGCAGGCTGAGAAAAACCGGTCCGTGCTGGGCCAGGCCACAGGGCACACCGTAGAAAAGTTTTGTCAGCAGATCAGATTTGTGAAGTGTTAGGCTCTCTACGGTGGTGTGCGGAAATTATCTCACAGAGCCGGACACAATCCTTAATCCACTTTGGAGTATTCGGAGATGGAACACGCCTTGCAATGCTGAAGACAAACTGCGCATCAGACTCATCGTCATTGAAGCCTGGTTCAGGGGCTACTGAGGGAGTCCTGGATTAGGGGGTATCCGGACAGCCGGACTATATACTTTGGCCGGACTGAGGGACCGTGAAGATACAAGACTCAAGACTTCGTCCTGTGTCCGGATGGGACTCTCCTTTGCATGGAAGACAAGCTTGGCGATCCAGATATTAGATCTCCTTTTTTGTAACCGACTCTGTGTAAACCCTAGCCCCCTCCGGTGTCTATATAAACCGGAGGGTTTGGTCCGTGTAGGGACGATCATAATCATCATAGACTAGCTCCTAGGGTTTAGCCTCTACGATCTTGTGGTAGATCAACTCTTGTAATACTCATATCATCAAGATCAATCAAGCAGGAAGTAGGGTTTTACCTCCATCGAGAGGGCCCGAACCTTGGTAAAACATCGTGTCCCTTGCCTCCTGTTACCATTAGCCTTAGACGCACAGATCGGGACCCCCTACCCGAGATCCGCCGGTTTTGACACCGACAGCCTTCCAAATAGCGATATTCGAAAGGCTCTTGCTGAACTTCATACCAAAAGCGAATTATCCTATCAGGACTCCTTTCCAAAATAACTTTGGGGAGCTTCATACCATCGTGCGTCTGTTACTTCCGGCTAATGATGAAGCCATGGTTTTCTTGAATCCTTTGACACTAGACAACGTGACATATAGAAGGGTAGATGAGATCAGGAAAAATAGGGACCATTTTCTGCACATCCAGAATGGTGCCATATTGTTAAATCCCTTGTTTGACATTCATGAGAGAGGCGGTCCGGACGTCGAACATTCATGAGAGAGGCGGTCCGGGCCAAACCCTAGAAGCTTTGCCGAGGCCACCCCAAACCCTAGAAGCGTCGAGGCCACCCAAATTTACCAAGTTAAAAGAGCGTTGTCGAGGCCACCCCAAACCCTAGAAGCGTTGTCGAGGCCACCCCAAACCATAGAAGCGGAGGCCACTAATTAATATTCCTTGTTGTGGTTAGCTAGCTAGGTCTATGTTTGCCACTATTAATATATCCATCTCTCATGTTTGTATATTAATTGACATATTGTAATATTTGCAGAAACTATGGATCAACAAAGAGACTTCGAACAAGAAGAGATATTGGGGGACATAATCCGCGATGGACGTGATGTATTGTCGTTATTTCTCAATGACACCGATGGTCTGGAAGGAGAGGAAGCAGGCTACGGTGATCAAACAATGCAGGAGGACAGTCATGATCATGATGGCTTCGGCGACCGAATGTCGGTGGAAGAAGGAGACCGTGATGATGGCTTCGGTGACTGAACGGGGTCGGGATCAGCTGTTGCAAAGTCCGGCGAGGTATATATATATATATATATATATATATATATATATATATATATATATAAAGCATGTGTTGACTAGCTAATGATGCATTAATTGTTTTGGTATGTACATATATTAACTCTTCTTTCTTCTTTTATAGCCCTCCGTATCGAGCCAAACTTCGGTAACGAGACGAGGCCCGAAGAAAAGGCTGCGCCAGGACGAAAGGTTCACGATCACAACAATCACGGGCGATGGCCAAACGATTGAACCCATCAGGACCAAGGAAGCATTTTCTGCTCATCTTGTTAGGGACATGACCCCGATCAGCATCCACCAATTGAATAAGGCTAAGAACGAAGACCCTCAAGTTTCTTATGTCGAAGATAGACAGGAAGATGATCTTTGGACCGCACTGAAGGAAAATTTCACCCTACCACCAGAGGAGGATTCGGATAAGCCAGTTATAGAGCCATTGGTCAAGGCTCGTGCTCTCAAGAAGATGGCATATCTATTCAGGAGGTGGAAGAATGAGTTGAAATCAACGTATGTCGACAAAGATAAGACTCCAGAATTCACCGGCCGATTTGAGAAGATAAGAGATCACTGGCCCGCATTTGTGGCCCACAAGACATCGGAGAAGAGTAAGATGTCAGCGACAAATAAGAAAAATGCAAAGAAGGAGCATCACCATCGCACGGGGTCAGGTGGCTACCTCAAAGCCCCGCCGTTGTGGGACAAGGGTGAGAATGACCTGATTGCTAAACGGGTCGAACCAGAGACATTGAACTGGCCAGACCGTTCAAGGACTTGGTTCTTTGGGGTTGGGGGAACCTTGTGTTGGGAAACGCAGTAATTTCAAAACTTTTCCTATGATCATGCAAGATGTATCTAGGTGATGCATAGCAACGAGAGGGAAGAGTGTGTCCACATACCCTCGTAGACCGAAAGCGGAAGCGCCTCAATAACGTGGTTGATGTAGTCGAACTTCTTCGCGATCCAAGCGATCAAGTATCAACGTACGGCACCTCCGCGTTCAGCACACGTTCAGCTCGATGACGTCCCTCGTGCTCTTGATCCAGTTGAGGACGAGGGTGAGTTCCGTCAGCACGACGGCGTGGCGATGGTGATGATGATGCTACTGGTGCAGGACTTCGCCTAAGCACTACGATGGTATGATCGAGGTGTCTAACTGTGGAGGGGGGCACCACACACGGTTGGGAGAGAAACTTGTGTGTTCTAGGGTGCCCCTGCCCCCGTATATAAAGGAGCAAGGGGGAGGCCGGCCGGCCCTCCTAGGGCGCGCCCCACAAGGGGAGTCCTACTAGGACTACTAGTACTAGTAGGATTCCACCAAGAGGGAGAGGGGGGGAAGGAAGGAGAGGGAGAGGGAGAAGGAAAGGGGGCGCCCCCCTTCCCTAGTCCATTTGGACCAAAGGGGGAGGGGGCACGCGGCCTATCCTGGCCGCCCCTCTCTCTCTCCACCAAGGCCCATGTGGCCCATTAGTTCCCCCGGGGGGTTCCGGTAACCCTCCGGCACTCCGGTTTTACCCGAAACTTTCCAGAACACTTCCAGTGTCCGAATATAGCCGTACAATATATCAATCTTTATGTCTTGACCATTTTGAGACTCCTCGTCATGTCTGTGATCTCATCCGGACTCCCAACATACTTCGGTCATCAAAAACACATAATTCATAATACATATCATCATCGAACGTTAAGCGTGCGGACCCTACGGGTTCGAGAACTATGTAGACATGACCGAGACACATCTCCGGGTTAATAACCAATAGCGGAACCTGGATGCTCATATTGGCTCCTACGTATTCTACAAAGATGTTTATCACCAAAACGCATAACAACATCGTTGTTCCCTTTGTCATCGGTATGTTACTTGCCCGAGATTCGATCGTCGGTATCATCATACCTAGTTCTATCTCAGCATCGGCAAGTCTCTTTACTCGTTCCGTAATACTTCATCCCGCAACTAACTCATTAGTTACAATGCTTGCAAGGCTTACAGTGATGAGTATTACCGAGAGGGCCCAGAGATACCTCTCCGAAACACGGAGTGACAAATCCTAATCTCGATCTATGCCAACCCAACAAACACCTTTGGAGACACTTGTAGAGCATCTTTATAATCACCCATTTATGTTGTGACGTTTGGTAGCACACAAAGTGTTCCTTCGGTATTCGGGAGTTGCATAATCTCACAGTCTGAGGAACGTGTATATGTCATGAAGAAAGCAGTAGCAATGAAACTATAATGATCATAATGCTAAGCTAACGGATGGGTCATGTCCATCACATCATTCTCCTAATGATGTGATCCCGTTCATCAAATGACAACAAATGTCTATGGTTAGGAAACATAACCATCTTTGATTAACGAGCTAGTCAAGTAGAGGCATACTAGGGACAATATGTTGTGTCTATGTATTCACACATGTACTAAGTTTCCGGTTATTACAATTCTAGCTTGAATAATAAACATTTATCATGAAATAAGGAAATAAATAATAACTTTATTATTGCATCTAGGGCATATTTCCTTCAGTCTCCCACTTGCACTAGAGTCAATAATCTAGATTACATAGTAATGATTCTAACACCCATGGAGCTTTGGTGTTGATCATGTTTTGCTTCGTGGAAGAGGTTTAGTCAACAGGTCTGCAACATTCAGATCCGTATGTATCTTGCAAATCTCTATGTCCCCCTCTAACACTTGACGACGGATGTAATTGAAGCGTCTCTAGATGTGCTTGGTTCTCTTGTGAAATCTGGATTCCATTGCCAAGGCAATTGCATCGGTATTGTCACAAAAGATTTTCATTGGACACGATGCACTAGGTATGACACCTAGATCGGATATGAACTCCTTCATCCAGACTCCTTCATTTGCTGCTTCTAAAGCAGCAATGTACTCCGCTTCACACGTAGATCCCGCCACGACGCTCTGCTTGGAACTGCACCAACTGACAGCTCCTCCATTCAATAAAAATACGTATCCGGTTTGCGACTTAGAGTCATCTGTATCAATGTCAAAGCTTGCATCGATGTAACCGTTTACGACGAGCTCTTTTTCACCTCCATAAACGAGAAACATATCCTAAGTCCTTTTCAGGTATTTCAGGATGTTCTTGACCGCTGTCCAGTGATCCACTCCGGGATTACTTTGGTACCTCCCTGCTATGCTTACAGCAAGGCACACATCAGGTCTGGTACACAGCATTGCATACATGATAGAACCTATGGCTGAAGCATAGGGAATGAGTTTCATTTTGTCTCTATCTTCTGCAGTGGTCGGGCATTGAGTCTGACTTACTTTTACACCTTGTAACACAGGCAGGAACCCTTTCTTTGACTGATCCATTTTGATCCATTTTGAACCCTCGCCGCCGCCGCCGTCGCCCTCGCCGGCCGCCCGCGTTGTGAGCCGCCGCCGTCGAGCCTCTGCTCATATGTTGCAATATGTTTTTTTTATTTTTATTAGTTTATTTTTTTGTTCATATGTGATGTATATGTGTATGTGGCTATAATTTATATGTTTTTTATTTTTATTAGTTTAGTTTTTTGTTCATATATAGAAAGTTGCAACTTTAATTAGGTTAGTGCAGGAAAAGGTTAGTGCATTTTAATTAGGTTAGTGTAGAGGAAAAGGTAAAATAAGGAAAAGGAAGAAAAGAGGAAGAAGGAAGAAGGAAGAAGAAGAAGAAAAAGAATGAGAGGAAAAAGAAGAAAAAGAAGAGGAGAAGTTCTTCTTCTCCTCTATTCTTTTCTTCTTCTCCTCTTTTTTTCTTCTTTTTTTTCTTCTTATTCTTCCTTCTTCCTTCTTCCTCTTTTTCTTCCTTTTCCTTATTTTCCTTTCTCGAGGGATAAGAAGAAAAAGAAGAGGAGAAGAAGAAAGAAAGGAATAGAGGAGAAAGAAGAAACTTCAACACGAGGGGGGTACCGATACCTCCCCGATAACATTATTTTCCCATGTATATGTATGTCGCTACCGTTGTCGATATAACGAGGGTGTCGAGGATCGCCGAGGGTCGAGGGTCGGGAACTAGGGTAGAGGGTCGAGGGTCGTTAAGGGGTCAAGGGTCGAAGGTTTGTGGTCGAGGGTTCCTATAGTGTCAAAGTATTGAAGAAATCCATGGCTTCATCATTAGCCGGAAGTAACCATGGCATGATGGTACGAAGTCCTCCAAAGTTATTCTGGAATGGAGTCCCGGATAGGATAATTTGCCTTTTTGTACGAATTTCAGCAAAGGCCTTTCACATAACGATATTCGGAAGGTTCTTGCTGAACTTTGTACCAAAAAGAGAATTATCCTATCTGGGACTCCGTTCCAAAATAACTTTGGAGAGCTTGCATCATCATGCACCTATTACTTTACTAATGATGAAGACATGGTTTTGTTGAATCCTTTGACACTAGGCAACCTCCCGACCCTCGGCGATCCTCGACCGCTTGACCCTCGATCGCCGGGCGATCCACGACCCTCTACCCTACAAGGCGTCGATGCCCACGTCACTTGTGGGACATAGATGTAGTGTTCAACGCCGACCCCCTCCCGATAGCTTCAACACGTGGGGGTGGTCGATATTACCCACTCCTTGAAGCGTTCTCGAGGCCACCCCCTAACCCTTGAAGCGTTGTCGAGGCCACCCCAAACCCTAGAGAAGCAGCGTCGAGGCCACTAATATGATTCCTTATTGCGATTAGCTAGCTAGTTCTACGTTTGCCACTAATATATCCATATCTATCATGTTTGAGTAACAATTGCCATGTTGTAAATATTTGTAGAAACTATGGACACCCCCCGAGACGAAGCACAAGAAGCGTTGTTGAGGGACATAATCGCACAAGGAAGTGATGCCGTCTGCTCGTTGATGTTTCTCAACGACAACGATGGTCTGGAAGGAGAGGGTGAAGAAGCAGCTGGCTATGATTTACATGGCTCCGATGACCCAATGCCGGTGCAAGAAGGAGAGGGTGAAGAAGTAGACCGTGAGGACGGCTCCGGTGATCACCAAACTGAGTCCGGCTAGGTATATATATTAGTTAAGCCTGTGCTGACTAGCTAACTGATGCATTCATTGTTTTGGTATGTACACATATTAATTAACTCTCGTCTTTGTTCTTTTTTCTAGCCCTCCGGATCGAGCACAACTTCGGTAAAGAGACGAGGCCCGAAGAAAAAGTTGAGCTCGGATGAAAAGTTTGAGATCATACAAATCGCGAGCGACGGCCAACTGATTGAACCCTACTGGACAAAGAAGGCATTTGTTGCTCGGTCACGGGGTTACGGTTAGGGACAAGATCCCGATCAGCATCCACCAATGGTATAAGCCTCAAGAACGAAGACCGTGAGGTGTCTTATTTCAATGATATGCAGAAAAATGATCTTTGGACTGAGCTGAAGTCAAATTTTACCCTACCGCTAGAGGATGATCCGGAGAAGCCAGTAATAGAGCCATTAATCAAGTCTTTTGCTCTTAATAAGATGGCAGACCTATTCAGGAATTGGAAGAAAGAACTCAATACGTATGTAAAAAAAATGAGACACCAGAATTCAAGGGCAAATATGAGAAGATCAGAGATGGTGGCCCGCATTTGTGGCCTACAAGACATCGGAAAAGAGTAAAAAGATGTCGGCGACAAACAAGAGAAATGCTGCGAAGAAGAAGCTTCACCATCGTGACGGGGTCGTGTGGCTACCTCGTAGCCCGCCTAAGTGGGCCAAGGCTGAGAATGATCTCGCTTGATAAAGGGATCGAACCAGAGACAATGAACTGGCCAGACCGTTGCGGACTTGGTTCTTCGGGGCCGGGCGGATCCTTGGACCCTATAACAGGGAAGTGCATTTGGACGGACGAACAATTGGACATACCACCAAGAGGCTTCAGCAATATATCAAAGCAGCGCAGCAGGGAAGTTCGTTCCGATGTGGAGAAGGACGAGCTCACAATGGCCCTCGAATCTCGAGCACTCGGATGGACACGAGGCACGCCAGGCTCCGTTTCGTGGAAGGCTGGATTTCCGGATGCAGGGGGTTACAAAACCCATGAGAGGAGGAAGAAACTGGAGCAGAGCCAAATGCAGGCGCTGCACGAAAGGGTAATGGGGCTAGAGGAACGAGAAGAGGAACGAGAAGCAGCAGATCACAGCAAACAACCTGCCGAAGCTTCCCCCGAAGCTACCCCGCCATCTCAGCGGAGAAGCGGCGTGGCTTCCACCAAGCTGCTTCAGCCAGAGCAGCATGCCTTGACGGCTCCTGCCGGCTATCCCGTGGATGCTATCACGGATGCTGAAAATTGCCACCTTATGGCGCAATGGAGCAATTTGAAGGTCAAGGCGGCTGTTGGCTCTATTTATCCTACTAAACCTGACTCAACTTTTCACTACCGGCCGATTCCAGAAGGATATGCTAAGGTGATGGTCGATGAAATAACGGAGGGATTTGAGGACCTCCGGCTTGACCACCCTACCGGTGAAGGGGAGTACCGGCTGGGTTCTCGCTCAAGACTCCATGCCTATGGCGGAAGGATCTCATCAACCTTCCGAACTGGACGCCTCCGCCTCCTCCGACGACGACGAAGTCAGGGCACTCCGCCTCCACCGCCTCCTCCTCCGGACGAGTGACGATCAGGGCACTCGGCCGGCTCCTTCTCCAGCGTGGAGGCACTCCGCCTCCTTCTGCACTGCGCGCCGGCGCCGAGCAGCCAGCCTCCTCCTTCTCCGCCTCGGCCAAGGGGTGGAAGAGACCGCCGCCGCCTGGCTGCTCTGGCGGCGTCGTAGTCCTTCTCCTCCGCCTCGTAAGCAAGGAAAGAAGACATCCGCTCCGTCTGCTCTGCCGGGCGTCTAGCAAGACAGCCAAAGGCGGGAGGAGATCTGATTCGTCCTTCTCAAGACTCCGGAGAAGTTACCGTCTGACGAGAGGAGCGAGGAGGAAAACGCGAAGATCGCGGCAGATCAAGTGGATGACTGGTTTCAAGGGTTGAAAGCAAAGAGACATCCACCTCCGGAGGAGAAGGTAGATCTGGTGAAAGCAAAGCGCACTGGCTGCCCCGACAAAACCACCCAAGTCTCCGCCAAAGGCAACTATGAGCGCATTATTGGAAAGTCATTTGTCAAGCGGAGAGGTCGGGAAGTACTGTCGATGATCAAAGGATGAAAGAACGGCGACCTGGGAAACAAATTGCCCAGCTCGGCGAACAAGCCGGGCAATCGTGCCCCCCGCTCAAGGTGCCTGCTAGCGACATCGTCGATCCGAGGATGGTGCCCAGTTATGGCTTTCCTACAGATTACCTGCCCGACGATTTACATTATGATTTCTTGGAGGTGCAGATACAAAGATACGAGTACGGGAAGCCTCTCGTCAAAGATGAAAGTTCTCTATTAACGATGATGCGAAGATTGCATGATTGGTACATGAAAACCTGCAAAGAGTCTAAGGGGAGGAGTACTTTGTATGTGAGAGTTAAAAAGGAGCATGACCTCCTTGGAATTGAACTGTTGCCTATTCCATTTGAGGAGTTCTATTAGTTTTTCAGTCAATTGGCCCTCGATAAAGCAACGGTCACCTGCTACTGTCTGTAAGTAGTACTACTTACATCATTAAGTCTCTCTATATAACTCAGCCCTTTCATTGCATGTATTTATAATTATCCTCACTATATTATGCAGATTGAAGATCGCGAATTGAAGAAAAGACAAGTGGGTGATATTGGGTTCATTAACACATATCTCATAGATAAAACTGAGGTTGAATTTCGTAAAGAAAATACCGAGGCCAACTTGCTACAATCGTTGGTAATAAATGAACACAAAGATATAATGCTCTTTCCTTACAACTTCAAGTGAGTGTTACTGTCTTGTGGCATATTCGGTTTCCTTATTAGTCCAGGTTATAGTAATGTAATATTGAGGAGTTATGCATGTGTGCAGCTACCACTATATTCTCCTAGAGATTAAGCTTGAGAAGGGAGTAGTAACTGTCTTAGACTCCAAGCGAAAAGATCCCAAGGAGTATGCGGACATGACTGAAATGCTCGAGAAGTAAGTTAAATTGATCATTATCCACCATATCAGCAACTTTGTTCATTTCTGATATCAAGTAATTGTTTTCTGTGTATGGCAGGGCTTGGAGAAAATTCACCAAAAAAGCTCCGGGACTACCAAAGAAGCTGCAATTTAGACACCCGAAAGTAAGTACTATATAGTAGCATATTCCACGCATCTCCTAGTGATTCAAGCGCTAGTTTCATCAATACCATTTAGCATGCTTACTAATTATCAGTTTGATTGACCTCTATTTCTTGTAAAGTGGTTGTGGCAGGAACAAGGGAATGATTTCTGTGGATACTACGTTTACAGTCCATCCGCCACACGACCTGTGAGCGGGCTACTCCGACAAACAATATGAAGTGCGTAAATAAAAATATTAACAATTTTATTTTATTACAATCATTTGTGTTGAGTTTCTTTCATTCATTCATATATATATATATATATATATATATATATATATATATATATATATATATATATATTGACCCCTTTCTTAAAATTAGATGTTTCGGATGCGGGATGTACACCTAGCACCAGATCGCATGCGAGCAATTCAAGAGGAATTGGCGGCATTCTTTCTTGACCACGTGATCGCTGAAGACGGAGAATACTATGTGGACCACGCGTCCGTATGTTAGGAGATTATATATTTGTAAAAGATAATTATTGTATATATGTAGCCGGTAGTGTCGGATAGATATACGAGAACTTGTTGTTCGACCAATCTACGGGAGAAGGAGAGGTGGTCGATATCACTTCTCTCTGTATGCATATATGTTCATGACGCTCTTCCTGCTTTGCTTAATTACTAGCTAGCTAGCGTGTCTAGCTAGTCCTCTCTATATGTATGTATAGTACGAAGGCGTCGACCAAGCACGGACAAAAGAGAGGACACTTTTCTCTATTAATTAGCTAGTTATAGCACAATATATGAACCACCTCAATTCACGCCCAAAACCCCCAAACCCCCCTTCAAAAAAAAACAAAATCACAGCCATAGAAATGTTGACGCGTGGATGTTTATTGGTCCCGGTTGGTGCCACCAACCGGGACCAAAGCCCTCCTGCATGGGCTCAGCGGACAGGCCACGTGGAGGCCCATCTGTCCCGGTTCTGGATTGAACCGGGACTAAAGGGTCAGGGCATTAGTACCGACCCTTTAGTCCCGATTCATGAACCGGGACTAAAGGCCCTCACCAACCGGGACTATAGGCCCTTTTTCTACTAGTGACCGCTGAAGCACGCGTCGATACGCCTCCAACGTATCTATAATTTTTATTGCTTCATGCTACATTATCTACTGTTTTGGACTATATTGGGCTTTATTTTCCACTTTTATATTATTTTTGGGACTAACCTATTAACCGGAGGCCCAGCCTGTAATTGTTTTTTTGCCTATTTCAGTGTTTCGAAGAAACGGAATATCAAACGGAGTCCAAACGGAATGAAACCTTCGGGAACGTGATTTTCTCACTGAACGTGATCCAGGAAACATGGACCCTACTCCAAGAAGTAACAAAGGCGGTCACGAGGGTGGGGCGCCCCTAGGGCGCGCCCCCTGCCTCGTGGGCCCCTGTTGCTCCACCAACGCATCCTTCCTCCTATATATACCTACGCACCCCAAACAATCGTAACAAGAGCCAAAAACCTAATTCCACCGCCGCAACTTCCTGTATCCACGAGATCCCATCTTGGGGCCTGTTTGAGCTCACGGAGGGGCATCCACCACGGAGGGCTTCTACATCATCACCATAGCCCCTCCGATGAAGTGTGAGTAGTTTACTTCAGACCTTCGAGTCCACAGCTAGTAGCTAGATGGCTTTTTCTCTCTTTTTGGATCTCAATACAATGTTCTCCCCCTCTCTCGTGAAGATCTATTCGATGTAATCTTCTTTTTGCGGTGTGTTTGTTGAGACCGATGAATTGTGGGTTTATGATCCAGCTTATCTATGAATAATAGTTGAATCTTCTATGAATTCTTTTATGTATGATTGGTTATCTTTGCAAGTCTATTCGAATTATCCATTTGGTTTGGCCAACTAGATTGGTAGTTCTTGCAATGGGAGAAGTGCTTAGCTTTGGGTTCAATCTTGCGTTGTCCTTTCCCAGTGACAGAAGGGGCAGCAAGGCACGTATTGTATTGTTGCCATCGAGGATACCAAGTTGGAGTTTTTTATCATATTGCATGAATTTATCCCTCTACATCATGTCTTCTTGCTTAAGGCGTTACTCTGTTTTTAACTTAATACTCTAGATGCATGCTGGATAGCGGTCGATGATTGGAGTAATAGTAGTAGATGCAGAATCATTTCGGTCTACTTGTCTTGGACGTGATGCCTATATACATGATCATACCTAGATATACTCATAACTATGCTCAAATATGTCAATTGCTCAACAGTAATTTGTTCACCCACCATAGAATACTTATGCTCTTGAGAGAAGCCACTAGTGAAACCTATGGTCACGGGTCTATTCTCATCATATCAATCTCCATCACTTTAATACTTGCGTTGTTTTTTACTTTGCCTTTTACTTTTCACTTTGAATCTCTATATCAAAAATACCAAAAATATTATCTATCATCTCTATCATATCTCACTCTCGTAAGTGACCGTGAAGGGATTGATAACTCCTAATCGCGTTGGTTGCGAGGAGCTATCGTTTTGTGCAGGTGCGAGGTACTTGTGCATGGCCTCCTACTGGATTGATACCTTGGTTCTCAAAAACTGAGGGAAATACTTACGCTACTTTGCTGCATCATCCTCTCCTCTTCGGGGAAATCCAACGCAGTGCTCAAGAGGTAGCAAGAAGAATTTGGGCGCCCGTTCTTTGGGGAGGCTCACGCAAGAGCAAGTCAAGCACCATACCAAGTACCCATCACAATCCCTATCTCTCGCATTACATTATTTGCCATTTGCCTCTTGTTTTCCTCTCCCCCACTTCACCCTTGCCGTTTTATTCGCCCTCTCTTTCCCAATCTCCTCCTCTTTTTCCCGTTGCCTTTTCTCGCTTGCCTTTTGTTCGCCCCTGTGTTGGATTGCTTGTTTGTCGCGATGGCTCTACCTATATTTGGTGATCTTCACCTTAAAAGGCTAGAGGAGATCGAAAACAATGTCATAAAGTTTATGGTTTTGCAATTTGAGCATAATAATTTCTTTAGAAACAAGCTTAAGGAACAAAAAGTTTTATGAGTTATATGAATAAAGAGCTCGATGATATGTCTAAAGAATTTGATGGTATAAGATCCCAAATTGCTCGTCTTGAAAAGTTGACCGCTGAAATTTCGGATATGGAAGCTACCTTAGTCAATAAGATGGCTGCTAAACCGAATTCCTATGAAAATCAAGATGAAGATCTAAAAGTTATTGATGTGTCCCCATTAAATCTTTGTTTTGCAATATGAATCTTGATGAAACTGAATATGATCTTCCTTTACCTAGAAGGCGTTCTAAGAATTCGGAGTTTTTAGATCTTGATGATGAAATTGATAAATGTGGGATTGAAAGAAATAAAAACCTAGATGTTGCTAAACCCACTATATTGGATCTCAAGGAATTTAATTATGAAAATTTCTCTTTAATTCATTGTATTTCCTTGTTGCAATCCGTGCTAAATTCTCCTCATGCTTATAGTCAAAATAAGGCCTTTACCGAACATATTGTTGATGCCTTGATGCAATCTTATGAAGAAAAACTTGAGTTGGAAGTTTCTATCCCTAGAAAACTCTATGATGAGTGGGAGCCTACTATTAAAATTAAAATTAGAAATTATGAGTTTCATGCCTTGTGTGATTTGGGTGCTAGTGTCTCTACTATTCCCAAAACTTTGTGTGATTTGCTAGGTTTCCGTGACTTTGATGATTGCTCTCTAAACTTGCATCTAGAGGATTCCACTATTAAAAAGCCTATGGGAAGAATTAACGATGTTCTTATTGTTGCAAATAGGAAATATGTGCCCGTAGATTTTATCGTTCTTGATATAGATTGCAATCCTTCATGTCGTATTATTCTTGGTAGACCTTTCCTTAGAATGATTGGTGCAATTATTGATATGAAGGAAGGGAATATTAGATTCCAATTTCCATTAAAGAAAGGAATGGAACACTTCCCTAGAAAGAAAATAAAATTACCATGTGAATCTATCATGAGAGCAACCTATGGATTGCCTACCAAAGATGGCAATACCTAGATCTATCCTTGCTTTTATGCCTAGCTAGGGGCGTTAACGATAGCGCTTGTTGGGAGGCAACCCAATTTTATTTTTAGTTTTTTGCTTTTGCTTCTGTTTAGGAATAAATAATCCATCTAGCCTCTGTTTATATGTGGTTTTATATTTTAATTAGTGTTTGTGCCAAGCTAGACTTATTGGATCTTCTTGGATGATAGATATTTGATCTTGCTGTAATTTCCAGAAACTTTATGCTCAGTGCCCGAATTATTAAAAATTACCAGAACGAGATAAAATACTGATTCCAACTGCATCTGATCAATAAACAAATTTTCTAGGTCGTCTAATTTTGGTAGATTTTTTGAGTTCCAGAAGTTTGCGTTAGTTACAGATTACTACAGAATGTTCTGTTTTTGACAGATTCTGTTTTTCGTGTGTTGTTTGCTTATTTTGATGAATCTATGGCTAGTAAAATAGTTTATAATCCATAGAGAAGTTGGAATAAAGTAGTTTTAACACCAATATAAATAAATAATGAGTTCATTACAGTACCTTAAAGTAGTCTTTTGTTTTCTTTCTCTAACGGGGCTCACGAGATTTCTATTGAGTTTTGTGTTGTGAAGTTTTCAAGTTTTGGGTAAATTCTTTTGATGGATTATGGAACAAGGAGTGGAAAGAGCCTAAGCTTGGGGATGCCCATGGCATCCCCAAGATAATCCAAGGACACAAAAAATTCAAAGCTTGGGGATGCCCGGAAGGCATCCCCTCTTTCGTCTACTTCCATCGGTAATTTACTTGGAGCTATATTTTTATTCACCACATGATATGTGTTTTTCTTGGAGCGTCTTGTATTATTTGTGTCTTTGCTTGTTAGTCTACCACAATAATCCTTGCTGTACACACCTTTTGATAGAGCCATACATGAATTGAAATTTGATAGAATACTCTATGTGCTTCACTTATATCTTTTGAGCTTGATAGTTTTGCTCATAGTGCTTCACTTATATCTTTTGAGCATGATAATTTTTGCTCTAGTGCTTCACTTAGATCTTTTAGAGCACGGTGGTGGATTTTTTAAAGAAACTATTGATCTCTCATGCTTCACTTAGATTATTTTGAGAGTCGTTAATAGCATGGTAATTTGCTTAATGCTAATATACTTGGTATTCAAGATATGTGAAACTTTCTTTTGAGTGCGTTGAATACTAAGAAAAGTTTGATGCTTGATAATTGTCTTGAGATATGAAGATGGTGATATTAGAGTCATGCTAGTTGAGTAGTTGTGAATTTAAAGAATACTTGTGTTGAAGTTTGTGATTCCGTAGCATGCACGTATGGTGAACCGTTATGTGATGAACTCGGAGCATGATTTATTTATTGATTGTCTTCCTTATGAGTGGCGGTCGGGGACGAGCGATGGTCTTTTCCACCAATCTATCCCCCTAGGAGCATGCGCGTAATACTTTGCTTTGATAACTTCTAGATTTTTGCAATAAGTATATGAGTTCTTTATGACTAATGTTGAGTCCATGGATTATACAGACTTTTTCCCATCCTTCCACCATTGCTAGCCTCTCTAATACCGCGCACTTTTCGGCTGTATCATACACCCACCATATATCTTCCTCAAAACAGCCACCATACCAACCTATGGCATTTTCATAGCCATTCCGAGATATATTGCCATGCAACTTTCCATCGTTCCGTTTATTATGACACGCTCCATTATTGTCATATTGCTAGCATGATCATGTATTTGACATCGTATTTGTGGCAAAGCCACCTTTCATAATTCTTTCATACATGTCACTCTTGAATCATTGCATATCCCTGTACACCGCCGGAGGTTTTCATATAGAGTCATATTTTGTTCTAAGAATCGAGTTGTAATTGTTGAGTTGTAAGAAAAATAAAAGTGTGATGATCATCATTATTAGAGCATTGTCCCAAGTGAGGAAGGAATGATGGAGACCATGATTCCCCCACAAGTCGGGATGAGACTCCGGACGAAAAATAGAAAAAAGAAAAATGAAAGAAAAAAAAGAGGCCATAAAAAAGGAAAAGGCCCAAATAAAAAGAGAGAGAGAGAGAAAGAGAGAAGGGACAATGTTACTATCCTTTTACCACACTTGTGCTTCAAAGTAGCACCAAGATCTTCATGACAGAGAGTCTCTCATTTTGTCACTTTCTTATACTAGTGGGAAATTTTCATTATAGAACTTGGCTTGTATATTCCAATGATGGGCTTCCTCAAATGCCCTAGGTCTTCGTGAGCAAGCGAGTTGGATGCACACCCACTTAGTTTCTTTTGTTGAGCTTTCATATACTTATAGCTCTAGTGCATCCATTGCATGGCAATCCCTACTCACTCACATTGATATCTATTGATGGGCATCTCCATAGCCCATTGATACGCCTAGTTGATGTGAGACTATCTTCCCTCTTTTTGTCTTCTCCACAACCACCATCCTATTCCACACATAGTGCTATATCCATGGCTCACGCTCATGTATTGCATGAAGATTGAAAAAGTTTTGAAAATGTTAAAGTATGAAACAATTGCTTGGCTTGTCATCGGGGTTGTGCATAATTTAAATATTTTGTGTGGGGAAGATGGAGCATAGCCAGACTATATGATTTTGTAGGGATAACTTTCTTTGGCCATGTTATTTTGAGAAGACATAATTGCTTAGTTAGTATGCTTGAAGTATTATTATTTTTATGTCAATATGAACTTTTGTCTTGAATCTTTCGGATCTGAATATTCATACCACAATTAAGAAGATTTACATTGAAATTATGCCAAAGTATCACTCCGCATCAAAAATTCTCTTTTTATCATTTACCTACTCGAGGACGAGCAGGAGTTAAGCTTGGGAATGCCTGATACGTCTCCAACGTATCTATAATTTTTTTTATTGCTCCATGCTACTTTATCTATTGTTTTGGACTATATTGGGCTTTATTTTCCACTTTTATATTATTTTTGGACTAACCTATTAACCGGAGGCCCAGCCCAGAATTGCTGTTTTTTGCCTATTTCAGTGTTTCGAAGAGGAATATCAAACGGAGTCCAAACGGAATGAAACCTTCGGGGACGTGATTTTTTCACCGAACGTGATCCATGAGACTTGGACCCTACTCCAAGAAGTAACAGAGGCGGTCACGAGGGTGCCCCCCCCCCCGCCTAGGGCGCGCCCCCTGCCTCGTGGGCCCCCTGTTGCTCCACCGACGTACTCCTTCCTCCTATATATACCTACGTACCCCCAAACGATCAGAACAGGAGCCAAAAACCTAATTCCACCGCCGCAACTTCCTGTATCCACGAGATCCCATCTTGGGGCCTGTTCGAGCTCACGAGGGGGGCATCCACCAGGGAGGGCTTCTACATCATCACCATAGCCCCTCCGATGAAGTGTGAGTAGTTTACTTCAGACCTTCGGGTCCGTAGCTAGTAGCTAGATGGCTTCTTCTCTCTTTTTGAATCTCAATACAATGTTCTCCCCCTCTCGTGGAGATCTATTTGATGTAATCTTCTTTTTGCTGTGTGTTTGTTGAGACCGATGAATTGTGGGTTTATGATCCAGCTTATCTATGAATAATATTTGAATCTTCTCTGAATTCTTTTATGTATGATTGCTTATCTTTGCAAGTCTCTTCGAATTATCCGTTTGGTTTGGCCGACTAGATTGGTAGTTCTTGCAATGGGAGAAGTGCATAGCTTTGGGTTCAATCTTGCGGTGTCCTTTCCCAAAGGAGAAGGGGCAGCAAGGCACGTATTGTATTGTTGCCATCGAGGATAACAAGATGGGGTTTTTATCATATTGCATGAATTTATCCCTCTACATCATGTCATCTTGCTTAAGGCGTTACTCTGTTTTTAACTTAATACTCTAGATGCATGCTGGATAGTGGTCGATGAGTGGAGTAATAGTAGTAGATGCAGAATCGTTTCGGTCTACTTGTCTCAGACGTGATGCCTATATACATGATCATACCTAGATATATTCATAACTATGCTCAAATATGTCAATTGCTCAACAGTAATTTGTTCACCCACCGTGGAATACTTACGCTCTTGAGAGAAGCCACTAGTGAAACCTATGGCCCCCGGGTCTATTCTCATCATATCAATCTCCATCACTTTAATACTTGCTTTGTTTTTACTTTGCCTTTTACTTTTCACTTTACATCTCTATATCAAAAGTACCAAAAATATTATCTATCATCTCTATCAGATCTCACTCTCGTAAGTGACCGTGAAGGGATTGACAACTCCTAATCGTGTTGGTTGCGAAGAGCTATCGTTTTGTGCAGGTGCGAGGGACTTGTGCGTCGCCTCCTACTGGATTGATACCTTGGTTCTCAAAAACTGAGGGAAATACTTACGCTACTTTGATGCATCATCCTCTCCTCTTCAGGGAAATCCAACGTCCGGTGCCGGGCGGTCTTGCGGAAGCAGGTCTTGAGGAGCAGGTGCAGGTGCTGGTGCAACGCTAGTAGAGCTGCTCCCAAAGAAGTCAGCAAGGGGAAAGTCCGCTGCATTTTTTTCAGGATTTTGCCTGCTCCAATTGAAAATGGCCAGAACCAAGACAGTAAACATATCTGGAACCATCTGTTTTGCGGCAGCTACCGCTATTGCGACTGTCTCAGATGATTTCTTCTCAACCACAATCTTAACCTTCTTGTCGATGTTTTCTTCAGCTAACCTCCATCTTTCCTTTCTCTCCTCCGGGGTCCCACGGTAGTACTTCTTCCACGTGGCGCCGTCTCCGACACCGTGCACGCGTCCATACACGGTCGAGTCTCCACCGAGTCGTTTCAATATGTTCAACGCCGGTTGAATGGAGTGTCCCACTTGGGCCTCGCCAACGCCTCGAGGGCGAAGTTGCTTTTGGCCGCAATCCTGCTTCTCTCTCCGCAAAAGGCACAAGGATCGTTTACAAATATGACTAACGTGCATTGAATTGATCGAAACTAAAATTACCAGCAGTCTCATGAACTCCGTTGTGACCGATGTTCGTCTCGAAAACCTTCTTCACTGGGTCCCAACTGTGTCGGGCCCTGAGGACGTCACGCTCCTGCGGTACGGTGAACTCCTCCAAGCGATGCAGGATGCCTGGACTATCGCGTTCGCGTCCTCCTTGTCCCATATGGACCTCTTCCCGCCTTAACCACGGCTTCTGTGGTGGTGGCACCCCATGTTCCTCTGTTGAAGCCCCTTCATGTACTTCGACTTTTTTTGGCAGCTTCGGCCTCACAAGCCGCATTGAATATTTCAAAGTGCTCTTCCGTGATTGTCGGATTATCCTTTACAATCTCGGATTAGGGTTTATTTTTGTTGACGATCCGATGTTTCACCCTTGCTTTCCAGGCGGCCAACACGTCGCTAAACTTGCTCATGGCGTGTTTATTTATCTTCTTCATTGCCGGGTCCTTATCTGGATCTTTATAATCCTTTTCATTCCGGCCCTGGAACAAGAATATCTGGTGCAGCTTCTTTAGGAGGGAGGGCCTCATACTATCTATCTTCTTTAGTTTCTCATTGTTGATGGTGGAGGTTGTCCGTACAATGCAACCTATTTGATTGCCGTAGCATGCGCGCGCTTCCGCGGGCGCGTTTGGCTCAAAAAGGCCGTCGTCCACCTCCGTGACCACCAGTCTAGTAGTCTTGAGCTTGTTAGGAAGCTGTTGCCTCTTTGCTTTCGGTTCTATACCGGCTCCGCTAGTCTCGGCGCCGGTCTCGATGCCGGGCGTAGTCTCAGCGCCGGTCTCAGTCTCAGCGCCGGTCTCGATGTTGGTCTCAGTCTCGGATGTGACAGGTGAACCCAGCAACATCAATTGTTGATCGTCGGCTTCCCTCAAAAATTCGTCTGCTGCCAGGTAGACGTTGTCACAGTCACCAGAACCCTGTCCTTCATGGTTGCTAGCCATGTTTCCTACGATTAAATCTAGTCAATTAATTCTAGACCTAATAAAATGAATAATGACATAAAAAAGGCCTATACTTTGCAGGAATGTTGACTCCTTCCCGGTGCGGCAAATCCCGGGCACTCGATATGTCCTAGTTTGTAGCACAAGTCATGCCGAAATTCACAGAAAATTTCGGCATGACTTTTGCTAAAAAGTGGACAAATCGAGAACTTGAAATTTGCCGGAACGGAAATGAATCAACATTCCGGCAAAACATAAGCCAGTCGGCTTCATTCCCTGGAAATAATGTTCAAATATCCATGTTCGACACCGCAATACATGTCCAAATATACACGAGCAACCACATGTCCAAATTTCACAACCTAATTCAAAAACTAAGTGTAGAAGAAAATTCATTTAACTACTAATAGAACAAAAATCAGTTTAATTTAGTGCTCTATAATGATGAAAGGAAAAAAATCAGTTAACTACTAATTTCATCATTTAGGTTATTCATTAACCTTCACCTAATTAACCTACTGTACCTCTACTACTAGCAGCACTACTAACCCTACTGCCCTAACTAACTTTTGCTATAAACCAAATTTTTTGCTCTAAACTAATTTTTGCTCTAACATCTATTACTTAACATCGCTTTGCTCAAAACTAAAGTTTTTGCTATAAACTAACTTTTGCTCTAAATTAATTTTTGCTCTAAAATACAGAGAGAGGGAGGGGTCGGGGAGGGATGGGGGCTTAAAGAGAGGGAAGAGACTATGGTGGGGAGGTGCTCACGACGGAGGCAGGGGCGGGGAGGGCGGGCTCGGGCTCGGACAAGGGCGGTCCGGGGGGGGTTGGGGTGGCGGTGAGGTCGAGGGCGGGGACGGTGAGTTCGAGGGCGGCCCCGGAGGCAGTGGCGGTGAGGCTGAGGGCGACCTCGGGTGGTGGTGGTGAGGATGAGGGCGGCCTGCTGGGAGACAGTGAGGTTCTTAAGGCCGACGCCCGGCAGGAGACGGCAAGTGGGGCAACAGCGAATTGGGGAGACGGCGGCGAGGGTGAGGGATTTGGGGGAGAAGTGGTGGCCAGGGGGAGGGAAACCGCTGGTTAAGTGAAACATAATGGTAGCGTGTTACTGAAAATGTTCTATAGCTAAGTTAGCTATAGCGCGTTTCAGTAAACGCGCTACTGCTATGCCTTCCTCCTTTTTCCCTTTTTTATTTATTTATATTTATATTTTATTTTTTTCCTTTCTCCTTTTTCTATTTCCATTCATTTTCATTTACTTTTCTATTTGTTTTTCATTTTATTTTATTTACGTTAGCAGTAGCGCCTTACACCTAAACGCGCTGCTACAACAATATTAGCGGTGGCGCGGTTTATGAAAGATCGCTACTACTATGTGTAGCCTTTCGGCTTAGTGATGGGAATTTTAGTAGTAGCGCTGTTGCAGTGAAACGCGCTACTGCTATATATGTATATGCAGCGCGCTTATTCTGCACGCGCTACTGCTGTGTAGCAGTAGCGTGCTTTTTTAACAAGCGTTACTGCTAAAGTTCTGTGTATAAGGTTTTCCCTAGTAGTGTGCGGTCACGGGCAGCGAGGAACGCGGCGCGGCGGGATGCTATCGCTTCCTTACCAGTTATTGTGCACCGCGGTGCCATGAACGACGCTTGGAGAGAGCTCTAGGATGGAGAGGCCGGGCAGCCATGCAGTGTGGTGGGTTTTAAGAGCTCAACGACAAACGACAAAGGAAATTTGGCTTTCCTTGCAATTTTGCTCGTTCATTATCGCACACGGTTCATCTCGGTCGCTTTCGAAAACAGTGTGCGCTAAGGCTATTGTGTGTTGCGTTATGATTGGCCGGAACCCCAGCCACGAGGATCGCGCGTGTGCACCGTAGGATGCGCCGCGATCGAACGACAATCTACGTCCCTCACATCATATCCGTGCAGCTGTAGCTGGATTGGATTTATATGCACCAAATGCCTAGAAAATGCACATAATCCCTTAAATATCGTAAATGAGCCCGGAAAAATGCCAAATTTGAACACGGTAATTTGCAGGGTGTATGTTCTTCGTAGAAAAAAAACTCCAGGGCAAAGAGCAAATAAAATTCGGATTCCCCTTCAATCTTGGTGATTTCCCTCGTGAAAGCATGGAACTTCCCTGACGATGGTTCGATTTATGAGTGCATGACGACATAAGACAAACCTTCTCAATTTTTCACAGGACATGGTGAGGTCATACCATGGCACCATGCCAGGTGTCATGTTTTTCAAGCATTTATTTTATTTTTTCTATAGTTGAAAACCCAATAAACAAACGTTTGTGGTTGACTATTGCCACACATTTCATCGAAATATATGTCCATTCCTTGTAAAAGGCATGAGTATTTACTAAATGGCACGAGCATCCTTTTCTAGGCCGTTCTTGTGCACCCTTTCATGCACTGATTTTTTGGACTTGAATTATGTCCATTAATGCCTAGAAAATGCACAGAATCACCTAAATATGTTAAATGAACCCAGAAAAGTGTCAAAGTTGAATGCGGTGATTTGCAGGGTGTATGTTCATCGTATAAAAAAACTCATGGACCAAGGACAAAGGAAATTTGGACCCTCCCCCTTCAATCTTGGTGATTTCCCCCTCGAAACCATGAAACTTCCTCGGTGATGGTTCGATTTATGAAAGACGTGCATGACGACATAAGGAAAACATTCTCAAATTTTTACCAGGACACGGTGTGGCCATACCATGGCACAACGCCAGGCGTCATGTTTTCCAAGCATGTATTTCATTTTTGTATAGTTTTAACCCAGTAAACGACGCGTTTATGGTTGACTATTGCCACACATTTCTTGAAATATCTGCCCATTCCTTGTAAAAGGCATTAGAATGTACTAAATAGCACAAGGATGGTTTTCCAGATCGTTCTTGTGCACCTTTTCATGCACCGATTGTTCAAATTTGAATTATGTGCATTAATGCCTAGAAAACGCAAATAATCCCCTAAAATGGTAAACGAGCCCGAAAAATGTCAAATTTGAACACGTTGCATCTGAGGCAGTATGTTGATCGTTGGAAAAAGCTGAATGACAAACTAGGATGAAAATTTGGATTCCCCTTTAATCTTGGTGATTTCTCTCTCGAAAGCATTGAACTTCCTTGATGATTGTTCGATTTGTGAAGGGCGTGCATGACGACATTAATCAAACCTTCTCAGCTTCTAACCAGGGCACAGTGAGGCCATACCATGATGGCACCATGTCAGGCATCATGTTTTTTCAAGCACGTATTTCATTTTTCTATAATTGCTAACCCAGTAAACGACGCGTTTTGGTTGACTATTGCCACGCATTCCCTTGAAATCTCTGCCCATTCCCTGTAAAAGGCTTGAGAATCATCTATCTATCTATCTATCTATCTATTATCTTCTATCTATCTATCTATCTTCTATCTATCTATCTATCTATCTATTATCTATCTATTATCTATCTATTATATACTTAAAACAAAAGCAAAATAAAACACCACGTTCTTCCACATAAGCTAAAATAATATACACTGTTGATCTATAATATTTGTGGCCGAGATTTAAAATTATTACGTTACATACATAAAGTATATATGTGAACCGACACGTAAGAACTTGCAAGATATACTCGAGAACACGTTCCTTAAAAAATAAACTCTATAGGACACGTACAACTCTTGGACATGTTCCTAAAAAAACAGTAATGGAAAGTTACACACTAACCTGTCATGTATAACTCTTGGACATGTTCCTAAAAAAACAGTAATGGAAAGTTACACACTAACCTGTCATGTATAGGAGCTGCTAGAAAAAAAGGCGTCATTGGGCACAGGGCACAGATTGCTAGATAGCAAAAAAAAAAGGTAGCCAAATCCGATTCAGCATCGACTAGGTAACCACGTAATAAGTCCATGTCAGGAAAGTCAATAAAAAAATGCGCAGTAACAAATTGAGTCCAACAATGGGCTAATTTTTTTTAAATAATACATTGTTTTTATTAATTTTCATAAATATTATTGCTCTGGAATTTTAAAAAATTAGCCAACAATGGTACGTACGCTTCTGTATATTATTGCTCTGGAATTTTTCTATGATATATGCATGTTTCTTTTTTCTTCACATATATTTCCCTTTCTTCTAAGTATTACCAAATAAATAAATTATTTGAAAATAAATTTTTGCTGCAGGAAAAATAAAAGCTCCCAATTTTTTTTGAAAAAATAAAATCATATTTTCTGACGTTTTTGAATGATATTCCAGTGTAGTTTACTATCTCCAAATGTCAAATCACCACATATGGTGAACAACGCTAACGATGTACTCCCTCTGTAAACTAATATAAGAGTGTTTAGATTACTACTTTAGTGATCTAAACGCTCTTATATTAGTTTACGGAGGGAGTATGTTTCTGTGGAATACAGCTATATAAATACAGTATATATTATGTATTTTTTTGAGCAAAAATAGGAAAAGAAAAGATCCCATATCTTAAAAATTAATAATCAAATCAAAATATTTAAGTTTTTGAAAGAAATTCAAGTATAGTCATGGATGATCAGAATATATACACGGACTACAAGTCCTCAAAGCTCGATCACGATCATAGCGGCATCACGTCGAAAGTTGTCCACCTCCATATGACGAAGAATATCATAAGCATCCCGGACAAGATGCCTAGAAGCTCATGTGGATGGTAACACCATCAAGTCTGATGGGACTATCGGCACCACCAGCTCGATCAGTAATCACTTCGACAATGACAATGGTAGATACCACAAGCAGTGTCGGGATAGAGCAGCGTAAGGGCATCTCCAGCCGTTCGGCCCCCCAGGGCGCCAAAATAAAGCGGCCTGAGGGTGTGCCGGCGCTAGTTCGACCCCTGGGGGCGACCTAGCTCCCAGTCACGCCCCCATGCGCCGGTCCCAGGATGCGGGGAATTTAAACTTGGTCGTTCCCGCTCTCAAAAGACGCCGCAAATCCGGCGATCGGACGTAGTCTGGCGTTATAAAAAACAGAGCGCCGCCGCCGCAAGTTCGCGTGCGCAACGATTCACTCGGCGTTGTCGGCTCCAGGCGTTGGTGGAGTCAGCGTGTGTTGGAGCTGCTTCGGTGCTGGGCTGCGTCGACGCGGCTTCGACACTGCTGGGCGGCGATGTAGAGGCGTCGTTCGGGCTTGGCGTCCGTGTGGTCGTGGGCGTCGTCGGCGTCATCGGCGTTGCCGTCGGCAGCTCGTTCAGGATGAGGCCGCGCTGCACCAAGTACCACGCCTTGAGCTTCTCGTCGTTGCTCTGGAGCATGTCCGCCCCGCCCATCAGAAAAGCCATGTCGGTGTTCCTCTTCTTCGCGGCGACATTCGTCCGGAGCAGGTCGAGCTTGATGGCGTTGGTCTTTATTAGCGACGACCACCGCGCCTCGGTCTTCTCTTCGCGTAGGACGGCCCGGGCCTGGGCGTCGGCGAGGCAATGCTCGATGGACTCCTGCAATCGCGCGGTTGCCGCGTCGGCGCATTTCCCCTTCTTTGCCAATTTGTTGCCGTACGGCCGCCCCTCTGACGCGCCCGGAGTCGTCGCGTCCGGCTTGTATGTCTCCTTGGCCTTGTCGAGGGCACGTCGGACATCCGCCCACTTCTCGCACTTGTCAATGCGCTTGTAGACGTAAAGGTGCTTGAAGTCGGCGTCTTGTTTGTCGCCCCGATACATGGCAAACATACGCAGCAGCTGCGCAGAGGGACGAACAGTTGGCGGACGGCTGGCGTACGGGACGAAGATATGCGGGCGAACGGCGTGCGTACCTGATCCTCAACGCTAGCGCCGCTCTCCGGGCGAGCCGCGACCTACTCGACGATTCCATGCCATTTGTTGCACGCCAACTGGATACGCCCCCAATGGTTCGCCATCGCCTTGGAGCCGCGCTGCATGTAGACGCCTTTGAAGTAGGGGTCGACGAGCTTCCGCTCGTCAAACTCGGCCTTGATGCGGTCCCAGTACGTCTCCAAGCTCTGGTTCGTGCCGGTGGTCGGGTCGAGGCAGACGACTTTCCATGCTTCGGCGAGGCATTCCTCCTCCTTGGACGTCCACTTGATGCGCGGTTCTCCTGACCTAGCCGCCCGCTTCTTCTTCTTCTGGCGCCCCTTCGTCGGAACAGGAGCCGGCTCCTCCTCCTCCTGGTCCTCCTCCTCCTCCTCGGGTTCCTGCGCGTCGTCGCCGTAGACGTAGCCGAGCTCGGCCTCCATGTCGCCGCTGAGGTCCACTACCTCGTCCTGGGTGGCGAACCCGGGAGACGCGGCGGCCACGGTCGATTCTGCCGCGATGATGTCGTCCATGTCGGCTCCCTTGTCGTCGGCGTCGCCGAGGTGCGAGAAGGGTAGCGGTCCACGGTAGAGATGGGGCGTCGGTGTGGACGCATAGGCGGCGGGCGGCGAGTAGTTGTATGAAGGGTACAGCACGCCGACGAAGGCGGGCGAGGGCGTGCGCGTAGCGGGGTGACCATGAGGGAAGGTCACGTTTAGGTTGAACCCACCATGCGCGTCGCCGTCGGCGTAGCCGGGCGACGATGAACCCCATAGAGATCCGGCACCTTGCTATCCCCAGAGCGCGTACTGGGCGTGGCTAATGACGGGTGGATTCATGCCCGCATGGTCAACCGCAGCGGGGGAGCCAACGTATAGCCATTGGGTTCAACTGAACCCAATGGATCTTGCCTGGTGCGTGCGTATATATACATGTTTGATTGATGTGAACCCAATAAAATATTTTGGCTGACCCTAACACATCTCACGTACGTAGAACAAAGGTCCCAAAAGGCAAAAGTCTATGTAATCGTTTTACAAGAACCGTGAGTGCGTGAATCACGTAACTGTTTTACGCCCTAAAAAACGAAATCGTTTCTACGACGTGCACGTAGCCGGGCGCGGCACGCCTCGTTGAAGACTGGTTTTTTCATCGTTCATCTGTTCTGATTTAATCTCGCCTGTTCGCCTCGCTTGGCGCCTCCGCCGCCGCCGCCGCACGCCCGCGGCAAGTAGACGTCTGCAGATCGACGTCCATAATACTGAAGCCCAAATTTTGAGGTAATTAGATTATATACCCGCATCTCCACGCCTACAGGGGCTCACCTTACAGAGAAGAGAAGTGAAGGTACAGCCACTATGCAGCCTCCTCCAACTCCCAGAAATCCCAATCGTTTTCAGTGTTGATGGTATCTAGACGTGCTCCACGGTCTCCTCCCTCATTCCCATGAGTCCTCATGCCCTCTCTCTTCCTCCTCTACCCAAGTACCCTCACTGAACTTTTGAAGCTCCATGGACGCAAGGTCTCGATCCCGGTGACTCGGAACATCTCCATCCATGCCCTTGCGCCAGAAGGTTGCCCTCCACACCACGATTCCATTCAGGGAAGAAGGAACGCGTCCCGTCGATCACACACAGAGATTTCCGCATGTCCGGGTACACTGTTCATCAAGTTCGTCGCACCGTTCCGTCAAACTCGGTGAGCCTTTACCCAATTCCACTTGCACGCCTTCTCAACATCACTTGTGTAATCTCCTAGACATCATAGTTCCTCCTATTTTTGTCGTTAAGCGTTGATGCTATCCATCGCATGAACCAAATATTATTGGCATATTTCCATTGTTTTGGTTCATTGTTTGATCTTGATCCCAATAGATGAAACGTTGTAAGTGGTTAGTGGAACCCGGTTGTGGTTTTAGATTTTGGGTACTTATCATCTTAGGAGTTCGTTTAGTGCAAATGGGAATTGCACTACGTGTGTGTTCTTAGTTCTTACACTATTTATTTATTTTACTTGTGTGATTTATACCTAGGAGTCGCTCATAATTATTTGATAATCATAGGAGTTACATATGATTTACTAGATTACTTGTTTGGTCAACCGGGTTTTAGTGTAGAGTTAAATAGCGGTGTATGCCTAGAATCCGATAAGTGTTTTGAGTTCAGTAAACTTTTCTTGTTAGTCTAATATTTTATTATGTTAGTGATATGCTTAGGAGTGCATGCTAATGGTTACATAATTTCGTGTGTGACATGTGACTTCTTAGATTTATTTGTTTACCGATAGTAGTTATTTATAAGTGTTGCATGTCGTTTCATGATGATAATGTTGATCGTCAAGTAACCCTCTTTTGTGCATGCGCATAAAAGTTGGTAAACATCAGATATGATAATATTTTCATAGAATTATTCTAAGTTTTGCTTGATTTCCTTAGTTGGATTACTTCATGTCTTGATTATTTTAGCATAGCGATATATTAAATATGGTTTATAGATATTCATTTTCATCCACATCGCATGCTTGCTTTTATTGGTTTGAATCATTGCCATGCCTATGATAGATATTTTTGTATGTGTTGGTGCATAGTTCTCTTGATACTAGATGTCAAATAAAATGCCTTGCTATTTCGAAATGACTATGTTATAATTTGTTGCATAGAATATTATTACTTAGTTGCTACTCTTATTTTGTAGATGATGTTATCCATGATTACATGGTGTTGGTTTCTTCTTGTCATGTTGTAGCTTTATATTGCTACATATAGGTTATGTTTGTTGCATATAACCTACTCTATTACTTGTTAATTATCCAAGTTGTTCCATTTACCTAGGATGGTAGTTATGCATACCATCCAACAATCTTTCTCATGTTGTTCCATATATAGGTTATGTTTGTTGATTGACATGCCATGTTAGTACTTACTCAAAGTAAAAGGCATATTTGGTTATATGCCTACCATGTTTTCTATTGTTGCTAGTTTATTATCTTATATTCATGCTTTTGCTTATACTTACTTGGTAGATATACATGATAGTAGTTTGATGATATTATGCGTAGTTTTGTATCCTATGTCTTTGCAAGTGTAAGTTGTACTAGATAGGTAATGCAAGTCATCTTTGTTATTCGTGCTATGCTATTTCATTGCTTGATGTTGTTGATGCCATGATATACGTTCACTTGCTTATAAGCGTACAATGATTCTCCTTTGTGCCTATATGTCACATATCATGATAGTACGGTGTGATATTTATGTTACTCGTTATCAATCAACTTATGTTGTAGTTATGATTTGAATTGTATCGGGACCATTGCACATAGCTCGTATCATGATCGTCGCTATGCTTGGCATTATAACTTATTTATCTTAATCTTTGATTTGGGGTATGCCTAACCTATACATCTTGTCATGATAGTGATTTTTCATGTCTTATTGTGCTCTGTATGTTATAGTTGAGTATTTAGTCCTCGTGCTTCTTATAGATGATTACACTTGTCTCATGTTAGTATTATGTGTGTTCCATACTTATTGCAATAGCTCATCACATGCATATGATAGTTTACCTTTCGTATTAGTTGAGTTGTATCTTCCTCATATGCTTAGGGTGCATAGTTGATTTGTTATTTAAGCATTAAGTGGCAATCTTATTGCTAGTGGTTACTTGAGTACTAATTGTTTAGTAGTAAGACCATATCCTACTTTAGTATGTTTCCATGATAACTCGTAAGTATGATGCTTGTTTTATTATATAAGACCTCTTTGTGATTTTCTACTCATATGCCTTGTATGAGATGTGTCTTATTATTTAGTTGTTTAATTAGCTTTCACCATAGTGTTGGTTGGCTCTTGTTATATCATGTTTTCTGATAGTTGTTATTGTTGATGTTTGGTTCTACCTTATGTTAACCATTATAAATATTTAGTAACATCTAAATATTTATTTATGGTTAATTGTTACTCTTAAACATGCCATGTTCTTTCTTGTGGTAGTTTGTGGTTACATTAGCATGTATTACCATGTCATGTATAGGACAACTCTTATTTATTTGATGGGATGTTTAACTTGTTTATATTAGTTGACATATGTTTGGTTTGTAATATTGTATCTATATCATTTAATTTTTCTTTAGGACCAAACCTAGATCCAACTCAATTCAAGTTGTGGTTGAAAGATGTTTGATTGCTTAACTAGTATGGTTTGAAATGTGTGTTTGTCTTATGGAACACTTGCTTTTCAATTGTTATATAGTTGATGTATATGTTTGCTACTGCTGACCATTATAAATATTTAGATTCTATCTAAATATTTATTTGTGCTGAACTTTTACCTTTATCATGCCATGTTGTGATTGTGTAGTTAAAATGCATAGGATGGTTCCATTTCATGTGTGTGGATGCCATTGTGTTTGTTATATACTTGTTTCATGTAGAGTTAGTCGAGATGTGTAGTGGGCACTACTATTGGTTAGTAGCACAGTTCATACTAGAGCGTTAGTCTTGATCGCCAAGCCTTCCGTAGCTGTGTCAACCTAAACCTTGTCGTTTAATCATCTCTCTTATCTCCCGATCATGCTACCTCATTTTGAATTTCTATCTAATCAATATCTTGCTATCCATCCACTCTTATTGTTGTTTTGGATGTTATTTGGATTTTCTATTTGCTTTGGTATTTATTGTTTGTCTTTTGCTATCGTTACGACGAGTAGGGAGTGGCGATGTTGGACAAGGACATAACCAGGTTACCGAAGGACTCAACAACGAAGGCATGCCTCCTTCTTTGATCATATTTATCCTATGTTTACAAAATTGCATTCTGTTTTATGGTTACTATATGCATGCTATTTTAATTCTTGTAGCTAGCATGTCGATTGACACATTACCTTGATCCGCTTGTCGCCTATTCAATTGACACCGAGTAGAATTATAGTATTCTGGTAGAGTAGAAATGCTTAGCCATGCTTATTACCCTATAGGTGCTTTGTTGAATGACCTTTGAGTCATTGACAGTTGAAACTTATCGCTGAGCTAGGCCGATTGGCCCTTGTTGATCTCCTCTACTCTCTTCTACTCTGGGTGAAACTTACCATCTGAATACTGGCGCGGGCGACAGCTGAATCAAGGATTGAAGGAGCGATTGGATGCCCTTCACAGGTTGAAGGGGGCAATCAGTCGTCCGTGCCGCATGAGGCCTAATAAGTCTTGTATTTGAAGATTGTGATAACAGTACAGCCACATGCTATATCGGCACTGGCTTGGTTAATTAGTTAGTTCACTCTTATTGTCGTCATCACTGTACCGCAGATGGGATAGCTGCCTTGCAAGGAGTATCCTTGGCACAAAAGGGGGGCCCGGACTGTGAACTGTGGTTACTTCCGTGTTGAAACCTAGTGGGCTTGGCACAGTAAGTTTGGTCTAATGAAAGACCTCGTCACAATCTCCCTGCCGGTATACCAAATGGTGTACTACGCTAGAGACGGCTAGTAGCAACAAGTCGGGATTGCGTCGTGTGGGTAAAGTGTACAACCTCTGCAGAGTGTAAAACTATTCGAATAGCCGTGTCCACGGTCAAGGGCTACAAATGAATCTTTCTTGACATACAGGACCTGTCTTGCTTATTCCCTCTTTGCCCCTATTCTTCAAACCTATGAAGGACGTGAGTTGATCGAGGATCCTCACTTGATGAAAGTTATTCTGGAGATAAAACATGTTTTCATCTAAAACTGCTTTTATCCAACTACTTTATTTGTCAAACAAAATTAGCTTTATGCAAACGAGCCATACAGCCTTCCTTTGAAGCCACATGTAGCTATTAGGTCCTTCCCCGTGGGAGGCATGTTGAGTACGTAATGTACGCATGGCAATAATTTTGTTGGCAACAGAGTCCCATGAAGACGAAGGTGATGACTATGGCTACTTTGGCGATCCGTAGAAGTGAGGACACGTGGACTACATTGACTACCTGTGGCGAGATGGAGTCGCCACGCATTTGTACTTTCCGCTGTTTTCGATTGTATTAAATGTCATGAGACATTTCACTAGGTATGTCTTCTGACAAATATACTACTTATAATGCCTTTACGTATTCTCCAATGATACCATTTCATTGTGTTGTCAACAATGATCCTGGGGTTGACATTTAAACACAGGAGGATCTGGAAGTTAATTTCGGTTCTCCACGAAGCCCTAAGCCGCGGAGGAAGTGAGAAACAAATCGACACTCTCGTTGGGCTCGGAGTAGGGATGACCTGCCTGGAGCAGGAAGCCTGTCTTTGGATGTCGGCGGTCGATATTCTGACCTCCCTTGTTTCGCAATGTCCTCCTCTGTGACCGAGGAGGCCATCCACCGCCGTGAAGGTTGGATCCGGACATGATTGGAGATCAGAAGTGCTTAAGCTTGGGCTTTGGGTGTTAGAATTCGAGATGCGAAAAGGCATAGCGTGGTAGAAAAGAGGATAGGCCTCGGCCCCTCTATAAAGGGGTGAATATCAGCGTCCTCGGCCTAACCGCACGGGACTTACCTAAAACACGGGGTCATACTAACAGCGCCGTGGGGTTGCACGCCCGTATTGATGGAAGATCCCGCGATAAGAGGAACACGATTTCTGTATGGCAAGGCGTGCCAATGAAACCGCCTCGCAACGCATATCGAGGCAGGCTGAGAAAAACCGGTCCGTGCTGGGCCAGGCCACAGGGCACACCGTAGAAAAGTTTTGTCAGCAGATCAGATTTGTGAAGTGTTAGGCTCTCTACGGTGGTGTGCGGAAATTATCTCACAGAGCCGGACACAATCCTTAATCCACTTTGGAGTATTCGGAGATGGAACGCGCCTTGCAATGCTGAAGACAAACTGCGCATCAGACTCATCGTCATTGAAGCCTGGTTCAGGGGCTACTGAGGGAGTCCTGGATTAGGGGGTATCCGGACAGCCGGACTATATACTTTGGCCGGACTGATGGACCGTGAAGATACAAGACTCAAGACTTCGTCCCGTGTCCGGATGGGACTCTCCTTTGCGTGGAAGACAAGCTTGGCGATCCAGATATTAGATCTCCTTCTTTGTATCCGACTCTGTAAACCCTAGCCCTCCGGTGTCTATATAAACCGGAGGGTTTGGTCCGTGTAGGGACGATCATAATCATCATAGACTAGCTCCTAGGGTTTAGCCTCTACGATCTTGTGGTAGATCAACTCTTGTAATACTCATATCATCAAGATCAATCAAGCGAAGTAGGGTTTTACCTCCATCGAGAGGGCCCGAACCTTGGTAAAACATCGTGTCCCTTGCCTCCTGTTACCATTAGCCTTAGACGCACAGATCGGGACCCCCTACCCGAGATCCGCCGGTTTTGACACCGACAGCCTTCCAAATAGCGATATTCGAAAGGCTCTTGCTGAACTTCATACCAAAAAGCGAATTATCCTATCAGGACTCCTTTCCAAAATAACTTTGGGGAGCTTCATACCATCGTGCGTCTGTTACTTCCGGCTAATGATGAAGCCATGGTTTTCTTGAATCCTTTGACACTAGACAACGTGACATATAGAAGGGTAGATGAGATCAGGAAAAATAGGGACCATTTTCTGCACATCCAGAATGGTGCCATATTGTTAAATCCCTTGTTTGACATTCATGAGAGAGGCGGTCCGGACGTCGGACATTCATGAGAGAGGCGGTCCGGGCCAAACCCTAGAAGCTTTGTCGAGGCCACCCCAAACCCTAGAAGCGTCGAGGCCACCCAAATTTACCAAGTTAAAAGAGCGTTGTCGAGGCCACCCCAAACCCTAGAAGCGTTGTCGAGGCCACCCCAAACCATAGAAGCGGAGGCCACTAATTAATATTCCTTGTTGTGGTTAGCTAGCTAGGTCTATGTTTGCCACTATTAATATATCCATCTCTCATGTTTGTATATTAATTGACATATTGTAATATTTGCAGAAACTATGGATCAACAAAGAGACTTCGAACAAGAAGAGATATTGGGGGACATAATCCATGATGGACGTGATGTATTGTCGTTATTTCTCAATGACACCGATGGTCCGGAAGGAGAGGAAGCAGGCTACGGTGATCAAACAATGTAGGAGGAAAGTCATGATCATGATGGCTTCAAGAATGCCGGTGGAAGAAGGAGACCGTGATGATGGCTTCGGTGATCGAACGGGTCGGGATCATTGTTGCAAAGTCCGGCGAGGTATATATATATATATATATATATATTTATTTATATATATATATATATATATATATATATATAAAGCATGTGTTGACTAGCTAATGATGCATTAATTGTTTTGGTATGTACATATATTAACTCTTCTTTCTTCTTTTATAGCCCTCCGTATCGAGCCAAACTTCGGTAACGAGACGAGGCCCGAAGAAAAGGCTGCGCCAGGACGAAAGGTTCACGATCACAACAATCACGGGCGATGGCCAAACGATTGAACCCATCAGGACCAAGGAAGCATTTTCTGCTCATCTTGTTAGGGACATGACCCCGATCAGCATCCACCAATTGAATAAGGCTAAGAACGAAGACCCTCAAGTTTCTTATGTCGAAGATAGACAGGAAGATGATCTTTGGACCGCACTGAAGGAAAATTTCACCCTACCACCAGAGGAGGATTCGGATAAGCCAGTTATAGAGCCATTGGTCAAGGCTCGTGCTCTCAAGAAGATGGCATATCTATTCAGGAGGTGGAAGAATGAGTTGAAATCAACGTATGTCGACAAAGATAAGACTCCAGAATTCACCGGCCGATTTGAGAAGATAAGAGATCACTGGCCCGCATTTGTGGCCCACAAGACATCGGAGAAGAGTAAGATGTCAGCGACAAATAAGAAAAATGCAAAGAAGGAGCATCACCATCGCACGGGGTCAGGTGGCTACCTCAAAGCCCCGCCGTTGTGGGACAAGGGTGAGAATGACCTGATTGCTAAACGGGTCGAACCAGAGACATTGAACTGGCCAGACCGTTCAAGGACTTGGTTCTTTGGGGTTGGGGGAACCTTGTGTTGGGAAACGCAGTAATTTCAAAACTTTTCCTATGATCATGCAAGATGTATCTAGGTGATGCATAGCAACGAGAGGGAAGAGTGTGTCCACATACCCTCGTAGACCGAAAGCGGAAGCGTCTCAATAACGTGGTTGATGTAGTCGAACTTCTTCGCGATCCAAGCGATCAAGTACCGAACGTACGGCACCTCCGCGTTCAGCACACGTTCAGCTCGATGACGTCCCTCGTGCTCTTGATCCAGTTGAGGACGAGGGTGAGTTCCGTCAGCACGACGGCGTGGCGATGGTGATGATGATGCTATCGGCGCAGGGCTTCGCCTAAGCACTACGATGGTATGATCGAGGTGTCTAACTGTGGAGGGGGGCACCACACACGGTTGGGAGAGAAACTTGTGTGTTCTAGGGTGCCCCTGCCCCCGTATATAAAGGAGCAAGGGGGAGGCCGGCCGGCCCTCCTAGGGCGCGCCCCACAAGGGGAGTCCTACTAGGACTACTAGTACTAGTAGGATTCCACCAAGAGGGTGTGGGGGGGAAGGAAGGAGAGGGAGAGGGAGAAGGAAAGGGGCGCCTTCCCTAGTCCATTTGGACCAAAGGAGGGGCACGCCCTATCTGGCCGCCTCTCTCTCTCTCCACCAAGGCCCATGTGGCCCATTAGTTCCCCGGGGGTTCGGTAACCCTTCGGCACTCCGGTTTTACCCGAAACTTTCCAGAACACTTCCAGTGTCCGAATATAGCCGTACAATATATCAATCTTTATGTCTTGACCATTTTGAGACTCCTCGTCATGTCTGTGATCTCATCCGGGACTCCCAACATACTTCGGTCATCAAAAACACATAATTCATAATACATATCATCATCGAACGTTAAGCGTGCGGACCCTACGGGTTCGAGAACTATGTAGACATGACCGAGACACATCTCCGGTTAATAACCAATAGCGGAACCTGGATGCTCATATTGGCTCCTACGTATTCTACAAAGATGTTTATCAGTCAAAACGCATAACAACATACGTTGTTCCCTTTGTCATCGGTATGTTACTTGCCCGAGATTCGATCGTCGGTATCATCATACCTAGTTCTATCTCGTTACTGGCAAGTCTCTTTACTCGTTCCGTAATACTTCATCCCGCAACTAACTCATTAGTTACAATGCTTGCAAGGCTTACAGTGATGAGTTTTACCGAGAGGGCCCAGAGATACCTCTCCGAAACACGGAGTGACAAATCCTAATCTCGATCTATGCCAACCCAACAAACACCTTTGGAGACACTTGTAGAGCATCTTTATAATCACCCATTTATCATGTGACGTTTGGTAGCACACAAAGTGTTCCTTCGGTATTCGGGAGTTGCATAATCTCACAGTCTGAGGAACGTGTATATGTCATGAAGAAAGCAGTAGCAATGAAACTATAATGATCATAATGCTAAGCTAACGGATGGGTCATGTCCATCACATCATTCTCCTAATGATGTGATCCCGTTCATCAAATGACAACAAATGTCTATGGTTAGGAAACATAACCATCTTTGATTAACGAGCTAGTCAAGTAGAGGCATACTAGGGACAATATGTTGTGTCTATGTATTCACACATGTACTAAGTTTCCGGTTATTACAATTCTAGCTTGAATAATAAACATTTATCATGAAATAAGGAAATAAATAATAACTTTATTATTGCATCTAGGGCATATTTCCTTCGGTCTCCCACTTGCACTAGAGTCAATAATCTAGATTACATAGTAATGATTCTAACACCCATGGAGCTTTGGTGTTGATCATGTTTTGCTCGTGGAAGAGGTTTAGTCAACAGGTCTGCAACATTCAGATCCGTATGTATCTTGCAAATCTCTATGTCCCCCTCTAACACTTGACGACGGATGTAATTGAAGCGTCTCTAGATGTGCTTGGTTCTCTTGTGAAATCTGGATTCCATTGCCAAGGCAATTGCATCGGTATTGTCACAAAAGATTTTCATTGGACACGATGCACTAGGTATGACACCTAGATCGGATATGAACTCCTTCATCCAGACTCCTTCATTTGCTGCTTCTAAAGCAGCAATGTACTCCGCTTCACACGTAGATCCCGCCACGACGCCTCCGCTTGGAACTGCACCAACCGACAGCTCCTCCATTCAATAAAAATACGTATCCGGTTTATGACTTAGAGTCATCTGTATCAATGTCAAAGCTTGCATCGATGTAACCGCCATTTATTTGAGCTCTTTTTCACCTCCATAAACGAAACATATCCTTAGTCCTTTTCAGGTATTTCAGGATGTTCTTGACCGTTGTCCAGTGCTCCACTCCGGATTACTTTGGTACCTCCATGTTATGCTTACAGCAAGGCACACATCAGGTCTGGTACACAGCATTGCATACATGACAGAACCTATGGCTGAAGCATAGGGAATGAGTTTCATTTTGTCTCTATCTTCTGCAGTGGTCGGGCATTGAGTCTGACTTACTTTTACACCTTGTAACACAGGCAGGAACCCTTTCTTTGACTGATCCATTTTGAACTTCTTCAAAACTTTATCAAGGTATGAGCTTTGCGAAAGTCCAATTAAGCGTCTTGATCTATCTCTATAGATCTTGATGCCCAATATGTAAGCAGCTTCTCCGAGGTCTTCCATAGAAAAACTCTTATTCAGGTATCTCTTTATGCTATCTAGAAATTCTATATCATTTCCAATCAACAATATGTCATCCACATATAATATTAGAAATGCTATAGAGCTCCCACTCACTTTCTTGTAAATACAGGCTTCTCCAAAAGTCTCAGATAAAACCATATGCTTTGATCACACTATCAAAGCGTTTATTCCAACTCCGAGAGGCTTGCACTAGTCCATAAATGGATCGCTGGAGCTTGCACACTTTGTTAGCACCCTTTGGATCGACAAAACCTTCTGGTTGCATCATATACAACTCTTCTTCCAGAAATCCATTCAGGAATGTAGTTTTGACATCCATCTGCAAAATTTCATAATCATAAAATGCGGCAATTGCTAACATGATTTGGACAGACTTAAGCATCGCTACGGGTGAGAAAGTCTCATCGTAGTCAACTCCTTGAACTTGTCAAAAACCTTTCGCAACAAGTCGAGCTTTGTAGACAGTAACATTACCGTCCGCGTTGGTCTTCTTCTTGAAGGTCCATTTATTTTCTATGGCTTACCGATCATCGGGCAAGTCCACCAAAGTCCACACTTTGTTCTCATACATGGATCCCATCTCAGATTTCATGGCCTCAAGCCATTTCACAGAATCTGGGCTCATCATCGCTTCCTCATAGTTTGTAGGTTCACCATGGTCTAGTAACATGACTTCCAGAACAGGATTACCGTACCACTCTGGTGCGGACCTCACTCTAGAAGACCTACGAGGTTCGGTAGTATCTTGATCTGAAGTTTCATGATCATCATCATTAGCTTCCTCACTAATTGGTGTAGGAATCACTTGAACTGATTTTTGTGATAACTACTTTCTAATAAGGGAGAAGGTACAATTACCTCATCAAGTTCTACTTTCCTCCCACTCACTTCTTTCGAGAGAAACTCCTTCTCTAGAAAGGATCCATTCTTAGCAGCGAATATCTTGCCTACGGATCTGTGATAGAAGGTGTACCCAATAGTTTCCTTTGGGTATCCTATGAAGACGCACTTCTTCGATTTGGGTTCGAGCTTATCAGGTTGAAGCTTTTTCACATAAGCATGGCAGCCCCAAAGTTTAAGAAACGACAACTTTGGTTTCTTGCCAAGCCACAGTTCATAAGGCGTCGTCTCAATGGATTTTGATGGTGCCCTATTTAAAGTGAATGCAGCCGTCTCTAAAGCATAACCCCAAAACAATAGTGGTAAATCAGTAAGAGACATCATAGATCGCACCATATCCAATAAAGTACGGTTACGACGTTCGGACACACCATTTTGCTGTGGTGTTTCGTATGCGTTAATCGTGAAACTATCCCATGTTGTTTCAAATGAAGACCAAACTCGTAACTCAAATATTCTCCTCCACGATCAGATCGTAGAAACTTTATTTTCTTGTTACGATGTTTTCCACTTCACTCTGAAATTCTTTGAACATTTCAAATGTTTCAGAATTTTGTTTCATTAAGTAGATATAACCATATCTGCTCAAATCATCTGTGAAGGTAAGAAACTAACGATACCCACCACGAGCCTCAACACTCATTGGACTGCATACATCTGTATGTATAATTTTAAATAAGTCAGTAGCTCATTCCATTGTTCCAGAGAACGGAGTTTTAGTCATCTTTCCCATGAGGCATGGTTCGCAAGCACCAAGTGATTCATAATCAAGTGATTCCAAAAGTCCATCAGCATGGAGTTTCTTCATGCGCTTTACAGCGATATGACCCAAACGGCAGTGCCACAAATAAGTTGCACTATCATTATCAACTTTGCATATTTTGGCTTCAATATTATGAACATGTGTATCATCATGATCGAGATTCAACAAAAATAGACTACTCGGCAAGGGTGCATGACCATAAAAGATATTGCTCATATAAATCGAACAACCATTATTATCTGATTTAAATGAATAACCGGCTCGCATCAAACAAGATCCAGATATAATGTTCATGCTCAACGCTGGCACCAAATAACAAGTATTCAGGTCTAAAACTAATCCCGAAGGTAGATGTAGAGGTAGTGTGCCGACGGCGATCACATCGACTTTGGAACCATTTCCCACGCGCATCGTCACCTCATCCTTAGCCAATCTTCGTTTAATCTATAGCCCCTGTTTCGAGTTGCAAATATGAGCAACAGAACCAGTATCAAATACCCAGGCGCTACTATGAGCATTAGTAAGGTATACATCAATAACATGTATATCAAATATACCTTTCACTTTTCCATCATTCTTATCCGCCAAATACTTGGGGCAGTTCCGCTTCCAGTGACCAGCCCCTTTGCAGTAGAAGTACTCAGTTTCAGGCTTAGGTCCAGACTTGGGTTTGTTCTCTTGAGCAACACCTTTATTGACGTTCTTCTTGAAGTTCCCCTTCTTCCCTTTGCCTTTTTTCTTGAAACTAGTGGTCTTGTTGACAATCAACACTTGATGCCCCTTCTTGATTTCTACCTCCGCAGCCTTTAGCATCGCGAAGAGCTCGGGAATAGTCTTGTTCATCCCTTGCATATTATAGTTCATCATGAAGCCCTTATAGCTTGGTGGCAGTGATTGAAGAACTCTGTCAATGACACTATCATCAGAAAGATTAACTCCCAGTTGAGTCAAGTGGTTACGGTACCCAGACATTCTGAGTATGTGTTCACTGACAGAACTATTCTCCTCCATTTTGCAGCTGTAGAACTTGTTAGGGACTTCATATCTCTCAACTCGGGCATTTGCTTGAAATATTAACTTCAACTCTTGGAACATCTCATATGCTCCATGACGTTCAAAACGTCTTTGAAGTCCCGATTCTAAGCCGTAAAGCATGGCACACTGAACTATCGAGTAGTCAACAGCTTTGCTCTGCCAGACGTTCTTAACGTCATCAGTAGCATCTGCAGCAAGCCTAGCACCCAACGGTGCTTCCAGGACGTAATTCTTTTGTGCATCAATGAGGATAATCCTAAGTTACGGACCCAGTCTGTGTAGTTGCTGCCATCATCTTTCAACTTAGCTTTCTCTAGGAATGCATTAAAAATCAAAGGAACAGTAGCACGGGCCATTGATCTACAATAACATAGACATGCAAAATAACTATCACGACTGAGTTCATGATAAATTAAAGTTCAATTAATCATATTACTTAAGAACTCCCACTTAGATAGACATCCCTCTAGTCATCTAAATGATCACGTGATCCAAATCAACTAAACCATGTCTAATCATCACGTGAGATGGAGTAGCTTTCAATGGTGAACATCACTATGTTGATCATATCTACTATATGATTCACGTTCGACCTTTCGGTCTCAGTGTTCCGAGGCGATATCTGCATATGCTAGGCTCATCAAGTTTAACCCGAGTATTCTGCGTGTGCAAAACTGGCTTGCACCTGTTGTATTTGAACGTAGAGCTTATCACACCCGATCATCACGTGGTGTCTCGACATGATGAGCTGTAGCAACGGTGCATACTCAGGGAGAACACTTATACCTTGAAATTTAGTAAGGGATCATCTTATAATGCTACCGCCGTACTAAGTGAAATAAGATGCATAAAAGATAAACATCACATGCAATCAAAATATATGTGACATGATATGGCCATCATCATCTTGTGCTCATGATCTCCATCACCAAAGCAATGTCGTGATCTCCATCATCACCGGCGCGACACCGTGATCTCCATCGTAGCATTGTTGTCGTCTCGCCAACTATTCCTTCTATGACTATCGCTACCGCTTAGTGATAAAGTAAAACAATTACATGGCGATTGCATTGCATACAATAAAGAGACAACCATATGGCTCCTGCCAGTTACCAATAACTTTGTTACAAAACATGATCATCTCATACAACAATTTATATCACATCATGTCTTGACCATATCACATCACAGCAGGCCCTGCAAAAACAAGTTAGACGTCCTCTACTTTGTTGTTGCAAGTTTTACGTGGCTGCTACGGGCTTCTAGCAAGAACCGTTCTTACCTACGCATCAAAACCACAACGATTTTTTGTCAAGTGTGTTGTCTTAACCTTCAACTAGGACCGGCCGTAGTCAAACTCGATTCAACTAAAGTTGGAGCAACAGACACCCGCCAGCCACCTATGTACAAAAGCACGTCGGTAGAACCAGTCTCATGAACGCGGTCATGTAATGTCCACTGATGTCTACTATGCAACCTTCTTCTTGTAGACGTTGTTGGGCCTCCAAGTGCAGAGGTTTGTAGGACAGTAGCAAATTTCCCTCAAGTGGATGAACTAAGATTTATCAATCCGTGGGAGGCGTAGGATGAAGATGGTCTCTCTCAAACAACCCTGCAACCAAATAACAAATATTCTCTTGTGTCCCCAACACACCCAATACAATGGTAAATTGTATAGGTGCACTAGTTCGGCGAAGAGATGGTGATACAAGTGCAATATGGATGGTAGATATAGGTTTTTGTAATCTGAAAATATAAAAACAGCAAGGTAACTAATGATAAAAGTGAGTGTAAATGGTATTGCAATGATAGGAAACAAGGCCTAAGGTTCATACTTTCACTAGTGCAAGTTCTCTCAACAATAATAACATAATTGGATCATATAACTATCCCTCAACATGCAACAAAGAGTAACTCCAAAGCCACTAATAGCGGAGAACAAACGAAGAGATTATGGTAGGGTACGAAACCACCTCAAAGTTATCCTTTACGCCGATCTATTCAAGAGTCTGTAGTAAAATAACATGAAGCTATTCTTTCCGTTCAATCTATCATAGAGTTCATACTTGAATAACACCTTAAGACACAAATCAACCAAAACCCTAATGTCACCTAGATACTCCATTGTCACCTCAAGTATCCATGGGCATGATTATACGATATGCATCACACAATCACAGATTCATCTATTGAACCAACACAAAGTACTTCAAAGAGTGCCCCAAAGTTTCTACCGGAGAGTCAAGACGAAAACGTGTGCCAACCCCTATGCATAGGTTCATGGGCGGAACCCGCAAGTTGATCACCAAAACATACATCAAGTGAATCACGGGATATCCCATTGTCACAACAGATAAGCACGGAAAGACATACATCAAGTGTTCTCAAATACTTAAAGACTCAATCCGATAAGATAACTTCAAAAGGAAAACTCAATCCATTACAAGAGAGTAGAGGGGGAGAAACATCATAAGATCCAACTATAATAGCAAAGCTCGCGATACATCAAGATCGTGCCGAATCAAGAACACGAGAGAGAGAGATCAAACACATAGCTACTGGTACATACCCTCAGCCCCGAGGGTGAACTACTCCCTCCTCGTCATGGAGAGCGTCGGGATGATGAAGATGGCCACCGGTGAGGGATCCCCCCTCCGGCAGGGTGCCAGAACAGGGTCCCGATTGGTTTTTGGTGGCTACAGAGGCTTGCGGTGGCGGAACTCCCAATCTATTGTTTGCTTCGATGTTTTTAGGGTATATGGGAATATATAGGCGAAAGAAGCCGGTCGGGGGAGCCACGAGGGGCCCAGGAGACAGGGGGCGCGCCCAGTAGGGGGGCGCGCCCTCCACCCTCCTGGCTTCCTCGTTGCTTCCTTTACGTGTACTCCAAGTTCCCTGGATTGCTTCCATTCCAAAAATAACGCTCCCGAAGATTTCATTCTGTTTGGACTCCGTTTGATATTCCTTTTCTTTGAAACACTGAAATAGGCAAGAAAACAACAATCTGGGTTGGGCCTCCGGTTAATAGGTTAGTCCCAAAAATAATATAAAAGTGTTTAATAAAGCCCATAATCATCCAAAACAGATAATTATATAGCATGAATGCTTCATAAATTATAGATACGTTGGAGACATATCATCCACCTGGGCTGCTTCATCCAACAATACAGCCGAATCAAAGTAAGACATTGGTGGTAAGCAAAATGACTATTATCGCCCACAACTCTTTGTGTTCTACTCGTGCTTATAACATCTACGCATAGACCTGGCTCGGATGCCACTGTTGGGGAACGCAGTAATTTCAAAAAATTCCTACGAACACGCAAGATCTATCTAGGTGATGCATAGCAACGAGAGGGGAGAGTGTGTCCATGTACCCTCGTAGACTGAAAGCGGAAGCGTTTCAATAACGCGGTTGATGTAGTCAAACTTCTTCACGATCCAACCGATCAAGTACCGAACGTACGACACCTCCACGTTCAGCACACGTTCAGCTCGATGACGTCCCTCGTGCTCTTGATCCAGTTGAGGACTAGGGTGAGTTTCGTTAGCACGATGGCATGGCGACGCTGATGATGATGCTACCGGCGCAGGGCTTCGCCTAAGCACTATGATGGTATGATCGAGGTGTGTAACTGTGGAGGGGGCACCGCACACGGTTGGGAGAGAAACTTGTGTGTTCTAGGGTGCCCCCTTGCCTCCGTATATAAAGGAGCAAGGGGGAGGCCGGCCAGCCCTCCTAGGGTGCGCCCCACAAGGGGAGTCCTACTAGGACTACTAGTCCTAGTAGGATTCCACCAAGAGGGAGAGAGGGGGAAGGAAGGAGAGGGAGAGGGAGAAGGAAAGGGGGGCGCCGCCCCCCCCCCCTTCCCTGGTCCAATTCGGACCCAAGGGGGACGAGGGGCGGCCTGCCCTGGCTGCCCCTCTCTCTCTCCACCAAGGCCCATGTGGCCCATTAGTTCCCTCGGGGGGTTGCGGTAACCCTCCGACACTCCGGTTTTACCCGAAACTTTCCGGAACACTTCCGGTGTCCGAATATAGCCGTCCAATATATCAATCTTTATGTCTCGACCATTTCGAGACTCCTCGCCACGTCCGTGATCTCATCTGGGACTCTGAACAAACTTCGGTCATCAAAAACACATAACTCATAATACATATCGTCATCTAACATTAAGCGTGCGGACCCTACGGGTTCGAGAACTATGTAAACATGACCGATAAACATCTCCGGTCAAAAACCAATAGTGCAACCTGGATGCTCATATTGGCTCCTACATATTCGACGAAGATGTTTATCGGTCAAACCGCATAACAACATACGTTGTTCCCTTTGTCATCGGTATGTTACTTGCCCGAGATTCGATCGTCGGTATCATCATACCTAGTTCAATCTCGTTACCGGCAAGTCTCTTTACTCGTTCCGTAATACTTCATCCCGCAACTAACTTCATTAGTTACAGTGCTTGCAAGGCTTATAGTGATGAGTATTACCGAGAGGGCCCAGAGATACCTCTCCGAAACCCGGAGTGACAAATCCTAATCTCGATCTATGCCAACCCAACAAACACCTTCGGAGACATCTATAGAGCTCCTTTATAATAACATATTTACGTTGTGATGTTTGGTAGCACACAAAGTGTTCCTCAGGTATTCAGGAGTTGCATAATCTCATAGTCCGAGGAACGTGTATAAGTCATGAAGAAAGCAGTAGCAATGAAACTATAACGATCATGATGCTAAGCTAACGGATGGGTCATGTCCATCACATCATTCTCCTAATGATGTGGTCCCGTTCATCAAATGACAACACGTGTCTATGGTTCGGAAACATAACCATCTTTGACTAACGAGCTAGTCAAGTAGAGGTATCCTAGGGACAATAAGTTTTTTCTATGTATTCACACATGTATTAAGTTTCCGGTTAATACAATTCTAGCATGAATAATAAACATTTATCATGAAATAAGGAAATAAATAATAACTTTATTATTGCCTCTAGGGCATATTTCCTTCACCTTGGACCCTGAAACAGGGAAGTGCGTTTGAACAGGCGAGCAACTTGAAATACCCGTCAAGAAGCTTCAGAAGTATATCGCCGCAGCGCAGCAAGGGACGTTCGCTCCCGACAGAGAGAACGACGAGCTCACATAGGCCCTCAGGAATCCTGAGCACCCTGGACGAACACGAGGCACGCCAGGCTCCGTTGCTTGGAAGGTTGGGTGTCCCCGCGCGGGCGGTTACAAAACCCAAGAGAGGAGGAGGAAAGTGGAGCTGAGCGAACGGCAGAAGCTGAATGCAAGGGTACGAAAGCTAGAGGAAAAGTTGAGAGCCAGCGACCTGCCCAAGCTACCCCAGAAGCTACCCCGCCATCTCAGCGGAGAAGCAGCGTGGCTTCCATCGAGCTCGTTTAGCAGCCTGACTTCGCGGCTCCTAGCTACCCCATGGATGCTATCACGGAGGCTCAACAGTGCCATCTTATGACACAATGGCAGAACCTCAAAGTCAAGGCGGCTGTCGGCTCTGTTGCACCTCCTGAACCCGACGCAACTTTTCACTGCCTACAAGGCTATGCTGTTGTGATGGTGGATGAAATAACGGAGGGATTTGAGGAGCTCCAGCTTGACCACCCTACAAGTAAGGGGAGACTCAGCTGGGTCTTGCTCCGAAGACTCCATGTCTATAGCGGAAGGAGCACATCAAGCTTCTGAACTTGACGCTCCGCCTCCTCCTCCTCCTCCTCCGGCGAGTCAGGGCACTCCGCCTCCTCCTCCTCCTCCTCCTCCGGCGAGTGATCAGGGCAGTCCGCCTCCTTCTCCGGCGCGTGAGGGCGGCACTCCGCCTCCTTGAAAGTGCAACTATCCCTGGGTGGTTTTGGTAATTCCTAACAACATATATCTCATTGAGCTAATGCTACTTCAAGATGAATATTCAGGAAAGCTCAATGATTGGCATGGCATGGATGAGAAAAGTGGATCCCTCAAAATGCTAAGGACAAAAGAATTGGCTCAAGCTCAAAGCACAAGACTCTAGATTTTCTATTTTAGTGATCCAAGATCACATTGAGTCTATAGGAAAAGCCAATACTATCAAGGAGGGATGAGGTGTTGCTTAATGGATTTCTTGCTCTAAGTGCTTAGTGATATGCTCCAAAGCCCTCAACTACTTTCTCATATCAACATATGACCTAAACCAAAAATCCAACTCGGCCCCACCGATTCTTTCTATCCGGCGCCACCGAGTTCAAATGTCATAGCCACTACCACAAACCCTAGGCAAATCGGTCTCACCGATAGGGATCTCGGTCTCACCGAGATGGGATTGCAATCTCTCTGTTTCCTTTCGTAACGTTTTGGTCAAACCGAGATGAGCGATCGGTCCCACCGAGATTGCAATGCAAACTCTCTGTTTCCTTTTTGTAATGTTTCGGTCTCACCGAGATGAGCGAATCGGTCCCACCGAGTTTGCCTGACCAACTCTCTGGTTAGCTTATTACCAAAATCGGTCTCACCGATTTTGAGTAATCGGTCTCACCAAGATTATGTTATGCCCTAACCCTAATCATATCGGTCCTACCGAGTTGCATGTCGGTCCCACCGAGTTGCATGAGTTGCTGAATCGGTCTGATCGAGTTTCTTTATCCATTCCCACCGAGATTGGTAAGTTGTGTGTAACGGTTAGATTTTGTGTGGAGGCTATATATACCCCTCCACCCACTCTTCATTCGTGGAGAGAGCCATCAAAATAGGCCTACACTTCCAACATACATTTTCTGAGAGAGAACCACCTACACTTGTGTTGAGACCAAGATATTCCATTCCTATCCTACCATATGAATCTTGATCTCTAGCCTTCCCCAAGTTGCTTTCCACTCAAATCTTCTTTCCACCAAATCCAAATCCTGTGAGAGAGAGTTGAGTGTTGGGGAGACTATCATTTGAAGCACAAGAGAAAGGTGTTCATTATCAACACACCATTTGTTACTTCTTGCAGAGTGGTGTCTCCTAGATTGGCTAGGTGTCACTTGGGAGCCTCCGACAAGATTGTGGAGTTGAACCAAGGAGTTTGTAAGGGAAAGGAGATCACCTACTTCATGAAGATCTACCCTAGTGAGGCAAGTCCTTCATGGGCGACGGCCATGGTGGGATAGACAAGGTTGCTTCTTCGTGGACCCTTCGTGGGTGGAGCCCTCCGTGGACTCGAGCAACTGTTGCCCTTCGTGGGTTGAAGTCTCCATCAACGTGGATGTACGATAGCACCACCTATCGGAACCACGGGTAAAAAATCTCCGTGTCAACATTGCGTTTGCTCCCTCAAACTCCTCCCCTTTACCTTCATATGCAATTGTTTTACATTCCGCTGCTATACTCTTAGAATTGCATGTGTAGGTTGATTGCTTGACTTGTGCTAAGTTGCTAAAATCTGCCAAGAACTAAAATTGGGAAAAGGCTAGATTTTTATTTGGTTAAGTAGTCTAATCGCCCCCCCCCCACTCTAGACTTACTTTCGATCCTACAAGTGGTATCAGAGCTTTGGTCTCCATTTTCCTTGATCTCCATAGCTTTTGGTGATCATAGCCTTGGTTTCACAACCTAGGAGAGTATGGCGTCTAGCGAGGGAAATTACCACCGTAGAGGTCCTTACTTTGATGGTACTAATTCTGCTAGTTGGAAGCATAAGATGAAAATGCATATTCTTGGACATAACCCCGCCGTTTGGGCTATTGTGTGTATTGTCTTGCAAGGTGAATTCTTTGATGGGAGAGAACGGAACCGTGAAGCTACCGCGGAAGAGTTGAAGATGTTGCAATACAATACTCGAGCTTGTGATATCCTCTTCAACGGATTGTGCCCCGAAGAATTCAACAAAATTAGCCGTCTTGAGAATGCAAAGGAAAATTGGGATACTTTGATTGATATGCATGAAGGTACCGACTCCATCAAGGAATCCAAGTTGGATGTGCTTCAAAGTCAGCTTGACAAGTTCAAAATGAAGGATGGTGAAGGTGTCGCTGAAATGTACTCTAGGCTTGCTCTCATCACAAATGAGATTGCCAGCTTAGGAAGTGAAGAGATGACCGACAAATTCATCATCAAGAAGATCCTAAGAGCTTTGGATGGAAATATGATACCGTGTGCACATTGATCCAAATGATGCCCAATTACAAATATCTCAAGCCAAGGAAGTCATTGGAAGAATTGTTGCTCATGAGATGTCACTCAAGGATAAGGAGGAGCTCCACAACAAGTCAAGTGGTGCTTACAAAGCCTCATGTGAAGCCCCCAGATCATCAAGTGAGAAATAAACCTTCAATGAAGAATTGAGCCTAATCGTGAAGAACTTCAGCAAGTTCTACAAGAGTAGAAGCAAGGAGAGAAGTTCCAAGTTAAGGTCATACAATGACAAAAGATCTTCTAGTCGTGAGCGAAATTGCTACAATTGTGGAAGACCCAGACACTATTCCAATGAGTGTACGGCACCCTACAAAAGAAGAGAAGATTCTCCAAAGACAAGAAGTGGAAGAGAAGAATCACCATCAAGAGAGAGAAGGAGTAGAGATGATCATTATGAACGAAGAACATCCCGGAGAAGCAAAGATTCGGAAAGGAAGGACAAGTCATCAAGGAGCTACACAAAACAAAGACATCAAGCTCATGTTGGTGAATGGGTATCCGGCTCCGACTCCGACAATCACTCCGAGAGAAGCTATCACTTCGACTCCGAATATACTCAAGATGAAGGTGTTGCCGGTCTAGCACTTGTGTCAACCAACTCCTACGACATATTTGATTCACCAAATGAAGGACTTGGAAGATGCTTCATGGCTAAAGGCCCAAAGGTATCACACCCGAGTATGTTGATTTCAATAGTGATGAAGATGACTTGTTAGGTGATGATGATTTACTTGTTGACAACTCTAGTGATGAATACTATGATGAAACGTCAATTAATCATGCTAATCAAGATAAAATGAATGACAATGATAAGGAGAAGATTGAGCTCCTGACTAAAGAACTAAACACTCTTAAGTTGGCTCATGAAACTATCTTAGAAGATCATCGAGAACTTTTAAGGACTCATGAGAAGTTACGCTTTGAAAAGCTCAATCTTGAGCAAGAGCATGAGTTCTTAAAGGCAATCAATGATGATCTTCGCAAGAAAAGTTCTTCTTACATTGCCAAGTGTTTACTCTTATCTACTTACATGCCTCAAGTCAAGTCTAGTAACAAGAACAAGAAGGATTCTTCCTCTAGTAGTAACAATAATCATGCTAAATTCAATGTTGTTGCTTCTAGTAGTTCTCTTGATTCCACTAATGATTCTCTTAGCCAAGTTACACTTGAGCAAGAAAATATCTTATTGAAGGGAATTATGGAAAAGGTGTTTACAAGAGCCTTGCTGGGAGTAAGCAATTCGAGGAAATTGTACGCAAGCAAGGAAGGCACCGGAAGAACCAAGGTGTTGGTTTTGAAAGAAAGTTCAATGCCAATGGAGTTGAGTGGGAAGAAGATCAATACCCCAAGACAAAGTTTGTTCCTCAACAAGAGAAGTATGATCCTACTTCCTTCAAAGGGACACAAGCTCAAGATGATCTTCCACCATAAGACCACAAGCAAAAAGGCAAGGACAAGCTTCAAGAGGAGATTGATGCATTTGAAGAAGCTCCTAAGGCCTTGGTCAAGTGGATTCCCAAGACTACGTCAAGTTCTACCTCATCAAGTACAACTACAACTCCAAGGATTCCCATCAAGATGATGTGGATCCCGAAGAAGAAGAACTAGAGAGTTCTTGAGGGTGACTCCGCCAACATATTTCACTCTTATCATTTTGGCAAGGACAAGTGCAATCAACTTCCACATCTTGCACTAGTTCAAGGAGTCACAAACCCTCTTGTTGGTAAGACAAGGGACAAGGTAACCCAATGCTTTCATGGACATCATCTTGTGTATGCATCACTCTATGTCTATGGATATCCTTGTTTGTTCCTTGTGGGACTAACCCGTGTAGGTATTGAAAGTGCAACTCACTCCAAAGGATTGCTCCAAATGATCTACATCAACATTGAGCATCCACAGCTTCAACACCTACATGAAGCCATCATCGACAAAACCCAAGGTTAGTTCATCCCTCTTAGGGGGGATCTCACATCTAGGGGGAGCTTTACTCTAAGAATTGAGCTAAAGCAACTCTAATGGTGTGAACACAACAATGCTTTATGTAAAAGTGGTAACCCCACTTGTGCTTAAATGATGAGTATGACCTATGATCAAATGTTCTCATTTGACTCCTATGTCAATATACTCATATATATATGACCTAGTCATCGCCAATTGCTTGATAGATGCTAGAATGGATGTGCATGCTTTGCCACATATTTCATTTGTCATTTTATTGTGTGAGAATGTTGGTTGCATGTTTTACTCATTCAAGGACATCCACTTGTAGTTTTGATTGTTTGGAGTCTTTTCTTTTTGCCAAGTGGATGGACAAGAATGCCTAAGAACCTTCTCTAGCTATCTATGCTTTTCTTGTCTCAAACTCTATTCATGCTACATCACAAAGTTTGATCAAGTCAGATTCGAACCACTCTGTGTGAGGAGCACTCGGAGTCCCCGATTCGTCATAGACTTAAACTTCCAAAACCTCTTTGTGCGTTTCGGTCTGACCGATTCATCCATTTGGTCATACCGAGCTCACTAAGTTGATCTAGGTTTTCAATATCGGTGGAACAGATTTGAACTTTTCGGTCACACCGAGTTGCTGTAACTGCTTGCAGTTCTGCGTCTCGGTGCCACCGAGTTGTTCCACTCGGTCACACCGACAGGGCCAGGCTATATATATCCACAGGCCAAAATTTGGAAAAATTTCCAAACCTCTTCGCCCGCGCACTGCCTGCTCTGCCTCCTCAGATCTCCGGATCATCCTCCTCGTCGCCAGCGACCTCCAGCCGCTAGTTTCCGCCGCCGTCAACGGGATTCAACTCTGCCGTTGCCGCCGTAGCAAGTCCATCACCAAACTAGGGTATGGATTTGATCTTTGTGCTATTCCTCACTCCGATTCCTAGCACATTGCATTGCCATGTATCTTGCCACGATTGAAATCTTCCTATCCAGCGAAAACACTCCGTAGATTAGTTTTGAATTGAAAATTTAGGGTTAGGTTTTCGCCAAACTCATCTTGGACCGACCGAGTTGTAGAAATCGGTCTCACCATTTTGGCTTAGGCCATTGCACATGTCGTTCCCGGTCTTACCGAGGATTGCAAATCGGTGTGACCGAGTTTGATTCTTTGTGAAACCCTAGCAGTCTCGGTGCCACCGAACTGTGATTGGTCTGACCGAGTTCACTAGTCTAGGTTCCAAATGCTGCTTTGGTATCACCGAGTTTACAAATCGGTAGCTCCGAAGTGCTTTCTGTAGAAAACTAAAACTAAGTTTTTGACTCAAACTTTTTTTTGCAAAAACCTCTGTGCTTTGTGATGCTCATCTACTCTACCTCATCTATATCTATTTACAGGGTCTGCTGTCAGAGTTTGCACCATGTCAGATCAGAGTGACAGTCAGAACAAATCTGAGGAGCAAGTTCAGTTGAGTGAGGGCACTAGTCCCTCTAGCAGTTCTGATGAGGGTAGCAGGAGCACACCCAGCAATTTGCCAAAGGTAGCCACCAGGGCCAGAAAGAAGAAGACCTCAGACTCTGAAGATGAGGACTAAATTTCTGTTGAGGATGAGGCCACCTCAAAGAAGAAAGTGCTGAAGAAGGAATATGGCACTGCTGCCACAACAAAGCCTGGACTGAAAACTAAGATGCAAGCAAGAAGACAGCCCATGTCTAAGCCAAGAAAAGTTGCCACTGGTGAAACCATGAAGTTCACCATTGGGTCTGATGATGAAGCTGCTAGCCAAGATAAGAAGAAGAAGAAGAGAGTCAGAACTACCACTGCCAAGGTACTTGGCAAGCCCTCAATGAGGAGAGACTCTGAAGATGAAGAAGAAGAGGATGTTGCACCAGCTCCTAAAGATCAAAAGCTAATGGGAGATGCTATAAGGTCAGGGGCTGCTCCATCTAAGCCCAAAGATGCTCCCAAAGCTGCTGCTCCAAAACCCAAGTCTGCACCAAAGAGAAGCACTAGGAACATTCCAGCTGCAGAGAAGAACAAGGCCCCAGTGCCTGAAGCTGCTGAAGAAGAAGAGGAAGACTCACTTGTCTTAAGAAAGCTGAAGCCCAAAATCCTAGATCACAATGATGCTCACCCAGTTGCAGAAGACATGAAGCTCAGGAAGGATGCAGGTCTGAGACAGTGGAGATTGACTGACCCCTATGCAGTCAGGAGAAGGACTGCTGTGGACTACAGGTTCTATACTAAAGAACAGCAGGATTTCTATGAGACAGTGCTGCTTGACAAGAAGCCCATAGTTTGTGATATGAGATGGGTTGACTGGGAGTATATCAAGAAGAATGAAGAGCACTATCCTGGAGTTTATGACAGTTTCAAGTCTTGTGGAGTGGATGACTTTGTTGGGCAGAAGCTCACAAAATGGAATGATGAACTTATTATGCAGTTCTACTCCACAGCTCATTTCTACCTAGATGGGAGAATTGTCTGGATGTCTGAGGGTACTAGGTACCAATCAACAGTTGAAGAATGGTCTGAATTGATCAATGCACCAAAAGAGAATGAAGATGACTTGGATGTCTATGCCAAGAAGAAGAAAGATCACAACTCCATGGCTCACATGTACAGAGAGATCCCAGATGCTGCACTTGAGACACACAAGTTTGGATCTGTACACTATCTGTTGTCAGGATTGCCTACAATCAACTGGATTTTAAGGCACACTTTGCTGCCCAAGTCAGGTGATCACAAGATGATCAGAGGCTGCAATTAATTTGCTTCACACATTTGATGTGCCTCAGAAGTTCAAAGTATAAGCCTGATTGTGGAAACAATCAAAAGGACTGCCACTACTAGGAAAAGGGCTATAGATAAAATGGATACTAATGGCGCCCCTGACATGTGGTGCGCCACTACTATATAGCAGTGGCGCACCATGTGCAGGTGCGCCATTAGTGTGGAAGACACTAATGGCGCACCAGACACATGGTGCGCCACTAGTAACAATTTTTTTTTATTTTTCCAAACATACTAATGGCGCATCTAGGCACAGTGCGCAGCCACACAGTGCGCCACTACTATAGTTTTTTTATTCTTTTTTTTGCAAAACTACTAATGGCGCACTGTGGCACAGTGCGCCATTACTAGTTTAAACTAATAATGGCGCACTATGCCACGGTGCGCCATTAGTATATATATATATATATATTTATTTATTTATTTATTTTATTTTTTGCAAAACTACTAATGGCGCACCACCAGCAGGTGCGCCATTAGTAACCAGGGTTACTAATGGCGCATTTGCAGGTGGTGCGCCATTAGTAACCTGGGACCAACAAGATATTTTGGACAGCCACACCTACCCACTCACTTTCCCCACTTCATTCTCTCCACCTCCTCCTCCAAGCTTGTCTCGGCTGCCTCCTCCTCCTCCTCACCTCATTTGCACCATAGATTCATCCAAATTAAGTGGTTAAATTACCTTTTTTTGATAGGTAAGTAAGGGGGGAAGCTATCTTTATGTTGTTCTCCCTCCAACAACGTGCACATGCACTTTTTGTGGCCTAGCTAGATCTATGTATGCTTGTGGTGTTGCATATGCTTGTGGTGTTGCATATATGTTTGTGTTTGCAGGTACCGGTATTTGAAATGCGATAGTTGCCAATATTTTGCCGGAATGTTGATTCATTTCCGTTTCCGCGAGAATTTTAGCACTATGCATTCTTTTTGGTCCTATTTTTAGGGAAAGTCATGCCAAAAAAATTCTTGGTTCTAAAATATCGTTTTGCTATAGCCCGCAGGCGACCATGGTCCGCACGATGACCGAAGGCATCGTGAATAGGTTTTTGAGCTCCGCGAAGGCCGAGATGCTTCAAAAGAACGAGACGCGGATAAGATGTTCGTGTCGAAGATGCAAGCTGAAGAGCCTTATTACGGACCCGGATTCCGGGCAGGTGCGGGACCACCTGCTCTTGTGTGGTTTCATGGATGGCTATCGGTGGCAAGGTGATGAAGATGACTACGAAGTCGTCCATGGGGGTGGGGCAAGAAATGAGGAAGGGCAGCAAGACAACCACCACGGCTCGGGCGAGCGAGAAGACGAAGAATCTCCAGGACATGATCACGACGGTGATGTTGTACATAGTCATCATGTAGAAGATGAAGGACATGATGATGAGGAAGATGCCAGAGGCATTTAAGGGCATGATCATGAAGATGAAGATGCCGGCGGAGCGCATTTACGATGGACCATCGATGGGCTGGGTGCAGGACCCTCATATTCAAGAGCTGCTTCTCAAGCAGACGGATAACGCAGGAGCTGCCACCCGAGAGAAAGCCAAGCTGGATCAACTGGAGATAGACGCGGTTACTCCATTGTATGAAGGATGCAAGCCCGAGGATACCCGCCTGAAAGTAACGCTCATGGCTCGGAGATGAAGGTAAAACACAAAATGACCGACGATGCTTCGACGAGAACATGTCATTCTGGCATGAACGTCTTCCCAAGGGGAACAAGTGCCCGACCAGTTTCGAGGAGGCGAAGAAAATCGTGTATCCTCTGGATTTACCGCACGTGAAATACCATGTGTGCATGAACAATTGCATCATTTATCGGGACGAGCACTCGATACAAGAAGAGGAAGAAAGCTCCTCGAAAAGTGGTGTGGTACTTTCCGATCACTCCTCGTTTGCAGCGGTATTTCGCGGACCCTAAGGTAGCAAAGCTCCTGCGTTGGCACGCGGATAGGGAGGAGAAGAAGCGAGAAGATGACGCAAATGATCCGGAGATAAATAAAAAAGATAAGATGCTGAGTCACCCTAAGGATGGGAGCCAGTGGCAAGCGTTGAACTTCGAACTCCCAGAATTTGGGAAGGATCCAAGGAACATCGTGCTGGGCGCGAGCACCGATGGAGTCAATCCGTTTGGTAGCCAGAGAAGCACACATAGCACCTGACGTGTGTTTGTGTGGATGTACAACCTTCCCCCCTGGTTGTGCATGAAGAGGAAGTACATTCACATGAGTATGATAATTGAAGGGCCGAAAAAACCAGGGAACGACATCAATCTGTATCTAGGGCTGCTGAAAGAGGAGCTAGACACGCTGTGGAAAACGCCAGCCAATACGTGGGACGCCGCAGAGAAAGAATATTTCCCTATGAGAGCCGCACTGCTCACGACGGTGCACGACTATCTCGGTTACGGATATCTCGTGGGGCAGGTGGTCCACGGATTTTCTGGATGCGCCAGTGCATGGATGATGTAACGTATCGCCCGACTAGATAGAGATCCCGGTCTTTGAAAACCGTGTTCATGGGACATCGAAGGTGGCTTCATGACGATGACCCGTGGAGGAAACGCAAGGATCTGTTCGATGGTGAAACCGAACTCAAGACGCCGCAGACGAGGAGCGGGCGAGGAAACAGACCAGCTGTTGAAAATTGGAAAGATTGCCCACCGCCGAAAGAAGCAAAAGGAGCGAGCCGGGAAAGCGAAAGGCGCCAGAGCCGCTTTGAAGGTATGGAAAACGAGGTCTGTTTTCCGGGACTTGCCGTCTTGGAAGATCCACCGTGTGCCTCACAGCCTTGATGTCATGCATATCACGAAGAACGTGTGCGAGAGTCTGCTTGGTACCCTGCTCAACATGCCAGAGGACCAAAGATGGGCCGAAAGCAAGGGCAGACTTGAAATCAATGGGCATCAGGGAGGAGCTTCACGCTAATGATGATGATGATGATGATGATGAGGCGAAGCAGGACACGGAAAGTCGTTGCAATGGCAAAAAGGCCAAGAAGACCGGAAATGACTACCCTCCTGCGTGCTTCACTCTTAAGTCGGGAGGAGATCGATCAGTTTTTCACCTGCCTCGTAGGAGTAAAACTTCCTTACGGTTACGTGGGAAAGATAAGCAGATACCTAGACACAGCGAAGCAGAAGTTCAGCGGGATGAAGTCTCACGACTGTCACGTGCTGATGACGGAGATACTTCCAGTTGCAATCAGTGGGATCATGGACGTGCACATCCGTGAAACGCTATTTGGCCTATGCAACTTTTTCGACGTCATCTCTCGAAAGTCGATTGGCGTGAGGCAACTCAGAAGGCTATAGGAAGAGATCGTGGTGATACTATGCGAGCTTGAGATGTACTTCCTACCGCATTTTTCGACGTTATGGTGCATCTGCTGGTCCATATCATGGAGGATATCATCCAACTCGGGCCGACGTTCCTGCCCAGCATGATGCCGTTCGAAAGGATGAATGGTGTCATCAGAGGATACGTTCGCAACATGTCACGCCCAGAGGGAAGCATAGCCAGGGGCTTTCCGACCGAAGAGTGCATCTCCTACTGCACGAATTATCTAGGCATCGAGAACCCCGTTGGTCTGCCCATCAACAGGCACCTCGGCAGGCTTGCTGGATGGGGTCACCGTGAGGGTCGCCGCGAAATGCATGTCGACTTCGAGGGTCAACTCGCCGACTTTGAAAGAGCAAACCTAGTCGCGCTACAACACATAGATGTGGTTGATCCTTGGGTGGTAGAGCAAAAAACCTTTATTGAGAAGACGTACAATGACCGAGGCCAACAGAGGACAGACGGAGATATAATCAAAGAGCACAACTCATGTTTCACGCGTTGGTTCAAGCAGAAGCTTCTGTCGTACCCTTTACATGAGGATTCTTCCGCGGAAGAACAACTCATATTCGCCTTGTCACAGGGCGCCGAGCACAACCTGATGACGTATGAGGCATACGATATCAACGGCTACACATTCTACACCGAGGGAAAGGACATGAAGAGCGATGGTTATCAGAACTCCGGGGTAACGATGGAATCCGACACCGGTAATGACAAGGACAGATACTACGGAAGGATCGAGGAGATCTGGGAGCTGAGCTACACCGAGAGAAGGTCCGATGTTCCGTGTCGATGGGCCAAGAGCATCATAAAAGAAGACCGGTATTTCAGCACCATGGTTATACAGAAGGCAAATCCAAGACCATGGCGCAAACGTCACATGAAAAATGAGCCATGGGTACTGGCTTCCCAAGTGGACCAATGCTTCTTCATTACCGAATTCGCCAAAGCCCACCGTGTTGTCGTGAGGAGAGGCAAAAGGAAGATCATCGGAATGGATGGAGTCGCCAATGAGCAAGACTTCGACAAGTACGGCGACCCGAAGATGGAACATGACGACACAAGAAGAAGCAGGACCACCCTACCTAAAGGACGTCCATTCAAGAGAAGAACTCCATTTACGAAAAATAAGGGCAAGAAGATTGTGAACAGATAGCTAGCTAAGATCGATTGTATTTAAAGTGTAGCCTTCATTTCTTGATTGTATTTCATGGGCACTTTAATTTTGAACTCATGAATATTTTTTAAATTTCATGGACACTCGATCTTGATCCCCCTCCATCTCGATCGCTATCCCACCTCGCCAGATCCGGTCCCCTCGCCACGAGCACCCCCGCACCCTCTCCCCGCTCCACCGGCCGCTTGGCACCCACCGCACCTCCCCCGCTCCACTGCCGCCGACGACCCACCACACCTCCCCGCTCCACTGCCGCCGACCCTCAAGACCTTCCCCGCTCCACCGGCCACCGACGACCCACCGCACCCTCCCCCGCTCCACCGCTGCCGACGACCCACCGCACCCTCCCCCGCACCCTCCCACGCTCCATCGGCCGCCGATTCCCCGCACCCTCCCCGGCTCCACCGCCATCGACGACCCACCACACCCTCCCCCGCTCCACGGCTGCCGACCCCCCGCACCGCCGCCACAAATTTGATGATATTTTTTAAAAAATATTACTTTTTTATTAAAAAATTATTACTGTTTTCATATTCATATTCTTTTTCTAAAAAATTATTAGACGCAACAAAAAATAAAAAGAAAATACTTATGGCGCACCTCTGGCTGGTGCGCCATTGCTATATATAAAAAAAGACTACTTATGGCGCACCGTCCCGGGGGTGCGCCATTGCTATCAAAAAAACATACTAATGGCGCACCGCCCGGGGTGTGCCATTAGTAATCTTCCCCCCTATAGCTAGTCGCCCGAACCCCTTCGTCCCTCCCTCACCAGATCCACTTCCCCCCCTCACGCGCGCGGCGCGCCCCCTCCTTCCGCCGCCGTGCTCGCCCTCTCGCCCTCACGCTCCACCAGTCGCGCCACCGTGCTCGCCCTCTCGCCCTCTCCCCCGCTCGCCTTCTCCGCCAGATCCCGAGCCTCACCGCCGTGTTAGCCGCGGCCATCGCCGTCCCCGCACCTCGGCGGCAAGTCCACGAGCTCCGCTTCATCCTCCCCGGCCCTGGCCTCGAGCTCGTCTCCGCAGCATCGCCCTTGTCTTCCCCCTCGCCGTCGTGTTAGCCGCGGCCATCGCCGTCCACGCACCTCGGCGGCAAGTCCACGAGCTCCACTTCGTCCTCCCCGACCCGGCCTCAAGCTCGTCTCCGCTGCATCGCCCTCATCTTCACCCTCGGGCACCGCCACCCTATGCTGCTACTAAGCTCTCGCCGGCCTCCTTGAGCCACCCGATGAGCTTCCCCTCTCCCCCCTGCTGCTCTCCATGCCCATAGCAGTGTCTTCAGCAAAATTAGCTTTCTTGTTCTTCTTGCTGACCTGCTGATGCATAGCCCTTGAAGATGTCCGAACTTGTCAGCAAAATTGGACCTAAACAACATTTGTTGCATAGCCCTTGAAGATGCTCTAAGAATTATAATGCCCCACTGTTTTTACTGCTATTTTTGGTGGAGAATTTGAATGTATCGAGCTTTTGAATTACAACCAAGTGGTACTGAATTTCAATCAAGTGGTACTGAATTTTTATTGTCAAATTATTGCTGTTTTTGTTGTTATACGACTGCTGTTTACATACAGTTTTTTTATAGCTAAGTTTGAAATTTATATGCAAATTCGGTAAAAAAAAAGTTATAGCTGCTGTTTGTACTGTACAATGACTGAAAAGTTGATGATTTTATTGAACAAACTCTGAAAACAGTAGTCTGATGCATGTTGGATGAAGATTGGAGGGCGGATGGGAGGCCGCATGTTGCAGCGTGACATGCTGTAGGCATGTCACCTGATCCCAGTCCCTCTACTACTCCATTGGTTGAAAAAAAAATCATGTAGTGAGCTCCATTGGTTCAAAAAAATCTATGTCATTTATGAGGCACAGGGCCAGGATTTTTTGGTGGAAGCAAGTGGCAGGCAGCCGTCCCGTACTTTTGTTACTGTCTGGTGATCACCTTTTGCTGTAACAGTTGACGAAGGCGGTAGTTCACCTTGTTATGCTAACTGGCTGCAACATTTTTTGAGATTATGTTGAATTACAATTTTGGCGTGAGCTGTTTTAGTTGCTGTTGACATCGATTTTGTCGTCTGACAGTTCTCTTCATCTTCAAGTCACTGACAATGTTGTAATTAAGTCAAAACTGAGCACTTGCAATTGAAAATAAAAATCATTCTTTTCACTTCAGGTAGGACTTGTAGGGGATCTAGCTGCCAGTGGCCTTTGGCTATGTAAACCCTAGCAAATTAATCCAATATTGCTCTGAATCTCTAAAATTTCTAGTGTTAAATTCAGGTAGCGACAATTGGTGTCTAGAGCCAGTAAATTTTTAGGTAGTAACTGCATCTAAGTTACAACAGCTTCATAACTCTAGTTCCTCTGAAATTATAGAGCAGTGACACTTGGGTAGTATTTGCATCCATTTTAAAACCATTTCTTCTGTTTTTCTTTGTTTTGTGCAGTATTGCATCTAAGTTTACACCAGCTTCATGAATGTAATTCCATTTTATTTACAGTGTAATTTTAGAGTGATCACAGTGTTATTTTCAGAGTAATTACATTGTAAATCACAGTGCTATTTTGTTGTAAGGGAAAAGTATATTTAGATCACATCAATTTGTAGTTTGTGTTTTTATTTGTTCCTGATTTGAGGTTGTGGCTTCGGCATTGTTCTGCTCCTTACATCTATCACTATCGTATATGTCAAACTTGAGATCAAGCAAATAACTATTCTGGATACTCCTGTTTACTTCATGCTGAGAACTTCAACCTTTTCAACTTGCTGGACTATATGTTCATTGGTACTACTTGTGATGCTGCTCCTGTACTACTTGGGAATTTTGTCAACTTGTGATGCTGCTGTTGTACCCCGAGAGGCCCTTGAGTTTGCCGGAATGTCGATTAACTTCCATTCCGGCAAATTCGGGTACTCCATATGTCCTATTTTCAGCAAAGGTCATGCTGAAATTTTCCGTGAATTTTAGCATGACTTTGCTAAAAATCGGACATATGGGGTACTTGCGACTAATGCATGGGCCAGGGTAGCTTAGTAATTAATTAAGTAGGATCAACTGCCCTGCCATTCTTGCTGCATTAACCTATAGGTGGCAATAGAGCCAAGTGATTAGGCCCAACTTAGAATTCTCCTTAGCATCGATAAACCCTAGATGATAAACCCAACATAGGTGGCAATAGAGCCAAGTGATTAGTGCCAAGTGATTAGGCCCAACCTAGGGTGCCTCGGCATCGATAAACCCTAAATGATGAAAACTTAACTTAGCATTTAGGGTGCCTCGCGTCGACAAACCCTAAATGATGAAACCTTAGCTTTTAGGGTGCCTCGGTGTCGATGAGAACCTAAATGATGTATCGCTTAGGCTTTTCGGTGCCTCAAGGCCGACAAACCCTAAATGATAAAAGCTTAGCTTTTAGGATGCCTCGGTGTCAACAAACCCTAAATGATGAGACAATGATCTTGTTCCTTGACAATAACCAACTTTTTGACCAATTTTTTTTCCTATTTAGAGTGAAACATGGCCCACAACAATGAGGCCAGCGGTTCGGGCGGCAAGCAATTCTGGGAGCTGTCCCAGGAGATGGAGGAAGAACCTCACCGCTATGAGGACGCCACGGAAGACACCGATCCTGACTACACAATCCCTAGTGGCATCGGGGATGACACCACTGATGGTGCCGCCGAGGATGCCACCACTGATGATGGCGGCGCACGCACAGATGGCAGCCAACCGAAGAGGCAACGGAAGGACCGGCGCCCGAGCATGCTCGGCACCGTCAAGGAGGAATTTACTGAAGTGAACTTCGACGAGCATCTGACGGCGCCCAAAGAAGTAGTCAAGGGGTACTCGGTTTAGCTCGGGTGCATTCTCCGGAGCACCGTCTCGATCAACACCGAGAACCTAAGGCATAAGGACCGAGGGAATTTGCGCATCCTCCTCTTCACGAAGCTGCACGAACGATACAAGTTCCCCGCTGACTTTGCAAACACATGCCTCTCAGGGAATAAAGTGAACAGTACCGCCCTCACGAAGATGAGCACGGCCCTGTCTACTTGGAGAAGCACAGTGAAGCCAATGATTGACAAAGGTGATAGTTATGAGAAGATCAAGGCGAAATATCCTTTGATCAGCGAAGATGACTACAAGGAGTTCAAGATCAAGTGCGAGAGCAGCGCAACCTCCGAATCAAGTCAGTGGGGGAAAGAAATGCGGCAGTTGAACTTAGGGGTCCACCAACTCGGTCCCGGCGGTTACAGAGTGGCGGAGCCTATATGGGACAAGGAGGACGCGGAGCGTGCCGAGCAAGGCCTACCGCCCCGCTTCGAGAAATACCGTGACAAGCAGACCAGGAACTTTCTCAGGGCCCGGTACAAGGAGGACCCGGTAACAAAGGAGCTTACCACGGATCCGAAGACCAGGGCGCTTGAGCTTGTTCTGGTAAGGAATACACCCCCGCGTAATTAGCTCCATATGGTTGCATTCTAATTAATCCCCAATATTTCTAAATGGTTCACGTTCCTTCCGCAGGACACTGAAAGCAGTAGCGCGGGGTCGTCTCAGAGCTCCCCTTTTGACACCCCTTTAAATAGGGCGTTGAACGTAATGAAAAACAAGGATAAGCTCAGTAAGCCGACGTCAGCTGGTCCTGTGGCCGGGAAAGGCTTGTCCACAAAATGGTCGCCATACTATACCGTTGGTGGGGGAAAGGAGAAAAAGACCAGCTCGGAAAGCCAGTCGCGCGAGGTTGAAGCACTCAAGGCACAAGTGGCACGGATTTCGAAGATTGTCCAAGAGCAAGTGCAACAACAACTGGGAACGACGCTCACTGCCATGGTGCCTACGTTGATTCATGGGCTGACAACGTGGATTGCGGGCGGCCAACAGGGGCCTCCCCCGGTTCCCAGCTTCATGGCCAGCAACTCGCACAACGCGCAGGCAGCGACATTGGTGTCTCCGGCGGAGGCGGTATTCGTGTCTCCGGCGCCGGCACGGGCATTGGAGCTTAATGCACCCGGGTGTACGCCGCCGCACTCGCCGCCAAAGAAGCGCCCTCCGTCAGTTGCACGCCCGCCGTTGGCGGTGCCTCGATATTAGCCGAGCTCGACGGCATCACGGTAACTAAACCTCTCGGCCAATGACTTCATCTCCTTGCCTTTGACTGGGCATCCCTGACGCCCTACATGTTTTCGCAGGGCGCCGCCGATGTACCTTGCACTCTCCTGCACTTCGTGGGCGGCGAGTTGGTCGGTGTCGCCAAGGGCAGAATCGTTCAACCGGGCAATCCCGTGTTCCACGGTAATCCGATGCCACCCACCTTGTATAGGGTTGAACTAGTTCGGGTGCTGCCAGGCTGCGACGAGGTGTTACCTTCGATTCGACCCGCTGGGGCTGACGAAGACGATGTGATGACCCTCAGCACCTGCGTAAGCTGGCCCCTTGTTTGGCCGAAGAGCCAGATTCGTTTGGGGGTGGGGGACACCACCCCACAGTCAAGACCACCAGTCGTGCCGGCGCCAAGCCATGGCAAGAACACCGCAACGCTACCGTACATGCCGGACATCCCTATGGCACAGGATCCGGACATGCATATGGCACAGGATCCGAACGACGACGACAATGACGACGGTACATTTACCAACATCGATAAGTACTTTGCCGAACATGGGTACGCTGACGAGTTCTGTGGGCCTCTTTCTCAAGAACCCAACCAAGACGACCGCGATCTAGCTGGTACGGTGGAGAAACCCAATTGCAACAGGCGTCGTCTGGCGTTCAGTTCTCAGGAGACGCCTCCAGCTGCCGCCTTCACCGAGCCTCAGATAGCTGAGGTGCAAAATATTATCAGCCCCAACACGCTCAAGAAGGCGGTCTGTGAGCAGAAGTCGGTCCCATTACATCAAATCAAGAAGAAGGGACAGAAACAAAAGACTAAAAAGGGCGCCGGTGTGAGCCAGCCGGCACCGAGTATGATCCGTGCTTAGGACGGGCCACCTTCACCTAAGGATATCTCGAGGAGGGTGCATGTGGCGGGTAGGGCGATGCTACCGACAAATATGCTCAATCCTGCAACCGGTGCTATGCGGAGTCTGCATGACAGTGTTCTTTCTTTGGAGAAGCGGCGTCTCACAGAGAATGATGTGGCATACCCAGTTTTTGTGGCCAAGGTGCCAGAGGGCAAGGGCTTTGTGGATGGCGCCATCGGGGGTACGATCGTCCTGCGGTTTGATGACATCTTTGCTATGTTTAACCTTCATCCGCTGCACTACACCTTCATTCGGCTGTTTTCGCTGAGTATGGAGATGCGGATCATTAGAGACAAGACCCCGGACATCGTGATATTCGACCCCTTCTACATGCGTGCCAAGATCTTGGGCAACACAGGGGACCGGCATGTCGCGAGTTCTTACCTCGAAGGCGTCATTCTGGCAAACCAAGATAAGGATAACTTCCTCGTGCCTTACTTTCCCGAGTAAGTCATCCCCTAACCGCCCCGTAACATATGATTTCTTAGATTTCGATCGTTCTTTTTTTCTAACATTCCGTGTTCTGTGCAGTGACACACATTGCACACTCATCCTCTTAAGCCCGAAATATTACATGGCCACGTATTTCGACCCGGACCGTGACTCCAAGATAGACTACACAAATATCAAAAAGTTCTTGATGATGTTCTCCCCGACTACGCCAAATCTGGAGGCACCTTCACCAGGCCAGTTCGTAGGTACGGCAGGCACGTGTTCGCCCACAATATGACGTTCTCCTGCGTCAAGCAGCCGCCTGGCGGTCAGAAGGATGCCTACTAAGCCCTAGATCACATGCGGGCGATCGTACGGGACCATCATCACCTTCTGCTACCAGATAATCTCAAATATTGGGCCGCGAGCTTGTCGGCAATCCAGGACGCGGACATCAGACAAGAATTCTTTCGCAGTTGGAGTTTGCGGAAATCATCCATCAAGATGTCCTTCGTACCTCGGGGCACTTCTACCTCAGAGATCAACCGTCCAACAGTGAGATAGACACAACGCTACAAATGCAGGCTGACAACGCCGGTGATTTCATGACCATCACGGAAAACGGCGGCTTCATCCATGCTCCGGTCCCATGAGTCGAGTCGAAAGTAGTGATGCTATGTGTAGTTCTGAAACATTGATTGGCTCATGTTGTAATTAAACTTTAATGAACTTGTATGTCTCTTTGGTTTGGACAGTCGTTCAACTTAGATGTAATCGATGTTATTTATTAGTAGGACCATGAATCGTGCTATTAATGTCTTGCTTTTCTCTTCCGATCCTTTTGTTGCATACTTATATATTGCTTATGTATTGTCTGTTGTTTGGCTTGTGCATAGAGATGCCGTCGTATGTCGTGTACAAGGGTAAGGTTCCCGGAGTCTACGATGAATGGGAGGAGTGTCGGAGACAGGTTCACCGTTTCAGCGGTAACAGTTACAAAGGGTACACCACTAGGGCGGAGGCGGAATCTAGATACGCCCGCTATCTAGCGGGAGAGAGGAGGGAGCGTTGGAGGAACTGGATGAAGACCAGTTTCATCACGATGATGCTCATCGTGATGACCGTAGCTCTCTTCTATGTGATGGTAGTTTAGATGATCGATATCGACTTGTAATGTGAAGACAAACTCGCTACTCGCGGTCTCGAGACTTGTAATGTTCTATCTTTGTTCGGTCTTTTGAATTCGGAGACTAATATGATGAATTATATTCGGAGACTAATCTTCTATTGTATTCGATGAATCTACTGTTGCTGTGTGGTGCTGTCTATATTCTGTCAAATAATATATTTTGTAACCTGTGCAAAAATCAGAAAAGTAAAAAAATAAAACCTAATATTCATACTAATGGCGCATCACCTCAAAGTGCGCCATTAGTATGCCAAAGGACACTAATGGCGCATCACTACACAGTGCACCATTAGTATGCCAAAGGATACTAATGGCGCATCACCCCGCAGTGTGCCATTAGTATGCCAAAGCACATGGGTAAATATGGCCCCCTAGGAGGCATATGCTACGTCTCGAGCTTGCGTTGGTTTTCCCCGAAGAGGAGAGGATGATGCAGCACAGTAGCGTTAGTATTTCGCTTAGTTTTCGAGAACCAAGGTATCAATCCAGTAGGAGGCCACGCGCAAGTCCCTCGTACCTGCACAAAACGATAGCTACTCGCAACCAACGCGATTAGGGGTTGTCAATCCCTTCACGGTCACTTACGAGAGTGAGATCTGATAGAGATAATATTTTTGGTATTTTTGGTATAAAGATGCAAAGTGAAAAGTAAAAGCAAAGCAAGTATAAAAGTGATGGAGATTGATATGATGAGAATAGACCCAGGGGCCATAGTTTCACTAGTGGCTTCTCTCAAGAACATAGCTATTCTACGGTGGGTGAACAAATTACTGTTGAGCAATTGACAGAATTGAGCATAGTTATGAGGTTATCTAGGTATGATCATGTATATAGGCATCACGTCCGAGACAAGTAGATCGAAACGATTCTGCATCTACTACTATTACTCCACACATCGACCGCTATCCAGCATGCATCTAGAGTATTAAGTTAAAAACAGAGTAACGCCAGCAAGATGACATGATGTAGAGGAATAAATTCATGCAATATGATAAATACCCCATCTTGTTATCCTCGATGGCAACAATACAATACGTGCCTTGCAACCCTTTCTGTCACTGGGTAAGGACACCGCAAGATTGAACCCAAAGCTAAACACTTCTCCCATTGCAAGAACTACCAATCTAGTTGGCCAAACCAAACGGATAATTCGAAGAGACTTGCAAAGATAACTCAATCATACATAAAAGAATTCAGAGAAGATTCAAATATTATTCAGATAAGCTGGATCATAAACCCACAATTCATCGATCTCAACAAACACACCGCAAACAGAAGATTACATCGAATAGATCTCCACGAGAGAGGGGAGAACATTGTATTGAGATCCAAAAAGAGAGAAGAAGCCATCTAGCTACTAGCTATGGACCCGAAGGTCTGAAGTAAACTACTCACACTTCATCGGAGGGGCTATGGTGTTGATGTAGAAGCCCTCCGTGGTGGATGCCCTCCGCAGATCTCCTAACAGGCCCCAAGATGGGATCTCGTGGATACAGGAAGGCACGGCGGTGGAATTAGGTTTTTGGCTCCTGTTACGATCGTTTGGGGATACGAGGTATATATAGGAGGAAGAATGCGTCGGTGGAGCGTCAGGGGCCCACGAGGTGGGGCGCGCCAGGCGCGCCTCCATCCTCGTGACCGCCTGCACTTCTTGGAGTAGGGTCCAAGTCTCCTGCATCACGCTCGGTGAGAAGATCACGTTCTCAAGATTTCATTCCATTTGGACTCCGTTTGATATTCCGCTTTCTTGAAACACTAAAATAGGCAAAAAACAGCAATTCTGGGCTGGGCCTCCGGTTAATAGGTTATTCCCAAAAGTAATATAAAAGTGGAAAATAAAGCCCAATATAGTCCAAAACAGTAGATAAAGTAGCATGGAGCAATCAAAAATTATAGATACGTTGGAGATGTATCAAGCATCCCCAAGCTTAATTCCTGCTCGTCCTCGAGTAGGTAAATGATAAAAAGAGAATTTTTGATGCGAAGTGATACTTTGGCATAATTTCAATGTAAATCTTCTTAATCATGGTATGGATATTCAGATCCGAAAGATTCAAGACAAAAGTTCATATTGACACAAAAATAATAATAATTCAAGCATACTAACAAAGCAATTATGTCTTCTCAAAATAACATGGCCAAAGAGAGTTATCCCTACAAAATCATACGGTCTGGCTATGCTCCATCTTCCCCACACAAAGTATTTAAATCATGCACAACCCCGATAACAAGCCAAGCAATTGTTTCATACTTAACATTTTCAAAACTTTTTCAATCTTCACGCAATACATGAGCGTGAGCCATGGATATAGCACTATATGTGGAATAGAACGGTGGTTGTGGAGAAGACAAAAAGAGGGAAGATAGTCTCACATCGACTAGGCGTATCAACGGGCTATGGAGATGCCCATCAATAGATATCAATGTGAGTGAGTAGGGATTGCCATGCAACGGATGCACTAGAGCTATAAGTATATGCAAGCTCTACAAAAGAAACTAAGTGGGTGTGCATCCAACTTGCTTGCTCACGAAGACCTAGGGCATTTTGAGGAAGCCCATCATTGGAATATACAAGCCAAGTTCTATAATGAAAATTTCCCACTAGTATATGAAAGTGACAAAATGAGAGACTCTCTATCATGAAGATCATGGTGCTACTTTGAAGCACAAGTGTGGTAAAAGGATAGTAACATTGTCCTTCTCTCTTTTTCTCTCATTTTTTTATTTATTTGGGCCTTTTCTCTTTTTTTATGGCCTCTTTTTTTTATTTATTTTTATTTTATTTTTATTTTTCGTCCGGAGTCTCATCCCGACTTGTGGGGGAATCATAGTCTCCATCATCCTTTCCTCACTTGGGACAATGTTCTAATAATGATGATCATCACACTTTTATTTTTCTTACAACTCAACAATTACAACTCGATACTTAGAACAAAATATGACTCTATATGAATGCCTCCGGCGGTGTATCGGATATGCAATGAAACATGAGTGACATGTATGAAAGAGTTATGAATGGTGGCTTTGCCACAAATACGATGTCAACTACATGATCATGCTAGCAATATGACAATGATGGAGCGTGTCATAATAAACGGAACGGTGGAAAGTTGCATGGAAATATATCTCGGAATGGCTATGGGAATGCCATGATAGGTAGGTATGGTGGCTGTTTTGAGGAAGGTATATGGTGGGTGTATGATACCGGCGAAAAGTGCGCGGTATTAGAGAGGCTAGCAATGGTGGAAGGATGGGAAAAAGTGTGTATAATCCATGGACTCAACATTAGTCATAAAGAACTCATATACTTATTGCAAAAATCTAGAAGTTATCAAAGCAAAGTATTACGCGCATGGTCCTAGGGGGATAGATTGGTAGGAAAAGACCATCGTCATTCCCCGACCGCCACTCATAAGGAAGACAATCAATAAATAAATCATGCTCTGAGTTCATCACATAACGGTTCACCATACGTGCATGCTACGTGAATCACAAACTTCAACACAAGTATTCTTTAAATTCACAACTACTCAACTAGCATGACTCTAATATCACCATCTTCATATCTCAAAACAATTATCAAGCATCAAACTTATCATAGTATTCAACGCACTCAAAAGAAAGTTTCACATATCTTGAATACCAAGTATATTAACATTAAGCAAATTACCATGCTATTAACGACTCTCAAAATAATCTAAGTGAAGCATGAGAGATCAAGTTTCTTTAAAACAAATCCACCACCGTGCTCTAAAAGATATAAGTGAAGCACTAGAGCAAAAATTATCAGCTCAAAAGATATAAGTGAAGCACTATGAGGAAAACTATCAAGATCAAAAGATATAAGTGAAGCACATAGAGTATTCTATCAAATTTCAATTCATGTATGGCTCTCTCAAAAGGTGTGTACAGCAAGTATGATTGTGGTAAACTAACAAGCAAAGACGCAAATAATACAAGACGCTCCAAGCAAAACACTTATCATGTGGTGAATAAAAATATAGCTCCAAGTAAATTACCGATGGAAGTGGACGAAAGAGGGAAGCCTTCTGGGCATCCCCAAGCTTTGACTTTTGGTGTCCTTGGATTATCTTGGGGGTGCCATGGGCATCCCCAATCTTAAGCTCTTGCCACTCCTTGTTCCATAATCCATCAAAAGAATTCACCCAAAACTTGAAAACTTCACAACACAAAACTCAATAGAAATATCGTGAGCTCCGTTAGAAAAAGAAAACAAAAGACTACTTTAAGGTACTGTAATGAACTCATTCTTTATTTATATTGGTGTTAAACCTACTGTATTCCAACGTCTCTATGGATTATAAACTATTTTACTAGCCATAGATTTATCAAAATAAGCAAACAACACACGCAAAACAGAATCTGTCAAAAACAGAACAGTCTGTAGTAATCTGTAACTAACGCAAACTTCTGGAACCCAAAAACTTCTACCAAAATTATACGACCTGTACAATTTGTTTATTGATCATCAGCAATTAGAATCACTATTTTATCACGTTCTGGTGATTTTTAACAATTCGAGCACTGAGCGCAAAGATTCTGGAAATTACAGCAAGATCAAATAACTATCTCCCAAGAAGATCTAATAGGTTTAACTTGGCACAAACACTAATTAAAAGATAAAACCACATCTAAACAGAGGCTAGATGGATTATTTATTCCTAAACAGAAGCAAAAACAAAAACTAAAAATAAAATTGGGTTGCCTCCCAACAAGCGCTATCGATTAACGCCCCTAGCTAGGCATAAAAGCAAGGATAGATCTAGGTATTGCCATCTTTGGTAGGCAATCCATAAGTGGCTCTCATGATAGATTCATATGGTAATTTTATTTTCTTTCTAGGAAAGTGTTCCATGCCCTTCTTTAAGGGAAATTGGAATCTAATATTTCCTTCCTTCATATCAATAATTGCACCAATCGTTCTAAGGAAAGGTCTACCAAGAATAATAGGACATGAAGGATTGCAATCTATATCAAGAACGATAAAATATACGGGCACATAATTCCTATTCGCAACAATAATAACATCATTAATTCTTCCCATAGGCTTTTTAATAGTGGAATCCAAAAATGCAAGTTTAGAGAGCAATCATTAGTATCACGGAAATCTAGCAAATCACATAAAGTTTTGGGGATAGTAGAGACACTAGCACCCAAATCACACAAAGCATGAAACTCATAATCTTTAATTTTAATTTTGATAGTAGGTTCCCACTCATCATGGAGTTTCCTAGGGATAGAAACTTTCAACTCAAGCTTTTCTTCATAAGATTGCATCAAGGCATCAACAATGTATTCGCTAAAGGCCTTATTTTGACTATAAGCATGAGGAGAATTTAGCACGGATTGCAACAAGGAAATACAATCAATTAAAGAGCAATTTTCATAATTAAATTCCTTGAGATCCAATATAGTGGGTTTAGCAATATCTAGATTTTTATTTCTTTCAATCCCATTTTTGTCAATTTCATCATCAAGATCTAAAACCTCAGAATTCTTAGAACGCCTTCTAGGTAAAGGAAGATCATATTCAGTTTCATCAAGATTCATATTGCAAATCAAAAGATTTAATAGGGGACACATCAATAACTTTTAGATCTTCATCTTGATTTTCATAGGAATTGGAAGAACACGCTTTAATAAAGGCATCTTTGGAAGCACGCATCCTAGTGGTTCTTTCCTTGCACTCATCAATGGAAATTCTCATGGCTTTGAGAGACTCATTGATATCATGCTTAGGAGGAATAGATCTAAGCTTTAAAGAATCAATCTCAAGAGAAATTCTATCAATGTTCCGAGCCAAATCATCAACTTTAAGCAATTTCTCTTCAAGCAAAGCATTAAAATTCTTTTGTGAATTCATAAAATCTTTAACACTACTCTAAAATTTAGAGGGCATCTTATTAAAATTTCCATAAGAGTTGTTGTAGGAATTTCCATAATTATTAGAAGGATTGCTAGGATAAGGCCTAGGATTAAAATTCCCTCTATACGCGTTGTTACCAAAATTATTCCTACCAACAAAATTCACATCCATAGATTCATTATTATTCTCAATCAAGGTAGACAAAGGCATGTCATTAGGATCAGAAGAAACACTCTTAGCAAATAATTTCATAAGTTCATCCATCTTTCCACTCAAAACATTGATTTCTTCTATAGCATGCACTTTTTTATTAGTAGATCTTTCAGTATGCCATTGAGAATAATTAACCATAATATTATCTAGGAGTTTAGTAGCATCTCCTAAAGCGATTTCCATAAAAGTGCCTCCCGTGGCTGAATCTAAAAGATTTCTAGAAGCAAAATTCAATCCAGCATAAATTTTTTGTATAATCATCCACAAGTTCAAACCATGAGTAGTATAATTACGTATCATTAATTTCATTCTCTCCCAAGCTTGTGCAACATGTTCATGATCAAGTTGCTTAAAATTCATAATATCGTTCTAAGAGAGATATGAAGGAAATATGCCCTAGAGGCAATAATAAAGTTATTATTTATTTCCTTATATCATGATAAATGTTTATTATTCATGCTAGAATTGTATTAACAGGAAACATAATACATGTGTGAATATATAGACAAACAGAGTGTCACTAGTATGCCTCTAATAGACTAGCTTGTTAATCAAAGATGGTTATGTTTCCTAACCATAGACAAAGGAGTTGTCATTTGATTAACAAGGTCACATCATTGGTTGAATGATCTGATTGACATGACCCATTCCATTAGCTTAGCACCCGATCGTTTAGTATGTTGCTATTGCTTTTATCCATGACTTATGCATGTTCCTATAACTATGAGAATATGCAACTCCTGTTTACCGGAGGAACACTTTGGGTACTACGAAACGTCACAACGAATCGGGTGATTATAAAGGAGTACTAGGTGTGTCTCCAAAGGCAGATGTTGGGTTTATGATTTCGAGATTAGGATTTGTCACTCCGATTGTCGGAGAGGTATCTTTAGGCCCTCTCGGTAATACACATCACTAAGCCTTGCAAGCATTACAACTAATGAGTTAGCTGTGAGATGATGTATTACGGAACGAGTAAAGAGACTTGCCAAGAACGAGATTGAACTAGGTATTGGATACCGACGATCGAATCTCGGGCAAGTAACATACCGATGACAAAGGGAACAACGTATGTTGTTATGCGGTCCGACCGATAAAGATCTTCAGAGAATATGTAGGAGCCAATATGGGCATCCAGGTCCCGCTTATTGGTTATTGACGGAGACGTGTCTCGGTCATGTCTACATTGTTCTCGAACCGTAGGGTCCACACGCTAAGGTTTCAAGGACGGTTATATTATGAGTTTATGAGTTTTGATGTACCGAAGGAGTTCGAGTCCCGGATGAGATCGGGGACATGACGAGGAGTCTCGAAATGGTCGAGACATAAAGATCGATATATTGGACGACTATATTCGGAGTTCGGAAAGGTTCCGAGTGATTCGGGTATTTTTCGGAGTACCGGAGAGTTACGGGAATTCGCCGGGGAGCATATGAGCCTTATTGGGCCATACGGGAATAGAGGAGAAAGGCCGAAAGGAAGGAGGCGCGCAGCCCCCCTCTGGTCCGAATTGGACAAGGGTTGCGGCCCCCTTTTCCTTCCTCCTCTCCCCCTCTTTCCCCCTCCAACAAGGAAAGGAGGGAGTCCTACTCCCGTGGGAGTAGGACTCCCCTTGGCGCGCCTCCTCCTAGGCCGGCCGCCCCCTCCCCCTTGCTCCTTTATATACGGGGGCAGGGGGCACCCCATGACACAAGTTGATCCTTGAGATCGTTCCTTAGCCGTGTGCGGTGCCCCCCTCCACCATATTCCACCTCGGTCATATCGTAGCGGTGCTTAGGCGAAGCCCTGCGTCGGTAGAACATCAAGATCGTCACCACGCCGTCAGGCCGACGGAACTCTCTCTCCCGGAGCTTTGCTGGATCGGAGCTCGAGGAGCGCCACCGAGCTGAACGTGTGCCAAGAACTCGGAGGCGCGGAGTGACGGGCGCTGGGATCGGTTGGATAGCGAGGAGAACGCACGACTACTTCCTCTACATTGTGATCGCTTCCGCCCGGTCACGAGGGTACGTAGACAACACTCTCCTCTCGCTGCTATGCATCACCATGATCTTGCGTGTGCATAGGAAATTTTTGAAATTACTACGTTCCCCAACAGTGGCATCCGAGCCTAGGTTTTTATGGTTTGATGTTTTGCACGAGTAGAACACAAGTGAGTTGTGGGCGATACAAGTCATACTGCCTACCAGCATGTCATACTTTGGTTCAGCGGTATTGTGAGATGAAGCGCCCGGACCGACATTACGCCAGACGCTTACGCGAGACTGGTTTCACTGCTACGAGCACTCGTGCTTAAAGGTGGCTGGCGGGTGTCTGTCTCTCTCACTTTAGTTGAACTGAGTGGCTACGCCCGGTCCTTGAGAAGGTTAAAACGGAGTCTAATTGATGAAGTATCGTTGTGGTCTTGATGCGTAGGTGAGATTGGTTCTTACTTAAGCCCATAGCAGCCACGTAAAATTTGCAACAACAAAGTAGAGGACGTCTAACTTGTTTTTGCAGGGCATGTTGTGATGTGATATGGTCAAGACGTGATGCTATATTTTATTGTATGAGATGATCATGTTTTGTAACCGGTTATCGGCAACTGGCTGGAGCCATATGGTTGTCGCTTATTGTATGAAATGCAACGCCCTGTAATTGCTTTACTTTATCACTAAGCGGTAGCGATAGTCGAGAAGCAATAGATGGCGAACGACAACGATGCTACGATGGAGATCAAGGTGTCGCTACCGGTGACGATGGTGATCACGACGGTGCTTGAGATGGAGATCACAAGCACAAGATGATGATGGCCATATCATATCACTTATATTGATTGCATGTGATGTTTATCCTTTATGCATCTTATTTTGCTTTGATTGACGGTAGCATTTTAAGATGATCTCTCACTAAAATTATCAAGTAGTGTTCTCCCCGAGTATGCACCGTTGCCAAAGTTCGTCGTGCCGAGACACCACGTGATGATCGGGTGTGATAAGCTTCACGTCCATCTACAACGGGTGCAAGCCAGTTTTGCACACGCTGAATACTCAGGTTATACTTGACGAGCCTAGCATATGCAGATATGGCCTCGAACACGGAGACCGAAAGGTCGAGCGTGAATCATATAGTAGATATGATCAACATAAGATGTTCACCATTGAAAACTACTCCATCTCACGTGATGATCGGTTATGGTTTAGTTGATTTGGATCACGTGATCACTTAGATGACTAGAGAGATGTCTATCTAAGTGGGAGTTCTTAAGTAATATGATTAATTGAACTTTAATTTATCATGAACTTAGTCCTGGTAGTATTTTGCAAATTATGTTGTAGATCAATAGCTCGCGTTGTTGCTTCCCTATGTTTTTATATGTGTTCCTAGAGAAAATTGTATTGAAAAATGTTAGTAGCAATGATGCGGATTGGATCCGTGATCTGAGGTTTATCCTCATTGCTGCACGTAAGAATTATGTCCTTAATGCACCGCTAGGTGATGACCTATTGCAGGAGCAAATGTAGACGTTATGAACGTTTGGCTAGCTCAATATGATGACTACTTGATAGTTTAGTGCACCATAATTAACAGCTTAGAATCGGGACTTCAAAGACGTTTTGAACGTCATGGACCATATGAGATGTTCCAGGAATTGAAGTTAATATTTCAAGCAAATACCGAGTTGAGAGATATGAAATCTCCAACAAGTTCTATAGCTAAAAGATGGAAGAGAATCGCTCAACTAGTGAGCATGTTCTCAGATTGTCCGGGTACTTCAATCGCTTGAATCAAGTGGGAGTTAATCTTCCAGATAAGATAGTGATTGACAGAATTCTCTAGTCACCAACACTAAGTTACTAGAACTTCGTGATGAACTATAGTATGCAAGGGATGACGAAAACGATTCCCGAGCTCTTCGTGATGTTGAAATCAACGTAGAAATCAAGAAAGAGCATCAAGTGTTGATGATTGACAAGACCACTGGTCTCAAGGAAAAGGGCAAAGGGAAGAAGGGGAACTTCAAGAAGAATGGCAAGCAAGTTGCTGCTCGAGTGAAGAAGCCCAAGTCTGGACCTAAGCACGAGACTAAGTGCTTTTGCTGCAATGGAACTGGTCACTAGAAGCGGAACTACCCCAAGTATTTGGCGGATAAGAAGGATGGCAAAGTGAACAAAGGTATATTTGAGATACAGATTATTGATGTGTATTTTACTAGTGTTCGTGAGCAACCCTCGGTATTTGATACTGGTTCAGTTGCTAAGAGTAGTAACTTGAAACGGAGTTGCAGAATTAACAGAATCTAGTTGAAGGGGAAGTGAAGATGAGTGTTGGAAGTAGTTCCAAGATTGATATGATCATCATCGCACTCTCCCTATACTTTCGGGATTAGTATGGAACCTAAATAAGTGTTATTTGGTGTTGAGCATAAGTATGATTTGATCATGTTTATTGCAATACGTTATTCATTTAAGTAAGAGAATAAATTGTTGTTCTGTTTACATGAATAAAACCTTATATGGTTACACACCCAATGAAAATGATTCATTGGATCTCGATCATAGTGATACACATATTCATAATATTGAAACCAAAAGATGCAAAGTTAATAATGATAGTGCAACTTATTTGTGGCACTGCCATTTAGGTCATATTGGTGTAAAGCGCATGAACAAAACTCCATGCTTGATGGACTTTTGGAATCACTTGATTATGAATCATTTGATGCTTGCGAACCGTGCCGTTTGGGCAAGATGACTAAAACTCCGTTCTCGGAACAATGGAACAAGCTACTGACTTATTGGAAATAATACATACCGATGTATGCGATCCAATGAGTGTTGATGCTCGTGGCAAGTATCGTTATTTTCTGACTTTCACAAGATGATTTGAGCAGATATGGGTATATCTACTTGATGAAACATAAGTCTGAAATAGTTGAAAGGTTCAAAGAATTTCAGAGTGAAGTGGAAAAATCATCGTAACAAGAAAATAAAGTTTCTGCGATCTAATCGCAAAGACGAATAATTGAGTTACGAAGTTTGGTCTTCAATTAAAATAATGTGGAATAGTTTCACAGCTCACGCCACAGAACACCACAATGTTATGGTATGTCCGAACGTCGTAATCGCACTTTATTTGATATGGTGCGATCTATGATGTCTCTTATCGGTTTACCACTATCATTTTGGGGTTATGCATTAGAGACAGTTGCATTCACGTTTAATAGGGCACCATCTAAATCCGTTGAGACGACACCATATGAACTATGGTTTAACAAGTAAACCTAAGCTGTCGTTTCTTAAAAGTTTGGAGTTGTGATGCTTATGTGAAAAAGTTTTCACCTGATAAGCTCAAACCCAAATCGGAGAAGTGCGTCTTCATAGAATACCCAAAGGTAACTATTGGGTACACCTTCTATCACAGATCCGAAGGCAAGTTTTTCGTTGTTAAGATGGATCCTTTCTAGAGAAGGAGTTTCTCTCGAAAGAAGTGAGTGGGAGGAAAGTAGAACTTGATGAGGTAATCTGTACCTTCTCCCTTATTTGAAAGTAGTTTATCACGTAAACCGGTTTCTGCGACATCTACACCAAATAGTGAGGAAGTTGATGATGTTGATCATGAAACTTCAGATCAAGTTACTCTGAGAACCTCGTAGATCAACCAGAGTAAGATCCGCACTTGAGTGGTACGGTAATCCTGTTCGGAAGTCATGCTACTAGATCATGATGAACCTACGAACTATGAAGAAGCGATGGTGAGCCCAGATTCCACAAAATGGCTTGAGGCCATGAAATCTGAGATGGGATCCATGTATGAAAACAAAGTGTGGACTTTGGTTGACTTGCCCGAGGGTCGGCAAGCAATAGAAAACAAGTGGATCTTCAAGAAGAAGACTGACGCTGACGGTAATATTACGGTCTACAAAGCTCGACTTGTCGCAAAGGGTTTTCGACAAGTTCAAGGGATTGACTACGATGAGACCATCTCACCCGTAGCGATGCTTAAGTCTGTCCGAATCATGTTAGCAATTGCCGCATTTTATGAAATCTGGCAAATGGATAAACAAAACTGCATTCCTTAATGGATTTATTAAAGAAGAGTTGTATATGATGCAACCAGAAGGTTTTGTAAATCCTAAAGGTGCTAACAAAATATGCAAGCTCGATGATCCATCTATGGACTAGTGCAAGCATCTCAGAGTTGGAATACATGCTTTGATAAGTTGATCATAGCATATAGTTTTATCTGGACTTGCGGTGAAGCCTGTAATTACTAGAAAGTGAGTGGGAGCACTACAGCATTTCTGATAAGTATATGTGAATGACATATTGTAGATCGGAAATAATGTAGAATTATTCTGCAAAGCATAAAGGAGTGTTTGAAAGGAGTTTTTCAAAGAAAGACCTCGGTGAAGCTGCTTACATATTGAGCATCAAGATCTATAGAGATAGATCAAGACACTTGATAAGTTTTTTCAATGAGTACATACCTTGACAAGATTTTGAAGTAGTTCAAAATGGAACAGTCAAAGAAAGAGTTCTTGCCTGTGTTACAAGGTGTGAAATTGAGTAAGACTCAAAACCCGACCACGGCAGAAGATAGAAAGAGAATGAAAGTCATTCCCTATGCCTTGGCCATAGGTTCTATAAAGTATGCCATGCTGTGTACCAGATCTATTGTATACCCTACACTGAGTTTGGCAAGGGAGTACAATAGTGATCTAGGAGTAGATCACTGGACAGCGGTCAAAATTATCCTTAGTGGAATAAGGATATGTTTCTCAATTATGGAAGTGACAAAAGGTTCGTCGTAAAGGGTTACGTCGATGCAAGTTTTGACACCGATCTGGATGACTCTAAGTCTCGATCTAGATACATATTGAAAGTGGGAGCAATTAGCTAGAGTAGCTCCGTGCAGAGCATTGTAGACATAGAAAATTGCAAAATACATAACGGATCTGAATATGAAAGACCCGTTGACTAAGATTCTCTCACAAGCAAAACATGATCACACCTTAGTACTCTTTGGGTGTTAATCACATAGCGATGTGAACTAGATTACTGAATCTAGTAAACCCTTTGGGTGTTGGTCACATGGCGATGTGAACTATGGGTGTTAATCACATGATGATGTGAACTATCGATGTTAATCACATGGTGATGTGATCTAGATTATTGACTCTAGTGCAAGTGGGAGACTGAAGGAAATATGCCCTAGAGGCAATAATAAAGTTATTATTTATTTCCTTATATCATGATAAATGTTTATTATTCATGCTAGAATTGTATTAACAGGAAACATAATACATGTGTGAATATATAGACAAACAGAGTGTCACTAGTATGCCTCTACTAGACTAGCTTGTTAATTAAAGATGGTTATGTTTCCTAACCATAGACAAAGGAGTTGTCATTTGATTAACAAGGTCACATCATTGGTTGAATGATCTGATTGACATGACCCATTCCATTAGCTTAGCACCCGATCGCTTAGTATGTTGCTATTGCTTTTATCCATGACTTATGCATGTTCCTATAACTATGAGAATATGCAACTCCGTTTACCGGAGGAACACTTTGGTACTACCAAACGTCACAACGTAATCGGGTGATTATAAAGGAGTACTACAGGTGTCTCCAAAGGCAGATGTTGGGTTCGCGTATTTCGAGATTAGGATTTGTCACTCCGATTGTCGGAGAGGTATCTCTGGGCCCTCTCGGTAATACACATCACTAAGCCTTGCAAGCATTACAACTAATGAGTTAGCTGTGAGATGATGTATTACGGAACGAGTAAAGAGACTTGCCAAGAACGAGATTGAACTAGGTATTGGATACCGACGATCGAATCTCGGGCAAGTAACATACCGATGACAAAGGGAACAACGATGTTGTTATGCGGTCTGACCGATAAAGATCTTCGTAGAATATGTAGGAGCCAATATGGGCATCCAGGTCCCGCTATTGGTTATTGACCGGAGACGTGTCTCGGTCATGTCTACATTGTTCTCGAACCGTAGGGTCCGCACGCTTAAGGTTTCAAGGACGGTTATATTATGAGTTTATGAGTTTTGATGTACCGAAGGAGTTCGGAGTCCCGGATGAGATCGGGGACATGACGAGGAGTCTCGAAATGGTCGAGACGTAAAGATCGATATATTGGACGACTATATTCGGAGTTCGGAAAGGTTCCGAGTGATTCGGGTATTTTTCGGAGTACCGGAGAGTTACGGGAATTCGCCGGGGAGCATATGGGCCTTATTGGGCCATACGGGAATAGAGGAGAAAGGCCGAAAGGAAGGAGGCGCGCAGCCCCCCTCTGGTCCGAATTGGACAAGGGTTGCGGCCCCCTTTTCCTTCCTCCTCTCCCCCTCTTTCCCCCTCCAACAAGGAAAGGAGGGAGTCCTACTCCCGGTGGGAGTAGGACTCCCCTTGGCGCGCCTCCTCCTAGGCCGGCCGCCCCCTCCCCCTTGCTCCTTTATATACGGGGGCAGGGGGCACCCCATGACACAAGTTGATCCTTGAGATCGTTCGTTAGCCGTGTGCGGTGCCCCCCTCCATAATATTCCACCTCGGTCATATCGTAGCGGTGCTTAGGCGAAGCCCTGCGTCGGTAGAACATCAAGATCATCACCACGCCGTCGTCTTGACGGAACTCTCTCTCCCGGAGCTTTGCTGGATCGGAGCCTGAGGAGCGCCACCGAGCTGAACGTGTGCCAAGAACTCGAGGCGCGGAGTGACGGCGCTGGGATCGGTTGGATCGCGAGGAGAACGTACGACTACTTCCTCTACGTTGTGATCGCTTCCGCTTCGGTCTACGAGGGTACATAGACAACACTCTCCCCTCTCGTTGCTATGCATCACCATGATCTTGCGTGTGCGTAGGAATTTTTTTGAAATTACTACGTTCCCCAACAAGATAATCTTAGCGGGAGGAAAATACTTAGAGATAAAAGCATCTTTGCACTTGTTCCAAGAATCAATACTATTTTTAGGCAAAGATGAAAACCATGCTTTAGCACGATCTCTAAGCAAAAAAGGAAATAGCTTCAATTTAACGACATCATTATCGACATCTTTTTTCTTTTGCATATCACATAAATCAACGAATCTATTCAGATGAGTAGCGGCATCTTCACTAGGAAGGCCGGCGAATTGATCTTTCATAACAAGATTCAACAAAGCAGTATTGATTTCACAAGATTCAGTGTTGGCAAGAGGAGCAATCGGAGTGCTAAGGAAATCATTATTATTGGTATTGGTGAAGTCACACAATTTGGTAGCATCTTGAGCCATCGCGACGAACAAGCAAACTATCACACGAGCAAACAAACGGACGAGGAAAAAGGCAAAGGAAAAAGGAGGAGGAGATTGGGAAAGAGAGGGCAAATAAAACGGCAAGGGTGAAGTGGGGGAGAGGAAAACGAGAGGGAAATGGCAAATAATGTAATGCGAGAGATAGGGATTGTGATGGGTACTTGGTATGTTGACTTTTGCGTAGACCTCCCCGGCAACGGCGCCAGAAATGGCTCGTTGACGGGAGCTCAAATCTTGACTTGACTTGGCGTAAGCCTCCCCGGCAACGGCGCCAGAAATCCTTCTTGCTACGTCTTGAGCTTGCGTTGGTTTTCCCCGAAGAGGAGAGGATGATGCAGCACAGTAGCGTAAGTATTTCCCTCAGTTTTTGAGAACCAAGGTATCAATCCAGTAGGAGGCCACGCGCAAGTCCCTCGTACCTGCACAAAACGATAGCTACTCGCAACCAACGCGATTAGGGGTTGTCAATCCCTTCATGGTCACTTACGAGAGTGAGATCTGATAGAGATAATGTTTTTGGTATTTTTGGTATAAAGATGCAAAGTGAAAATTAAAGGCAAAGCAAGTATAAAGGTGATGGAGGTTGATATGATGAGAATAGACCCGGGGGCCATAGGTTTCACTAGTGGCTTCTCTCAAGAACATAGATATTCTACGGTGGGTGAACAAATTACTGTTGAGCAATTGACAGAATTGAGCATAGTTATGAGGTTATCTAGGTATGATCATGTATATAGGCATCACGTCCGAGACAAGTAGATCGAAACGATTCTGCATCTACTATTATTACTCCACTCATCGACCGCTATCCAGCATGCATATAGAGTATTAAGTTTAAAACAGAGTAACGCCTTAAGCAAGATGACATGATGTAGAGGAATAAATTCATGCAATATGATAAATACCCCATCTTGTTATCCTCGATGGCAACAATACAATACGTGCCTTGCAACCCTTTATGTCACTGGGTAAGGACACCGCAAGATTGAACCCAAAGCTAAACACTTCTCCCATTGCAAGAACTACCAATCTAGTTGGCCAAACCAAACGGATAATTCGAAGAGACTTGCAAAGATAACTCAATCATACATAAAAGAATTCAGAGAAGATTCAAATATTATTCGTAGATAAGCTGGATCATAAACCCACAATTCATCGGTCTCAACAAACACACCGCAAAAGAAGATTACATCGGATAGATCTCCACGAGAGAGGGGGAGAACATTGTATTGAGATCCAAAAAGAGAAGAAGCCATCTAGCTACTAGCTATGGACCCGAAGGTCTGAAGTAAACTACTCACACTTCATCGGAGGGGCTATGGTGTTGATGTAGAAGCCCTCCGTGGTGGATGCCCCCTCCGGCAGATCTCCGGAACAGGCCCCAAGATGGGATCTCGTGGATACAGGAAGGTACGGCGGTGGAAATAGGTTTTTGGCTCCTGTTCTGATCGTTTGGGGATACGTAGGTATATATAGGAGGAAGGAGTACGCGTCGATTGGAGCGTCGGGGGCCCAGGTAGGGGAGGCGCGCCAGGGGGCGCGCCCTCCACCCTCGTGACCGCCTCTGGCACTTCTTGGAGTAGGGTCCAAGTCTCCTGCATCACGTTCGGTGAGAAGATAACGTTCCCGAAGATTTCATTCCATTTGGACTCCGTTTGATATTCCGTTTCTTCGAAACACTGAAATAGGCAAAAAACAGCAATTCTGGGCTGGGCCTCCGGTTAATAGGTTAGTCCCAAAAGTAATATAAAAGTGGAAAATAAAGCCCAATATAGTCCAAAACAGTAGATAAAGTAGCATGGAGCAATCAAAAATTATAGATACGTTGGAGATGTATCAGGCATCCCCAAGCTTAATTCCTGCTCGTCCTCGAGTAGGTAAATGATAAAAAGAGAATTTTTGATGCGAAGTGATACTTTGGCATAATTTCAATGTAAATCTTCTTAATCATGGTATGGATATTCAGATCCGAAAGATTCAAGACAAAAGTTCATATTGACACAAAAATAATAATAATTCAAGCATACTAACAAAGCAATTATGTCTTCTCAAAATAACATGGCCAAAGAGAGTTATCCCTACAAAATCATACGGTCTGGCTATGCTCCATCTTCCCCACACAAAGTATTTAAATCATGCACAACCCCGATAACAAGCCAAGCAATTGTTTCATACTTAACATTTTCAAAACTTTTTCAATCTTCACGCAATACATGAGCGTGAGCCATGGATATAGCACTATATGTGGAATAGAACGGTGGTTGTGGAGAAGACAAAAAGAGGGAAGATAGTCTCACATCGACTAGGCGTATCAACGGGCTATGGAGATGCCCATCAATAGATATCAATGTGAGTGAGTAGGGATTGCCATGCAACGGATGCACTAGAGCTATAAGTATATGAAAGCTCTACAAAAGAAACTAAGTGGGTGTGCATCCAACTTGCTTGCTCACGAAGACCTAGGGCATTTTGAGGAAGCCCATCATTGGAATATACAAGCCAAGTTCTATAATGAAAATTTCCCACTAGTATATGAAAGTGACAAAATGAGAGACTCTCTATCATGAAGATCATGGTGCTACTTTGAAGCACAAGTGTGGTAAAAGGATAGTAACATTGTCCCTTCTCTCTTTTTCTCTCATTTTTTTATTTATTTGGGCCTTTTCTCTTTTTTTATGGCCTCTTTTTTTTATTTATTTTTATTTTATTTTTATTTTTCGTCCGGAGTCTCATCCCGACTTGTGGGGGAATCATAGTCTCCATCATCCTTTCCTCACTTGGGAAAATGTTCTAATAATGATGATCATCACACTTTTATTTTTCTTACAACTCAACAATTACAACTCGATACTTAGAACAAAATATGACTCTATATGAATGCCTCCGGCGGTGTACGGGATATGCAATGAAACATGAGTGACATGTATGAAATAATTATGAATGGTGGTTTTGCCACAAATACGATGTCAACTACATGATCATGCTAGCAATATGACAATGATGGAGCGTGTCATAATAAACGGAACGGTGGAAAGTTGCATGGAAATATATCTCGGAATGGCTATGGGAATGCCATGATAGGTAGGTATGGTGGCTGTTTTGAGGAAGGTATATGGTGGGTGTATGATACCGCTAAAAGTGCGCGGTGTTAGAGAGGCTAGCAATGGTGGAAGGATGGGAAAAAGTGCGTATAATCCATGGACTCAACATTAGTCATAAAGAACTCATATACTTATTGCAAAAATCTAGAAGTTATCAAAGCAAAGTATTACGCGCATGGTCCTAGGGGATAGATTGGTAGGAAAAGACCATCGTCATTCCCCCGACCGCCACTCATAAGGAAGACAATCAATAAATAAATCATGCTCCGAGTTCATCACATAACGGTTCACCATACGTGCATGCTACGGGAATCACAAACTTCAACACAAGTATTCTTTAAATTCACAACTACTCAACTAGCATGACTCTAATATCACCATCTTCATATCTCAAAACAATTATCAAGCATCAAACTTATCATAGTATTCAACGCACTCAAAAGAAAGTTTCACATATCTTGAATACCAAGTATATTAACATTAAGCAAATTACCATGCTATTAACGACTCTCAAAATAATCTAAGTGAAGCATGAGAGATCAAGTTTCTTTAAAACAAATCCACCACCGTGCTCTAAAAGATATAAGTGAAGCACTAGAGCAAAAATTATCAGCTCAAAAGATATAAGTGAAGCACTATGAGGAAAACTATCAAGATCAAAAGATATAAGTGAAGCACATAGAGTATTCTATCAAATTTCAATTCATGTATGGCTCTCTCAAAAGGTGTGTACAGCAAGGATGATTGTGGTAAACTAACAAGCAAAGACGCAAATAATACAAGACGCTCCAAGCAAAACACTTACCATGTGGTGAATAAAAATATAGCTCCAAGTAAATTACCGATGGAAGTGGACGAAAGAGGGGAAGCCTTCCGGGGCATCCCCAAGCTTTGACTTTTTGGTGTCCTTGGATTATCTTGGGGTGCCATGGGCATCCCCAATCTTAAGCTCTTGCCACTCCTTGTTCCATAATCCATCAAAAGAATTCACCCAAAACTTGAAAACTTCACAACACAAAACTCAATAGAAATCTCGTGAGCTCCGTTAGAAAAAGAAAACAAAAGACTACTTTAAGGTACTGTAATGAACTCATTCTTTATTTATATTGGTGTTAAACCTACTGTATTCCAACGTCTCTATGGATTATAAACTATTTTACTAGCCATAGATTCATCAAAATAAGCAAACAACACACATAAAACAGAATCTGTCAAAACAGAACAGTCTGTAGTAATCTGTAACTAACGCAAACTTCTGGAACCCAAAAACTTCTACCAAAATTATACGACCTGTACAATTTGTTTATTGATCATCAGCAATTAGAATCACTATTTTATCACGTTCTGGTGATTTTTAACAATTCGGGCACTGAGCGCAAAGATTCTGGAAATTACAGCAAGATCAAATAACTATCTCCCAAGAAGATCTAATAGGTTTAACTTGGCACAAACACTAATTAAAAGATAAAACCACATCTAAACAGAGGCTAGATGGATTATTTATTTCTAAACAGAAGCAAAAACAAAAAACTAAAAATAAAATTGGGTTGCCTCCCAACAAGCGCTATCGTTTAACGCCCCTAGCTAGGCATAAAAGCAAGGATAGATCTAGGTATTGCCATCTTTGGTAGGCAATCCATAAGTGGCTCTCATGATAGATTCATATGGTAATTTTATTTTCTTTCTAGGAAAGTGTTCCATGCCCTTCTTTAAGGGAAATTGGAATCTAATATTTCCTTCCTTCATATCAATAATTGCACCAATCGTTCTAAGGAAAGGTCTACCAAGAATAATAGGACATGAAGGATTGCAATCTATATCAAGAACGATAAAATATACGGGCACATAATTCCTATTTGCAACAATAATAACATCATTAATTCTTCCCATAGGCTTTTTAATAGTGGAATCCGCAAAATGCAAGTTTAGAGAGCAATCATTAGTATCACGGAAATCTAGCAAATCACATAAAGTTTTGGGGATAGTAGAGACACTAGCACCCAAATCACACAAAGCATGAAACTCATAATCTTTAATTTTAATTTTGATAGTAGGTTCCCACTCATCATGGAGTTTCCTAGGGATAGAAACTTTCAACTCAAGCTTTTCTTCATAAGATTGCATCAAGGCATCAACAATGTATTCGCTAAAGGCCTTATTTTGACTATAAGCATGAGGAGAATTTAGCACGGATTGCAATAAGGAAATACAATCAATTAAAGAGCAATTTTCATAATTAAATTCCTTGAGATCCAATATAGTGGGTTTAGCAATATCTAGATTTTTATTTCTTTCAATCCCATTTTTGTCAATTTCATCATCAAGATCTAAAACCTCAGAATTCTTAGAACGCCTTCTAGGTAAAGGAAGATCATATTCAGTTTCATCAAGATTCATATTGCAAATCAAAGATTTAATAGGGGACACATCAATAACTTTTAGATCTTCATCTTGATTTTCATAGGAATTGGAAGAACACGCTTTAATAAAGGCATCTTTGGAAGCACGCATCCTAGTGGTTCTTTCCTTGCACTCATCAATGGAAATTCTCATGGCTTTGAGAGACTCATTGATATCATGCTTAGGAGGAATAGATCTAAGCTTTAAAGAATCAATCTCAAGAGAAATTCTATCAATGTTCCGAGCCAAATCATCAACTTTAAGCAATTTCTCTTCAAGCAAAGCATTAAAATTCTTTTGTGAATTCATAAAATCTTTAACACTACACTCAAATTTAGAGGGCATCTTATTAAAATTTCCATAAGAGTTGTTGTAGGAATTTCCATAATTATTAGAAGGATTGCGAGGATAAGGCCTAGGATTAAAATTCCCTCTATACGCGTTGTTACCAAAATTATTCCTACCAACAAAATTCACATCCATAGATTCATTATTATTCTCAATCAAGGTAGACAAAGGCATGTCATTAGGATCAGAAGAAACACTCTTAGCAAATAATTTCATAAGTTCATCCATCTTTCCACTCAAAACATTGATTTCTTCTATAGCATGCACTTTTTTATTAGTAGATCTTTCAGTATGCCATTGAGAATAATTAACCATAATATTATCTAGGAGTTTAGTAGCATCTCCTAAAGTGATTTCCATAAAAGTGCCTCCCGTGGCTGAATCTAAAAGATTTCTAGAAGCAAAATTCAATCCAGCATAAATTTTTTGTATAATCATCCACAAGTTCAAACCATGAGTAGGATAATTACATATCATTAATTTCATTCTCTCCCAAGCTTGTGCAACATGTTCATGATCAAGTTGCTTAAAATTCATAATATCGTTCTAAGAGAGATAATCTTAGCGGGAGGAAAATACTTAGAGATAAAAGCATCTTTGCACTTGTTCCAAGAATCAATACTATTTTTAGGCAAAGATGAAAACCATGCTTTAGCACGATCTCTAAGCAAAAAGGAAATAGCTTCAATTTAACGACATCATTATCGACATCTTTTTCTTTTGCATATCACATAAATCAACGAATCTATTCAGATGAGTAGCGGCATCTTCACTAGGAAGGCCGTGAATTGATCTTTCATAACAAGATTCAACAAAGCAGTATTGATTTCACAAGATTCAGTGTTGGCAAGAGGAGCAATCGGAGTGCTAAGGAAATCATTATTATTGGTATTGGTGAAGTCACACAATTTGGTAGCATCTTGAGCCATCGCGACGAACAAGCAAACTATCACACGAGCAAACAAACGGACGAGGAAAATGGCAAAGGAAAAGGAGGAGGAGATTGGGAAAGAGAGGGCAAATAAACGGCAAGGGTGAAGTGGGGGAGAGGAAAACGAGAGGCAAATGGCAAATAATGTAATGCGAGAGATAGAGATTGTGATGGGTACTTGGTATGTTGACTTTTGCGTAGGCCTCCCCGGCAACGGCGCCAGAAATGGCTCGTTGACGGGAGCTCAAATCTTGACTTGACTTGGCGTAAGCCTCCCCGGCAACGGCGCGGAAATCCTTCTTGCTACGCCTCGAGCTTATGCGTTGGTTTTCCCGAAGAGGAGAGGATGATGCAGCACAAGATGGCGTAAGTATTTCCCTCAGTTTTGAGAACCAAGGTATCAATTCAAGAGGAGGCCACGCGCAAGTCCCTCGTACCTGCACAAAACGATAGCTACTCGCAACCAACGCGATTAGGGGTTGTCAATCCCTTCATGGTCACTTACGAGAGTGAGATCTGATAGAGATAATATTTTTGGTATTTTTGGTATAAAGATGCAAAGTGAAAATTAAAGGAAAAGCAAGTATAAAGGTGATGGATGTTGATATGATGAGAATAGACCCGGGGGCCATAGGTTTCACTAGTGGCTTCTCTCAAGAACATAGATATTCTACGGTGGGTGAACAAATTACTGTTGAGCAATTGACAGAATTGAGCATAGTTATGAGGTTATCTAGGTATGATCATGTATATAGGCATCACGTCCGAGACAAGTAGATCGAGACGATTCTGCATCTACTACTATTACTCCACTCATCGACCGCTATCCAGCATGCATCTAGAGTATTAAGTTTAAAACAGAGTAACGCCTTAAGCAAGATGACATGATGTAGAGGAATAAATTCATGCAATATGATAAATACCCCATCTTGTTATCCTCGATGGCAACAATACAATACGTGCCTTGCAACCCTTTCTGTCGCTGGGTAAGGACACCGCAAGATTGAACCCAAAGTTAAACACTTCTCCCATTGCAAGAACTACCAATCTAGTTGGCCAAACCAAACGGATAATTCGAAGAGACTTGCAAAGATAACTCAATCATACATAAAAGAATTCAGAGAAGATTCAAATATTATTCATAGATAAGCTGGATCATAAACCCACAATTCATCGATCTCAACTAACACACCGCAAAAGAAGATTACATCGAATAGATCTCCACGAGAGAGGGGGAGAACATTGTATTGAGATCCAAAAAGAGAGAAGAAGCCATCTAGCTACTAGCTATGGACCCGAAGGTCTGAAGTAAACTACTCACCACTACTAGGGAAAACCTTATACACAGAACTTTAGCAGCAGCGAGGGTCAAAAAGGCACGTTGGTGCTAACTAGCAGTAGCGCGCCTGGGCAAACCACGCTGCAGATAAAGTTCTAGCAGTACCGCGTGCTGCCCTAAACACGTTACTACTAAAATTCCCACGGCTTAGCCGATAGACTACACATAGTAGTAGCGACCTATAACGAACCGCGCTACCGCTACTTTCTTTGTAGCAGCGCGTTTTATATTAAACTCGCTGCTGCTAAAGGATATAAAATTAAATGGAAAGCAAATAGAAAGGTAATTGAAAATGAAAGAAATAGAATAAGGTGAAAGGAAAAAAATAAAATGTGAAGAAAACTAAATGAAAAAGGGGAAAAAAGAGAAAGGAGTAGCAGTAGTGTGTATCCCAGAAAGCGCTGTAGCTAATGTAGGAGTAGCGCTCTTCCTGGAACGTGCTACTGCTACTTCTGACTTAACCACGGGGTTCGTCCTTCCCCACGGCCACTTCCCCCAAATCCAACTGTCCACACTCTCGCCGCCGCCGTCGCCCGTCGGCCGCCGCGCGCTCTCCGCACACCCTCTACGCCGCCCCGACCCCAGATTCAACGCCGCCCCCGCCCCCGACCTCAACGCCGCCCCCGACCCCGACCTCGATGCCGCCATCCGCCGCGCGCCCGACCCCGACCTCGACGCCGCCTGCCCCTCCCTCGTCGCAGGCACCCGAGGTGAGCACGCCTGCTCCTCCCTCTCCACTACCTCTGCCTAGGGTTTTTTATATTTTAGTTGCATCAAATTAGTTAGGGTTCATGTAAGAGTGGAAAAAAATTGGATGCGGATGCGGCAAATGAGTTAGGGTTCATGTAAGGGTGGAAACAAATCAAATTTCTAAGATGAATCATAAAACGAGTAAAATTTGACCACTTATTTCACTTTATAGTTGGATAACTGGAATATCCGCTACCACTTTCCACCCCTATAGGTTCATCAAATTAGATGGTAATTAGGGCAGTAGTTCCTAGGTACTAATTAGTTAGTAAGAACTAGGTACTAATTAGGTATTAGAATATTTTTATTTATAGTAAGTTTATTTTTAGTAAGAACTAGTTGAATTAATAGAACTAGTTAGTAAGAACTTGTTGCTATTTTTAGTTAAAGAAATTTTTCCCAAGATCGACGTGGACGATGCCTATCCCGCATCCTTGCTGCCGAGTCGGCGGAGGGCGACACCTGCTTGACCAGATGGGCCATGTCGGGACTGGGCTCCGCCGGGTGGTACTGGAGGCGCTACCTACCGGGCGCAGGTTGGTGAGGAGCCAGCCTGTCGTTGACCCGAACCTTCTTTGGTGGAGGTCGCGTGGTCCAGTGACGGTCCAGAGGCTCGAGGACTCCGCGGAGGTGGTGCTTCACCGTGTCAGTGAGGAGGACGCGCACGTTCGTCGCTACTTGTTTGCGTTGGAGCACAGGTTCTCCAATACCTGGCAGGTTCTCCAGGGATCTCACCGAGCTATGATCCCGTGATGGTTCCTTCTCTGTGGTGTCCACCGCCTGCGCCGATACCGCCGTGTGCTAGGGTTTTAGTTGTATTAGTGATGTTATATGTATGACACTATTCGTGATGTATTAGTGATAATATTCGACGATGTACGGACGCATGAGATGATTTACTTTTGCTTATTGAATGCATGCTAATTTGAGTCCTATAAGATATTTTGAAATGTATATCTTGTGGTGCTCAATATCCAAGTGGCCGGTCATGTTTGCAGGTTACACCTCCGAGTGGCCTATGTTTTGCGGAGTGTTGATTCATTTCCGTTCCGGCAAATTTCAGGCGCCGATATGTCCTATTTTAGCAAAGGTCATGCCGGATTTTTCCGTGAATTTTGGCATGACTTGTGCCGAATATGTAGGAAATATCGAGTGCCCGGATTTGTGTGTTGAGTATCCTGGTAGTTGTCTTCGATCGATTTTCAATTAATGTTTTAACTATGAACATAGGAAATGTCCTGACCTAAAAAGGATTTTGGTATTTGCAAATACTGCGAAGACGCAGCACGGCTGTATGCGACGGAATCTTCCTAGATGATGATAGGCGCTTCAGCATCAAGCTGGACGAGAACTTCGAAGTGGATACAGTAAGTCATAACGTCAAGTCTTTTTTCGTAATTAAGCATGACATCTACTTCATTTGCTTCAACTTATATATTTTTTACTATTCTACTAGCGTATCCCCTGCCATGCAAGAGTTTTTGTATTGGATAAGATAGGTTTCAGTCATACTACGGAGGTAAAGAAAGTTTATTTGAAGACCAAGCATGGTTATATTTTCCATGCAAAATTATACAATTCAGATGACTACACCTATTTTGGATGCAAAACATGGCGAGCACTATGCAAGACTTATGCATTTGAGCCTGATATGGTTATCACCTTTGATATTCATCCGGAAGATGATACTGAAAGTAATACCGACATCTGGGTCGATGTGCAGACGCCTCCAGTTATACGATTATGTAAGTTTCTCAACCATATTTATGTCTTTGATATTGTTTATTCAAAAATAGTTGACAACTAATTTGTATTGTCGGCTTATTTCGGTGCAAGCAAACATGTCCAACGCTTGGTAGACAGGACCTACTACTGTCCCGAGGCTGAACTAAACTGTGAGGAGCTAAGTCATTATGTTTCATGGCTTGAGGATCTTGATACTGTCAAGACAAATTTTCTTCCTGGATTTAGAAATGTTAGTATCGAAAGCGCATGCGACCAATAGTGTTCGTAATGAACTATGGTCACATCTATTTAGGAAGGATGGTAAGATTTTTACTATTTGTCCTCAGTGCATCTTTTGCATACATTATTTTTGAAGCTAAACTTCATTGCTAAGTATGTTACCATACGATTTTCTTCAACAGGGACTCCCGATGAATGTTGTGCCTTATGGGATCGAGACTAAAGGTACAATGAGTATTATCAGCTTACGGCCAAGATATCCTACAGATTACTTTAGTGCATTCAAGATTAGCGACGTATGCTTAATAGTGCAAGAATGGACCAAATATGTGATGGGGGAGCGCAGAGAAGTACTAGGGGGCAGCAAACAGAGGCGCTACCCACGATTAGGAGACAGGTTCATCTGCATGCTCCAACTTGATCAAGGAGGAGAGCTACACATGTTTTATGTTGTTTTACCTAAGAGAGAGCAACAGGAGTGATTAGCTAGCTAGAAATGAGTTTCATGATGATGATGTGCTACACTATTACTATGATGATAAAATAGCTAGTGTTGGTGGTAATGACTATGATGATTATTATTAGCTAGTGTTAGTGGTGATTAAATAAATACTGTTGGTGGTAATGACCATGATGATGATTAAATATCTTGTGCTGGCGGATTAGATTCAAGTGGAGGCAACATGTGGTGCACATCGAAAGTACTACTAGTCCAAAATAGATCAAGTTTGGATTAGTAGTATACTTTTGACATGCACCACATATTGCCTCCACTTGAACCTAATCCACCTTCATTTGACACTGTTATGGACATAATGATGTAAACCTCATAACTGGTATTGTATCAATATTTGTACGATGGCGAATAAATAAACTAAAAATGAAAAAATGAAAAAAGAATACTAGTAGCGATGGAGAGAAAACACGCTGCCGGTAGTTACATTAGCGATGGCGTGGGAGTGAACAAGCGATGTAGCTATTCGTCCTAGCGATGGCGTGCTGAACGCAGCGTTCGCTAAGCGATAACTATGGCGCCTTATTAGTAGCGCACCTACCCGCGCTACTAGTGAGCACAAAACCAGCGCTACTGCTAGGGTTTTCCCTAGTAGTGCACACTTCATCGGAGGGGCTATGCTGTTGATGTAGAAGCCCTCCATGGTGGATGCCCCCTCCGGCGGAGCTCCGGAATAGGCCCCAAGATGGGATCTCGTGGATACAGGAAGGTACGGTGGTGGAATTAGGTTTTTGGCTCCTGTTCTGGTCGTTTGGGGATACGTAGGTATATATAGGAGGAAGGAGTACGTCGGTGGAGCGTCAGGGGGCCCACGAGGTAGAAGCGCGCCCTCCACCTCGTGACCGCCTCTGGCACTCCTTGGAGTAGGGTCCAAGTCTCCCGGATCACGTTCGGTGAGAAGATCACGTTTCCGAAGGTTTCATTCCGTTTGGACTCCGTTTGATATTCCGTTTCTTCGAAACACTGAAATAGGCAAAAAAACAGCAATTCTGGGTTGGGCCTCCGGTTAATAGGTTAGTCCCAAAAGTAATATAAAAGTGGAAAATAAAGCCCAATATAGTCCAAAACAGTAGATAAAGTAGCATGGAGCAATCAAAAATTATAGATACGTTGGAGACGTATCAGCATACTAATGGCGCATGTTGGTCTATAGTAATGGCGCACCAGTTGTGCGCCATTAGTATATAATACTAGTGGCGTGGTACTTGTGGCGCACCAGTAGTGCGCCATTAGTAGGCAAAACTGGTGCGCCACTAGTAGGCCTTTTCCTAGTAGTGTGCTGTTGACCAAAAGAGGAGTTGTGGGTATGCCCCACAGATTCAGGAGCTTATAAACTCCAAGATGGGCACTGGCACATATCTCTTGGACAAGAAACACCTGCCCATCTACCCTGATTTTGAGGACAACACTGTTGTGATGGATGACAATGAACCATCTTCTGTGCAAGCACAAGAGAAGAAGGAGAAGGCAAGGGCTGAGAAGGCTGCAAAGATGCCAACTGTTGAAGAGGCATCTCATATTCTTCTAAAGAGCAAGCAAGATCAGCTTGGCTACTTGATCGCCTCCACTCTGAGGATTGAGAAGGGCTTGGCCACCCTGACTCAAAACTAGGAGAGTTTGGAGAGAATCATGGAGCAGAAGTTTTATGCTCTTGATGTCAAAATTACTGAGATCCAAACCACAGTTGAGCAACTTCAGGAGGAAGTGGAGGAGAAGAAGGGAAAATCAACTATAGATGCTTTTGCTAGAGTGCCCAGAGGTCAGAGATCTGCTGCAGTGCCTGTTCCAGACACCAGAGCTACAGCATCAGCACCAGCAGCAACAGCTCCAATTCTACCTCCAGCACCTACTCCACCAGCTCCAGCTACATCATCTGAAGCCTTCATCATTGGAGTCATATCTACACCAACCCATGAAGACCAAGCCTGAGAGTCGTTTAGCACTATGCATTTTTTATGAACTTTTTGCTAACTTGTTGCCAAAGGGGGAGAAAATGTATAGATCATAGGCTTCGAGAGAGAGAGTGTTGCTTTTGGTCTCTCTTGTCTTTTTTGGTTGAACTTCGTACTTGCTCGTTTTCTTAATACTCTATGGTTGTGTGAGATACTTGGATGATCATGTGTTTGATCATATGCTACTTTAATGCTTGTGGATGACATTATCCTTTTATCCCTATATGAGCATTCACTTTGCTTGGTGATGAGTGCATGTATTTAATTATTTTCATTTTGAGCGCTCCACCAAGATGTATGTGACATGGAAGAGTAACCCATGATCCTAACTCATTGTGCATTTGCAGTCCAAAGCAAATTTTAAATAATGCACAAATTTAGGGGGAGCTCTTACTTTTCACATACTTCTCAAAGCGACAATGTTTTTCAATCTTATTATCATTTGTCGAAGCTTTGATCTATATGTTGTCATCAATTACCAAAAAGGGGGAGATTGAAAGTGCAACTATCCCTGGGTGGTTTTGGTTAGGGGTGGAATTCGAGCCGAGTCGAGCCAGCTTGACTCGACGCGCTAAAGCTCGTATCATTAACGAGCTAGTCGACTCGACTCGTTATTATAACGAGCTAAAATCCAAGATTGGCTCGACTCATATAACTCGCGAGCTGACTCGTTTAGCTTGTTAAGCTCGTTAAAGATATGTACATAAAACCTTACAAATACGATAAAAAGATTATCTGGGAATTTAAAATGTACATATATGGGCATGTACCCATGTGAATCTCCTGGTGGTTGGGCCTTGAGCTGGGACCATGGTTTTGGGTACCGGGCGGTAAATTCGGTTACCGCCCGGTTACTGCGTTTCCCGCTCCCCCACGAGAATCATGTATATCGAGCAAAAAAATTCAAACTTTTTGAATTTTTTGAATTTAAACTTCTATCGGCTTGTTAAATAAGGTATATCTCTTGCTGGAACACAAGGATACTCGCATCCCAGCGGTAGGGATCTCCAACCAGCCGAGGACTGCCAGCTGCACTTTTTCCTTTTAGGTTTTAGAAGCTGTAATTTCTAAAAAATATGGGCGTGCGAGGGTCGAACTCATGACCTGCATGTGCAGGGCATTGGAGCAGACCTCTTGCCACTGCGCTAGCACTAGTGTCAATTATTTTATGTGCTCAAGTCTTATCTATTCTTGTATTAAAAAATTTGAATTCAAATTTTGATTTTAAATTTCGCTCAAAAAATTTCCGGAATTTCGTGGTTACCGTGGTAAACGAGTTTACCGCCCCCCTAAAACCTTGGCTGGGACACAAGGTGTTTAGTGGTTGTTTTCTACTACCCCTAAAAACAATCATTTTTTACCGAGCCTAAAGAGTTACACGAGTACTCGTGAGATCGGCTCGTTTAACTTGGTCTATAAATGATCTTAAACTAAAGCTCGGCTCGACTCGTTATTGTTCGAGTTCGAGTCGATTCGACCTGAGTCACGAGCTACTCGTTTAGATCGCGAGCTTCGAGCTTTTTTTCCAGCCCTAGTTTTGGTAATTCCTAACAACATATATCTCATTGAGCTAATGCTACTTCAAGATGAATATTTCAGGAAAGCTCAATGATTGGCATGGCATGGATGAGAAAAGTGGATCCCTCAGAATGCTAAGGACAAAAGGATTGGCTCAAGCTCAAAGCAAAAGACTCTACATTTTCTATTTTAGTGATCCAAGATCACATTGAGTCTATAGGAAAAGCCAATACTATCAAGGAGGGATGAGGTGTTGCTTAATGGCTTTCTTGCTCTAAGTGCTTAGTGATATGCTCCAAAGCCCTCAACTACTTTCTCATATCCACATATGTCATAGCCACTGCCACAAACCCTAGGCAAATCGGTCTCACCGATAGGGATCTCGGTCTCACTGAGATGGGATTGTAATCTCTCTGTTTCCCTTCGTAATGTTTTGGCCAAACCGAGATGAGCGATCGATCCCACCAAGATTGCAATGCAAACTCTCTGTTTCCTTTTTGTAACATTTCGGTCTCACCGAGATGAGCGAATCGGTCCCACCGAGTTTTCCTGACCAACTCTCTGGTTAGCTTATTACCAAAATCGGTCTCACCGAGATTACATTATGCCCTAACCTAATCATATCTGTCCTACCGAGTTGCATGTCGGTCCCACCGAAAATCCTCACGGTCACATGAGTTGCTGAATCGGTCTGACCGAGTTTCTTTATTCGGTCACACCGAGATTGGTAAGTTGTGTGTAACGGTTAGATTTTGTGTGGAGGCTATATATACCCCTCCACCCACTCTTCATTCGTGGAGAGAGCCATCAGAATATGCCTACACTTCCAACATACATTTTCTGAGAGAGAACCACCTACACTTGTGTTGAGACCAAGATATTTCATTCCTACCATATGAATCTTGATCTCTAGCCTTCCCCAAGTTGCTTTCCACTCAAATCTTCTTTCCACCAAATCCAAATCCTGTGAGAGAGAGTTGAGTGTTGGGGAGACTATCATTTGAAGCACAAGAGCAAGGAGTTCATTATCAACACACCATTTGTTACTTCTTGGAGAGTGGTGTCTCCTAGATTGGCTAGGTGTCACTTGGGAGCCTCCGAAAAGATTGTGGAGTTGAACCAAGGAGTTTGTAAGGGCAAGGAGATCGCCTACTTCGTGAAGATCTACCCTAGTGAGGCAAGTCCTTCGCGGGCGACGGCCATGGTGGGATAGACAAACGTTGCTTCTTCGTGGACCCTTCATGGGTGGAGCCCTCCGTGGACTCGCGCAACCGTTACCCTTCGTGGGTTGAAGTCTCCATCAACATGGATGTATGATAGCACCACCTATCGGAACCAAGGGTAAAATATCTCCGTGTCAACATTGCGTTTGCTCCCCCAAACTCCTCCCCTTTACCTTCATATGCAATTGTTTTACATTCCGCTGCTATACTCTTAGAATTGCATGTGTAGGTTGCTTGCTTGACCTGTGCTAAGTTACTAAAATCTGCCAAGAACTAAAATTGGGAAAAGGCTAGATTTTTATTTGGTCAAGTAGTCTAATCACCCCCCCCCCCCCTCTAGACATACTTTCGATCCTATACTCCTTCTCCGCCTACTCCGGTGCGTCCGAGCAGCCCGCCTCCTCCTTCGCCTCATTAGCAACGGCGGAACACAGACGCCGCCGCTCTGGCTGCTTCGACGGGTCGGACCACTCCGCCTCCTTCTACTACTCGTCAACAGCAACGGAAGAGAGCCGCCGCCGCTCCGGCGTCTAGCAGTACAGCCAGAGGCGGGAGGCAATACAGATTCGGTCCATCTCTCAAGCCTGTAGAGAAGTTACCATACGAGATGACCATGGAGGAAAACGCGAAGATCGTTGAAGCCCAAGTGAAGGACTTCTTTGAAACGCGAAGAGCTATGAAACATCCACCTCTGGAGGAGAAAATAGATCCGGTGAAAGCGAAGCACACTATCAATGCCCTGAAGCGACCACCACCGCCTTCACCGAATAACAACCATCTCCGCTGTCTTAAAAAGACATTACAGGAAGCGCGCCGGTCAGGAAGTACTTCAAGTGACAAAAGGTTAAAAGAACGAAGATGTGGGAAAAAATTCCCTAGCTCGGAGAACAGGAGAACCAATCATTCCCCCCGCTCAAGGTGTCTAGCGATATCGTTGCAAATCAGTCGTTGATGTTGCCCGGTACTAATCCTGGTGATTACCTGCCCGACGATGTAGATTTTGATACAATGGAGGTGGACGAATTCAAATACCATTACGGGAAGCCTCTCGTCAAAGATGGAACTCTTGCTCTAACAACGATGATGCAAAGATTCCATGAATGGTACATGAAAACCTGCAGCGAGTCTGGAAAGGATGCTTTGTCGATGAGAATTAAAGAGGACCACGACTTCATTGGCTAAGAACTGTTAACTGTTGATTTCGATGAGTTTTTCCCATCCTACAATCAAAAGGCCCTCGACAAATCACTTGTGGCTTGCTACTGTCTGTAAGTACTACTTTCTGTAATTAAGTCTCTATATATATAGCTCAGCTCTTTCATTGCATGTATATATAATTATCCTCATTATATTATGAAGATTGAAGATTGTCAAATGCATAAAAGCACAAATCTATGACATTGGGTTCATTAACCCAAATGTCATACATGAATGGATGGTTCAAAAGAATGTCACAGAAACCGAGGACAGCTTGCTGCAATCGTTGCTCAAAGATCAAACCAAAGATAAAATACTCTTTCCTTACGATTTCAAGTGAGTGTTACTGTCTTGTGCATATTCGGTTTCCCTTATTACTCGAGGTTATAGTCGTGTAACTGATGAGTTGTGCATGCGTGTGTAGCTTCCACTTTATTCTCCTAGTGACTAAGCTTGAGAAGGGAGAAGTAACTGAGGGAGTCCTGGATTAGGGGGTATCCGGACAGCCGGACTATATACTTTGGCCGGACTGTTGGACTATGAAGATACAAGATTGAAGACTTCGTCCCTTCGGATGGGACTCTCCTTTGCATGGAAGGCAAGCTTGGATATTCGTATGTGTAGATTTTCTTCTCTGTAACCGACTCTGTGTAACCCTAGCCCCCTCCGGTGTCTATATAAACCGGAGGGTTTAGTCCGTAGGGAAAAAACATCATCAACAATCATAATCATAGGCTAGCTTCTAGGGTTTAGCCTCTACGATCTCATGGTAGATCAACTCTTGTAATACTCATATCATCAAGATCAATCAAGCAGGAAGTAGGGTATTACCTCCATCGAGAGGGCCCGAACCTGGGTAAACATCGTGTCCCCCGCCTCCTGTTACCATTAGCCTTAGACGCACAGTTCGGGACCCCCTGCCCGAGATCTGCGGTTTTGACACCGACATTGCTGCTTTCATTGAGAGTTCCACTATGTCATCGCCACAAGGCTTGATGGCTCCTTCAATCATCTACAACGATGCGGTCCAGGGTGAGGTTTTCCTCCCCGGACAGATCTTCGTATTCGGCAGCTTCGCACTGCGGGCCAACTCGCTTGGCCATCTGGAGCAGATCGATAGCTACGCCCCTGGTCATCGGATCAGGTTTGGAAGCTTGAACTATACGGCCGACTTCCGCGGAGACTTGATCTTCGACGGATTCGAGCCCATGGCAGGTACGCCGAACAGTCACGATGAGCATGACTTAGATCTGCCATCAGACGGTGTTCGGGAGATCGCGCCTGCGGCTGCCCCGGTTCTTAACCTGGAGCAGATCGTGCCATCCGAGGAAGGGTGGATGGACCCCGCCACGGAGGCCGCACACTCAGCAGTGATAGAGCCAAACACAGGCTTCACCTCCAATGAGTTCTGTGTCATCGGACCCTCGGACTCGTCTCCGGCTATAGGCTCCGAACCACGTGCATCCGTGCCCGACGAATCTGATTGGGCACCGGTCATGGAGTTCACCTCCGCGGATATCTTCCAGCACTCGTTGGGTGACGTGCTAAATTCATTGAGATCTCTCTCCCTGTCAGGAGACTCGCGGCTGAACTATGTCCGGCTTGAGTGGGAAGTGGAAGACAAAGAAATTCGTTTCCCACCCACCACCCACTTAATAGCCATTGTTGATAACGTAACCGACATGCTTGACTTCAACTCCGAAGACATCGACGGTATGGCCCGCAGCGGTACCAACGACCCAGGCACATCAGAAGTCAGGGACGGCAATGGAAAGTCACGACGCAATAAAAATAAGCATCGAAATAACAAGGACAGCCCAGACAACATAGCGGTCAACGCCGGATTAAGGGGCTCTCGACCCGGTCAACGGAAGAAGCCATTTGAAGGCACCAGAGATGGACCATCCAGCCTAAACAAGATTCTAGACAAATTATGTCAGATTCATGGCACCCCTGAAAAACCTGCAAATCACACCAACAGAGAATGCTGGGTCTTTAAGCAGGCCGGCAAACTAAACGGCGAACACAAGGGGAGGGAGACGCCAAGCGAAGAAGAGGACGAGCCTCGTCAGCCGAACACTGGGGGACAGAAGAAATTTCCATCAGAGGTCAAAACAGTGAACATGATTTACGCTGTAGAGCCCGTCGCCCCCAAATTCAACCCATGGTCGGCCTGCCCGATCTCTTTCGATCGCAGGGATCATCTGACTAGTATCCGGCATGGAGGTTCGGATGCCTTGGTGCTCAACCCAATAATTAACGGATACCATCTCACCCGAGTCCTTATGGACGGCGGCAGTAGTCTTAATCTAATATATCAGGACACTGTCCGCAAAATGGGGATAGACCCATCAAGAATTAGCCAAAGCAGTACTACCTTTAAGGGGGTATTACCAGGCACAGAGGCCCACTGTACGGGCTCTCTAACATTAGAGGTTGTATTCGGTTCTCCCGACAACTTTCGAAGCGAAGAACTAATCTTTGGCATAGCTCCATTCCGAAGCGGCTATCATGCACTACTCGGAAGAACGGCCTTCGGTCGTTTTAATGTAGTCCTGCATTATGCTTATCTTAAGCTCAAGATGCCCGGTCCACATGGCGTCGTCTCAATTAGCGAAATACAGGGTGTTGTCTACGTGCGAAAGAATATGCGGCGGCTCTAATAGCCGAACCAACTCCCCAACCCGAATAAATGATCGGTCGTCAAGACCACGGACGCGGCTAGACATGTCCGGCGCACCACTAGTTGTAGCAGCCCAGATAAACCTGAGCTTGGTTGGTAGACATGCCCCCACATGTGGTGCTAGGGGCTGCTCGCACGTATAAAGGCTCATAATTCGGCTTGATCCTATTAGTAAATTAATAGATTGCATTTTTATGGTTCATTGAGAATAACCAACTTTTCGCACGATCACCAGATTCTTTCACCTGTGTTTCCTTTTTCTTTATAGATGATCATCGTGCTACACCCTTCCAGGATACGGCACAACGGAGACAAAGGCGCAGACGTGCAGCAGGGCCTCGCTCAAAGGTTTCTTTTTAGATTAAGACCTTGCGTAGACCTTTTTTAATGTCTTGTTGAATCGCACCCTCCGAATAATTTACACAACCGAGTGGGTTAAGGCGTTATTGGCATTTCGTCATGCCAAGATTAATGCATGTACCTAGAAATTTAGGGTTCATTGTCGAGGGCATCACTCATCCCAGAATATGTTATAAAGTCCGAATACCTTAGGGAGTGTTCGGCGTCGCGAATTTGGCCTTATATGCATCAGCTCCGAATCATGTCTTTGGTCAAATGTTGGGTTTGCCCGGCTCCGGTGTTTTGACACCTTACGTTCCGCTCTATCGGCTAAGGTACCACCAGGAGAACTACTGCGATTGTGCCCCAGTTCATCTGGGCGAGCACCTCAGTAGAGAAAGCCGAAAACTGACTGTCATGATAAAGCGCGAGACTAGTCAACCACTCGATGACTCATTGGAATCTTCGGGATTCCTCCGCATTAACGAAGGACCGTTTCCCGGTCATGTACGCGCACCGTATTCGGATGAGCGCGGGCATGCCAGGGGCTATATAGTAGCCCCACCGTCAAACTCCTACGGCTAAGTGAAAGTGTTAAAGCAATATAGTCCGATTGCCTTGTTCGCCGCGCTATCACCTCCTCAAACAGACCAAGACGTTGGATCAAGTGTGATTATGCGCTTTACCGAACACCCCCGCATTATATGTGTGGGGGCTGAAGCCGACGACTGCAATCTTTCAGGTTATATACATATATACATAAACGGCCGCAAAGGAGGCACTTAATACTTTACAGGCAAAAGTATAAAAATAGCCTTTATAATCAAAATAGCATTGTTTTCACAATCAAGATACATGTCATTAGGACATGGTACTTTTTGAGCATTGAGCCTCTATCAAACGGGCACCTTCTAGGACTTCTTAAAAATAGTGCTCGGGCGAGTCCTGGCCTCCGGTCGGACCCCTGGTTGCAATGGCGGTGGCCTCCATCTCTGCCCAGTATGTCTTAACACGGGCAAGAGCCATCCGCGCACCCTCTATGCACGCCGACCTCTTCATAGCATCGATATGCGACACAGCACGAAGAAATCGTTGCACTAAACTAAAATAACTTTCCGTACTTGGTTCCTTCGGCCAAAGATGATCCACGACAGACCTCATGGCAAGCCCGGACAACCTATGGAGTTCGGCCCACTCGACCATTTGTTCATTCAATAGCAGCAGACGCTTGGGAGCACTGAACTGCGACCAGAACAATTTTTCCACCTCATGATCCTTTTGATCTTTGAAATACTCAGTCGCATCAGCAGCACTCTTTGCTAAGTCCAGGTATACGTCTGCAGCACTCCATAATTTATCCAGAGGGGCATACTTCGGATCGCCGAACTTCGTCCGTAATAGGAAGGGCTTCCTAGCCGTGATATCTCTGGCTTGGCGAAGCTCCTCCCGCGCCACTCTGATTCCAGAGCGCGCTTCCTTGGCTGCTTCTAAGGCCTTCTTCAAGTCAGCCGCTTTTGTCTGGTTGTCCCTTTCGAGGAGCTCATAGATGCTGGTGGCATTTTGCAGCTCAAGAGCCATGTTGGCTATTTTCTCTTCGCTCTGACGATGAGCAGCCTGTTCGGCCTTCAACTCTTCGGCTGCCTTCAGGGCAGCTGCATCACTTCTTCTGGCTTGCTCCTTGGCTCGGGCAAGTTCCGCCCACAGGGTCTCCACGGCAGCAGCTCCATCTACAATCAAAGCATATTATAGATACTAGCATTATGCTCCTCTTAATATTTGCTGAACACCCGAAAATACATACCATGTGCCTCGTCAAGCCGCTTGTTCACAAGCACGATGCCGGCGTCAGCCACGTCAAGTTGCCGCCTCAGTTCGGCAAAATCAGCAGTCCGGTCAACCGCCGGACCCTCAGCCGCCTGCACATGAAAGCAGTGCGGTCATTACCTGGGACTTTGATCCTCTGTTCGCCGCTAGTCAGCAATCAGAGTCTCGGGGGCTACTATCTACACAGAGCACACCTATCGTGTGCGGTACAGTCAAAAAACATATATTACTTTGCATACCTCAAAGCCCTGTAGCAGGCTTGTAAAAGCTTCATTTAACCCGCTCTTAGCGGATGAAATCCTCTCAATCACCGTACCCATTAGGGTACGATGTGCCTCTGAGATAGCCGCTTGCTCCAAAAGACCCATCAATGTGTCCGGTTGGGCACCGGACAATCCCGGGCTCTTTCTGTTACTCTCCTTGGGAGCCGGATACTCCGGACTTCGGGCGGCCGAAGAGTTACCTTCTGGCCTTTGTGGATCAGGAGAAATCCTCTGCGACGACACCTCAGGGTTGTCCGTCTCCGATGCGGGGAAGCAGGAGAAGGTGTCTCGCTCTCCATCATCTCCGGAAGAAGATCCCCCGAAGACGAACTTTGTTGAGGAGGGCTAGGAGCCGGACTGCAAAACATGTGTCCCGGTCGTTATTCTCAGAGAAGTAAAAAAGATATATTTGTCAAAGTGCCTTTGTTCACTTACGGCTCGGTTGATGGTTGGCCCCCTTGCGGGCGCCGTGCGGCAAGGATGCCCTCCGGGACGGGGCCCCCTGGCGAAGTTTTCTTCCCTCGCTTGGAAGCCTCTGTTTCCAAATCTTCAGGGGCGCCCCTTTTCTTCCCATGGGGAGAGGGGATTTTTGATTCACCTCTCCAATCATCCTCCTTTGCGGAGGTACCTATTCCCCCAGTTTGGATGTGTAGTGCATGAAGCCCGCTCTTGGCTTCCCTGCGCCTCCCTTCATCTTCTCCTGATGGCACTTGGTAGGGTGCACGCTCCAGCATCCTGGCTAAAACAGGATTCGGCGAGCCTTCAGGAAGAGGGGCCAAACACCTGATCCTCTCCGCCCTCCTTATCCAATCTTGGCCGAGGGTGGTTTATCAAAATGATGTTATAACAAACATAATAACGGTGTGTTCGGTCGCAGCGTTACTTACCTGGGTATCTGGACGGTTGCAGTTCAGACCCGCATCCTCGGTGGTGTCCGGACACTTTATTCGTGATCCGAAGAATAATTGATACATCCCTTCGAGCGTCATGCCGAAGAAGTGTTGATTAGTTCGCGGTCCTTCCGGGTTGAACTCCCACATATGGAGAGGGCGATGTTTGCACGGCGGGACCCGACGAACCAGCATTACCTGCATTACCTGGACGAGACTGATGTCCCTCCTAAGGAGGTCTCGGATGCGGCTTTGCAATGTCAGCACGTCATTAATTGGCCCCCAGTTCAGCCTTTTGTTGACCCATGATGCCAGTTGAGGCGGAGGGCCTGGGCGAAAGGCTGGGGTGGCCACCCACTTTGTACCTCGGGGGGCAGTGATGTAAAACCACCCCCGCTGCCATAATTCGGACACCTCCGGGAAGGAACCCTTCGGCCATGGGGCGTCGGCACCTTTGCTTATTATAGCGCCTTCGCACTCTGCATGTCGCCCCTCGATCATCTTTTTGGCTTCACATTGAAGGTCTTGAGCCATAAGCCGAAGTGTGGGGTAATGAGGAGGAAGGCCTCACACACGATGATAAACGACGAGATGTGAAGGATGGAATCTGGAGCTAGATCATGGAAATCCAGCCTGTAATAAAACATGAGCCCTCTTACAAAGGGATCAAGACTGAAGCCAAGCCCTCGAAGGAAGTGGGAAACAAACACGACACTCTCACTAGGTTCGGGAGTGGGGATAACCTGCCCTTGAGCAGGAAGCCGGAGGAAGATTTCGGCGGTCAGATACCTAGCCTCCCTAAGCTTTTTGATATCCTCCTCTGTCACAGAGGAGGCCATCCACCGGCCTTGAAGGTTGGATCCGGACATGATTGAAGGTCCAAAGCGCTTAGCCTGAGCCTTGGGTGTTGGAACTCGAGGTAAGGGAAGGGAAGGATTGGGCGTGGAAAGAAAAGGACAGGTCTGGACCTCTTCATAAAGGGGGAGAATATCAAGCGTCCTCCGCGTGACCGTTAGGAACTTGCCTAAAACCGTGGAGTTATATCAGTAACACGATTGGGTTACCCACGCCCGTATTGATGATAATCCCGCAATAAGGGGGACACGATCTCTGCTTCGACAAGACGTGCCAATAAAACCGCCTCGCGATACATGTTGTGGCAGGCTGGTTGAGGAAAACGGTTTGAATAATGACCGAGCCGCGGCGTGATGTCACGCTATGAAAAGTTGTCAGCAGATTAGATTTGTGAAATATTATTCTCTCTACGGTGGTATGTGGAATTTGTTTTGCAGAGCCGGACACGATCCTTGTGTTCAAAATCTTCTATGGACTATTCGAAGAAGGAAACCGCCTTGCAATGCCGAAGACAATCTGCGCGTCGGACTCATCGTCGTTGAAGCCTGGTTCAAGGGCTACTGAGGGAGTCCTGGATTAGGGGGTATCCGGACAGCCGGACTATATACTTTGGCCGAACTGTTGGACTATGAAGATACAAGATTGAAGACTTCGTCCCGTGTCCTGATGGGACTCTCCTTTGCGTGGAAGGCAAGCTTGGATATTCGGATGTGTAGATTTCCTTCTCTGTAACCGACTCTGTGTAACCCTAGCCCCTTCTGGTGTCTATATAAACTGGAGGGTTTAGTCCGTAGGGACAACATCATCAACAATCATAATCATAGGCTAGCTTCTAGGGTTTAGCCTCTACGATCTCGTGGTAGATCAACTCTTGTAATACTCATATCATCAAGATCAATCAAGCAGGAAGTAGGGTATTACCTCCATCGGGAGGGCCCGAACCTGGGTAAACATCGTGTCCCCCGCCTCCTGTTACCATTAGCCTTAGACGCACAGTTCGGGACCCCCTACCCGAGATCCGCCGATTTTGACACCGACAGTAACCGTCTTAGACTCGAGACGAAAAGATCCCGAGGACTAAGCGGACATGACTCGAATGCTCCAGAAGTAAGTTCAATCGATCATTATCGCACCATATCGGCAACTTTGTTCATTTCATGATATCTCTACTACCTAAAAGAACCGTAAGGTTCCGTCTCCTCTCTTACGTCGCTAAATTTCGTCCGACCTTCCAGTTCCGCTCACCCCTGCCCGCTTCGTCCGCTGGTTCTCTATTAAGTCGTGTTCTCTTTCCTTAATCGCCGCCGAAATCACCGGCCCGCGTTCCCAAAACCTGTCACGGGATGTCCTCGCTGCCAACTACGTCTGCTTCCAATCTACTCCGGCACCCCATCTCCCTCTCCCAAACCCCACGGTGGATTCAGATCCGACATTCGCGGCCAAGAAAAACGATGCTGAGGGGGAAGACCCTGGGCCATGCGATGGTAGCAAGTCCCACAGCCGCTTCCTGCCCAGCGGGAGGCGCCGTTATGGCTGCATAGGAGGAGGTTGCCGGGCAGGAGTGAGGATACTCCCATGGTATCCGGGGCCGCCGCTGATTCAGCCAGGGCGAGTAAGAGGGATGCAGGCCATGCCAGGGCGGCGCAGGAGGCAGCCGCAAAAAAAAAGGGCCGCGCTGGAGGCATCCGCCACCATACAACATGCATGGAGACAGGGCGGCGGCTGGAGCTGCAGCGGGCGCGGCCGTATGAGCTCGTCATCGGGAGGAGGGAGGCCACCGAGGGCATCTAGCCGGTGCTATCGCTCGCGCTAGGGCTCTTGTCGCGCTGCACAACTACAAGTGCAGGCACGTGTTTCTTTTTTTGATCGAGTACAGACAATTAGTAGCTCTCAGGCTATCCAGCGTAACAAGCCTGAATAAAAGGTACATGTTTCTTTCTCTCCACATAGAATAGATTTGGCTGTGTTTTGTCCAGTAATATCAATCTCCTGATTGCAAGAATCCGAGGATAGGTTGTCTGTGGAGAAGGCACGTCTTGGAGATAGATCTGGAGAGGCTGCTTACGACGAGGCAGTATTGTATGGTAATCCAGGTTGCTGCCTTGTAACATGTGGTATTCCATGAGCTGTCGATCGGTTGCAAAAATTGTCTTCCATGGACTGTGAGAAGTTGATTATCCTCTGTAGATGCTGCCGAGTTGGACATGCTGCACACATTTTAATGACATAGCAGATTTCCATTCCTGAAGATCATAGGTGCTTTGTGTCTTTAGTATTTTTTAGAAAAATAAGAAATATATAGTAGATGCAACTGCAAACCTAGGATTTAGTTCATGCCGTTTGTGGGTATGCCCAGGATAAGATGTTACTGGTCAAGAAGTATGTTGATTTTCACCGCTTTCTTATGGACACATGAGAACTTAATTTTTTTTCATTTCTTAAAGCTTGTATTTATTTCTTTTCCGAGAAATGTATGTGCATAAATTGATATATGGGAATTATCGTAGTTTAAGATGTGGGAATTATATATATTGCCGACTGTGTTCAACATTTTTTGAACAAACTTAATTTGCCCCGTGGCAACGCACGGGTAATCAGCTAGTCAAGTAATTATTTTCTTTGTCTGGCAGGGTTTGGAAAGAGTTCACCCTAATTTCTCCAGGACTGCCGACCAAGCTGACATTTAAACACCCGAAAGTAAGCACTACTACCTAGTTCCGCGCATCTCCCATTGATTCTAGCTAGTTTCATCAATACCATTTAGCATGCTTGCTTACCAGTTTGATTGACCTCTATTTCTCGTAAAGTGCTTGTGGCAGAAACAAGGAAATGATTTCTGTGGATACTACGTTTGCGAGTTCATCTACAACGAGATGACCAAGAATAAGCGGGGCTACTCTGAAAACAGTATGAAGTGCATAAGCAAAAAATATTCACAATTGTATTTTATTACAATCATTTGTGTTGAGTTTCATTCATGCACATGTATTGACCCTCTTCTTCGATTTAGATCCGGCAGCTACGGGATGAGCTCCTACCACATGATCGCATAAAAGCAATTCAAGAGGAATTGGGCGGGATTCTTTCTTGACCACGTCATCAATGAAGCCGGAGAATACCATATGGAACTTGATTTCAGATATTAGGGATTGTAATAGATCTTATATTGTATATATGTAGCTAGTAGTGTCGGATAGATATACGAGAACTTGTTGTTCGACCAATCTCTCGGAGAAGGAGACGTCGATCACTTCTCTCTGTATATGTTCATGACGATCTTCTGTACTTAATGGTTTCCTTCATTTTCTTACTAGCTACCATGTCGATTCCTCTCTATACGTATAGTACGTAGCATCGACCAAGCACGGAGATAAGAGAGGTCACTTCTCTCTATTAGCTAGCTAACACAATATATGAACCCCTAATTAAATTAACCCCCCAAAACCCCCAACCCTCCCCCTTCAAAAAAAACAAAAACCCCAGCTCCTGAGCCTTTGGCGTGTGGATGCCTTTAGGTCCCGGTTGGTGTTCCCAACCGGGACCAAAGGCCCTCCTGCTGGGGCTCGCCGTAGCGGCCACGTGAAGCCCCACCTGTCCCGGTTCGTGAGCGAACCGGGACTAAAGGTCATGGCACTACCAGAAACAGAAATTTTCCTGTGGGCTGGAAACCGACAGGAAAAGGGCGCAAACCGACAGGAATAATATTTCCTGTCGGCCAACCGTCAGGGAAATGCGACAGGGATAGCTTGACAGGGAAATTACTCTATGTCCGTCGGCCAGCCGACAAGCATTTTCCACGACGGCCATTCCCGACAGGAAAATACTTTTTATGCCAGCTTTAGGCTTGCCGGTTTATGGGTCATTGCTGTCGGTCACAACCGACAGGAATTTTCGTTCTATTTATTTGTGAGTTCAGGACCGACAGGAAAATACTTGCATTTCGCTGTGAGTAAATGCACGGCAGAGAGTACTACTGCATTTATTTGTGCGTTGGTCCCCGACAGGAATTAGCGTGCATTTCACTGTCGGTTCATGCCCGACGGGAATTAGTGCAACGCAGCGAGCACATTTACACTATATCTAATCATCAATAAAAACATAATTATTAGATACATCCATCAATTTTGCACATCCAAAGCATTAGAAGCAATCTACATAACAGTTCTCAGCTTACAAGGATAACCATCAGTTTTGCATATCCAAAGCATTACAAGCAAAGTACATCACAGTTCATCTAAAGTCTTGCAACTACCAAAATGCTACCTTGTTGCAAACACCACCTTTAGTTCTAAAGTCTTGCAACTAGCAAAATGTTGCTTTGTTGCCAACACCAACATTAGTTCTAAAGTCTGGCTCCAAGTCAACAAAAGGCACTACCAAGGTTACAACCACCATCTATGATTCTAGGTCTCAGTTTCACGAATGTTGGAACTAGTGTCGCCACCACCAGCACTAACGTTGTTGTCACTGGTATTCCCACTGGAGTTGTCGGCACCACCATTTGCACCCAGATCATCATCACCGGTGTTGTCATCGGTGACTTGGGGTCTCATATGAGATGAATTAGGTGTCCCCTACATCATAGCATTAATTTAGACACACCAGGAGAGCTTATGGAGTATTTTCTTTTAAAACAAAAATAGCAAAATAAGTAGTAGTTAACTGTACAATAAACTGGATATGTTCCTCAGTTGGTAAAGGAATTGTTGAGACTGAAAATATACAATATTCTAAGTATATATCTAGATATGAGGATGTACAGTCATGTAGCACAGGAATGACACAAAGGTTAAAATTATTTCTTTAAAATCTTCTCATGGACTGGATTGGCATTGTAGCTTAGGGTTGTGTGTCAGTTTAATATAATATAAAAAATTTAATGCTGAGCAGGCCTAGTACAAGAATAATTTGTGCTGATGGTTAAGAAAATCAGGTTTGCACATCATTAACTTGGCACAGAACCTCAAGAAAATCGGGTTTGCACAGCATTAACTTGGCACAACATTAAATGGATCCAACCATGCCGAGTGTGGGTTTGGGTGCACCATGGTCCAGAAAATCATGTGTGTATAGATATTTCAATGATTAAGATACGAAGCTTTAAGATATCAATGTTGCAATTGGGAAATGCAGTATGCCGAGAAGGCTATGTGCAAAAACTTACATGTGGTTGGAAACTCGCTCCTTGGTGTAGCTCCGTTGGTAGTTCTTTTCCCATCTCCTTAAAAAGGGCCTATGAAAAAAAATATGCATCATTAGAATAGCTAGTCTTTTCAATCACCAATCTGAAATATGTGGACAAATTTGAAAGTACCACTAGGATCCGTTCATGCATATCCACTTTATGTTGCAGGTTCTCATTATGTCGCTGCAGGTTCTTATTATGTCGCTTCAGCTCTTCATTTTCTTGAACAGTTCGTTGATGTGCTGCTGAAGTTGACGGCCTCAATTTCTTTTCTCTAGCTGTTGAGATAACATCAGCCTTCTTAATCGCCCCATCTGCTATTGCTAGTCGCCCATGGGGAATGCCACCTGATGATTCATATAATATTTTCCCATCCAACTCTCGCTGCTCCCAATCATCAGGATGTGCGGCTCTAGCCAAATCAGAGTAATCATCCTAGAAAACTAGCAATATTAACTTGTATAGATGCATGTAGAACAAGTACTTAGTGAAAAGAAGATAAGCAAGAACGTACAAAGCGTTTTTTTGCCTTCCCGCTGAGGGTCGTGCTGGTGCTACCACTGCCATCCCAATTCTTGAGTCCAGATTTCATTGCAGCATATGTATTCAGCGTGGTAGCCTTCTCAGGTCCATATTTCTCAGCCCTTCTAACAGTATTGTATCCTTTCTAAATGAATAGGCTTGGAATCTGAATTCATGATCTGGAGGTAGAAAGCGCCTATGACAATCAAACCAGCAAGGCTTCCGCCCGTATTGAAGAGTAAATGCTTTGGAATCACTCATGCATTCGGGGCATGCTAGCTTGCCATGGGTGCTCCACCCAGCGAACATACCAAATGCAGGAAAGTCGTGGACTGACCACAGAAATGCCGCTTTCATTGGGAAGTTTACCTTGTGATAAGCATCCCATGTTTCAACCCCGTCCCACAATTGCATCAGTTCATCAGCTAAAGGTTGCATTAGGACACTCAAATTTTTTCCAGGATGTTCAGGACCAGGGATAACAAGGCTAAGGAATATATACTCTGGTTTCAAGAGAATACCGGGTGGAAGGTTTAATGGAGCTATGAAAATAGGCCAGCAAGTATATGGAGCAGCATTCAACTTGTATGGTGTAAAACCATCACCAGCTATGACAAGACGGACATTTCTACGATCTTCTGCAAATTCTGGGAACTCCTTGTCAAACCCTTGCCAAGCTTCACCATCAATAGGGTGGACCATCTTATCAGAATTGGAACGACTATGCGACTGCATATGTTTTGCTATTTCCTCATGTGCATACAACCTCTGTAATCTATCTTTCAGAGGGAGATATCTCAACACTTTACGTGGGACTTTATTCTGGCCTTCCTCGTAGCGAGATGTACCGCAGATGTCACACTTCTCTTTATGCTCATTATCTTTATAGTACAACATGCAGTTATTTTTACAGACATCAATCTTGACATAAGGCATACCAAGGCCTTCTAAGAGTTTCTTAGATTGGTAGAAGTCCTTGGACAAGTTAGCACCCGGAGGCATAAGTTCATGGATGATTTGTAACACATCATCATATTCTGCAATTGACATATTATACTAAGATTTTAGTGCTAGCAAACGGGCTACTGCAGAAAGACGTGAGTGTGTTGTGTTCTCATGGACAATTTCATCAGCACTGCTAACCATCCTATAGAAAGCCTTGGCAGAGGAGGTTGGTTCTTCATCAATTGGTGGAGGACAGTTGCCACCTAGGTCAACTAACATATTGTCCATTCGGTCAATTTCATCGTGCCTCACACAATTTGTGGCAGAGGAAGATCCATCTTGGCTAGGAACATACTTCTCACCATGTTCTATCCATGTTTCATAGTTTTCCCTAAACCCGTATTTATACAAGTGTTTCTCTACCTCATCCCTGCCGGCGCTTATTATAATTACGACACTTGGCACATGGACACTTGATTTTACCACATTCGGCTACACCAGGACAAGAGAATGCATGGTCTAGAAATCGGTTGGTTTGTTCAAGCCATAAGTTAGAAGGTATTTGACCATACTGCCAACCACTATACATCCATGCACGATCTGCCATCTAACAAATTCTGTGTTGAAAGTGGAATATATCAGCTATTTGATTATTTAATCTCAACACATCATACTTAAGATGAGTTATTCAGCAGCAGCAATACATGTGTAGCAATTGGAATCAAATAGATGTACACATAAGATAAACATTTAAAGCTGAAAGTTAAATGCTTACCAAAGGCTTGCTGAAATAGTGAAAAAATGTGGAGTCACCAAGCTGGCTAACAAACTCCCAAAGTCCACTAGCAGATCCAAGATCTAATCCTATTATAGACAACATAGCAATTTAAGAGAATTATAATAAGGATGGTAGGAAATGAAAAAGAATTATGCTCAAACAACAATGGTAACAACAAAATGTTGAAACCTTTGGTAAGCATTATATTACAAAAAAACAAGATATGCAGTACTATACAATATCCATAACCAGAAAACAAGACATGCATAGGCTATATTTGAGAAATCAGTCAATTACTCAAGCATGCAGTAACTAAATACAATGGCAAGGAAGAAAAGGTAAAATAATGAAAGAACACGCTGCCTATCAACAAATCGAAATAATGAATCGGACTGGTCATTTCATTTTACTTCCCAAGTGAATTAGTACTAAATGTATCAGTGCTAAAGTTGGAAGCTTGTGATGTCAATCTGCTGTATTTCTTCAGAAAAGTTTTTTTTTACCTACATGACCAAACTAAGGCTATTTTGCAAAAATCTGCGATGTCAGTTGACACCACAAAGATGTGTGTAGCCTCACCACTGCTACTGGATTTCTGTCCTTGACAAATCTACTACTGATTTCTAGCAGTAGGATGTGAACCAGAGAGATCTACTAGCACAAGACAAGAGCATGTATAGTGGAGGAAGGGGGCAGAATGAATTACGTACCGAGTTAATAGCCAGCCAGTAGAGTGAAAACGCCCTGTGCTGGATCCAAGCGAGCCTCACCACTTCCTGAACTAAGGCAGAGGACGAGATGACTGAAAAAGGACACATACAAATCCAATGAGGAACATAAAGCACTTGCGTTTAGTGGATATGCACAAAGCCAGGGAAGTAAATTGAAAGCATTGGGCACCTTGATGGGGAACGGACGGCGGTTGGAGGACGATGGAGCTGCGGTGGCGGGACGGTGACGAAGGCGACTGGGACGAGGACGACGGTGGCGGCGGCTTGGACGAGGACGGCGACGGCGGCGGCTGGGACTTGGACGGAGACGGCGGCGGCTGGGACTGGGAGGGAGACGGCGGCGGCTGTGACTTGACGGGCGACCACGATCGACGACGGCGGGGCGGCGGGCGGCTGTGACGAGGACGGCGACGTTCGATGCTGAGGCTGCGGTTCAGTGGTTGGCGAGCCGAGGAATAGAGCGCAGGGGCGGGTGAGAGGTTCGGGGAGGCTAGGATTTGAGGAGGTGCAACCGGCGAGGGATTTGGGATACACCAGCGGCGGCGGCTAGGGATTTGGGATGCTCTCGCGCTCTCTGGAAAGAGCTCGGTGAAACTAGAGATAAGGGGATTTTCTTTTACCGTAGGCTTTGACCAGCGACGATGGGCTGAAAATTTGCTGAGCTGCGGGCAATTTGGCGCGCACATCAAATCTATGGCGCGAAATGGGCTAAGCCTGTGGACCGGCCGCGGACCGACAGCCATATTAATTTTCCTGTGAGTTCCTCAGCCAGGACACAGGATAACTGCTTTACTCCTGGCGTGCTGGTTTGGGCCGACAGTGCAAGCCCATTGTCCTGTGCGCTAGCGCGGGCCCGACAGGAAAACAATTAACACACAGTAAAATTTCAGTTTCTGGTAGTGTGGGCTTTAGTCCTGGGTCCAGAACTGGGATAAATGGGCCTCTGAAACCGGGACAAATGGGCCTTTTTCCATTAATAGGAGGGAGTACTACGTTTCCCAACACGCTGCTCATTGGTGAAGCTTGGATTCCCCACGAGCATGGTCGTGGCGGCCTGCGTTCGCCTGCTAGTTGGCGATCTGGCCCTCCGTGAGAGAGGAGTTGCAGGTTGTACGCTTCTCCTCTTGCAGCATCCGGAACACGGAGATCGACGGCGCCTACTCCTCCGCATGTGCTTCCATCATGACGATGTTGTAGTGCTCCTTTGCCTACTGCAAGGTTAACCCAACACCCAGTGTGAGCGACTGCTCCTCCTCCTCCTCTGCGTCCTCCATGTTCACCTAGTTCAGGCTCTCCTCCTCCGTAGAGCTAAGAGGCTCTCCCGCTGAAATGCAGCTGCATGCCAGGCACGCCATCCATCCACCAAGGTCGTGACTTCGTGGATGAAAAGGTCTTCCACCACACATGGTTGATCCCGGCCGTTGGTCGCAGAGGTCGAAGAAGGAAGAAGAGGTGGTGCGTCGGCGGAGGTCAGACGGAGGGAGATGGGGCTCAAAGGTGGTGCCAGTTTGTGTCGTGGCTGGCGATTTTTAAATAGTGGGCGCCCGGGCGGAGCGACGCCCCCTCGTTCGTAGTGCCAGCGTGAATGTTGGGCAGACGAACGGACAGTCAGCCTGCTTGAATGCGGTTGGTAGCCATCCCAACGTTGTCCGATCACGTCCGCTTTGAACCGGTATTAACCTAGCGCGGAGAGCAAGCGTACGCAGCGCGAGCAGTGGGCAGGAGCAGGCGTTTGGACCATCGCACCGTTGTGGTCAGCATGCATCAGTAAGGTCACATCCGCTTTGGACCGGCATGAATGCGGCACGAAGAGCGGAGTGACTGTTGGAGTGAAACGAGAGAGGGTATCATTTTGTCTGGGGGTGTGGAACGCTTACGCGGCTGCTGTCCGGACGCCTACAAACCTTCCTTAGTTTTGCTTCCGGATTGCGGAAATTCAGATGTGCAAACCGATCCGCGGATGTTTGATGCCGGACTTCACGGTCCGAACATTTGCGGACGATTTGATGCATAGAGTTGGACTTGCCCCAACAGCGACAGCAGCAGATCAGCTGCAAAACCAAAGGAAACCTAAGCTTAGAAAAACAGAGGAGGCGCCGTGCCAGACGAGGACAACAAAAAGCTTGCATGCAACTGATAGCTTTTAGAGGTAAGAGCAACTAGGTGTAAAATGATTTCAAGTAGTAGTAGAATTCATTCATGTGGCACAAGTACTTCGGTAGATTCAGACTCATGATGTTTTTTGCATGCAGTTTGGGGTTCAAGCTGGAGCAGCATGATGGTAAAACTCTTATTGACAGCATGCGTAGAGAGAGCGTGTCTTGGAATCTTGTGCGATGTTTTTGTGCACAGCAAAAAGAAGTTTCATGTCTTTGTCCGTATTATGGATGTATAAATGTTTCCATACAATAAAAAACAAAACAATAAGCAATTAAAACAAGTAACTGATTATTGCTGAGGCTCCACTAACTGTTGTATTATCACAATGCATAATAACCAAGTCCTCCCTCCGTTCCATATTCATATTAATTGACACTCAACAGGATGTATCTAATTTAGATAAACCATTTGAGTAATTGAAGAACAACTAATTAGACCGGCAAACAGTTACATCTATTTCTGGTGCATACCAAACCATACAAAGGAGTACAGATGCAATATGGATACCTACAGAACATTTCACTTCCCAAAGAGGACTGAAGATGCAACATGGATACCTACAGAACATTTCACTTCCCAAAGAGGACTGAAGATGTAACATGGATACCTACAGAACATTTCACTTCCCAAAGAGGACATTTCACTTTCCAAAGAGGACTGGAGATACAACATGGATACCTACAGAGCATTCAGTTGAAAGATGGATCCTTTATTCCCTGACTGCACATAGCTTGTTGGAATTCATGAAATAACTTGGGGAAGCTGTGGCAGATGATGGTCACCATCTGAACATAACTGAACTTCACAGCCCCTTCCTGAGTGACAGACCAGACCATAAGATGCTGACTGCAGTTTCTGACAAAAGCAAGGAGGCCAGCTGCACCAGTTAGATTGTCGCAGAAGTCCCTCGGTTGGGAAAGCACGTCATTAAGATGTTCATTATCCTCGACACGCTCACGCCAATTGGCCCCAGTTTCCGTGTCCCCGCACCGCACAGCGCTGAGGATAGCATTCTTCTTGTCTGACCATGCTGTCATCTCATCCATCACAGCTTGATGCTCCGTTGCAGCGACATCATATACAGCACAAAGCTGCTGATACTGCTTTTCGAAAACTGTAAAGCCTCTGTCTATCTCTGTTTTGAGAAAATCTCTTGCTTCCCTCAGTTTACCTCTTTTTGCACCAAGCTGGCGCTTCAGTTCCTGAAGTCTTTTCAGCTTTAGCAGAATTTGTTGCATCTCTCCGTATAGGTATATGAACTGCTGCAATTTAGCTACTGGGGCCAGCAAACACATATGGTTCCTGATGAGATAAGGACTGCCGAAAGGATCGGATTTTAGCAGTCCCAGCCAATGGTTTAAGTCTTCCGGAAGTTTGTACCCATGCAACAGTTCCTCCACGCTTTCAGCGATGGAGCGGCAGTCCTCTTTGCCGCGCTGCTCCTTGTACTTCTTGAAGTCCTTTTCCTTGATTTTCCGAAACTTGATTTGCTTGGTGGCTGGTATCCAGACAAGGTTCATGAAATCAAAGTTGCCGTCGAGGCTCTTTCTTGCACCTTTCAAGCGGAAGATTAGGTTTTTCAAAGCGATCAGCAGGTGCCTTAACTTAGGCGTTGCTTCCACAGCAACAGCCACTCCAGTCAGCTTGTTCTGCCCAGGGACAGGAACCTTCTCAAGCAGCTCCGATCTCCTAATTTCCGACAAGGGCCTGCAGCCACTCTTCTCAGGTTCTTGCAGCATCAGATGAAAATAATTGCTCTTGGGTTTCTTCTCTTTTCTTTTCTTCCCCTGTAGATTAGCATTAAAAGTGTCAGTTTAGGAACACATAAATCTAAGGCAACATTTGACAATAATAAGAGCTGACATGCAATAAGATTAGCAGCGCAGGGAGACTGTTACACCACAGTATGCGTATAGAGCAGAAAATAAGGAGCGAGCTGTGTTTGAGGCGACCCGCCAGAATTAATCAACTACCAACCTGCAACAACCATACTATGAAGTTGGAGGTTTTCAAGGTGGGAATCCTGGCACTGAGCCCCTTACTACCAGGCTGAACCCCATCATTATAATCCCCAGATGCCGCAGTCTGGGTCGTATATGTATGCTCAGCAGCATACCCAAGAAGGTCAATTTATGGGGCATCATCCTCCTCATCAGGGAGGACAGAATCCATAATGAACGCCAACAGTACTACTCCCCCTCCAGGACCTCTATAGTTCGAAGGACCCTAATGAAACAAAGACGCATACCATATGACCGAGGTGCTAGTCTAGAAAAGAGTCAACCAAGAAAAGGAGATATCAAGTCGCAAAGGCACCCAAGTTTGAGTTTACTAGGTTTGAAAGCAGTGACCTCATGGGATGGCTCAGAACAACTGAGAACTGTTTTTGCCAAAGACACATACCATATGTTTCAGAAGAAGCTAATATTCTTAAACTGAGAGATATCAACACCTTGTTAATATTCTATTCTAGGATTGTGCGGCAGACACACACAACAACTCAAAATCGTGAATTCCATCAACTTGCGTGAGCATGAAGAAGGAACAGCAATGGCCACTAGTGAGTGGTTGAAAGCACAGTTGGCCATTCAGAAACAGTTATCCTTCATGGTCGTACTGAATGTACCGAGCATAGTAAATCATAATAGCAGCACAATGAAAAAGAAAAAAATAACACCAACGCAGTGGAGACTTTGGCTAAAATGGAAAAATATATATATAATTAAAATAAGGTATTCATCAGATTTTTTTTCCTTCCACTTTAACAGCCAAGTGGCAAATAGAAGCAAGTTCGAAGAAACGGAAGGAAATTTAAAAAGAACCATCGCGTTTTGTCTGTAAGCCAAATGACGGAAATATAAACAATAGTGGGGTCTTCTTATTTACATTACCGTGACTATGAACTTCCCAAAATTTACAGTACAGTACCAACAATGGCACATTCAGTACCTAACTTCAAATTAGTCGCTGCTACCCTGTCCCTCCTAGAGTCTGATTGGCACATAGAAATTGACAATAATACTCCCTCCGTCCCAAAAATAAATGTCTCGACTTTGTACTAACTCTAGTACAAAGTTGTAGACACTTATTCTAGGGCGGAGGGAGTAATTAGTAAGAGATGATCATATTATGGCTCATATTAAGATATTCAGCCACTTGTGCCGGATGAATCAAATCGGAAGCAGATGCACAGGTAAGATTGTGCAATTGATAATTCAGCATGATATAATAATCAGTAGCATACCAATCTGGAGCCCTCAGAGCGCTGATTGCGTTCTTCTTCAAGGGTGTCGTCAGGGGTTGGACGCCGAGGTGTTCGCTGTTCAGGTGAGGAAGGGGCGCGGGGCGTTCTCCGCCTTGTCCTTGATGCTGACGATGACGGCGACCAGGAATCATGCCCATGTCTACCCATAGTGAAAGGCAACCTGTCCAATCCAAGGGAGGGACTGTTCAATCCAGGAGCAGTAGCAGAAATGTAAGCCCCGGGCCAAGCACAATATACAGCCATATCAAGCAGGACGAGGATGGAAGAATACCTTGATTGCTAGTTGCTGGAGCAGGCGAGGTGGGCGGTGCAGAGGAGGCGGCCCGTGAAACCGTGGTGGACGACGACCTGCAGTACACAGACAAGATCAAGACTAGGAGGTGGTGGTGCCGCGTCGGCGCGATTTCTGGGGCGGCGGCATCGTGAGGTAGAGTGGACAAAGGGGAGGGATCGGGAGCGGGAGCGTACCTGCGGAGGTCGGCCGAGATCCGCCGCGCGGCGGCAGCGGCGGCGGTCGAGGAACCCTAGCCCGGGTGCGGGTGCGGGCGCGGGGCAGAGAGAGGAAGAAGACGTCGTCGGGCCTCCTTCTCCGTCACGGACGCGGCAGCGGCGGCCGAGGAACTCCAGCTCGGGTGCGGGTGCGGGGCAGAGAGAGAAGAAGACCTCGTCGGGCCTCCTCCGTCACGGCGGCGGCGGCGGCGGCGGCGGCCGAGGACCCTAGCGCGGGCGCGGGGTAGAGGGAGAGGAAGAAGCCCTCGTCGCGCCTCCTTCTCCGTCACCACCGGCTTCTCTCCGTCGCTGCCCCCGCGGCGTCCGGCCGTCGCGGGTGACTGTCTAGGGTTTTGCTCTCCAGAACGCGGAGACGATGCTGTGCCGGGGATTTGTTTCTTGTTTTTCCGGAGGGGAGTGCGGCCCGGCCCATTAACGAGAGAGACTGTATCGACTTGTTTTTTTTTTTAGTACAGAGACTGTATCGACTTGGATCTGCGGCACTATTTGTTTTCTTCCGTAATTTGTTTTCCATTTTCCAACTCCTTCTCTTATTAGCTACTCCCTCCGTTCACTTTTGTAACTTGTTTCAGACAACTCGAAATAGGCTATTTTGCACATTGTCTGAAATGTCTTCAAGGTCTTATAAAAGTGAACAGAGGGAGTAATTTTTTTCAAAGCAAACAGACGATCTTGCTATTATACCTGGTATGCCTCGGGTTGGTGTTTTTAACCGATCGCTGATGCTCGATTTTATTTTTTTGTCTATGATAATCATTGATGTGTTCCTGACATAATATTAACCTTCTCTCTAAACCTTTGGCAATCGGAATTTAGGCTTCACAAAAATATTTTCCTCTTTTTTGAGCAATGGAACCAAGAGGTAGCTTGTATTACTTTCTTGCTAGTTGACTTTTGCATGCTTGCATGATGAACATGGATATCACTTTTGGGGTTTGGTTCAATGTATGCTTTAGAGTTGGTAGCAGTGAGCTTTTGGTAGTCAACCTTCTTACTCAGGGATTTGGAGACTTGGATCAGCGTGACTTTTTTTTCCTTGTATTTTGATTTGTTTCCTTTTTCCAACTCCTCTTATCATGATGATGACCACTAAACAAACTGTTTTGACGTTGGTGGCTAAATTACTCCATTGCGGTGCTAAAGAAATTCCTTCTTTCAAAGCCAACAACCCAGCTTCCAATATATCTCTCCATGAGTAAAGGTGCCTACATGATTTAAAGATGATTGATCCAGCGTGATCTCTAAGGATCATACCTGCTCCTGCATTTGACTGTCACACCTATCCATCAGCTGTGTTTTACTTTACCCTTCCAGTAGCTGGTTTTGACCATGATCCAACGTGAAGTTTGCGACATGGCCCGGAAAAATAACTTTATTTCCAATTCATAATTGTTTGATGCGTTGTTTTTCTTTTTCCAATCCATATTCCAAAATATGTGTTTGCTGAGTTGCGTGCATGACTGGAATCGCGCAACATTCTGGGGGTACTTGGCAAAGCTTAATAAAAATGTGAAGGGTGAACTGAAGGTGTGCTATTTTGAGAGCTTCGGTTGAAGGGAATGAGTGTTGTGTTTTGAGCTCTCATGGCCGCGTTAATTGGCTCTCTCATGGAGATAGGATACATGTTTTTTCCACTCCTTCACCGCAGAAAGAAAACAATAATATGAATACAGTTAAGAAGTTGAAGCGGGAGGATGGTTCTGTGGTGGAAGGGGAGGAGGGCTTGAAGGCCACTCTCTTTGTCCTTGTTTACCCACATGCTAAGTAATGCGTAACATAATTTGCTCTAATTTTTCTACCGTGCGGGGTGACGGCGTAAATGAATGACTTTCTTGTTGCGGAGGAATTAAAGGATGCCCTTGATTGCATTGAAGATCTTGATGAACCAGAGGCTGATGGCACACCAACACTAATTTACAAGAAACACCGGGCCTTGGTTGGACAGAAAGTTTTGCATGTGTTGTGAGGTGGCGGTATGCCTGACGAATGGAACGACGCCATTGTGGTAGTGATCCTTCAGGTTCAGAATGCAGAAAAAGTTGAAAGACTTACGCCCAAGTAGCCTTTGCAACATTGTGTACAAACTTGTGGCCAAGGTGGTCATCAATCGGCTAAACTGCATTTTGGGGGACATCATATCGCCCAACCGAAGCACTTTTGTGTCCGGCATGTTGATCTTGGACATTATGATTTTGGCATACGAGATGTCTCATCTCTTGAAAAAGAAAAGAAAGGGCGGTGAGTGCTACACAACTCTGAAATTGGGCATGCGTAAAGCGAGTACGTCTGGGTGGAATGGGGTTTCCTTGAAAGAGTGATGTTGCAGCTAGGTTTTAGAGCTAGATTGTGGATTTGATAAGGAAGTGCATGAGAAGTGTCATATAGGTTCAAGATTAGTGGGAGTACAAGGATCCAATTACTCGGAGAGGGTTATGCCAGGGTGATTCCATCTCATCGTACATATTCCTCCTTTGTGCGGAAGGTTTCACGGCGTTGTTGCATTACGCCAAAGAAGCATGAAGGTTGTGTGGGATCAGAGTGGTGCCCATTGCCCTGATACTTAATCATCTCTGCTCTAGGGATAACTCTTTACTCATGTTCGAAGCAACGGTTGAGGGCGGTACAAAGATCAACCTAATACTTGATGTGTATGATGCTAGCCCAGCTCACGTGATTAATAGGGATAAATCATCCATATTACTTAGTAATAACACACCTCGGCCCCAAAAGGATGATATGATACCTGTTTTGGGCTAACACTCAAAACAGTCCTATGGGAAGTACCTTGGATTGCCCAAATATATTGGCTTTGTTGGAAATATGCCCTAGAGGCAATAATATTGTATCTTCAGGCGCTGAGGAGGAGGACTCGCCTCGCGGGTCTCTTCGGCCGATGGTTGAATGGTCAACCATTTGACTTTCGTAAGAAAAAATCTTCAAAAATTAAAATAATAAAAATACAGAAAATTAAAAAATAATTGTTTAAAAAAATCATAGATTTGCAAAACATTTCATGAATATGAAAAGCTTCAAATTTTTCAAAAGATTACGATTTTGAAAAAACGATGGATTTGAAAAAACTTCGTGGATTCAAAAGTTCACGCATATGAAAATGTCCATGGATTTGAAAAAAGTTAGCGGATTTGAAAGTTCACATATTTTAGAAAAACCACGAGTTTTAAAAAAGCTTAATGAATTTGAAAAACACTCATGAATGTTAAACAGTTCACGCACTCGAAAAAGGTTTGTGAACTTGAAAATTTTCACGAATTTGAAAAGAGTTCATGAGTTTGAAACAATATTCATGAAGTTATTAAAATGTTCACAAATTTGGAAAAAAATCATGAATCCGAAAAATAACGAATTTAAGAAAAAAAATCATAAATTAGGAAAAAAATCACAAATTTGGAAAAAGTTCATGAATTGGAAAAAGGTTCATGAATTTAACAAAGAAAATGAATTTGAAAAAAGTTTATGGATTGCAAAAAGTTCATGCATTTTTGAAAAATCAAGTACAAAAATGAAAATTAATAACCAAAACATAAACAAAAAAAGAAATGAAAATACGAAGAAGGAAAATAAATAAAAAGGAAAAAACCGAGCAACAACCAGAAAACCGAAACACATAAAAAACGGTTGGGAAGCTTATCACAAAACTGAAGGGGCTTCTGAAAAAGCAAACACGTGAAACTCTTATATAGGCTGCCCGTTAGGATCGATGTTAGCGCGGGGAGGGGGTGGTTGTAAATAACCCTCTATTTGCCGCTTAAGGTGGCAAATAGGGTTTACCACAATAGGTTATGTTTCTGTTGGGGAACGTAGCATGCAATTTCAAAAAAAATCTTACGCATGCAAGATCTATTTAGGAGATGCATAGCAAAGAAAGGGGGAGAGTGTGTCTACGTACCCTCGTAGAGCGAAAGCGAAAGCGTTTAGCAACGGGGTTGATGTAGTCGAACTTCTTATCGTTCCGACCGATCAAGTACCGAACGTAAGACACCTCCGAGTTCTGCACACGTTCAGCTCGTTGACGTCCCTCGAACTCTTGATCCAGCAGAGTGTTGAGGAAGTAGATGAGTTCCGTCAGCATGCGGCGTGGTGGCGGTGATGGGTGAAGTTATCCACGCAAGGCTTCGCCTAAGCACTACGAGAAATGACCGAAGGCGTAAACTATGGAGTGGGGCGCCGCACAGGGCTAACAATTGTTGGTGTGTGTTCTAGGCGCTCCCTTTCAATGTATATATAGTTCGGAGGGGGAGGGGAGCAGCCTTGGGGCGCCCAAGTAGGAGGAATCCTACTTGGGCCCCTAGTCCAATTCGGCCTCCCCCCTTCCTTCTTTTTGCCGGAGAGAAAAGGGAACAGGCAAGGAGAGAAGGAAGGGGGGCGAACCCGTTCTACTCCTTCTCCAATTCGGCCACATGCCTAAGGGGGGCGCGTCACCCCTTGTGGGCTGGTGTACTCCCCTCTTATGGTCCATATGGCCCATATCTTCCCCAGGGGTTTCGTAACCCCCCTAGTACTTCGATAAATACCCGATAATATCCGGAACACTTCCAGTGTCCGAATACTATCATTCTATATATCAATCTTTACCTCTCGACCATTTCAAGACTACTCGTCATGTCCGTGATCTCATTCGTAACCCTAAAAAAAGTTTTGTTGCTGGCAATGTTGGGTGACGATCATACATCACAACATTTGTTGCAACTGTTGGAGACTCAGAATCCTATAACTGGCAATGTTGGGTGCTGGAACGATTTTTAGGTGCTGAAACAACGGTGTTTTTGTTGCTGGAACAAACGTCTAAAGGTGCTTCAACTGCTCATGATCCTACGGGAAAATGAGCTTGGGGACATATCTCAACCTAATCCATGCTCATCAAAATAGTGTGCCGTACCGATTTTGCGATCAAATTTTCGAAACAGATGATTTTTTTTTTGAAAACCTGTTTTTAAGTTAGTGAACTTTTTCTGAAAACCTGTTTTAAAGTTAATGAACATCTTTTGAAAACACGAACATCAATTGAAATTTTGAAATTTTTTTAAAACAAGCATTTTTTTAATTCCATGTTTTTTGGAATTTCCAATATTTCTTGAAATTGTAATTTTTTTTGAAAATTCTGAACTCATTTTTTTGAAAAAAATAATATTTTTTAAAATTCATTATATTTTTCAAAACATAGAATAAATTGAAATTAAAAATATTTTCGAACATTTTTTCAAAAAAACTGAACAATTGTTTACATCCTTAAAAGCATGCAGAAATGTTGGAAACCATAAAAAATTTAAATTTTCGACTATTTTTTAATATTGAATAAATTTTGAATTATAATCATTTTATATGATTTTGATTTTTTTATTTGTAAACTTACTAAAAAAGAAAAAAAGAAAAATAAAAGAATGAATAATAAAATTTTAAAAACAAAGAAACCAATGAAAGGGAAAAACCCAATTTTGAAACCTCGTAGAAACCTTTTTTGCGAGAATTTTTTTGATCTATTCAACTGTCAAGATAGTACAAAGAACACTAGCAATAAAATTTACATCCAGGTCCGTAGACTACCTAGCGATGATTATAAGCACTAGAGCGAGCTGAAGGCGCGTCTCGTCGTCGTCCCTCACTCGCCGAAACCGGGCAAACATTATTGTAGTAGATAGTCGGGAAGTCGTCGTGCTAAGACCGCATAGGACTAGCACTCCAGAACAGCAACCGGCGCCGATGAAGAGAAGCGTAGATCGAAAGGATCCAACCTACAGACACAGACGTAGACGAACGAAGACCGGATCCAGCCGGGTCCGCCGAAGACAAACGCCAAACGGATCCCGACGATATCCGTCGGAGATAAACCTTCACACGTCTTCCGATGATGCTTGAAACATCAACGTGATGGGGCTAGGCGGGAAGGACCATATTCCATCTTTAAGAAGTCGCAGCCGCTTCATCTTCTTAAGCATGTCACAAATCCTAACAAAACTCTGAAAAGCACCTAAACATGGAGCCACCCCCCCCCCCCCCCCCCCCCCTCGGGCAAGTGTGAGATCCACCGCGCCTCCATGGTAGAGGAGACGAGGCAGACCGACGACGGCGCCGGTAAGAAGCAAGCTAACCCTAGATGAGAGTTCGCACGAGGGCGAGGGTGAAAGCTCCAAGATATCTGTAACCTTGTAGAAACCTGTAAATTGTCCGGCAGAGTTTGATTGCTCGCTTGGTTCGCTATGTGCCGAACAACAGCCAAACAACCAGTGGCGGAGCTACGTGCAAGCAAAACCAGGCCGTGGGCCACCCAGCTTTGCTGCAAAACGAGTAGGCCTAAGGGTTAATTAATCTAGGCAATGTTTGCAAGGAAATTTTGGCAGTCTTTAGCTTGGCCCGCCCAGGATTTTGATTCTAGCTCCGCCAGTGCAAACAACGCAGCGAGGGTCACATTACCTTACTAAATACGCGCTTAGTCTCTTTGTAGGCCGCACCTTTAGCTCCTACAACCTCCTGACCTTAATTATATTCGTTTAAACATTACTAGCACAAATGCCCGTGCACTGCAACGGAAGAAAAGAGCATACTTCACATGAAGAGACATCAGCAACGAACCAGATAAAGCGTAACAAAGGCCCTGGTGAGTCAATGGAGATGCAGATGGAGGTGTGGGCAAAGAGGAGGGAGCCATTGATGGTGCGTCATACGAACTCACTGGGGAGACCACTAATTGTTAGGGAACGTGGTAATTTCAAAAAAATTCCTACGATCACGCAAGATCTATCTATGTGATGCATAGCAACGAGAGGGGAGAGTGTGTTCACGTATCCTCGTAGATCGAAAGCGGAAGCGTTATGACAACGCGATTGATGTAGTCGTACGTCTTCACGATCCGACCGATCCAAGTACCGAACGTACGGCACCTCCGCGATCAGCACACGTTCAGCTCGATGACGTCCCTCGTACTCTTGATCCAGTTGAGGCCGAGGAAGAGTTTTGTCAGCACGACGGCGTGGTGACGGTGATGATGAAGTTACCGGCGCAGGGCTTCCCCTAAGCACTACGACGATATGACCGTGGTGTGTAACTGTGGAGGGGGGCACCGCACACGGCTAAAAGATCAACTTGATCAACTTGTGTATCTATGGGGTACCCCCCCCCCCTCCCACGTATATAAAGGAGGGAGGGAGGAAGAGGCCGGCCAAGGGGTGGCGCGCCCAAGGGGGGCAATCCTACTCCAAGTATGTTTGGCTCCCCCCCCCTTCCTATTCCTATTAGGAGAAGGAGGAAGGAGGAGGAGAGAAGAAGGAAAGGGGGGACCGGCCCCCAAACCCTAAACCAATTCAATTTGGGACTAGGGGGCGCGTCACACCACTTGCCCGCTGCCTCTTATCTCCACTAGGGCCCATTAAGGCCCAATGACTCCCGGGGGTTCCGGTAACCTCCCGGTACTCCGAAAAATATTCCATACACTACGGAACCCTTCCGGTGTCCGAATATAACCTTCCAATATATCAATCTTTATGTCTCGACCATTTCGAGACTCCTCGTCATGTCCGTGATCTCTTCCGGGACTCCAAACAACCTTTGGTCATCAAATCACATAAACTCATAATACAAATCGTCATCGAACGTTAAGCGTGCGGACCCTACGGGTTCGAGAACTATGTATACATGACCGAGACACGTCTCCGGTCAATAACCAATAGCGGAACCTGGATGCTCATATTGGTTCCTACATATTCTACGAAGATCTTTATCGGTCAAACCGCATAACAACATACGCTGTTCCCTTTGTCATCGGTATGTTACTTGGCCGAGATTCGATCGTCGGTATCATCATACCTAGTTCAATCTCGTTACTGGCAGTCTCTTTACTTGTTCCGTAATACTTCATCCCGCAACTAAACTCATTAGTTACAATGCTTGCAAGGCTTATAGTGATGAGTATTACCGAGAGGTCCCAGAGATACCTCTCCGAAACACGGGGTGACAAATCCTAATCTGGATATATACCAACCCAACAAATATCTTTGGAGACACCTGTAGAGCACCTTTATAATCACCCGTAGTAGACAAAGTGTTCCTCTGGTATTCGGGAGTTACATAATCTCATAGTCTGAGGAACTTGTATAAGTCATGAAGAAAGCAGTAGCAATGAAACTGACACAATCATAATGCTAAGCTAACGGATGGGTCATGTCCATCACATCGTTCTCCTAATGATGTGATCCCGTTCATCAAATGACAACACATGTCTATGGTTAGGAAACATCACCATCTTTGATTAACGAGCTAGTCAAGTAGAGGCATACTAGGGACTATATGTTTTGTCTATGTATTCACACATGTACTAAGTTTCCGGTTAATACAATTCTAGCATGAATAATAAACATTTATCATGAATTAAAGAAATAAATAATAACTTTATTATTGCCTCTAGGGCATATTTCCTTCAGTCTCCCACTTGCACTAGAGTCAATAATCTAGTTCACATCACCATGTGATTTAACACAAATATTCACATCTGTATGTGATTAACACCCTTAGCTCACATCGTCATGTGACCAACACCCAAAGGGTTTACTAGAGTCAATAATCTAGTTCACATCGCTATGTGATTAACACCCAAAGAGTACTAGGGTGTGATCATGTTTTTCTCGTGAGAGAAGTTTAGTCAACGGGTCTGTCACAATCAGAGTCGTATGTATTTTGTAAATATTCTATGTCTACAATGCTCTGCATGGAGCTACTCTAGCTAATTGCTCCCACTTTCAATATGTATCCAGATTGAGACTTAGAGTCATCTGGATTGGTGTAAAAGTTTGCATCAACGTAACTCTTTACGACGAGCTCTTTTATCACCTCCATAATCGAGAAATATTTCCTTAGTCCTCACTAAGGATACTTTTGACCGCTGTCCAGTGATCTACTCTTAGATCACTATTGTATCCCCTTGACAAAACTCATGGCAAGGTACACAATAGGTCCGGTACACAGCACAACATACTTTATAGATCCTATGACTGTGGCATAGGGAATGACTTTCATTCTCTTTCTATTTTCTGCCGTGGTCGGGCTTTGAGTCTTACTCAACTTTACACCTTGTAATACAGGCAAGAACCCTTTCTTTGACTGATCCATTTTTGAACTTTTTCAAAACTTTATCAAGGTATGTCTTTTGTGAAAGTCCAATTAAGCATCTTGATCTATCTCTATAGATCTTGATGCCCAATATGTAAGCAGCTTCACCGAGGTCTTTCATTGAAAAACTCTTATTCAAGTATCCCTTTATGCTATCCAGAAATTCTATATCATTTCCAATCAACAATATGTCATCCACATATAATATTAGAAATGCTACAGAGCTCCCACTCACTTTCTTGTAAATACAGGCTTCTCCAAAAGTCTGTATAAAACCATATGATTTGATCATACTATCAAAACATTTATTCCAACTCTGAGAGGCTTGCACCAGTCCATAAATGGATAGCTGGAGCTTGCACACTTTGTTAGCACCCTTTGGATCGACAAAACCTTCTGGTTGTATCATATACAACACTTCTTCCAGAAATCTATTCAGGAATGCAGTTTTGACATCCATCTGCCAGATTTCATAAAATATGGCAACTACTAACATGATTCGGACGGATTTAAGCATCGCTACAGCTGAGAAAATCTCATCGTAGTCAACACCTTGAACTTTTCGAAAACCTTTTGCGACAAATCAAGTTTTGTAGATAGTAACACTACTATTAGTGTCTGTCTTCCTCTTGAAGATCCATTTATTTTCTATAGGTTGCCGATCATCGGGCAAGTCCACCAAAGTCCACACTTTGTTCTCAGATTTCATGGCCTCAAGCCATTTCGCGAAATATGTGATCATCATCGCTTTCTCATAGTTCGTAGGTTCATCATGGTCTAGTAACATGACTTCCAGAATAGGATTTCCATACCACTCTGGTGCGGATCTTAATCTGGAAGATCTACGAAGTTCGGTAGTAACTTGATTTGAAGCTTCATGATCATCATCATTAGCTTCCTCACTAATTGGTGTAGGAATCACTAGAACTAATTTCTATGATAAACAACTTTCCAATTCGGGAGAAGGTACAATTACCTCATCGATCAAGTTCTACTTTCCTCCCACTCACTTCTTTCGAGAGAAACTCCTTCTCTAGAAAGGATCCATTCTTAGCAATAATCTTGCCTTCGGATCTGTGATAGAAGGTGTACCCAACAGTTTCCTTTGGGTATCCTATGAAGACGCATTTCTCCGATTTGGGTTCGAGCTTATCAGGTTGAAGATTTTTCACATAAGCATCGCAGCCCCAAACTTTAAGAAACGACAACTTTGGTTTCTTGCTAAACCATAGTTCATAAGGCGTCATCTCAACGGATTTTGATGGAGCCCTATTTAAAGTGAATGCAGCTGTCTCTAATGCATAACCCCAAAACGATAGTGGTAACCTAGTAGGAGAAATCATATATCGCAGCATATCCAATAAGGTGCGGTTACGACGTTCGGACACACCATTACGCTGTGGTGTTCCATGTGGCATGAGCTGTGAAACTATTCCATATTGTTTTAAATGAAGGCCAAACTCGTAACTCAAATATTCTCCTCTACGATCAGATCATAGAAACTTTATTTTCTTGTTACGATGATTCTCCACTTCACTCTGAAATTCTTTAAACTTTTCAAATGTTTCAGACTTGTGTTCCATTAAGTAGATATACCCATATCTGCTCAAATCATGTGTGAAGGCAAGAAAATAACGATACCCTGCCACGAGCATCAACACTCATTGGATCGCATACATCGGTAATGTATTATTTCCAATAAGTCACTAGCTCGTTCCATTGTTCCGGAGAACGAAGTTTTAGTCATCTTTCCCGTAAGGCACGGTTCGCAAGCATCAAATGATTTATAATCAAGTGATTCCAAAAGTCCATCTTTATGGAGTTTCTTCATGCGCTTTACACCGATATGGCCCAAACGACAGTGCCACCAATATGTTGCACTATCATTATCAACTTTGCATCTTTTGGCATAAATATTATGAATAAGTGTATCACTACGATCAAGATCCAATAAACCATCAACATTGGGTGTATGACCATAGAAGGTTTTATTCATGTAAACAGAATAAAAATTTCTTCTCAGTCTTAAATGAATAATCGTATCGCAACAAACATGATCTAATCATATTTATGCTCAACGCAAACACCAAATATCATTTATTTAGGTTCAACACTAATCTCGAAAGTATAGGGAGTGTGCGATGATGATCATCAATCTTGGAACCACTTCCAACACACATCGTCACTTCACTCTCAACTAGTCTTTGTTTATTCTGTAACTCCTGTTTCGAGTTACTAATCTTAGCAACCGAACAAGTATCAAATACCCAGTGGCTACTATAAACACTAGTAAGGTACACATCAATAACTTGTATATCAAATATACCCTTGTTCACTTTGCCATCCTTCTTATCCACCAAATATTCAGGGCATTTCCACTTCCGGTGACCATTTCCTTTGCAGTAGAAGCACTCAGTTTCAGGCTTTGGTCCAGCTTTGGGCTTCTTCACAGGAGTGACAACTTATTTGCCATTCTACTTGAAGTTCCCTTTCTTTACCTTTGACCTTTTCTTTAAACTAGTGGTCTTGTCAATCATCAACACTTTGATGCTCTTTCTTGATTTCTACCTTCGTCGATTTCAGCATCACGAAGAGCTCGGGATTCGTTTTCGTCATCCCTTGCATACTATAGTTCATCACGAAGTTCCAATAACTTGGTGATGGTGACTAGAGAACACTGTCAATCACTATCTTATCTGGAAGATTAACTCCCACTTGATTCAAGCGATTGTAGTACCCAGACAATCTGAGCACATGCTCATAGCTTAAGCTATGCTCCTCCATCTTTTAGCTATAGAACTTGTTGGAGACTTCATATCTCCCAACTCGGGTATTTGCTTGAAATATTAACTTCAACTCCTGGAACATCTGATATGGTCCATGACGTTCAAAACATCTTTGAAGTTTCGATTCGAAGTCGTTAAGCATGGTGCACTAAACTATCAAGTAGTCATCATATTGAGCTAGCCAAACATTCATACCGTCTGCATCTGCTCCTGCAATAGGTCTGTCACCTAGCGGTGCATCAAGGACATAATTCTTCTGTGCAGCAATGAGGATAAACCTCAGATCACGGACCCAGTCCGCATCATTGCTACTATCATCTTTGAACTTAGTTTTCTCTAGGAACACATATAAAAACATAGGGAAGTAACAACGCGAGCTATTGATCTACAACATTATTTGCAAAATACTATCAGAACTAAGTTCATGATAAATTAAAGTTCAATTAATCATATTACTTAAGAACTCCCACTTAGATAGACATCCCTCTAACCATCTAAGTGATCACGTGATCCAAATCAACTAAACCATGTCCGATCATCACGTGAGATGGAGTAGTTTTCAATGTTGAACATCACTATGTTGATCATATCTACTATATGGTTCACGCTCGACCTTTCGATCTCAGTGTTCCGAGGCCATATCTGCATATGCTAGGCTCGTCAAGTTTAACCCGAGTATTCTGCGTGTCCAAAACTGGCTTGCACCCGTTGTATGTGAACGTAGAGCTTATCACACCCGATCATTACGTTGTGTCTCAGAACGAAGAACTATCGCAAAGGTGCATACTCAGGGAGAACACTTATACCTTGAAATTTAATAAGGGATCATCTTATAATGCTACCGCCGCGCTGTACTAAGAAAAATAAGATGCATAAAAGATAAACATCACATGCAATCAAAGTATGTGACATGATATGACCATCATCATCTTGTGCTCATGATCTCCATCACCGAAGCATCATCATGATCTCCATCGTCACCGGCGCGACACCTTGATCCCCATCATAGCATCGTTGTCGTCTCGCCAACTATTGTTACTACAACTATCACTACCGCTTAGTGATAAAGTAAAACAATTACATGGCGATTGCATTGCATACAATAAAGCGACAACCATATGGCTCCTGCCAGTTGCCGATAACTTTGTTACAAAACATGATCATCTCATACAACAATTTATCACATCATGCTTGACCATATCACATCACAGCAAGCCCTGCAAAAACAAGTTAGACGTCCTCTACTTTGTTGTTGCAAGTTTTACGTGGCTGCTACGGGCTTCTAGCAAGAACTGTTCTTACCTACGCATCAAAACCACAATGATTTTTCGTCAAGTGTGTTGTTTTAACCTTCAACAAGGACCGGGCGTAGCCACACTCGATTCAACTAAAGTTGGAGAAACAGACACTCACCAGCCACCTATGTGCGAAGCACGTCGGTAGAACCAGTCTCGCGTAAGCGTACACGTAATTTCGGTCTGAGCCGCTTCATCCAACAATACCGTCGAATCAAAGTACGACATGCTGGTAAGCAGTATGACTATTATCGCCCACAGCTCTTTGTGTTCTATTCGTGCATATAACATCTACGCATAGACCTGGCTCGGATGCCACTGTTAGGGAACGCGGTAATTTCAAAAAATGTGGTACGATCACGCAAGATCTATCTATGTGATGCATAACAACGAGAGGGGAGAGTGTGTCCACGTACCCTCGTAGACCGAAAGCGGAAGCGTTATGACAACGCGGTTGATGTAGTCGTACGTCTTCACGATCCGACCGATCCAAGTACCGAACGTACGGCACCTCCGCGTTCAGCACACGTTCAGCTCGATGACGTCCCTCGTACTCTTGATCCAGTTGAGGCCGAGGGAGAGTTTCGTCAGCACGACGGCGTGGTGACGGTGATGATGAAGTTACCGGCGCAGGGCTTCGCCTAAGCACTACGACGATATGACCGAGGTGTGTAACTATGGAGGGGGGGGGGGGCACCGCACACGGCTAAAAGATCAACTTGATCAACTTGTGTGTCTATGGGGTGCCCCCCTCCCACGTATATAAAGGAGGGAGGGAGGAGGAGGCCGGCCAAGGGGTGGTGCGCCCAAGGGGGGGAGTCCTACTCCAAGTAGGTTTGGCTCCCCCCTTTCCTATTCCTATTAGGAGAAGGAGGAAGGAGGATGAGAGAAGAAGGAAAGGGGGGCGGCCCCCAAACCCTAAACCAATTTGGTTTGGGCCTACGGGGGGCACCACACCACTTGCCCGCTGCCTCCTATCTCCACTAGGGCCCATTAAGGCCCATTGACTCCCCGGGGGGTTCCGGTAACCTCCGGGTACTCTGAAAAATATCTGATACACTTCGGAACCCTTCCGGTGTCCGAATATAACCTTCCAATATATCAATCTTTATGTCTCGACCATTTCAAGACTCCTCGTCATGTTCGTGGTCTCATCCGGGACTCCGAACAATCTTTGGTCATCAAATCACATAAACTCATAATACAAATCGTCATCGAACGTTAAGCGTGCGGACCCTACGGGTTCAAGAACTATGTAGACATGACCGAGACACATCTCCGGTCAATAAACAATAGCGGAATCTGGATGATCATATTGGTTCCTACATATTCTACCAAGATATTTATCGGTCAAACAGCATAACAACATACGTTGTTTCCTTTGTCATCGGTATGTTACTTGCCCGAGATTCGATCGTCGGTATCATCATACCTAGTTCAATCTCGTTATCGGCAAGTCTCTTTACTCGTTCCGTAATACTTCATCCCGCAACTAACTCATTAGTTACAATGCTTGCAAGGCTTATAGTGATGAGTATTACCGAGAGGGCTCAGAGATACCTCTCCGAAACACGGAGTGACAAATCCTAATCTCGATATATGCCAACCCAACAAAAACCTTTGGAGACACCTGTAGAGCACCTTTATAATCACGCGTAGCACACAAAGTGTTCCTCCGGTATTCGGGAGTTACATAATCTCATAGTCTGAGGAACTTGTATAAGTCATGAAGAAAGCAGTAGCAATGAAACTGACACGATCATAATGCTAAGCTAATGGATGGGTCATGTCCATCACATCATTCTCCTAATGATGTGATCCCGTTCATCAAATGACAACACATGTCTATGGTTAGGAAACATAACCATCTTTGATTAACGAGCTAGTCAAGTAGAGGCATACTAGGGACTATATGTTTTGTCTATGTATTCACACATGTACTAAATTTCCGGTTAATACAATTCTAGCATGAATAATGAACATTTATCATGAATTAAGGAAATAAATAATAACTTTATTATTGCCTCTTGGGCATATTTCCTTTACGAATGACATGCCGCACAAACTGGTGTGGGCGAGTTCGGCTTGAGGGCTTTGACATTGACGGATGCGTTGGCCAGTGGCGTGAATAGACTCCCTCTTCTTGTGCTTCATGGCATTGCTCTAATCCACCTTAGTGTGTTCCATGGATTCCATCATCCAAGTGGTAGATCTCGTAACCATCGAAGCCCTAATCATCCATGATTACCGCTGCCGCTGCAGACCTAACCTTCGCGATGTTCCTGATGGACGCGAGTATTTTTCTTCTTCTTAAATAAAGTACTCATCAATCCAACTCCATATAGGTTAGAAGTATCTAAAGAAACGTATAGGTTATAAGCATGTGGTCAAGTAATTTAGGTAAACTAAAACTTAGACTGGTCTGAATCTTATGGTATATAGTCCAAACTTATTTAACATCTCATCTCTTGTTTAAAATCCACCTGATCAAACCGGTGACTCACCCGTCACCTAAAGCTTATGTTTTTTACATTTTCTAGGTCCAACTCATCCAAATTAATTCGTTCCTTTATAATTTTTATTAATTTTTTTTACTCAGGGACCTACTCTGTTGTGCAGGAACGCATCACATTTTTGTTACTTTCTGGTCTTAATTTAATTTTTGAGAAGCTATATTTTTTGTGTATGGAGAGATACATTACAGAATTATTGAAAAGAAATAAAAAAATTATATGCATAATATGATTAACCATGTGGGAGCATGCTAAACGAATACACCAAAAGGAAAAAAATGTTAAGGAAGGAGAATTAAGCGTCAATATTGCAATCAATTCTGACTGTGCAACTATATAGACAATGGCCTGCATTCTATATTGAAGGTTCATCAACATTGAAGCTGCTTGCATTGATCCGCAATAGATCTTGACTTCGGCGAAAAATGAGGTATATTGAGATTAATGACGCATGGTTACATACAGGTAGAAGAACTGGTTGTACTATATATATATTTTTTGTCCTCAAGTAGCGCTTGTGCTTATCATCCATGTAATGAATATTCAATGTACATAGTTCATTCTCTACACCTTTTTAAAGAAAATACCTATTTATTTGTGTTTATATTTAAAACCTATGTTTTTATTTTAAAGAACACATATGAATTTTGTTGGACATGAAATGAGCTACCATAACTACTATAATCTATGCATATGGTTTCCGTAGATTTTTTTGGTGAAGAGTTGGAATACCAAAAGAAAAGAATGCACTAGATGTCCTTGATTATAGTATACTTTGTGTAGGTTTCTATATGTTGAATTTCACATGGAGCAACTTGGCCCGCATGTACTTTTCTTTGGTTGTTTGTTGTTCTTGCGACTCATGGAGCAACTTGATCCGAAGGTTCTGTACACACTATTGTCATCAGCTTGTGTGGTAGCAACAATACTTGTGCCACGCTTATAGTCGAAACAGAGAGAAAAACTTTGTAGAGATCAAAGTTTCACTGTTACAAACACAATAAAGGTACCCTCTGCTCTTTCCTCTAACATAAGCCATTTCAGATAATCTTTGACTCTTTGTGTAACAACTAGCATCTATAAATAGCAGCGGTATTATATATATTTGAGAACTTGGTAGTTAGCTAACTTAGGGCATGTGGATTACAAGTACCATGCCGAGAAAACTTACATGCTCTTGTCATTGCAGGTTTCAGGAATTCAACGGCATTTTGTTGTTTTGTTGTTAAATACCAACTGGGTATGTCGTCTATTCACAGATCAAGTAACATGACCATCTCTTGCAGACAAAACGCTCGGGGAAAGTCCCAGCCGTGCACCTGTGATCGCTGGAGCGGCATACTGTTTTAGGAATGCAATAGACTGGTCGAGAGGTTTGTGTCTATAGGATGGAATTACATGATATGTCAAAATTGTGGTATTTATTATGCAATTTATCTGATCTCTTGTTGAACCCCTCCTTTTCCAGAAAAAACTATTATTTAATCTTTGAAGTTTAATCTTCTGTCTGCATAATTTTACTGATAATTGAATGCATCAGTTCAAAGCATTTTGTGGTCAAAATCTAGGTCAACAGCCATATACTAAGTGAACTTACTACTGACCGCATTTCCTGTTAACAGAGTTTACTGTTTGATATTTGGGACCCCCAATTTCGCTAAGAATCTCATTATCCAGACACTATCCTGTCATATTTTGTCTTGATAATCAAAGTGAATTTCCTTGAAATTATTCCAACTCTGCAACTGGTGGAGGGTTGTGCTTAACATAAGGTCCCAAAAGGGAAAAAAATCTTATGTTCTTTGTTAACAATCGAGTAAAACAAAACATCATTGTGTTGTCTTACTTTGGATAGTTTAGGCGGCTGCTTCTTTTGTGTAGCGTAACTATACATGGAGTTTCTGTTTCGATAGGGCTCTATTAAGTTGCAACCAATTAAGTGCATGGCCATGCCAGGTACTTTTGTTCTTAATATTGTGTAGGTTTCTATATGTTGAATTTATAGAAGCATAATTAAGCTTATGATTTCGGGGAAATGATTGACAATGTCACTTTTGAGCTATGATGCTCATATGTTACCAAATGGTATCATTTCAACCCAACAAAGAATGTTGATACTGGAGTTCATACTCCATCTGATTTTACTTCCTATCATTTTCAGCCTGTTATGTGGAAGATTTATACATGGCAGCTACATGAATGGGAATCAGCAGTAAACAGAATACAGGGTTCATCAAATGGGTACCAAGAAAAAGGCTACCCCCAAAACCTGCATTGTTTGCCTTCTGTTTGGAACCTCATGGACTCAAGTTTCAAATACCATCTAACAGACCGAGGCTGAGATCACATAGGAAGTTTCGGTTATATAGCTTTCTGAAGAGAGCTGGATGGCTTTTACCGACAAGGTACAAAATGTATGTTTTGTAGTCAAATCATTAGCTCATGCTTTTTCCTGGCAGAGTTTCTTGTTTCTGTCAAAACCTTCAGGCCGGTAAAACAATGAATGTTGGGGATGGGAGGACATGTCAATCCCATGACGGAGAGGGCCCATTGCCCGGTGCACAAGGCTCCCATCTGTGTGATGGTCGCTGAAGCGATCAAAGCGTCAGCAGAAGAGACCCCTTGGATGAAATACTGTGACAACTTCTGTCCTTAGGCGTGAGCTGATGCGGAGACACCTCCTGTCCTCGAGCGCGAGCTTGGTTGGAATCCCAATGTTGTTAGTACTCTGTTGTATAATTACTTATAGGGACAATTCCATTTATCCCCCTAACTTGAGCCACCACCTGGCATTTGCCCCTAATTTTCAGGTATGCTCAAAAATACCCCTCTTCCGTCAAGCCACTTTATAGAAATGCCCTTGCCGTCCGGTCAAAGGGGTTTGACCGTCTGGTGAATAGTAACATGAGGAACAGTAAATTCGGAAAAAATAGCAAAAAAATAAAAAAAATCTGAAATTTTGTGGGATCGAAGATACTTAAGGGCGCAAGATGTGTGCAAATTTTCGCGTTGTATGGACATTCCAGGAACTCATGGGAAAGGAAAAAAATTTAAATCTATACGTTGTGAACAGTAAATTCAAAAAAATAGCAAGAAAATTTTAAAAAATATGATTTTTTTTGGCATCAAAGAGGGTTGGGTGCGCAAGGCGCTTGCAAATTTTTGTGATCAAATGGCGAGGTGCTCTAGCAAAAAAAAAACAAAATAGTGCATTTTTTCAAAGTTATTTCATGCCTAAATTTTGTTTTTTTCTCCACGAGCTCCTACAGTGTCGAAACGCAAAAAAAAATTAGCACGCACCTTGCGCACCCCAGCCTCTTTGATGCCAAAAATTTTCATATTTTTTTGAATTTTCTTGCTATTTTTTTTGAATTTACTGCTCACAGCGTACATTTTAAAGTTTTTCGTTTGACACGAGCTGCTGGAATGTCCAAACTACGCCAAAATTTGCACGCGCCTTGCTCCCTTGAGTATCTTCTATCCCACAAAATTTCAGATTGTTTTGATTTTTTTTGCTATTTTTTTGAATTTACTGTTCACCATTTACTATTTACCAGACGGTCAAACCCCTTTGACCGGACGGTAACGGCACAGAAGGGCATTTCTGTAAGTTAACTTGACGGAAGAGGGGTATTTTTGAGCATACCTGAAGCCGGCGACTCATAGGCAGTGGCTTGGTTAAGGGAACGGAACCCACCGGAGCCGTAGCGAAAGCGAGTCTTAATAGGGCGATTGTCACTGCTTATGGACCCGAACCTGGGTGGTCTATCCATGACCAGGATGAAGCTTGGATGAAACTAAGCAGAGGTCCGAACCGACTGATGTTGAAGAATCAGCGGATGAGTTGTGGTTAGGGGTGAAATGCAACTCGAACCCATATCACAAGGGCGCGGCTCTGTATGGTATAGTACTGTGGAGCAAGTCTGGGAGTCCTTTCCACTCATTGAGGATTCTATCTAAAAAAGAAGGTCAACGGGGGAGACTACAGTAGCTAAACCTGCTCTGCTCCCATTTAAGGAAAAAAGAATTTCACGTTCTTCCTGAAAGGAAGGGAGGATTAGGAAAGTCCTATTGATTGCTGCTTTCTCCAGACCGCCGGGAAAAGCATGGTAATCCCCAGGGTATGATACCCTTTAGCTTCACATTTTCTCATTTTCTCATTACTTTGGCTCTTTCATTTTCCATTTTTATAGGCATTACGATCGTTGGATTTCAAAGACATGGGCTTCATTAGCTTGTGAGGCGGCTTTTGCTTGCAGAGTTGCTTTTGAAGATGATCCACCCCATTTTCTAAGAAGAGAAGTCAGAACATGTGTTTTTCACGACCCGGACGATAGAGAGCACTTTCCAATACCCAAGTCAATATGATAACTCGATCATCCAGGTCTTGCCTGAAGGAAATATGCCCTAGAGGCAATAATAAAGTTATTATTTATTTCCTTATTTCATGATAAATGTTTATTATTCATGCTAGAATTGTATTAACCGGAAACATAATACATGTGTGAATACATAGACAAACAGAGTGTCACTAGTATGCCTCTACTTGACTAGCTCGTTAATCGAAGATGGTTATGTTTCCTAACCATAGACATGAGTTGTCATTTGATTAACGGGATCACATCATTAGGAGAATGATGTGATTGACTTGACCCATTCCGTTAGCTTAGCACTTGATCGTTTAGTATGTTGCTATTGCTTTCTTCATGACTTATACATGTTCCTGTAACTATGAGATTATGCAACTCCCGTTTACGGAGGAACACTTTGGTGCTACCAATCGTCACAACATAACTGGGTGATTATATAGGAGTACTACAGGTGTCTCCAAAGGTACATGTTGAGTTGGCGTATTTCGAGATTAGGTTTTGTCACTCCGATTGTCGGAGAGGTATCTCTGGGCCCTCTCGGTAATGCACATCACTATAAGCCTTGCAAGCAATGTAGCTAATGAGTTAGTTACGGAATGATGCATTACGTAACGAGTAAAGAGACTTGCCGGTAACGAGATTGAACTAGGTATTGGATACCGACGATCGAATCTCGGGCAAGTAACATACCGATGACAAAGGGAACAACGAATGTTGTTATGCGGTTTGACCGATAAAGATCTTCGTAGAATATGTAGGAGCCAATATGGGCATCCAGGTCCCGCTATTGGTTATTGACCGAGAATAGTTCTAGGTCATGTCTACATTGTTCTCGAACCGTAGGGTCCGCACGCTTAAGGTTTCGATGACGGTTATATTATGAGTTTATGAGTTTTGATGTACCGAAGGAGTTCGGAGTCCCGGATGAGATCGGGGACATGACGAGGAGTCTCGAAATGGTCGAGACGTAAAGATTCATATATTGGATGATATGTTTAGGCCAAGGGGTCAAGCCCATGAGGCTTTAGGTCGGTGCAAAAGGAGTTTTATGGAGGCGGGGCCAAACGCCGAGACCTGGCGTCGGCCCAGGGCCGACGCCGAGGCCCATGGCGTCTGGGCAGACGCCAAGGATTGTGGCGTTTGGTCCTGGAGTCCGAGTGGGACTCTTTCCTTTCGGGCAAAACCGACTTTGAGGAGGCTTTTGCTCCAAGTTTCGACCAGGGCTCAACATATAAATAGAGGGCAGGGCTAGCACAAAAGAGACAACAATTGATCTCTTGGATCTCTTAGCCGTGTCGCGGTGCCCCCTCCACCATATTCCACCTCGGTCATATCGTGGCGGTGCTTAGGCGAAGCCTCGCGTCGGTAGAACATCAAGATCGTCACCACGCCGTCGTCCGACGGAACTCTCTCCCCGGAGCTTTGCTGGATCGGAGCTCGAGGAGCGCCACCGAGCTGAACGTGTGCCAAGAACTCGGAGGCGCCGGAGTAACGGCGCTGGGATCGGTTGGATCGCGAGGAGAACGTCGACTACTTCCTCTACGTTGTGATCGCTTCCGCCGGTTCACGAGGGTACGTAGACAACACTCTCCCCTCTCGTTGCTATGCATCACCATGATCTTGCGTGTGCGTAGGAATTTTTTTGAAATTACTACGTTCCCCAACAGTGGCATCCGAGCCTGATTCTATGCGTTGATGTCATATGCACGAGTAGAACACAAGTGAGTTGTGGGCGATACAAGTCATACTGCCTACCAGCATGTCATACTTTGGTTCAACGGTATTGTGAGATGAAGCGGCCCGGACCGACATTACGCCAGACGCTTACGCGAGACTGGTTTCACCGTTCACGAGCACTCGTGCTTAAAGGTGGCTGGCGGGTGTCTGTCTCTCTCACTTTAGTTGAACTGAAAAGTGGCTACGCCCGGTCCTTGAGAAGGTTAAGCGGAGTCTAATTGACGAAGTATCGTTGTGGTCTTGATGCGTAGGTGAGATTGGTTCTTACTTAAGCCCATAGCAGCCACGTAAAATTTGCAACAACAAAGTAGAAGACGTCTAACTTGTTTTTGCAGGGCATGTTGTGATGTGATATGGTCAAGACGTGATGCTATATTTTATTGTATGAGATGATCATGTTTTGTAACCGAAGTTATCGGCAACTGGCTGGAGCCATATGGTTGTCGCTTTATTGTATGAAATGCAACGCGCCTGTAATTGCTTTACTTTATCACTAAGCGGTAGCGATAGTCGTAGAAGCAATAGATGGCGTAAACGACAACGATGCTACGATGGAGATCAAGGTGTCGCGCCCGGTGACGATGGTGATCACGACGGTGCTTGAGATGGAGATCACAAGCACAAGATGATGATGGCCATATCATATCACTTATATTGATTGCATGTGATGTTTATCCTTTATGCATCTTATTTTGCTTTGATTGGCGGTAGCATTTTAAGATGATCTCTCACTAAAATTATCAAGTAGTGTTCTCCCTGAGTATGCACCGTTGCCAAAGTTCGTCGTGCCGAGACACCACGTGATGATCGGGTGTGATAAGCTCTACGTCCATCTACAACGGGTGCAAGCCAGTTTTGCACACGCAGAATACTCAGGTTATACTTGACGAGCCTAGCATATGCAGATATGGCCTCGGAACACAGAGACCGAAAGGTCGAGCGTGAATCATATAGTAGATATAATCAACATAAGATGTTCACCGTTGAAAACTACTCCATCTCACGTGATGATCGGTTATGGTTTAGTTGATTTGGATCACGTGATCACTTAGATGACTAGAGAGATGTCTATCTAAGTGGGAGTTCTTAAGTAATATGATTAATTGAACTTTAATTTATCATGAACTTAGTCCTGGTAGTATTTTGCAAATTATGTTGTAGATCAATAGCTCGCGTTGTTGCTTCCCTATGTTTTTATGTGTTCCTAGAGAAAATTGTATTGAAAAATGTTAGTAGCAATGATGCGGATTGGATCCGTGATCTGAGGTTTATCCTCATTGCTGCACGTAAGAATTATGTCCTTAATGCACCGCTAAGTGACAGACCTATTGACGGAGCAAATGTAGACGTTATGAACGTTTGGCTAGCTCAATATGATGACTACTTGATAGTTTAGTGCACCATACTTAACAGCTTAGAATCGGGACTTCAAAGACGTTTTGAACGTCATGGACCATATGAGATGATCCAGGAATTGAAGTTAATATTTCAAGCAAATACCCGAGTTGAGAGATATGAAGTCTCCAACAAGTTCTATAGCTAAAAGATGGAGGAGAATCGCTCAACTAGTGAGCATGTGCTCAGATTGTCTGGGTACTACAATCGCTTGAATCAAGTGGGAGTTAATCTTCTAGATAAAATAGTGATTGACAGAATTCTCTAGTCACCAACACTAAGTTACTAGAACTTCGTGATGAACTATAGTATGCAAGGGATGACGAAAACAATTCCCGAGCTCTTCGTGATGTTGAAATCGACGAAGGTAGAAATCAAGAAAGAGCATCAAGTGTTGATGATTGACAAGACCACTAGTCTCAAGGAAAAGGGCAAAGGGAAGAAGGGGAACTTCAAGAAGAACGGCAAGCAAGTTGCTGCTCGAGTGAAGAAACCCAAGTCTGGACCTAAGCACGAGACTAAGTGCTTTTGCTGCAATGGAACTGGTCACTAGAAGCGGAACTACCCCAAGTATTTGGCGGATAAGAAGGATGGCAAAGTGAACAAAGGTATATTTGAGATACAGATTATTGATGTGTATTTTACTAGTGTTCGTAGCAACCCCTCGGTATTTGATACTGGTTCAGTTGCTAAGAGTAGTAACTTGAAACGGAGTTGCAGAATGAACAGAAACTAGTTGAAGGGGAAGTGAAGATGAGTGTTGGAAGTAGTTCCAAGATTGATATGATCATCATCGCACACTCCCTATACTTTCGGGATTAGTATGGAACCTAAATAAGTGTTATTTGGTGTTGAGCATAAGTATGATTTGATCATGTTTATTGCAATACGGTTATTCATTTAAGTAAGAGAATAAATTGTTGTTCTGTTTACATGAATAAAACCTTATATGGTTACACACCCAATGAAAATGATTCATTGGATCTCGATCATAGTGATACACATATTCATAATATTGAAACCAAAAGATGCAAAATTAATAATGATAGTGCAACTTATTTGTGGCACTGCCGTTTAGGTCATATTGGTGTAAAGCGCATGAAGAAAACTCCATGTTGATGGACTTTTGGAATCACTTGATTATGAATCATTTGATGCTTGCGAACCGTGCCGCTTTGGGCAAGATGACTAAAACTCCGTTCTCCGGAACAATGGAACAAGCTACTGACTTATTGGAAATAATACATACCGATGTATGCGATCCAATGAGTGTTAATGCTCGTGGCAAGTATCGTTATTTTCTGACTTTCACAAGATGATTTGAGCAGATATGGGTATATCTACTTGATGAAACATAAGTCTGAAATAGTTGAAAGGTTCAAAGAATTTCAGATTGAAGTGGAAAAATCATCGTAACAAGAAAATAAAGTTTCTGCGATCTAATCGCAAAGACGAATAATTGAGTTACGAAGTTTGGTCTTCAATTAAAATAATGTGGAATAGTTTCACAACTCACGCCACGGAACACCACAATGTTATGGTGTGTCCGAACGTCAGAATCGCACTTTATTTGATATGGTGCGATCTATGATGTCTCTTATCGGTTTACCACTATCATTTTGGGGTTATGCATTAGAGACAGCTGCATTCACGTTTAATAGGGCACCATCTAAATCCGTTGAGACGACACCATATGAACTATGGTTTAACAAAGAAACCTAAGCTGTCGTTTCTTAAAAGTTTGGAGTTGTGATGCTTATGTGAAAAAGTTTTCACCTGATAAGCTCAAACCCAAATCGGAGAAGTGCGTCTTCATAGAATACCCAAAGGTAGCTACTGGGTACACCTTCTATCACAGATCCGAAGGCAAGTTTTTCGTTGCTAAGATGGATCCTTTCTAGAGAAGAAGTTTCTCTCGAAAGAAGTGAGTGGGAGGAAAGTAGAACTTGATGAGGTAACTGTACCTTCTCCCTTATTTGAAAGTAGTTTATCACGTAAACCGGTTTCGCGACATCTACACCAAATAGTGAGGAAGTTGATGATGTTGATCATGAAACTTCAGATCAAGTTACTACAGAACCTCGTAGATCAACCAGAGTAAGATCCGCACCAGAGTGGTACGGTAATCTTGTTCTGGAAGTCATGCTACTAGATCATGATGAACCTACGAACTATGAGGAAGCGATGATGAGCCCAGATTCCGCGAAATGGCTTGAGGCCATAAAATCTGAGATATGATCCATGTATGAGAACAAAAGTATGGACTTTGATTGACTTGCTCGATGATCAGCAAGCCATGTTAAATAAATGGATCTTCATGAGGAAGACGGACACTGATAGTAGTGTTACTATCTACAAAGCTCGACTTGTCACAAAAAGGTTTTCGACAAGTTCAAGGTGTTGACTACAATGAGATTTTCTCAACTGTAGCGATGCTTAAGTCTGTCCGAATCATGTTAGCAATTGCCACATTTTATGAAATCTGGCAAATGGATGTCAAAACTACATTCTTTAATGGATTTATTAAAGAAGAGTTGTATATGATGCAACTAGAAGGTTTTGTCAATCCTAAAGGAGCTAACAAAATGTGCAAACTCCAGCGATCCATCAATGGACTGGTGCAAGCATCTCGGAGTTGGAATATACGCTTTGATGTGTTGATCAAAGCATATGATTTTATACAGACTTTTGGAAAGGCCTGTATTTACAAGAAAGTGAGTGGGAGCACTACAGCCTTTCCGATAAAGTATAAGTGAATGACATATTGTTGATCGGAAATAATGTAGAATTATTCGCAAAGCATAAAGGAGTGTTTGAAAGGAGTTTTTTCAAAGAAAGACCTCGGTGAAGCTGCTTACATATTGAGCATCAAGATCTATAGAGATAGATCAAGACGCTTGATAAGTTTTTTCAATGAATACATACCTTGACAAGATTTTGAAGTAGTTCAAAATGGAACAGTCAAAGAAAGAGTTCTTACCTGTGTTACAAGGTGTGAGATTGAGTAAGACTCAAAAACCCGACCACGGCAGAAGATAGAAAGAGAATGAAAGTCATTCCCTATGCATCAGCCATAGGTTCTATAAAGTATGTCATATCATGTGTGCAGATCTATTGCATACCCTACCACTAAGCTTGGCAAGGAGTGCAATAGTGATCTAGGAGTAGATCAATGGACAGCGGTCAAAATTATCCTTAGTGGAATAAGGATATGTTTCTCGATTATGGAAGTGACAAAAGGTTCGTCAGAAGGGTTACGTCGATGCAAGTTTTGACACCGATCTGGATGACTCTAAGTCTCGATCTAGATACATATTGATAGTGGGAGCAATTAGCTAGAGTAGCTCCGCGAGCATTGTAGACATAGTAAATTGCAAAATACATAACGGATCTGAATATGAAAGACCCGTTGACTAAGATTCTCTCACAAGCAAAACATGATCACACCTTAGTACTCTTCGGGTGTTAATCACATAGCGATGTGAACTAGATTACTGAATCTAGTAAACCCTTTGGGTGTTGGTCACATGGCGATGTGAACTATGAGTGTTAATCACATGATGATGTGAACTATCGATGTTAATCACATGGCGATGTGATCTAGATTATTGACTCTAGTGCAAGTGGGAGACTGAAGGAAATATGCCCTAGAGGCAATAATAAAGTTATTATTTATTTCCTTATTTCATGATAAATGTTTATTATTCATGCTAGAATTGTATTAACCGGAAACATAATACATGTGTGAATACATAGACAAACAGAGTGTCACTAGTATGCCTCTACTTGACTAGCTCGTTAATCAAAGATGGTTATGTTTTCTAACCATAGACATGAGTTGTCATTTGATTAACGGGATCACATCATTAGGAGAATGATGTGATTGACTTGACCCATTCCGTTAGCTTAGCACTTGATCGTTTAGTATGTTGCTATTGCTTTCTTCATGACTTATACATGTTCCTGTAACTATAAGATTCTGCAACTCCCGTTTACCGGAGGAACACTTTGGTGCTACCAAACGTCACAACGAATCGGGTGATTATAAAGGAGTACTACAGGTGTCTCCAAAGGTACATGTTGGGTTGGCGTATTTCGAGATTAGGTTTTGTCACTCCGATTGTCGGAGAGGTATCTCTGGGCCCTCTCGGTAATGCACATCACTATAAGCCTTGCAAGCAATGTAGCTAATGAGTTAGTTACGGAATGATGCATTACGTAACGAGTAAAGAGACTTGCCGTAACGAGATTGAACTAGGTATTGGATACCGACGATCGAATCTCGGCAAGTAACATACCGATGACAAAGGGAACAACGTATGTTGTTATGCGGTTTGACCGATAAAGATCTTCGTAGAATATGTAGGAGCCAATATGGGCATCCAGGTTCCGCTATTGGTTATTGACCGAGAATAGTTCTAGGTCATGTCTACATTGTTCTCGAACCGTAGGGTCCGCACGCTTAAGGTTTCGATGACGGTTATATTATGAGTTTATGAGTTTTGATGTACCGAAGGAGTTCGGAGTCCCGGATGAGATCGGGGACATGACGAGGAGTCTCGAAATGGTCGAGACGTAAATATTCATATATTGGATGATATGTTTAGGCCAAGGGGTCAAGCCCATGAGGCTTTAGGTCGGTGCAAAAGGAGTTTGGGAGGTTGGGGGCCAAACGCCGGAGACCTGGCGTTCGCCCAGGGCGACGCCGAGGCCCATGGCGTCTGGTCCAGACGCCAAGGATTGTGGCGTTTGGTCCTGGAGTCCGAGTGGGACTCTTTCCTTTCGGCAAAACCGACTTTGAGGAGGCTTTTGCTCCAAGTTTCACCCGGGCTCAACATATAAATAGAGGGCAGGGCTAGCACAAAAGAGACAACAATTGATCTCTTGGATCTCTTAGCCGTGTGCGGTGCCCCCTCCACCATATTCCACCTCGGTCATATCAGAAGCGGTGCTTAGGCGAAGCCTGCGTCGGTAGAACATCAAGATCGCTACCACGCCGTCAGGCCGACGGAACTCTCTCTCCGGAGCTTTGCCGGATCGGAGCTCGAGGAGCGCCACCGAGCTGAGCGTGTGCCAAGAACTCGGAGGCGCCGGAGTAACAGCTTGGGATCGGTTGGATCGCGAGGAGAACGTACGACTACTTCCTCTATGTTGTGATCGCTTCCGCTTCGGTCTACGAGGGTACGTAGACAACACTCTCCCCTCTCGTTGCTATGCATCACCATGATCTTGCGTGTGCGTAGGAAATTTTTTGAAATTACTACATTCCCCAACATTGCCTGTGTCAGCTTCTTTCTTTGGATCAATGAAGACTTCGGCACCCTTGATCTGATCGATATGAATGAAAGATACATCCGTCTTTTCTTCTCCTTCGAAGGTTAGGTATCCGCTCGTTAGTTCAACGCCGCATAAATACTGACTTTAAAAGGGGCGACTCCCG